>JAHLJT010003656.1:111144298-112344298 GCA_031308135.1 Acheta domesticus | reverse complement strand
TCCATCTTCAATTTTGCCGTTTTTAAATAGTTTTTTGCAATTTTCGAAAAATTGGGGATATCAACGAAAATCATACCTACATCATTCCCTTAAACGTCCTTCGAACTATTCAACAACAAAATTTAATCACAAAATTTGAAGCCAGTTTCTTTTAACTTTGAAAATCTCCGACGGGCTTCATGTAAAGTACCCCCAAATATTAAAATATCGGTTTCAAATTCCAGGGGCCTTTAGATCAGTAAAAACTATCGCGGAATATCAATTCTGAAGAAAATCGGCTGAACGGTTTAGGCGCTAGCGTTGACCACAGACGGACGTTTTGCCGTCAATCGATTTTTCAGTATCAAAAGCAACAAAACATGGATTTTGACTACACCACGAGGTAGAAGATTTTTTCCCCTAAATTTAGCAACGGGTTTTATCCACTTTTTCTTCACCAGACTCCAGCTATAAGAGTTTTTCTGGCGAAAATTAGCCGTTATCCCGCGCACGATTACATAACTTTCTCTTCTTGCGAAGTATTCGTAAGGCGAGAAAGTAAAAAATCCATAACATCTTAGATTTCTCACAATTTCTGTGGGCATATGAACTTAGTAATATATACTCCTATAATACGGCAAAATAAGTTTAATGTTATATATATATATATATATATATATATATATATATATATATATATATATCTCAAAAACGTAAAAGAAATGGTTTAAATTCCACATCTTTCGACTATAATGTTTTAATTAAAGGAGAAAATAAGTAAGCAATTGTAGCAGTATTTCACAAACATTTTTATCCACAATTACGGTTTTGTAAAATTAGAGTGAATTTGCAGATGGCCACTTCGTAATGTTGAGTCGTACAGTGAATTAAACACTGACAAATTTAGACATTTCTTACACCTTCAAGGAAATCTTAAAAACCAAAGCAAAAGTTGCCAGAAATGCTACGAGAAGAAAATTAATTTATAAGAAATTCTCAAATTTCTCTCTTCAAAAACGCATCAGTTCTGTGCATATTTTGATAAGTCTGCACTTTACGTGCATGCGTTACATCGCTGTAAACTCTGCCCATATTTTCCAAAATCCACTTCGAACTCCAATGCTACAAATTTGAGAATAAATGAGAATAATGCGTACCGCGACAAGTAGAGTATTAATGTTTACAATTTATTTACCGAAATTTTACAGTATCAGTTGAATTCACCGCTCCCGCCTCTCATTGCCTCAGTCCTCTCTCCTAGAAAACTTAACGAGTCTACGTTAAAAGATTGGCACATGGCAAAAGTCCAAGATTTAACCAATCTCTTCCTTCCTTACAAAACAGTAAAGACTGTAATTCCGAAAAGTCTCTTTGTTAATCGTGAAGTAGGACTCATGAGTACTTGAGTCATGTGGTATCTTATTCTCAAACTGATTAAACGCGGAAGAAAATCGTGAAAAAAAATAATAATAGAAAATCAATGTCAAAAACATAATAAAAATACGTTCTTTGACAAAGTACATATTGCTATGTGTAAAAATGGACATCCACATTAAAGCTTGACGTACCCAACTCGAAGAAAGCTAATAAATTCACAACTGAAAGAATTCCAAGAGTAATGAGGTCACCAAGGTTCATTATATTCAACATGGAAAGGAAATTATATATTACGGAAAAGCTTGAAACAATACCTCTCAATTCCAAGCGCTGCAGGCACAACATTAATTACCGATAACGCCACTAATCTACTCCAAAAGTCCTGTACATACCAGAAATAATAGCTACTTATTCCAATGACTGACCAGAATATTTTTGAGCATTCATTTATAAGAGCCATCAAGTTAATGTGATCTGAAAGCCCGTATTGTAGGGGTGGCAATCTGCTTGAATTTACAAAGCGTTATTGGATGCGTTCAAATCTATAATTAACAGCTTTCGGCATTGCACTTTGCAGAGGCGAATAACAGGTAATTGGGGTATGAAATATACTTTTCGGCCAATACAATGGGAAACCGTAGAGTATTAACCGTAGAGTAAAGTTTCGAGAGAATATGTGGAATAACCGACTGACCGAAGCATCAGATGAAAGAAAACTTCCAATCTCTCGCCGCGCGGTACGCGAACGAAATTTGAACTCGTTGAAACGTTTACTCTTTTTGTGTATTATTTTCAATCGTCATTTCCGCGATGAAATCGAGAACAGGCACAGTTCATTACAGAATATCCGATTTGCTTGCTCCGTGAGGGAACGATAAAGGCGGATCAAGAGCCGAAAGGCTGTAGGGAGGGGGCGGTATCGTGGAAATCAGAAGTATCTGCCTGGCGCGGTGCGGGCGGGTGTCTGTAAACTTTGTTTTCCTCCAGGGGGCTCTGAAATCTCATCAGATGAGCGAGGTAGGGCATCAAAACGACATCACGGCCCCGCCGCGGCGGCAGGCGGGGGGGGGGGAGGGCGGGGGCGAAACGCGCCAGAGAGGGGAGAGGAGAGGGGAGAGGAAGCGAAGGGTGGGAGGAAGCGGAGCAAGGGACATTCGCTCCCTCCTGCATTTGGAGGACGCGTTCTGCGATCTCGCCGCCCAGAGGAGGCCGGAAGCCGGCTCTACAAAATTCGACGGGAAATGCTGCAAGGGTCGAGGAAGATTCATTTGATGTCTGCCTGACCGACAAATGTACGCTTCCATTTCAATGCCTCTGTAATATTCATATACGGACATTCCGATTAAACTTTTACTACGTTCTACTCAACTGATTAAAGCGTAAGGCGGTCCTTTCCTATCCCTGGGGGCAGCGGCGGTGGTGTAGTGGTTAGCGTAACGGACTGCTATACCCAAGTTCGCGGGTTCAAGCCCGATCGAAGCCGTGGATTTTTAGGGGCGAAAAAATCCTTCGTACGCCTTCCTTCGGAGGGGAAGTAAGCCGGCTGTCCCATGTAGTAGATTTACTTGCATGTAAAAGATCCTCAAGCCTAAATGACGCCTCTGAGCTAAATTCAAATCGCCGGTTTCGTCGCCTCAGTAATACCTTCTTTCCGCTAGTTGGTGAAAGGAGTGTAACAAAATTTGCGTGGTCAGACGGAAGAGCAGGCCTCATGGCCTGAGTCTCGCCACGTAAAATAAGGCAATTCAATTCAATAATTCACACTTAAAGATAAAAAATAACGATTGGTCTTCAACTTGGAGATTAGTTACAATTCTCCGCAAAATAAATTCACGAACGTTTGAAGATATTTATTACATAAAGAACGTCAATTTCCAACTATTACGTTTTTCAATGGGCAACATTCGTCACGTACATGAATTTCTCTCCTGTAACTCATCGCGTTACACAGCAAACAACTTACCTTAATTTATTCGGACTTGAAAAATATGTTTATAAATCATTACTGTCATTTCGTTCATAATGACCACTGTGCTCGGGAATTACATTTACAATATCACAATTCTGACGTATATTAGCTCAAAAGAGAAGTGGGCGGGTGGTTATCTATATGAAGTGACTACCGTGTTCGAGGATGACATTCGTGTCGAGCGTATATTTGTGGCGTACAATAAAAAAACTCGGAACATTCAACGGAACTGTCGACCGTCTTCAAATCTCTCAACTGCAGCGTTAAACATAAAACAATTTCACGAAACAATGTGTATGACTATCATACAACACAAAAGTTATTGCTACAGCACTCGCCACAAATTGAAATAGACCATCGAAATGCCTTGAAGACTGTTTGCATTAACAAAGATTAAGCGCCCATTCTGTTTTATAAATGAAGAAACTTTGAATATCAGTTTCTCTAATTTAATTACACCTCCCCTGGAAAGAGAAACTATCTAGGCTTAATCCTTAAGTGTCTCCATTTTTTCAGCGCAAAAATTACTAAGTTTCCCCTCACTTTCCCCTTTTAATATAAACTGTATTTCGGACATAAAGATTAGGCGAGCGTCGAGGCAGGTTAATACGTAGAAGTAAACAGCGAACCGTAAAGCATGAAGTAACCCCCCCCCCCCAAGACAAAGACGCGTGCCTCCTCCCCGGAATTAACAAAGCAATTCCTTGCAAAAGACTTTTACGTTTGCGCGCCCGGCCCGCTTTACGTCTGTATTTGGGGGCGGCGGCTCTCGGTTTACGAGGCAGCGGAGACGCCGCACCCGTGCGCCGAAGCACTTGGGCACCTGCGGGCGGCGCCGCTGCAATTACGGCAGATCGCTTAGGGCGGAAAGCAAGCGGCCGCGGAACAAACAACGAAAACTCCCGTGTGAATTTTACAGACTCTCATTGCGAGAAGAAGCGATGGAGCTATACACTCACACGCATACTCACACACATACGCGCGTGCGCACGCACGCACACATACACACGTGTGTCCCCCCTCACACAAGGAGGAAGACGACGCGTGGGTAAAAAAACAAATCTCTGCTCTCCAAAAAAATTCCGAAGCGACTTATTCACTCCAACGTGTTATAGCAGTAATAAGTGTCGAATTTATATTTCTATTAGATGCCAACAACACAAGCTATCAGGTGTATTTTTTATCAGATCTCTACGAAATTCGAAATTCTCAGGAAATGCAAGTCTGGCAATTAAATTTGTTTCATGAAAGTACTATCGCCATGTTCTTTTTCATGGCACCCAACAACAACTCTGGATCTCTGGAATAACTTTCCTTCGGACAGAATTCTCCTGAAATGCATTGAATTAATAAAAAATAACGGTTAGAGTAAATCGGCCACATTGCATTTGATAACTGAGTTTGTCACTATCCTCTGAGTAGCAAGCGGTTACTTTGTGACTCAAACATTGGACTTATGCAGGGAAGAAGTTAAAAAGTGAAGAAAAAAAGTGTCGGGAAAAGAGCGGAGAAAGCATATTTAAGAGTTTATGAAAGAAGACGATTGGTCGTGAATATTGTACCTTACATTTTTTAAAAGTATTTTCAAGTGGAAACAACAACAGGTGGCGTCTTTCAAACAGCGGTTTAAAGAATTACAAGCTCATGCGTGTTAGGAGAGAAGGGGACGGAAACAGTCCCTTATTATCCTGACTTTTCTTAAGCACTTCGCAAACAGTAGAATAATGAATTGTCTATTAATACAATTTCACCCAGAAAAAGGTCACTTTAAAAACACAGTGGAATAATTACCCTAATCCTCTGTTAATATACGATTTTTTTAGATAATGACACACTATTTTCCATTAGACTTATTCCAGGCTTTTCCCTGACTTATCCTCTCACAAATTCTCTTTTAACCAGAATTGCCTCCCAAAAACCTCTGTATGTATGCAACGTAAGCTTATCATATATACTGTCTAGCTTTCGTGTCTCATTCCAAATTACTCCATTCAATCGACTAAATTCAACAATTATTTTCTTCCGCAGTTTTCTCTCGCGACAAGTTTTAATGTGATAATCCTGTAAAATGCGGTAGAATTTATTTCTTGTGTGTTTCAGAGAACTTTCTGAACTAGTTTTGTAGCACTGCTCTAATGTAGAATAATCTTATTACATGTGTGATATGGTTGTCGATGAAGACTTCCACATTTTTATATTACGTTGGGTTCATGATGAATAACCATTTCAGTTGAAGTAATTTAAAATGTTATACTGCCGTTAGGTCCTGACAAAACAGACACGTGGATTAATACGGATATCTGATATTTCCTCCCCTTCGTATTTTTGTTGCTGTTACTCCACCTGCTAACACTGGAGCTTATTACTCAGGTTTTAATCTGGCAACGGATGAGTGAAAAGTGTTACACGAACGGTTTGGTTGGGTCTCAGAGACCCCATTAAAAAACAAAAATATAGAAAATATTTTGTTATATATAATAATATAGAAAATTATTGTATCATTGTTAGAGGTCTTCATTATGTTAGTTTGATATAAAAGAAAACATGTTTGTTAATATATTATGCATTTTTTATTCTTATCAAAACATATTTGGTAAATTTAAGAAGGAGCACAATGAGGCCTCCCTAATATCATGCTAATCATTCCACTGGAAATTTCGACTCATTTCTGACATTACAACTCAATTTGACTTCAGTTATGCTTAATACTGCATAAAAATAACATAATTATCTGTATCGAAATAATAAATAATTTTAATAATACTAATACGTGCCCACTCGATTGCAGTTACACGACCCCAAGCAGAAAAGAAATCACGCATATAATCACATATACAACCTGCACGGCAATAACTACCACACTGAACGTTTCACTTGCAAATAAAAGAAAGGTAGAGAGACGATCAGGCTTCTGGTGTTACCTGTATGAGAGTGGCTAAAGTTTTTGTTACGTCGTGGGTCTCACAGACCCAAGCTATCCGCTGCCGGGACAAAATGCATTTTTTTGTTATTTACAGCAAGAAGTTATGATTGTACAACGCTCAGTCATTTGGCTTCTCAGTTGTTAAGAGCGAGCATTTTTACTAGAAAAAAAATGCGAAGGGGTGGCTAAGGCAACCTCCCTGAGAATTAAGAGATGCGGAGCTTAAAGGTGAGAGTGCATATTGCTGACTGTTCATGGACGATGTGTTTATTTTATTATCTAATACAAGCGAAAATGCAGAGGAAGAAGAGGGAGTCGATTGCGTAAACGAAGTACGAATGGATGCTGTTTTCCTAGATTGAAGTGAGATGCGCCGGAAACAGTATAGATTTTGGAAGAATGTACGAGAAATGTTTGTGATATATGTTAGAATGGGTTTTACGGCTAGTCTTTATGAAGATTTGTCTCGCTAATGTACCAAGGGGCATGAACTGCTGAGAAGCACATTTAGGAACACATAAAATTCTGATAATTAGAAACTGCAGAAGCCGGAATGATGCAGGAAGCCAACATGTCTTCCACAGGCGTCGGACGCGCGGTCTGAACGGGTGATTCGTCTGTGACCTGTCCACGAGCCGCCGTCGCAACTGCGCGCGTTCGGGCGCCCCGGAGGTTCGTTATATTTCGGTCTCTCGATTGAAGGAATGGCGGCAAAGAAACGGGAGAAGATATAAGCGGTTCATCAAAAATCCATGGCGGAAGACAGTAAACTCCATTGCCTGGGGAGTCTCCGGGATATAACGGCAATAAAGGCGGACAGGAATAGGCCGGGCGAGTCCGTGGATGGGCGGAGGCAGCGGCGGCGGCGGCGGTGGCGTCCCTGCGGTGATGGGTGCTGTCTCCACAGCAAGCGCTCCGCCCCGCGGGTACACAATCCGCGCCGCCTAATAAAGAGTGCGCGGACAGAAGCACTCGTGAAAGCGAAGGGCGGCCCGCCGTCACAACGGTGAACGTCGCGAGGCGGGGCGAGGTGGAAGGCAAGCGACAGAGGCGCAGCTTGCGGAGAAACGAGGAACCGGGTTTAGACATCGGCATCTCATTCGCGGAAACACCGCGAGGATTCACCGGGTGAGGATGTAAACAGAATTGCACGACGTCCGCCGGTGTTGCATCCGCACACACGATATTTCTGCCACCGCTGTGTGCTCTTTCATATGATAATCCCCATCACCCCCCCTCCGCCACCCATCAGGCGCGCAGTAAAAGTGTCTGGTTTGAAACGGAAGCATAACAAGAGAGTGAATATTTTATCTTTATCGTCAACAGAATTTTATGCCTCTTGGTGAAAGAAAGAATTTGCTGTCAAATTTATGGACGCGAGAATAAACAGTTTTGTCGGAATTCTGACAAAGAATCCCAAATGAAAAAGAGTTTGAGGTGGGGGCAACAAAAATACATTGTGTTGCCATGCGAGCGGCGATGGGCATCACTCGATATTCACTTGCAAGAGAGCGGTTTTACTATCCAGGCTGAAAGGAGCAAACAGAATACGTCATGGGTCTATAGAGGCATACTGTCTGCGTCTGGACAAATTACATGCACAGAAGAAAATCGACACCCGACTCCTGACACCGCGCGCGCCGGCCTTGAAAAGACTCGAGCACGCGGTGTGGAGGGGGGACGGGGCAGGAGACTGACCTGATTTTGACTTCCTTGCTCTGCCATTCATTGTGCCGCTCAAAGCTGATGAGAATAGCCGCGATCTCCTGCAACACACAAATGCACCACGCGAGTTAGAAACGGTTTCTATCTCGTAAGTGTCAAATATAGGTTTTATACTTTTCTTGCAAAATAATACGTACACACATAGAGGAACACAATCTTCAAAAATGCATACATCAGAACTTCAGTTTAATTACACAATTTCACATTTGTAATATTAAACAATTCATGAGATTCGTAATATTCCAGGAATTGGGAAAATTTGCTATTCAAAAAATTGCAGAACTAAAGAGATCATTATAAAGATTTAAAAAATTAAACAAAGACTAGAGAAAACATATATTGTGCTTTATTTCTATGATAAAACGTGGTTCAGAAGCTGTTGGTAATAAAGTGACCATTTTGAAATACTCTGGATTACATTGCTTAGTTGGAAGCACATCCAGATATCTGATTAAGTCTCTACTGACAAACATTTAAAGACTTGAAATGATAAGTAATACAGCAATTTCCCACAATTCAACTGAATAGGATCAAATCAGGGTAAATGGAAATTGTTTCAAAATATATTAGTACTTGAGATATTACCGACTTGACTTTAATAAGAACCTCTACCGTCACGAAAAAATAAAAATACATTTTGGACTTTCAGTAAACTGTGGTTAAAAGCTTAATTACAAAATTCCATAATTTAGGCATTTGCATTCCAAGGAACCTCAGCAGTTGTCAGCAACTTAAAAACCGTGCATCAAAATATACTCATTTCAACACCGTATATTTTCCTTTTAAAATATTTTCGCGAATAAACCTAATGAGCCCCCTGTGCATAAACTCTTATTTCGCAGCGCCGTGTGAAGTAAAGCCGGGCATTACAACGCCCGCGTGTGCGTCGGCTGACTCCCCGGGCACATTGACGTGGCTCGCAGATAAAACGCAACCGACCGCCCCTGACCCGCCCCTGCCCAGGACTCCAACCCTCTCCGCATCGCACCCCGCCCACGCCCACCACTCACCCCACTCCGCCCCGCTCGTCACACCCCGCCCGGCCCCTCTCCTCTCCGCACCCCCCCCCCCGGCCCGTCAGCTTCACCTCGCACCGCATCGCAAGGGCGCGCGCGGCCCAGGGACGGAGCGCAAACAGACGCCACTCGCGTTCGCATTCCTCGCTCGACTCCATTTCATTTCGAGCGCCCGCCGCCGCCGCTAGCGCCGTCGCCATTTCGGACGCCTCACGACATCCCAGGGCCACCCCCAGGGCGAGGCAACGACGGCGGGCAGGAACCGGAACTGGGGATGTGGAGAAGGGAGCAAGGGGGCGGCACGAATGCTCGTGGCTTGGGGACGATGGAGATGAAGCGGTGTAGGAACGGAGTGCAGTGGCAGTGGCAGACGGTCCAAGCGATTGCAAAGCGAGGAGGTGTTGGGATGGAGACGACAAGAAGGATGGGGACAGCTGGGGCGGCGAGGGGGCAAGGGCCACTGGAGGCGGAGGGTGTAAGCGGGAGAGGGCGTCGGCCAGGCGAGGCGAGAGGGTGAGGCGTGGAAGCAAGGCGCAGCCGGAGTGGAGCGAGGGGCGTCGGGGGCCGGGAGGGGGCGCGCGTAGGCGCACACTTCATTACGGCTAATTGAACCGCTGCCTCAGAGGACACGGAACGGGAGGGCGGGGACACGACAGCGGGGCAGCGTCCGCCCCTTCCACATCCGGGTGGGGAGGGGGGGGTGTTCGCGAGATCACAGGGCGCTCGGCCGCAGCCCCGTCCCCGCACCTGCCACCCCGCCCACGTCGCCCCGGGCGGGCGGGAGCGAGGGCGACGGAGCGGGCGCGGGCGGGCGGGCCCGTGCGGGTCGCCGGGCGGAGGGGGGCGGGCGTGCGCAAGTTGCCGCCCCGTGTTTACCGCATAAACACGCCGCCGATCCAGCCCGCGGCGGCCGGGTACTTTGTGCGGCCAGGGGCGGCGGGGCCCACTCGGAACACGAGGCCTCAGAGAGCGGGCTGGCGGCGGCGTCTGCCGAGGCACCGACGCTGGGAGGCGTGCAGGGCTAGCGCTACCATCGCCACGCATCGGAGGGCTGGCACATTGGCTCTCAGAAGCCAAGAAAGTATCCTCGAACGAGCGAATGATCGACTGGGCTTTAGTGAACCTTGTGAATCCTCAAACGATTTCTCTCAAGCTTTTAACTATCACATTCCAGGGCTAAATCTTAAAGTTATATTCCAAGAAACTTTGAACCCATCCCGAAATGACAATGATTTATTGTAATCAATTATTGCACGAAATTCTTCTATAATATTTATATTATTGTTATTATTATTATTATTATTATTATTATTATTATTATTATTATTTGAAGATGTAGGTACCATAATTCATGATTTACCTAATGTTTTTCCAAACAACATTACATTCTAATCAGCATTGGGAAATGAAACTGATGAAAGTACACATTGCAATTGTACTACAAAGGGAGAGTGGTGGGACGGTCAGTGGGAGTGTAATGTGTGTACAATTAAGAGAAGCAGATAAGAAAGAAGCACAATGAATAATGGAGCGATGCATGCGCGACTGATGCGCGCGGACCATGGCAGCCTCAACACGAAGCGGAGTATGTCCAGAAAAAAAGGAACAAGAAAAACATTTAGGGGTGTTACGAAGACAATTATTCAGTGTGTTGAACGTTTGAACATCGGAGGTAATTTATGTTTTACTCTACACAAAACTAGCAAGACATAATCAACAACATCCTGGAAACATGATGTCTTTCAAACCATCGGCAACGCAATCCCAGCCTGTGTAATCATGACGGCCGGATTTGCGACAGGGCGCTTCCTTCATTCTCCGGCGGCCGCCCCTCCCGGGAGACGCGAAATCTCGGGGCGCGGGCGGCAGCAAGGCAAACAAAAACGGCGGCGAAGATCCTTTCTGGAAGCGGCGGCTCCTGCAGCCTCCGCGCGAGGGAAGGTAAAGAGGGGGAGGGGCGAGGGAGGAGCAGGGCGCGGGCGCGGCGAATCGCGAACGTGCCTGGGCGCGGGGGCGAGGGGGGGGGCGGCGCGACGTGCTCCCGACGGAGCGGCCCTTACGCCCGCGGGAGCGCTCGGCGCGCGCGTCCACCCGGAAGGACCCGCCCCCGCCCCGCCCCCGCCCCAGCGCCCGCAATCAATGGCGGCGGCAAACAGAACGGGGAGAGCGGCGGGCGGCCGGCCACCGCCCCTCGGAGGAACGCTTTAGGAGGCGTCTGCTCCAACATTTTTCAACCTCGAGAATACGATAGTTCACTGAAATATTCTTTACGATCACCCTATTTGAAAAGATTGTTTCCAAAAGGTACAGAATGCATCTGAACAATTCTTACAATAGAGAGAGAAGACAACTTATTAGAGCTAAAATAGTTATTTTAGGAAATCGATATTTCAATTTGAGTTTTTCTGGGAAACAATGAGGGATTTTAAGGCAAATTTTAAGTTATTACATATTTTATTCCGAAGTTACAAGTTTTTTTATGGATTTGGTACATTTTGGCCTAAAAGAAAGTTGTAGATAGTAGGTACAATTAATGGCCAAATAACTATCAAAATTCTTGTTTAGGTAATATTTTTAATTAACGTCTTTACTAAAACGAATTTAAATTATGAAAAATTAAAAAGAAAATGAAACTGAACTTTATTTGCGCCGTGTGTTCATGCATTATAAACATTAAAGTTATCACATTCTTCATCTTCATTATTTATGGGTGGATTTCCAAGACTAGGTCTGAGCCGCGGTTTCTTCGAGCCATGGCTTGAATCCATAGTTCCGCTTGATAAGACCATGGCTCGAGCCGCGGCTTGAAATTTCCAGGCGTCGGCGATGGGTGGATTGAAGCCGTGGCTCATTCATTCAAATAGTAGAAAATGGAGTACTTTAGACGTATGGATAAATTTCGAGCCAATTTTCATCGGCTCAGGGCACTGAACCCGATAACAAGAGTGTTGTGGGATCGCAGCAATCCGTTAGAATAAAACAATCGGGAGTTTTGGAGATTTCGATTTTCGAAAGAAACGCTATTTGGCTGAAATATTCCCGCGCAACCTCAATCACATGGACGGAAGAGACGAGGCCTCAGAGAGCGTCACATTTACGTGTGATCACATTTACGTGTGATCACATTACGTGTGAATCACATTTACGTGTGATTCAAAGCTTACGGAAGTAGATCAACGTCCGAAAAATTACTATAACTTGTGAGCATTTAATCTAATAAAGGGTCTCTAACGTTTGTCAATTACACACTAAAGCTACTCTATACACCTTTGATTCTGCACCAGAATTTGTAAAAAGTAACTTAATCATGTACTCTAATATTTTAATTTTACAGAAGATAATCTGAAAAAACGGCTCAGTAAAATTAAAAGTGATGTAAATATTGGTAAAGAGATGTACATTATTAATACATTAGATTGATAATGTTCTTCTTTTAAACTTTACTGCCTTTGAAAGCGTAGAGATAGTCTGGGAACTGAATTCTCAATCAAGGAAAAACACTTCACTATTTCCGGATGGTTCCGTGCTGCACAGATGCAATTCGCGCAATGCACAGAAATGAACTCTATAAAAGGAGAATTTACGAGCGGTGCACTTCTGCATGCACGCACAGGTGCTTGCATGATCGTAACGGAGTCTGTGAAGAATTCCACACACCTTATTTTCACAATTATTTTATAATTAATTCCCAGCTACAGATACATATCGTTTTGATGTTGTCGAGAAAAAGAAAAATACTTAGGCATCATTCTGTGTATATTTTAAATGACATCCTTGCACCCTCTTTCATGCTGGAAAAGACAAACTTGTGAGTGAGGAAATGTAATCCACACTCTAAAGCTATTACATCTAAAACTCTAAAAAGTTAAAAAACAAAGTAATACTATTTCTGTGCACGAGCCAAACCCATCTCTAGATTCAACTCTATGGTTACAGATTCGTTGGAAAATATGTAGAAGGTATTGACACATCAACTATATGGTTAAAGATTCGTTGAAAAATACGTATAATTTATTGTCCATATAATAATACAATATTAATACAAATATAATACATATACATATATATAATATGTATTAATACATATAATACAAATTTTGATTCGCAAATAATAATTTTTACAACGATTCAAGTGTTAAAACTAGTAATGCTGAAAAACGTATTATACATACTCTCAAGAACATACTCTCTGTTTTTTGAACGTATATTACATACTGTTTTTGTTTTGAACTAACTTATTTGTTAAGTGAAATCAATAGCGAAATCTCGTTAGAAGCTCGTTTCTATCCGAATGAAATTCATTACTACCCCATTCTACATTTTCAATTTTCTTCTACAGATAGGGAATAAGCAGTATAATGTATTCATTTTTTCAGAAGAAAATCCAAATGCTTGATAGTATATGAATTTAAAAATCATTAAAAGTAAAGAAATATGTCTTGTACCGAAACTTGGTATTGGATTGTAGATTCCTTTCCGTACCCAAAGGCAAAAGTTCCATCAAGTCAAACTCATTACGACGAGTCGTTATGCGGAGAATACATGGAATCCACTTCCCGGGGCTCCGAAAATTCCTCGAGAACAATAAAAAAAGAGTTTCCTTCCCGGCTTCCGACACCCAACAAATTTCCTCATTTAATTCCACGCCACTCTGCATGAGCACAGTATCAGAAAATAGCCCGAGGTCCCGAGGCGGCGGCGGCGGCGGCGGGAAGCAAAAGTGCGTGGTCAGGGGCGCACCTGGGGAAGGCGCGATAACCCCTCCGCGGGGTGGGGGGGACGGGGCGCGAGGCCGCTGCGGCGAGCACCGGCGCCGCTGCTCCTCGGGGCACGTGAATAATAAGCGGCTTTCGTCTCCTCGCCGCCGCACCCCCCCCGCCAGAGCCACAGCTTTGGGCAAGCTCCCGCGCGGCAGTGGAGGCCGGGGCAGGGAGCGGAACGTGCGAGAAAGAAATGCAAAGGAAGAAAGATAATAACCAGTAGTGAAGGAAGGAAAAGAAAGAAACGGGAGTAGCCCAGAAAGCACAAAGGAATTATGCTAGTGTTTAGAAGAATGATACGTCGTTGAGAATAAAAGAGACTGACGTTAAGAAAATATAACTATTTAATTTTGTATCAGATCGGCCAATTTCAATTTATTTTTAATTGAACGTTGAGACAATAAAAACTGAGTAAGCTTTTTAATGCTTCAGTAGTCTCTGTTTATCTATCGCTCTACTTACGAACTTCCGTCTACTGGCATCTTAGGCTTTATATCACACTGAAAAGATCTACAAATGTAAATACGGCCTCTTTATTTGTTAAAAATTATATGAAACAGAACGAAGAGGGAGATTTCGAAAAGGGTTCGTTGGGATGAGCCAGAACAAAATCGGTCAGAACAGGAAAGAGAGAAGAGGAGCACGATGAAACGACATGCTTCTGTGGGGAGATGTGCGGCAGAAAAGGGAAAGGAAGAGGGAAGGAGAGGCACGGCAGGGCGGGGCGAGGGGGAGGTAGGGAGGTGGTGCCCGCTAATCCAGGCTTGTGGACAGCGCTGCTGGCGCACCGGGGGAAGCCAGCGCCGCCGCCTGCTGCGCCCTCCCACCAGGGCACCTCCGCCCGCATTCGATGGGCATCAGGGAAATTAACTTTCGCTTCAAAAATTATTGGATCCTGTATTTTTAAGAAGTTATTTGTTGTAACAATGACCTTAATAAAAGGCAAAAACTTCCATTCAAATTGCCATAAACACGTAGGTTTTACCTATAAATGGGACAATGACTATTTTACTTTCTGGTATATTATACGCGCATATACGGAGTAATATATGTAGTGTAGAGAATGGCATGTAATACTGCGGAAAATAGATTTTGAGATTTCAAAGGAAATTCACGTTTCGCGATCCGCTGAAAACGTGGTTTTTGCCTAATGATGCCCATCTGTTATTTTAGGGTACTTTACATGAAGTCCCAAATTTTTCTATAAATTTCATAAACGATTAGAAAGAAAATCCGTACATAAAGATAGAACAGGTCCCATTTTCACGCTTTATTGAAAATTTTGAAAGTTTAAAATGTTGTCGGTATCTTCCTACAATTGCAACATTGACGATGGATATTTTTTCATGTTAATTTGTTCTTTAAAATAAGTTCTTTAATAATGTAATGTTCATGTAATTGTTTTTTAAATATATGTATTTTTCACGCAATTTTGAGTAAAATATACTAAAAATATTAAAAACAGATTTTCTAAAATGAGGGCTCCAATTTTTCTTTACATGTTCTGTACGGACCGTGCTAAATTCACAATAACATGATAAACACTATTTTCATGTATTCTTTTGTTTTTGAAAAATTACACAAATGTAACTTATTTATACATCTCTCACGTCGTTAATATTTACATTACTGGCGTTTTGATATAGTTGTATTATTGTAAGGGTTGGTACAAATGCTCCAATACATTTCTTATGAAGTTTCTCTTAAACTCGTAAAGCATTTGTCGTAAAAATGAACTCAAAATGGCACATTTTCAGAAACGCTCAAACGACATTTTGTTTTAGTTTTTTTTCTTCAAAAACTACTCATTTGTCGATGAAACTTTTCTTACATAAATAGGGTACACTCTTCTATACGTACATATTCTTAAAGTCTTCTTTCAACTGAACTATTAAGGGAATGAAAAATTGAGGAAACAAAAAGTTGTTTAGGATCTTTCTCGTAGCTTTGAGGCAGACAATGGGGAAAAAAGAAAAAGTTAACCAATACTATAGATTAGGAAATTAACTAGAACGACAAATTTTTCGCCATTCTGTAGCATCTTTCGTTTTAATTAAAATATTTCACACTTTCACTCTCTGCAGATTGTTACATGAGAAAATAAAAATTCTTTCGAAATAGCCATCTATCGTATTTTAAAACAAAATCAATCACAAAGAAATTTATCAAATGGTTTTATTGTTTCAATAACTGTAACCAAAACAAGTTGAAAACATAAAATATCTGAATATATGAAAAATGCTACATAAATATCTGGAAAAGGAATATATTTAGTGAAAAAAAGTACGGTAATTTCTGAAATATTTGCGGAAATCCGCCATAGATATTACTGGTGGGGATAGTGAAGCAGGACAAAGAGAACCAGCATTCATCTAACATTCGCATTCGAATGTTTTTAGCCGTTTTTATTTAGCATTAAAGAGTTATGCCAGAAATGTTCACGTTTCAATGATCACGCCGCATGTCTCTAACACCCTCCCTGAAATTTTAATTTGACCTTATGCACGTAATAATATGTGTCAAAATAATGATACTAGAAAAAAAGGTTAACGAAGGCAAATTAGATGATTAATTTTTCTTTGTATACATATTTTTACAATTTAAAATCCAAATAGTACATAATTTTACATGAATAGATTAGTTTTACGTGGGAATTGCGTCGTTTAAGGAAACTATCTACGACTATTTTTTATTATTTAATTTAAATAACAATCTTAATCTAGTCATCAGACGCTCTATTAATATTATTGAGAATATAAAAATGACTTGAGAGAAGTGTCGTTCGGGGTCTGGGGCACCACAACTACTATCTATCCAGGAAAATTAGTGGGAAAACTGTATCTCGCTTCAACAAGAGGGATCAGAAGGTCTTTCTAGAAAAGTATACGAATGCGTAAATTGACATTCCGCGGGATTGTTTAAGGGTGAACTAGAGGTCCATCCATTTAAGACACGAGTGCGAAGAAATTAATTTGATTGTCTAAAATATGCTACTCTTGCGAAAGAAAATTTTACATTCTTTACATATCAGCCTTTTCAAACACAATCTACAGATTAAACACAATTGCATTGAAAAAAAATAATGCAAATTACGTAGCAACTTTTTGTTCCAAAGTGGGTTTCAGTCTTTGTAACTACTGTTCTCTGCCTACGATTTTGCATTTTATCGTTATGGATCGTTCTTAATTGTGTAGATATTTCGAATCAAATACACATTAGTAGGAGATAGCTTTGCTTATGAAACAATGGAACTCGAACTATTAGCTTGCACAATCTAATCTATTCCTGCTCATTTCGAAATTACAAATAGCAGCAAATCGAAAAAAAGGTTCTATATTGACTATCAGAGACCAAACTGTTGGTTGTATAGCTGTTTGAAGAAGAACACTTTACGAAATTAACGAAGCGGATCAATAGTTGAAAGTTAAACGTTGCAATAATATTGCTCGCTGAGACGTAGGCGCCACTGCTTTCCTTCTCCGCTTCACTCGGAGGACATCATCATCCTCAAAGGCCATCTCCGCGCACGAGATGGCTTTCCTGACTCGGCGTCCGCCGCCGCCGCCGCGAGGGCTCCGAGACGGCGAAAAGCTCGGGATCGGCGCGGAGCGGCGCAGCGCAGCGCGGCGGAGCGGCCGAAAGTGGCAAGGAAAAAAGGAAGAGGGGGTGAGAAGCTGTCGGCCTAGCAGGGACAGCAGCAGGAGAGCGCGGGCGGCGAGGACGGCGCAGAGGGAGGGGAGGGGGAGGGGGAGGCTGACTCCTCCCGGGATCGACGGGCGCATTTCACCCCCACCCTCTATTGGCGAATCCCCGCAAGCAAGGCCCCTCGACAGCGCTCCAAAGGGTACGGCGCGGCGCCGTATTTACAGCAGTAATACGCACTGTCAATACCCGCCGTCAGCACGACTGGAACAAAGCTCACTGCGTATCACCGTGTATCATCTTCCGATAATAGGATCGCGTTAATATGATCCACGGGCTCACGAACGCGCACGCAGCGAAATAACGCAGTTCTCATGAACATAGCAATCACAGCTGTCTCTGATAACTCCGGCGCAAGAGGTAGAGCTCTATTGGAATATGAAATTCTCGTGCCGTCCAAATGGCATTTCATTATTAGAAAAACCATTATTGCACGTTTCCTTTTAAAAGCGATACAGATTTTATACTAAAACATGGCGAATGTTGCATCTTTCAAATGGCATGACTGAACATCACGAGAGAAAATTCTTCTAACAGAGAAATAGCGTAGTTGGGGAACACAACGTTGAAACTAAAGAATGCGCAAATGCGTACTGAAAGTACGCAAATAAGTATTACGCGCATGCGAAACCTGTACTTGAAAATATGTGATATTTACAATATAAAGCCTTCAACAAAATATAAAGCCGGCCCGCTGGTCGACATCGCTAAAGCAGCAGTGCCATAACGATCTCGGACCGAAGGGTCGCGGGTTCGAATCCGCCTCGGGCATGTATGTGTTCGTCCTTTTCACCTCCTATCATCACCATATCGTTTTATTGTCGTAGATACCATTCCGTTAAAATCCAATAGTGATCGCAAATGACATTTAAATTGGATGTGATACAGAGAAATGTATTTGCAAGGGATAATCAAAACATCTTTACAAGCATACGAGATTACGTTCTTGCATCTTCTCTGACTTAACGTACGAATAGAAGGATCGCTTTAGTTGAAAGACAGTAATTATATTTAGTGTTAATTACTGTATTAGTTATTAGTAAAAATAGTAATTAGTACAAATATATTGCGATGAAGTAAAACACTTAATTGATGGGCATTTGAAATCAAACAAATACTGAAAGAAAATCGATTTTGAACGAACTAACGATATTTTACAATACCTTAAAGAATCAGCCAAATTAATTTGGAAGTCAACATGTAATCATCTCACACATTCTCTCTCAAAATGTTTCAAAAATACGTCTGGTGTCACCCATTTCTCCATGCACTCTTTGTACTTCAAAGATATGCATTCTCGAACAAGAAGCAACAAATCTACAATCTTCCAAGACTTCGACTGCCACGTCAAAAAGCAGGACGAACAGCATCTACAACACCAGAACAAATTTGCGCGTCTTCACGGTTTATAAAAGACAAAAGTCAGGAAAATAAAAAAAAATCACGATGCGACGGCAATTTCTGACTCTGATTTATCGAACAAGGCCGAAACAAGGAAAGAGAAATCGAAATACATCGAATTCGCGTTTCAATACGCTCTGACGTAGTTTACGACAAAAAGGCGGCGGCGGTGCTTCGCGGAAGAGAGAGGAAAAAGTCGCTCGGTGTGTGCAGAAGCGTTTTTCCCCTTTCTTTTTTCCCCCGAGCGCCGCGACGGAAGCCCCTGGGGCACGCCAGCACCTCCGCGCGCTCCGCCGAGCGGAGAGGGCAATTGCGCGCGGGGCGGCTGTAAAAACGCGACGCGCTTCGGCCCCCGGAACGCGCTCCGGAAAGAGGCGGCCGGCCCGGGCTGATCCAGTCGGCGAGCGCCCCGCGATGGGCTGCGGAGCGGGCGGGCGCAGCTGGGCTGGAGGGGCAGTAAAAGAGGGCGGTGAAGTGATCGGGGCGTCTGGGGGCGGGGTAGTGTTGTCGGAGATGCGGTGGCAATGGCCTTGACAGTGCTGCGCATTGAGTGACAATGGTGGTGCTTGGTGTGGTTGATAGTGGTGGTGCTGCTTGGTGACTGGTGAAATCAACATGGTCGTAGAACTGTAGTAGAGATTTGTACACGGACTTGGTATTGTGAAGATAATTTTTTTAGGCCCGGCATTCTTCCTCGCTCTAGCGACTCTATTTTGGGTACCAGCATCCGCGAATTCACCTTTCAATGTGCGGACGCGAAAGTAGGAAGAGGTAATGCTTTGCATTAACTGACAGAGAGCGGCTGCCGCCATAGTGAATAGCAGGGTGACTTCGAAAATGACCTAAATGCATTGTCTATGTTACTATCATTGGTTAAATTTATATTTCACTAAAAGTGGTAGTTAGTGACAACTTTTGATTGGGTATAGTTGACATGCGTTAGGTATTGCTGAAAAGTAATTAATGTGCATTACAGGTAAGACGAAATACTTTCATTTTCAACAGAAACCCTCTAACCAAGGAAACATAATTTGTAAATTGAATGAAGTAATAATGTATCAAAATGTTTAACAAAAAAATAATACACTCTGATAAAACATGCATCATGAATATTAATCAGAAAATGTATTGCGGAGGTACAAGTGGAAAGAATATTGGAAAATTTAATATCAATTGAAAAATTGTGATAAATGTGCCTTTTCTAGATCAGTCATCTCTAAACACAGTGGGAAGAGACAAAGAAAGGCACACATGTAGCATAATAAATTACAGAACAATTTTTTATTCAAGCTTTGGAAACAAAATAGGCCAAATTGAAAATAAGGAATAAATAGGGCAAAAATAAGAACGATACACCAGGCGTCAACTGCTATTCCTCGTATGAAGGCAATGCGCTCGTCCCGACTGAGGGCCGATGCGAAGCAGCTCCACGAACTAAAGCAGCCATTGCGAGCGCGACGAGGCCGCCGGGCGATAGCAGGTGATTGCGCGGGGAGCGAAGGCGGCGACGGGATCTCTTTTGACGGCGGCGGCGCTTCGGCGCCAAGAGAAAGATCGCAGGGGGCGGGGCGATTGAAACATATCCATCCCTTCTCCCCAACCGGCAGCCTCTCGCGCCCGCAAGGGCGTTGATGGCGGCGGGGGCCGGGGCTCCTTGTGTCAAGTATCGCAGGGAGGCCCTCATCCTCCGGGGCAGTGGAGCGCGAAACGCAATTTTCTGCCGGACAGATCAAAGCGGGGGCGGGAGCGAGGTGCGAGCGCAGGGCCTGGGCGGGGCAGCGAGCGGGAACGCCGCCGCCGACGCGGCCCCCGGCAAACGACGCTTAAGGGATGACGGCCGAGGATTCGCGCCCTCATATTCCTTCCAGGAAGGAGGCCGGTTGGAGAATCGGGAAGAGGCGGGAGCACGTGGAGCGGAACGGTGAAGGGAGAATGAGAATGAGGAAGCGGAGAGGCCGTGGCGAGCGCGGGGAGTTTACGGGATAAAACAAGAGAGCGTGCTCCCTCTCGGCAGGCACGGAAGTACGAGATGGACGGTAAGACGGAGGGCAGCCGGTGAGACAGCGAGTTGGTTGGGCAGGGAAGGAGACGGAGGGTGGAGCGCGGGGAGGGAGCGCTGGGCACGCGTCTGCCATCGCGAGGGGAGGGGTGGGACAGGGTCAGGGCGCGAGCGCAGGCGAGGGCGGGGCGGGGTGCGGAGCGTGCGCAGTTTGGCCTCTCGCCATTCGCATCGGATAGTCATTACTCGCGAGGGCCGCCGCCAGGAGTCGCCGCCACTGGCACCGGCGCTGCTCTTCCCGCCACGCCCCCGCAGCCACCAACGCACGCACGCGTTGAGGACGCGCAGTCTCGCTCTCGCACCCGTGGCCATGCCCTCACGCACTGCCCGACCGCGTCTTTAACGCAGGATGGCCGCAGCTAATTTCTACCGGTGACAGGCACGGCATTGAAGACACTGAATCTGAACGATTAATGGAGTCGCTTTCTAAACCTCGTAAGAGAATAAACTAGAGGTGCACCCATTGCCCACACTTTCTTTCATAATTTCTAAGTTTGCATTTTCTAAACTTCTGCGAGTTCAATGAAAATGAGACTTGCATCAGTCTTTTAAGGGCCCGTTTGTTTTGTCTGCAAAAAAGAAGTCGGAGCGGTTTTTGAAAATATGTGTTTTTTTTAGAAATTGCATTACTTTCAACAAAAAACTATGTAAAATACTGTACATGAACTTTTTTACAGAATTAATATTTTAGAACAGATTTTGTCAAAGGCAGAAATCTCTATCTTCTATTCTGTAGTTTAGAAATTTTAACTTTTGGTAATTTTAGAAAATACGCAGTTCGCTGAAAGTGGGACCAGCACTACTTCTTACTGACCTTTGATACACATGAAAAAATTTAAGAAAAAAATTGGAGCGTTTTTTGAGAAAATAATTGTTTACATATTGTCTATGTTTCACGGAAAAATTTACGAAAACACATAATTTTGAAAAAAATTATACATGGACTTTTTTTATGAACTGGCTTTGAACAATAGATTTCATTAAAGAAACAAAATCTCTGTATTCAATTTTGTAGTTGTTGGAAGATGTCGAATAAATGTTGGTCGGGTTGCAATTTTCGAAAAATTAGGATTTTCAACGAAAACAAGACCTGCAGCATTCTTTTAAAAGCCAAGAGTTTACTTTAAAACAATAGAGCCATATACGAGAAAAAATTGAAAACGTCCAGGCTTCATGTAAAATACCTCCCAGAATCAAAATATCCGTCTCAAATTAGCATAGTCTGAACGGTTTAGACCAAGATTGTCCAACTGGGAGCCCGCGGGCGCACGCAGCTTGCTGAGCCATTTATTGCGGCCCGCGAAAGGTTATTATTCAAAAGTGAAAGTCCCCTTCATTCATGTCGGGCGGGAACATTGTGCGCCTAGCGCACGCGCCCTGTGGGGGTCAACAGCCGCTCAATGTAAAAATTGGTTAAGTTGAGATTTATAGATTTTTTCTAGTGAATTCAGAAATTCAAAATCATTCCAATGTGTTAAACTGCATTATGCATGGCATGGCCTGACATCACGCACAGTTCCGTTCCCCTCCCCTCCCCCCGTATCAGAGTAGCCGGGCAGTGCGCCGAGATCAACAACACGGGGAAGTCAGGTATGGATTGCTCGCATAGTGAAAATATGGCCCGTAACCGTATTACAGGTTTTAGGTGTGGCCCGTGAGGCCTTGATAGATGGACACCCCTGGTTTAGACGACAGCATTGACTACTATTAGATGCACAGGCAAGCGTTTGGTCGTCAATCGACTTTTCGAACCTACCTAAGACCCACAAAACATGCATTCTCTCTAAATATATTAGAGGAAGTATTTTACTACACGCGTGAACACAATTTATCAATTTTTCACAACCCGGACCCGGCAATAAGTGATTTTCTGTCGGAAAATCGCAGTTTTCTAGAGCATGGTTACAATTCTTTCTCTTCTCTGCGAAATAAAGCAAGAAAGTGAAAGGAATCATTCGGAAATTGCGCTAACAATCTATTTCATATAAAATAAATATCACTGAAATACAGATTCATAATTAAAGGGAAAATATGTTTTAAACTTCCTACACAAAGGGGGAGTGCTCCCGGTGGCCCGTTGGTGAGCGTTCTCGTTTTCCAAGGCGAACCCCGGGTTCGATTCCTGGTCGGGGCAAAAATTAATGGTGCTTTCCTTGAAATGTCACAGTATCTGTTGCTCTGTGATGATGAGAAAGCTCATGTCTCCGATTGACAAGACCAGACATACGGCGCAGGGATGGCTATGTGCTGACCACACGCACCCTTAACCCATGGCCGGAAGGCAAGGACGCCGCTGGTAGGCCTTAGAGCTCTTGTGTCAGAGTACATACATACATATTCAAAGAAGGAAAATTCAGATAAAATTGGTGATAATAAAAGTAAAAAAATACGTTAGAAAAAATATCAAAGTTGTATTGGGAGAATTACGTCTACAAATGGTAAATAATAAAAAGTAATACGATTAATAGCGTAAATGTTTAGAAGTTTCAAGAAATAATAAGCTGCAAGTTACACAATACTAAGAATTGTGTTAGTACCAATTGCGAAGAAAAAAAATTATGTTGATGTTCTATTATTTCGATTAAATCGCTGTGGCGATGTACTTCGTACTTTTAGTTCTTTTCATTACATATGGTGAAAATTAAGGAAATAATCATGACTGAAAACACTTCTAAGAACAAGCCTCATCAGAGGCAACACAAATATCATCAATGATTATTCCAATGCGTATATCTCTATTAAAGAACTGGAGATAGATAGAACCGAACAATGTAACTCGAAGAGAATGCATGGGCATGCGTTATGTGTGAAAGGGGCGCTTCGGAGCGGGGGTTGAGTGTGATGCGGGTGGTGGGGGACCCTGCCCGTTCCAAGCCCTCACGCGAACTGCAGTCGCCATTATCAAATATTTGCATGCCCGTTCCGAAAATACAATCGTAATTAATCGAATTACATTTTCCTGCAGCGAGGACAGCATTTGTTCGCCGACAGCTGTCGTTTGTTTCCTGTGGGTCAAACAAAATTAGTGTTCCAACAATTATGGGGCGATGTTCGCTAATGCAAACTAAAAACGAAAAAGATACTAAAATAATATTGAGGATTCTAGTTTGTTGTTCAAATTGAAAGAGACGCGCGTTTTATCCTGTTCTAATGGAATCGATCATTGTACACTGAATAAGCGATCGAAGTAGGTGTATCTCATTTGAAGTTATCATTTCGCGAAGTGAATTGAGAACAAAAACCAGGTAAGTGACAATTTCATGAAATGGAGAAAAAGCCTCTGAAAGTTAAAATGTGAATAATAAATTAGGAAGGACATTTAGGTTAGTTATGCCGTCAGAATAATATTAGAGAAGTACATACAATTTCAAAAATCTGAAGTAATATTTACTTTCAAAAATCTCTTGCCTGTTTTCAATCTTTAAAATTTTCGGAGCAAGAAACACCTAAGTGCATTCATTGAAAATAAAAGTGACTTAAATCCAAAATATCTTATTGTATAACATGAGAACTTTTTGTGTGTATAAAGTTATAACTAAATACAAGGGTCGTTCCGAAAGTAATGCCTCCAATTTTTTTACGTTGGCTTATGATCTCAAAAACGAATGTGAGTGGTGTCGTATTAGAATTTGGTCCTTCTCGTTAACCTTGGTTTTCCGTTGCTATTTGGCACATGGAAGCATAGTGACAACACGCTAGATAACGTGTTCACAATATGAATGTTTTTCTACACTTTTCGATCGAACCAAAACCTTCGTCACACTCCATAAATGTGTTTCCTGACTCTAAAAATTTATGATTTATTGTACCAAAGCCTGAATTGTTGGCTATTACCATCCAAAATATAACTATATTTTTGTTTAGGTTCTGACCTCCTCAGCAATCACTGTATGCAATTACATCATTTAATGACTTGCTAAGGCTTTCACAGCATCTTTTTAAACAAGATCCAACCTCTTCGGAACCCCTTGATGCACCCCCCCCAAAAATGTGCTACTGCCCCAAATAATCTGGAGCACTTGCCTGTTTTAGCTCTGAACACTGCTGCCAACGTTCTGCGAATTCAAAATTTGACTGCACAGATTGTAGCAGAAAGCATCGCGGATAATAATGATACATTTTCTCAAGAAAGATACGATATTCATTTCCATTGAGTGGACATTAACTCGAATTTCGAAAAAAGATCACCTGCTTTTTGTTCTGACTACCTCACTTGATAATAGTATGTAATACGTTGCATTGCCATTGACAATCTTATTATTTGCGTTTAACTGTTGTAAATAAACACTGAGATTGAGTGCGTTTTGATGTCACGGCAAGTCACAAGTATGAACATCCTTGGTGTTTTTCATTATTGTATCATTTTTATCAATAACAATAGATTGTGAAAGTTAGGATGGCACTATTATCTCGACTATACACGAGCTGATGTGTAATTACTGCCGTTAAACGTAATAGTTTCAGATAGATTCATCAAATTCAGACAGATTCTAGCAAAGTGAGATGGATTCTAGCAAATTCAGATAGATTCTAGCATGAACGTTTCTACGCTCATTTACATCATGCGACTATTACTGACTTTCCATTTTTTTCTCGTGTTTTTAAACAAGTCTTGTCGCAAAGGCTGTAACAGTCATTATATAACCTACCGAAATGATTTACTCACAGGTTCTGTGCACTCCAATACGCAGTTGTTAAAGGCAACCGTTATTACAGATTAAATATAATGAAATGTTTTATAAAACAACCAGAAAGTTAGCAGAATTAAGATACGACAACTTCAACTCTCGTTCTGATCTCTTACGATAACAAGCCACTGAGTTACACCTGATTTCGTGTTCGCAATTTAGTGAACACCTCTCGAAAATTTATTTTAATTAGCAGGGCGTGTCTTGGGGTTATTAAGGAAAGATAGGGCGCCGGCACCGAAGCCACCAGGTCGCCGTCGACAGAGAGGAAATTACTTTCATGCAAAGTTTCCACGAGAAAACTGGTTTAATTATACAAAAGTGCTTTGAAGCCATTAAGTAAATATTGATTTCAAACTACTCTCGCCGCTTTTCTTGAGAACAGCGCCTCGTTTCGTTGCGTCTACACGGCGCGGAGTCGATTCGATATATTTATTCGAAACATTCTGGCGGGAAATATTTAGACTCGACCTCCCTCTTTGAGCGGAGAATATCGACAGGGCTCCGTCCTCTCGCAAGTCATCCCGTCTCTTTGATGCGCCTCCAGAGCCCCCACCCCCCACCCCCACCCGCAGGAGAGTTTCCATCTTCGGATAACTCGACGCGAGCAGCTGTTTCTACTAAGTGAATAATCTACGTCGATGAAACGCCAAGGCGATATAAAGGTGGTAAGTGCTTTTATTGACACGTTATAACTCTAGTGAATGAAATGTGAAATTAAATTCAAGAAAATTTACTTAATGGATACAACACGCTGCGATATTCCAGTGATATGTATAGTTCAATGGAATGAACTGCACGAGTTCTGTAAGTAGAATTTCATTCATCAGAAGTAGGGTACCTTTCTCATTAATAGACAATTGATGGGAAAAGTGATCGTTATTCTTCTTTTAAAATCTTTCTGACTTATTTTCTCAAAAAAATATGATGCTGCTTAGAAAAAGTGTATTGTTTCAATTTTTACTTCTTCTACTCCCATTGTCTAACGCTGTCATTTAATGGCTGCAACCATAATGATACTCATTTCGATACAGTTGTCATTATGATACAGGTTCTTGACCAATTACAGAGAAGCTTACAAACCAAGTATTGACACTTCATTAATCACTGAGAATCTTTACAGTAAATGTTTCGTTCAATTGGGTCCATTAAAATTGTATTTAATATTATATTCTGCTTCTTAATTTTAATTTATTTTACTAAAGTAAATGTTTCGTTCAATTGTGTCCATTAAAATTGTATTTAATATTATATTCTGCTTCTTAATTTTAATTTATTTTACTAATAGTAGTTTTAACGTGAAATATTATTTAAAACAAATGGAATTGTTATTGCACTTTGATCCTATTTGATTAGCGCAGTGGTAGTTATTGAAGAGAATTTAACTAAGGTTAAGGACTGAAAAAAAGACATTTTAGGCATATTTGTTGCTGCCGTTTGCTTGTCCTTAAAAAATGTCTAATTTAAAATGTCTGGTGAATCAACGGTGATCTTGAGACTCCAGAAATAAGTGTAAAAGCAAAGATGGTGACGTCGAAATTATTGCAGCACTTTCTGTACTCCTGGCTGGCTGGTTGGTGAACAAAGCCACCTGCGGTGGGTAGGGAGCTGTCCGCTCGGTGGCCTTGACAGAATCCTGCTTGTCAACTGCCACGAAACGATTCGATGTAAAAGTTTAACTTATAAAAGTTACCATGCGTCATAGAAGAAGTACGGCACGAAACTCGATGTAGTGGGTATTAATATACGAGTGTGATATTACGATACGAGCGAGGAATCATCATTACATCATCGTTTCACAATGTACTATTGTTTTTGAAACGAACAATTGCGAAATATTTGACAAAACATTTTGAAAGCCCTACAGTCATTTCGATTGTACAGTATTTTCGGTGAGAGTGTAACGAAAATTATTATAAAGGGGTTAGCACGCAAAATGAATATATTCAATACAGCAAAACAAATCACTAATTTCGACAAAAATGCAATTGGACATAGTTCGCCTTACACGCATTCCCTCACTTCAAATATGAAAACGTACCGGCAGGGGCTGATGTGGTTCTTTGGAAAATTCTGGGGCGCCTCGCAGCCATTCGCGTAAATCCGGGGAGGCGCCGACCCGCACTGGGATCGTTCGGGGCGCAAGCAAAGAGGGGCGCCAGCGCCAGCGGCGGCGGCGGCGCATCGCGAGAAGTCCCGAGAGGAGATCGGCGGGGCGGGAGCGGGGCGGGGGAGGCGGCGGCGGGGCGCGGAGCAAGTGGGTCAGCCGGCGACATTAGAGTCGCTCGGGATCGCACCTGACGGCGTATAAAGCGGGCGGCGCCTGTCAGCCGCAGCGGCACCAGACGCCGCCCGCCGCCCCCGGCCCCGCCCCCGCCGCCGCGCATCCATCTTGCCGCCCCCGCCGCCTGTCGCCGGCGCCCCCGCCCCCGCCCGCCCCAGCTGCCGTCCGTGACTCCGCCTCGCCCCTTCCAAACCGTCGCCGTGCCGCCGCTAACTTCCCCCTGCTTTGTTTGCCGTTCCTCTGAAGGGTCTACTCTCAATTGCTTCGCTGCCGTCATTACTTCTTCTAGAAACTCGACACTGCACTCGCAAACGGGGCTTGCTATCAAGACACGTTTTAATCATACTCACAACATATTTCGCACGTTTGCTGTATAACAGTAAAACGGGCTACCTTTATACACGTTCAAAGGTAAAACCTCAGTACTGCGCACCGTCTTTTCTAGTATGCAATAACATTTTTCACGCATCGTTGTTGTAAACCAAATATACACTTCCACTGCATACAAATGCTTTGTACTGCAACAAACGCAATTCGAAATTCATCTAATTGATTTTCAGTATATCTAAAAAGCTGTTTCTGGTCTTTCTTCTCGTATCTTTTCTCGGCTTCCCTCGGCGATCTGTTCCATCACCGTTATCATATCTTCATTAAGACTGTCGGGGAGTTTTTGATTGTGAATATTAATTACCGCAGTTTCCTTCACAATTTCCCCCAAAAACGGTCTCTCCCTCCGAATGTCGGCTGCCTGCATCGCATGGCAGCGGGTCTTCCCTCCAGCGCTACCCGTGCCAAGCCTCCCCTCGCGCCCATCCAAGCGCTCCCCCGTCTCCGGAGCTGATGTACGAGCGCACATGCACCGCCCCGCCGCCGCCCCGCCGCCGGCGCCTGACGCGCGCGCCTGTGCGTTTGAAAAATCGACGACGCTTATTGCCAGTGGATTTGTTTCCTTTCGAGACTTAAATTGCACCCGGAGCAGCGGGCACCCGTAAAACTAACGACGTTCCCAGCGCCCTGAAAGATTTGCAAGGCGGGCAACGCGGAGCCGCGAATATGATTTTTCACGCGGTGACACGCCGTGGCGAGCGTGGCTCGGCGGCGCCCTATCATTCTCGCGAGTCGCAATATACGGGCGTCGCCGTGAATTATGACGGTGCTCTTTGCTTTTCACAGTGCGGACGTCACATGTTCATTCACGTGCCGTGCTTACGTTTTCTTTAGCAGCAGATAGGTAAAAGAGGAAAACCTAAGTTGGAGTTTCACAGTTATAGTAATTCATTTTGTAGAAACGGTGGAAGTAGGTCAGGATCGAAATGCGCGTTTGCGCGCGCAGCTTACGTCGTAAACACTGTTGTAAAGAGTTTTAAATTAGTGTTGTGTCATTATTCATGCGGGTAGTAAAAATGCTAGTTCCATGCGAACGCAAAACTACACTATCGATTTACGAACAGTAATATAAAAATACAGGAAACTCCAAATGTCGTTCAAAATACACAACGCCAATTCCATTAAACACCAACTTCAGATATGCCCATACATCGACCCAAGCGTCATTTTTATTCATGGCTTTCCTTTCAAGAATGTGCAAATGTTCTTGTTCCGTGCTAATTATTCGCACGTGAAGTCGCACAGTCGGAGGTAGCCGCAACTTCTTGCCAACTTCCTCCGAAACAAAGCGGGGCGACGCGTGAGTGAAAAATCTAAAATTTGCACGCCGTAGCCCGCGTCGATAAGAGCCGTATCGCGTGGGAGAGGAGGGGCCGAGAGGGGCGGAGGGGTGGCGCGAGGCTGAGCCCAAGTTATCAGCCGCCCCCGCCCCCGCCCACTGCGCCTTCGTGCCCCGGGATACTTTATGCAACTATTCGATAGTTCCTTCTTTTTTTTTTCGCTTTTTCTCTCTCCCTCTCTCTTTTTCCCTGCCCGGCGGCTGGCAGATAAGAAAGATACAACACACTAGCATTTCATGAATGCCAAAAAACAGCCCGTCATTAAGTCGGCAGAAGTTAAAACCCTCACGTGCCATGGCAGCGGGCTATTACGGCACCACACGCCTGGCACCAAAGATACCATAAAGCGGAGTAATTGCTTTAATTGCAATGACTATCCGGCGCGGGCATGGGAGCCGCCCAAAGAAGCAGACGGAAAGGGGTCAGGGCCCGCGCGCAATTCCACGAGCGAAACCGGCAGAGGGGCGCAGGGCACACGCTGATGTCACTGCAATGTCTCTGACCGGGGAGTTCTAGGGTTCGAGTCCCGATGATGGCAGGATTCTCGATACTGGAAGAATTCAGCGGTGCCTGGAGACAATTCCAGTGGCAGGCTGCTCTGATCAGTAGTTTTCCGAGATTTCTCCGATCAAACGCCAGGCGAGTGCCGGAGCAGTACCCTAACAAAACGGGCAGGTACCGCACGCGATCTTTACTATCTCTTCCTTATCCTATCTTCACCCCTTACTTACATGCATACTTACACTTAGAAGCACTACACTACCGCGCATGCCAGGAAATCAGTCGGGGGCCAAGAGCTTGTCCCGACTTGGGCGGTGCCCCGTTGGCGGGAGATATCTGGTTACAAAAAATTCGTGCACGCGGACGTTGGTCGGCGCCGTATCTCACCATCCAACGGGAAACACCGCCACCTTTGGAGGAAACAGTGCCCTTCACTAACGGAATTAATGAGCTTAGCAGTTGACAGGCCCGGCAGCACTAGTCAATCAATCGACGGGCCAACTATAGACAGAAGTGTGGATCTTGTGTGATGCCTACCACTGCCTGAATTGGTATTCTTCTTCTTCTTCTTCTTCTTCTTCTTCTTCTTCTTCTTCTTCGAGAAAACGCGTACGACTACATGGCAACTCTTCTTTTCTAAATTGTAAGGATTGCTTGGAGACGAAATTCAATGGCACAACTCAGTCATATACCTCATTGAGGCCAGATTACAAAGTAAGTAACCCTTTTAAATGTATGCGGGAAAGAAGGGTAATAAAGATTAATGAAACTGAAGCCAGACTGCAATAAAGGAGAAAGCATAATAGTTTTCAAGTTTCACTTGAAAAATACCACAAAATTATTTACAACAATTCAATTATCGCGACTTTGATCATTTTTCAAGTATTAACAAAGCCAATTCAGAAAGCATCCAAAAAACTCACAACGCATGAATCTATGCATTTGGGAAGGCAGAATCATTATCCATAAAACTCCCCCCAAAGTGAAGAAACCTCAATACACTATTCACGCTATAATTTATTTCTAGAATTTAAACGCAAATATTGTACTCTTGTTAACAATTTCACATGAATCCATTTAAAAATATATTTCCTAACACAAAATTATAATTTTAGAAACAACGAGGAGTTCCTAAGAAACGTACACAAAAGTATGTACCATTCGTCGTCCGAGAACATCCCCGATGATGAAACCGAAAAGGGCTTCGAAATAATCCATCGTCCGCGTGGAAAACTTGAGCCTGACAAAAGAGGGCGCCCGGCGCCGCAAGGACCTCCTCGACGGGGCTTCTGCCCAAAAGATCGTTAAATTCTCACGCTCCAGGCGCTCCCTGCGAGGAAATGAAAATAATTCAAAGCTGCGGATATCAAAGCCGCGCCGCGTGCGGGGGCGTGCGCTTCGCGACGCGCACAGTGGGTCGATGCGCCACCCACTGCCGGATTCTTTAGGGCATGCACAGTGTGGTCAAGACTCAATTGCTAGCATTACTTTTAAAAGTCAGACGGTGATCAAATGCGTGAATGCACGAAACATGTAATATGTGTGAAACATGAAACTGTAAATGCAACAAAGAAAAACAAATAATTTCCACTGTCCGTATCATCTATTATTGGTCTTAGTGTAACTTAATGTCCAATTAAATGATTTGCATACATGAAGTGAAATAAAAGTCACTACGTGTTGAGGCTGCGAATATAGCTTAGATAACTGGGAGGGGGGGGGTTGCGGAGTTGGGTCGAACATTTGCTACACGCTTTTCTGAGATCTGTCATAAGGGACGATTCTTTCACATAGAAACAAAAAAAATATTTGTTTTATTCCGGCTAGTATGAAATTAAAATCATTAATGTACGGAGTTCAATCATTAATGATTAGGATTCTGAATTGTAATGATAACGATGTTCGTAGTCGACCAATCAAATACATGAGAACTTGAATCAGTATCGTAGGTTGAAGCATGTCAGTTTTGATTATATCTGTCACAACTGTCATAACTTGATTTAATAATTTATCTGAATTTATTAATTCGTCAGAATTAATTGTGATGTTATAAATACAAAGGGCAAATACCCCTGGAACAAAAAGTTATTGTTTCTCAAAGGAATACGATTTTAATTTACTAGTTTGTGTACAATGATTATATAAGGATTTTTTTCCATCAACGTGGAGAGATCAAAGTTCATAACAGAAGGATAATTTGAGACTACATAACTCTACGCGCGGCACACAGTATGCGACAGACGGTCCGTTGATGACTGATCCACCAATACTTCAACCCAGGAATGAGTGAGGACAACGAAACTTCACTCAGCGGAAGCCAAGACTACACTGAAAGGTTATACGAAGTGATAACGAATGTCGACTCATCTATCGGAAATGGCGTACCAATAGCCGCCGATGGCGCACGCTGTGCGCCACCGCGTCCATTTAAGGGATAAAAAATATTAAAGAACCGTAAAATATCGTTCTAAATGGCATTTCCTTTTAATAATTTGAAGCCGTAATTAGGAAATGACGTTGAAGCATTACTGTAAATGCGAAATTTGAAGCTCTTTTTCACTGACAAGTGAGTTCTCGAAAAACATCATTGGAACTCTTTTGAAGTACGTCAACTCAAAAATACAATGATGTTTACAAATTGCTGGAAATGTGCATGCTAACAGGGTGAGAGATCTTCCAAAAACTTTACATTTGTGTAATTTTTGAAAAAACAAAAAATATACCTTAAATAAACTTTACGTCATATTAAAGAGTTCAGTTAGCACTATCCGTTCCAAAAGTTTGAAGAAAAAATTTGGAGCCATTTTTGATCAAATGGCGTTTGAGCGTTTCTGAAAATGCTGAATTTGGAGCTACTTTTTACAGAAAACGGTTGCGTTTTCGACAAACTTTACTTGACATTATTTAAAGCACATGTACTCATAAATATAATAATGTGAACAAATCGCCGGTAATGTAAATATTAACGACGTGAGAGACAAGTCAAAAAATTAAATTTTTGTAATTTTTGAAAAATCGAAAGAAGCAATATGACGTTCATGTCATCCAGTAGAGAACATTAGGCACCATCCTTACCAAAGTTTAAAGAAAAAAATTGGAGCCGTTTTTGAGAAAATCTTGTTTTTTTGATTTTTTAAAATTGCACATATTGCGCGAAATCTTCTCACTTTTTTTCAAAAATAATTTGCATGACCCTAATGAAAGAACTCACTATGGAGATCAAATTTTATATGAAGGAAAAATCTCTATCTTTAATTTTGTTGTTGTTGGCAGAGGCCGATAAAAATTCAAATTTTGACATTTTCGAAAATCCAGAGTTAACCGTGAAATTAGGTCCTACGCCACCTTTATAGGTATGTATTTTACTCTACTCTTACAGGAAATTTAAAGAAAAAATTGGAGCCGTTTTTGAGAATATTTTGAAAATGACCGGGGGCTTCCTGTAAAGTACCCCCAAATTTTATTGAATCGTTTTCAAAATTTCAAAGATTCGACTCAAGTCATATCGACAGGGCTTTCTTTAATTTGAAAAAAACAAAATCCTACGTATGGTTTCGGCACTAGTAGCGTTCACAGCCGGACTGACGAACGGACGAACGTTTTGCTTTCAATTGGTTTTTCGGTATCAAGCACCCAGAAAAGATGAATTCTGGCTACAACACGCGTTAGGGGATTTTTTTAAATTCAGCCAGTAGATTTCTCCACTTTTTCGTTATCAGAGCCCTGTAATAAGAGTTTTTCTGCCGAAAATTCGCCGTTTTTTTCGCGTAGCGTTTCATAACTTTCGCTATACTAAATATATTATTCCGTATATACGTACGTATACGGGAAAGTAAAAAGAGCTCCAACCCGCCCGAACTGCGAGCGGTCAGTTGCCGATCCGCAGCGTGCCACAAAACAAACAACGGCGCCACATCGCTCAGCACGCACCAAATCACGGCCAGCGCCCCGAGGAGGCATCGATCGCATGCCGCGCGGTCGCAGCTCCATTTGGCCCCGGGCGCGACCCGCGCGCGCGTCCACGCGGCCATTTCGCCTCGTGGGCGGCGGGGCGTGAAGGGCGACGCGCACGCCGCGCAGCGCCCGGTCGCGCGGAATCGTGCGGGCAACGCGCGTGTGCACACGCGCGCCCGGCGCCGAATATTCCGCTCCATAACGACGCCGCCGCTCCCGCCCCCGCTCGGACGCGCGCGTAGGGAACTGGTGAAGCACGCAGAGGCGATTTCTAGCCCGATTGGCGCGACGAGAGCGGCACGGTTAAAAACAAAAACGCCTAGGCAGCGACAACGCGCGGCGATCAAGGGTCAGCGCCAGGAGTTGAACCGAAGGCTGCACTTCGGGAAAGTGAGTGAGGAAACTTTGCAATTGAACATCCGAGTTAGCTAAAAACTTCCCATACGCATAATTTTGTTTTTCTCCATAGTACAATCAACACAAAGATAAACTTTCAACCATCCTAAGGTAAACACAAAAAAAAAAATTCTTGCGTTATTGTCTAATATTTTATTCTGATGGTACTAAGTAAATATTTTCTCGAATAAATTTTAGGATTTTAAATGAATGTTAAATTGAATAAATTGAATATTGAGGGGAGGGAACCTGCGTCTCGCCCCCTACGATCCTGCCTTCCACCCCTTTCTCGGCGCGGCTAACCCGCGCATTGTCGCGGACATACGATTCCAGGCCGCGCTCGCGCTACCGCTGATCACCGCCCGCTCGTCTGCCCCGCGCATTTTAAACGTCTTCACGACAGCCGGGACGTCTGTGACGACTGGTACCTGTACCAATCGTTACAATTTGATAATTACCTACTAAATAAAAAGAATAATCGAATTTGCAAGGAAACATTGTGTAAGGAGTAAGGTTACGTATGTAGATGCAGCAGCCGTTCGCATAGCAGAGTTTATTTATCCTAACCACACAAAACACCAAATACGAAAGCAATAGTGGAGCTTTTCAACATCATCATACTAAACAAAAAAAATTCTGAAAGATTAATTTGCAATTTGAACTTCAATATTGAAAGCAGTAATCACATAACCACTATCGTAATCATTGAAACTTCAAAACAACAGCGTGGATACACATTTAAAATCCTTCGCAGCTTCTACACTCTTTTTAAAAGGTCTCTGCTCACAGCTCTCGCCCAAACACATCAACAAGCCCGAGCACTTGAAGTGCACAAGAGGCGTCCGCTGCGCGCATCGAGGAGCGAATCACCCGCGCCTCTCGCGCGACCAAGTGGCCAAGTGGCCAAGCAACAAACACGGAGGCAGGAGGCACGGTCAAGAGAATTAGAGGCGGGGGAGAATCAAGAGAAAGAGAGAGATAGAGAAGGGGAGAGGAAGAGAGAAGGAGAAGCTAGAAAGGATGTGGCAATAGTATAAACAAATCCCACTTATGAGTTACTACACCAAGCTCTAATACAAAAAAAAATAAAATCTCGAAAAATGCGAAGGTTAGCAAAAAAATTTCCTCGCTTAACGTCATTTCATCAGATGAAAAATTTGAGTTTTATAATCAAACAAATTTTTGTTATTGCTTTAAAATTATTATCGCCGTCACATAGAAACGGAAAATGGATATTATGTTTTCGTTTACAATAAAATATCACTGTGCGTGATGTTATAATAAATATTAAGAATATTTAAAATGTTTTTATCAGTTAATAATATGTAGGCTTGACATGTGAATGTAAACTTATTTGTCATATTGAAGACGAATGAATTTATGTCATCAACAATTATAATGATTCTATTAGGATACATAATATACCAAGATGTATTAATTAGTGGCAATTGCATTAACCCAATTGTATTAACGTAATATTGTTCGTTATTAACCACAGCAAACGTACCTTTTTAACGTACCTCAAAGATAAGCATTTTCCTTACAATATACCGCAAATTCTATCATGCAGATTATCACTGGGAAACGAGTATTTGAACTTCCTTCAAAGAAACCACACAAATCTCTAAAATGCTCCATTCCCTTTTTAGTGTTATTAAATGGATATCCACTGCGTTACCACGAGCGAAATCTCGCAACCACCTCCAATAAGCTTGACAAACAACACTGGAGTTGGCCGCCGCCTCCGAGAGTCCCTCAGCGCCGCGTGATTTAAAGCACAAAGGGCGCCCGCGGAGCAAGGCGATTCGACCGCCGCGCCGCGCCGGGCACTTGCGCTCCAAAGACGCCCAGCGCCGCCCACAACTAACTCACTTCCCGCCGGCCACACCCACGCCACCCGTCCATTGTCCCACCCAGCGACCCGCTTCCAGCCGCCCACCCCTCCCTTCTACCCGCCACCGCGGCCTCCGCTGCTCAGCCGCCGCGCCGTGTATACAGCTGATAGTCTTCTGTCAAACAACCGCGACGCGGCACCCGCGGCGCCAGACAATGAGACGCAGCTTCGAACGCCCGAGGCGCTGGCGGCGGCGGCGGCGGCGGCGGAAGGAGGCGGAGGAGGAGACAAATTTGTGGGGCCCGCACCCGCTACTAATGCCAGTGTTGTAGCATCACAATGACTACCTTGTTACGGTTAACAGCCGCGCATCGAGGCGCGGCGCGGCGCTGGCGGCGGTGGCAGGGGGCGTGCCTATCTTGCCGCCGCCGCCGTAGCAACAGCCCCCCCCCCGCCTCCGTCTCCGCCCCCGCCGCGGGCTGCTCTTTTGTTTCGGGCGGCGCGGCGCTGTCGCGGGCGGAGGTACGCGGTTCCTGCATTTGAGGCGCCGCCGCTGCCCGCATCCGCGAACGAGCAGGAAACGGGTTGCAGATGCAACCGACGGACGCCGCTCGGCTGGGAAGTTGGGGACAAGGTTTTACGCTACGGCTCTTTACGCTGCCGGTGCCAAACAACTTCACACCCAAGAAATATTTATAATAAAGGCCTGAATTTCAAAATTAAGCTGAAGTGGTTAAATGCTACCTGGTATTTTTGTAGTACAATCATTTGAACATTTTCCAATGTCCCAGGCAACACATGTTAATTTTCCCCTTCCTTTGTTTCTCTGACTAAAAACTGCATGAGTACGTCAGAACGTTCTCGAAGCTACGAAATGGTGAGACTGTAAATATATGGTGAATGTAGATGACAAAATAAACTGCAATGGAATGAAAAACATTCGGGTGAGCGTACAAAATGGTCCGAAATTATTATATACAGGAAAATTAGCATTCGCGATGTCGATGTCACGTAAACAAATGACAAATGGAACAAAATAAATAAATAAATAATAATAATAATAATAATAATAATAATGACAAACGAAGAAAATTGACAAAATAAGAATCACTGAAGACAATGACAGAAAGAAGTGTTCTGAAGTGTTTAAATAAACTTAACTTTGCAATAAGTGACACTTCATCTTGGGTGTGTCATAGCATTGCATAAATTGTTTGTGTATAAAACGTTCTTGATCTGTTACGGGAAACACAACAATGACTCAATAATCATCATTAAAATAATATTAATTCAAGGCACGACTTACATTCCCAAAATCACAAGTTTTTGAATGACGTTTCAAGTTTCTTAGCCTCAAAGATTTTAGCTACTTTTTATAACAAGTTAAAATTGAAATAAAGATGCCAAACTATCTAGCCAAGTAAAAGTACAAAAAGAAAATGACAACAAATCAATGACAATGACCGTTCATCTTAGTTCTATAAAACTGAGTTTTTGATATTATTTTACTACATAAGACACTGTTATATTGCCCCCCCCCCTATTTTTTATAGTTAGCATTACTCGTGTTGCAGATACTACAACCCAAGTATCTATCTCCACGAATTCATATCCTCAGAATAAAGAAGAAAACATTCACGGTAATAATTTCTTAATTTCCAACATGTTACGAAGCATACTGCAAGATAATATTTCTCAAAATATTGACGAAGTCGATGTAAAAAAATATAATACAGGAAAGGAAGAGTGGTATTTGAGAGCACCGCCAGAGGGGTCACCCAAGAGGAGGGCAGCAGAGGCGCGCCACCGGGCCACCGCAGGCGCCGTCGCCGCGCGCCCAAAAACACAGCGAGACGAGCGCCCCGCGCCGCGCCGACAGGCAAATGTCATCTCGCCGACTCCGCCGCCGCCCACTAGTTGGCGCTGACGGAACCGGGAAACGGGTGGCTGGGCGAAGCTGGAGAGCACACGACGGTTGTGATCGTACTTGTGGTGGTGTGGAAGGCGAATATGGTGCTGGACGAAGTCAGGACTCGCGCAGTGATGACGGCCGTAGTGGAGACGGGCAGTGAAAGTGACGGCGGACATAGCAAGTAGTGTTGACAAATTTGGTGACGTGATAAACGTGACGTGGTGACGTGACGTGATTTGGTGACGTGACGGACGATGGTTGTAGTCGGGTTTTTGGGGTTGGGTGTGTCTGAGATAATGTCAGTAATAATATTAATAATAATAACAATAATAATTATTATTATTATTTTTATTATTATTATTATAAAATTTACGAATATTATCGTGTCTCCTACTATCTTAATCTTTAATATAATCTGAAAGACAAGCGCAGGAGACAATGGGGGAAAAGACTTTGGGAAAGGGTGATGATGATGGTTGTGGTAGTTATGAAGATGATATAGTGGTGAAGTTTGAAGGTGACTATTTTTGTAGCGAAGCGCGGACGACTCAACATTTGGACGGGGTTGCATTAGCTGCGGAGGCGGGGACGGGAGTACAGGTGGCGATGGTGGCGAAGGGCGGTGGCAGAGACGGCTGTGGTCGTGACAGAAAGGGCGAAGGCTGTCACGCCGTGTTTCGGAGGCGGAGAGGAGTACGAGGTGGCGGTGCGAAGCGGGTGCGGAGGCATGTTCAGGTGGACACGGGCGCGGGTGCGAAGAGGTAGAAGCGGGGGACGGGGGCGTGGCGGGGGCAGGGCGCCGGAGCGTGGACGGAGCAGGGTCGGAGCGGGACGGGGCGAGGACGGGACGAGGACGAGGCGGGGAAGAACAGGCGGCGGGGACGGGGCGGGGACGGAGCAGGGGCGAGGGCGGGTGCGGGGGTAGGGGCGGGGAGAGAGGCGGAGCGGACGATGAGTTAGGGAGTACGGGAGAGGCGGACGCGGGCTGGGAAGTGGGAGGGGAGGCGGGTGGCGGTGGGGGCGGAGGGGGGGGTCGAGCATTATCGCGCTGAAGAGCCTCGCGAGGGGCGCTTCCTAAAGTGGCACAAAACTTTTAGCCGCGCCGCGCCGCCGCGCGCCGCGCCGTTTCGTGCGTCGGGGGCGCGTGATAAGGCGGACGCGCGCCACTCGCCTGCGCGGCGACGGCGCTCGTTCTTTTGTCGACGCGACGCCTCGACCCGCGTCGTTCACGCACGCTCGCGCGCAGTTCGTTTCGGATGATCAAACAAGCAAATGGAAACTAAAAGGGCTCATGCGACTTTTTGCGCATCTCGAAAAAGTACACCGTAACGTCCTTCAATAAACTAACACAATAATAATATTATCATTATATTACCTTCTATAATATATAGTGAAATATACCTTCATCCTTCACTTCGTAATACGTTGTCGTGAGTTTGACCTGTTCCGAATTTATAGAAAGATGTGGGCGCCAGGAACAGGTGACATAAACTAATACTAACTTTTCCCTATTTAATTCTGTCAAAATTATATGGGCATCCAGCTAGCTTGGGCCGATGGATTCGGATTACATGTATTCGCTATCGCTAAGATAGCCGATTACCTGATCTGCCGACTGTACAGCCTGGCGTGGAATCTGAAATATGGAAATTCTCTGCTTCCAACTAATTAGAAGCTTATGATTGACAAATGAACAGACTCTTTTCTTTTTCCAAAGAACAAAATTTAACAATTTATTCAATGTTAATTTTAACAGATTACTTAATGGCCATGACCCCTTTTAAAAGATATTATTTTAATATACTGCAGTATATGTTACCGTCTTGCCGACCCGCTCGTTCCGAAGACGCTTCTCACTTGGCCGATGAATCCGAGTCGCTCTTCTGTCTTCTGATCTTGCGCGGTTGCTGAAGTATCCAGTCCACACTGCATAAAATCTAGCTAAGTTCTTTCCGACGCTTTAGGTTTATAATCTTTCACACGAGTTTAATAAAATACTAATGCTCGAACTATCGTCCGGTGAACACCCAAAACTGCCCAAGTCCGCGGATGTACTCCGGCAAATAATTTCTAAGTCCGATGACGACTGTTACTTTTCGCACGAAAATGTATAAGTCTCACTTTCAACTACAAGGTCCGCACACTATTTGCACTCCACGAAACTCAAGAGCCGAGTTCACGACCTACACTCCACCACTCTGAGTCAGACTGTAACGATCTGCACTCAACGAAGCTCCAAGTCCGAATGAATGTTTTTCTGTATTTTGCACCCTTGATGGGTCGGTAGCGTCTCACGTTCTATTTTTCCAAAACACGGCGGTAAACACCAGAAAGTCTAATTGCCCCCCGCCAACCCGCTCATTTCTTACAACCCCATGTAGCCGCGCCTTCGTCCGTCATACGTTTTTCGACCAATCACATCTTCTTTATTATATCGATCTAGCCAGCGTTCCGGCACCTACGAGGCTTGCAGCTAGTTTATTTACCTGCCCTGCACCATAGCAACCCTCTGCGCTGGCGTTACTAGGGCCGGATATCGCCATTTTACAAGTCCATTTAGTCGCCCCGTATACAACTAATATTATGAATAAACCATGTCCCGTTCTGGTATATCACAACAGGTATATAACATATATATATATATATATATATATATATATATATATATATATATTCTAACGCCTTACCCTACTTTAATTAATATAATTTAATAGCGGTTGATGGGAGACGTAGACCGAATGCTCTTGCGAGCTTTGATATCTCAGGGGGCAGGATCTTTATGGGTGACAAAGTATAGCCGAATACAATTCAATTCACTAGTCGTATATTCTTGGCTTAGAATATAGAGATGATGTTTACAAAAAAATCTAAATCAACACTTGGCAAAAAAAATGACACATAAATTAATCAAACGCTCTTTCTTCCATCTGCCAATGAAAATAGACATTACTTTGTTGACTTATTCCATGCACGGTTATTACCTTTTGATTTCAATAAATTTTCAAACATTAAACATTTCTTACTCATGTAATTAGCCTCTTTCAAGATGTACTATATCTATTAATCTATGAACAAAAAACATTACACATTTATGTACAACCCTGTAAGAAACTAAAATTTACAAAAAAATTGTTTCTGCACTCGTCGAGTTACACAGAAAAAAAACCTTTCCTTTACATTACTATCTTTACACATTAGTAATTGGGGATGATAATCCACCGTCAAAATTGTAAGCACGTATTATGGAAGTTACAAGGCTTCACAAACTAAAATGTACATCATTTCTTTGAACCCTATTCTACTCTCAATCTTTTCATTGCTTTACTTCGCCTGAACGATTCACGCGCTGCGACACAGTTATGCGCACAGTTCCGTTCTTCTAGACAATTTCCTACAGTCACGGTACACACATCACGGTAGTGGTTGCTAGTGAATTGTGTTCCATGGTCACTTAATATTTTCTCATATCTACCGGCTACTTCGAAATGTTTCTAGATTTGTCTCAAACAATTGGCTGCATTGGTTTTTTTGATGGGATATACTCTGCTAAATTTTGAAAATACATCTACCATTACCAGGAGGTATTTATTGCCATTTGATGTTCTTGGTAACGGCTCGTATATGTCAATCGCGAGCAATTCATTTCTCCGTTGAGGTATAACTGCATGCACCTCCCCGGCATACTTGCGATTGGGATGTTTTGTTGTCAAGCACGTGAGACAGCTCCCGATAACACGTCGAACATCTCGATTCATTGTCTTCCAATAGCACAATTCTTTGATATGATTTAATATCTTGCTTGGATCATAATGGGCATTCATACTGTTCACGTATTTCACCAATTCGTATTCCATCATTTCTAAAACGTAACGAAAAAGGCAAAAAATGGGGTGTTTATGGGGTTTGTGGCACCCCTAAACCCATTTTAAAAACGGTTCTATTGGTGCCGATGTTGTGCTTGCATCGAAATCTAACGTTTCAGTCAACAGTAAATCGAAATCTAGCGTCATCAGTATTCATATTACATAGCATTTGTATTTGATGTGTTATTTATATTCTATCTTGTTCTTACTACCTATTCTATCCGAAGTTATTTGTAATGAAATTGTTTAATTCGGTACGCAGATTACCAACACAATTAAAATTGAATTATTATTATTATTATTATTATTATTATTATTATTGTTTCTTTGCTTTTCACTTCTTTCAACACATGCATCTCGGTTACCATGAACAAGAGATACACGATTCATCTGTCGTAACCAGCACTGGATCAACCATCAAGGTTTAGAAACTTCCTCACGATGTTGCATGTGTCTAGTATGACAATTTTCTGCAGTTGAATGTATAGCCCCTTCTTCAGTTGTAGTTCAGCCAGGGATTCATGAAAGATCTTCGGAATTTCACCAGTGGCACCTAGAATAATTGGTACAATAGTCACCATTTCTACGTCGCTCCAAATTTCCTTTATCTCATTTGCCAATGGTTGATATTTTAGAATTTTTTCACTCCTTTTCTTTGAGATATTGTGAGCTAGCGGGACAGCGACATCGATCAGATACACCTTCTTCTTTTTCTTGTCATGCCATACAATGTCCGGTTTATTAGATAATACAGACCTATCTGTTAAGATGGACCTGTTCAGTACATTTTGTGATCATTTGTGTTAATGACTGGTTCAGGAGTGTATTTGTAATATGGTGTTCTGTTACCCATCAAAAGGTTATTATTATGGCATAGTTGCTGATAAACCACTTTACAAACGTCGTCATGTCGTTTTGTATATTCTGAAGATGCTAGAGAACTGCATTCACTGACAATATGGTCTATATTTTATTATTATTATTATTATTGTTATTATTATTATTATTATTATTATTACTAGCGTACCCATGCGAGAACTCTCGCATGTTAAATCCCACCCTTTCCTTATCCATTTGTCTATCCTTTTCTTAAAGGAGAACTACTAATGTACTTACAGAATTTCAAACAAAATAACAATGCAATTGATGTTTGAAACAATTTTTCAATTAAAGTTTATGTAACATTATAGAGAGATGTTCTTGGAACAATTCATACTTCTATAAAAACAACATATGAAGAAATTTTTCAATCTTCCTTGAGAGTTAGCTTTTCGCTTTCCTTGATAGTCAAATAATTGAAAAGGTTTTTACTCTTGAGAAAGCCAAGTAAAGTAGTGATAAAATACCGGATCGGGCAAGAACAGACCTACTCATTGCAATATTTTTTAACTTTCCTTGATTTGTTATGAAGAACCGAGTGAGTTTTGGAGAGTCAGGGTGCCAGCTCGCTGTGGTGAGAAGATTGAAAAATTATTTGTATACAAAAAAGTATTGAATTATTTTCTGCTTCCTTACATACCTCAAGAAAAGCAATACCGAGCCAAAAAATAATAAAACTAATGTTTTCATCTTTGAGTACTAAATACCATTTGTTAGCATTAGAAACAATTTAGTAGGCATTAGGAAGCCCACTTCGGTACATGGGAATGTTGCTCAAACGATGTTTGCTTTTTTAATATCTTAACGAACCGACACCTTGAGTTTTATATCAAACGGTGTTTTATTTACAACATGAGTTTGCAGCTAGGCTTTGGTGTACATTCTACCAGGTACCGCCAACATTTAAATCGTGCATTTGGACTGCGATCGTTGGCAGTTGTCGGGTGACTTGCACTATTCTTTCTATAATTTTAAATTTAGTGATTTTTTAATTGATTCACGTAGTGTTGTAGGCTAGCGCGTTTTGATTTTTGTTTTCCATTTATTTCAAGCTATTTTACTTTATCTACTTTAAAAAGTTTGTTCTTTGTGTTGTGCCATAGCACAAGTTTTCCCCACTACCTCTTCGTACCCGTGCGAGAACTGTCGCATGTTAGACCCCATACTCATCCCTATCCTTCTATTTTCATTCTAAGAGGGAAAGTAGTTAACAAAACGTGTTTATTTGTTTAAAATCTATAAAGGTAACTTGCAATGTACTAACACAATTACAAATAAAATAAAAAACAATGCAATTAATTTGTAAAAGAAGTTATCAATAAATATTTATTCAATATCATGGAGAATTTGCTTGGAACAATTCCCAACACTTACTTAAAGACATTTGAAGTAATTATTCAATTTTCTTTGTCAATTAGGTTTTAGTTTTTTCGTGATAGTCACAAAAATATTAGCTTTTTACTTTTGAGAAACCTACGTGTCTGAACCCGTTGACTTGAAACTTTCATCGAATGATAACGAAAATATTGGTATAGGTAAAACACAAACATAGTCTTCACTCTTCATTGAACACCCACATCCTTCCACAATGAAGTACACAGTACTTATAGACCATGAAAAAACCATTAATTGAATAGTTTCACTACACGCATAAGAAACAATCTTCATAGGTATAGGTATCAAGCAACTATAATAGTACTTCTAGTTGTTGCTGGAGAGCAAATCTTGAATTAATGATTATACAAATAAACCTCGTCCGACTGCACAAACTACGGTGTTAACAGAAAGCGTAAATAAAGATTGTCAAATCTAAGCTTCTAAGCATGTCGCCACAAAAATTGCTACCAGCAGGAAGGACTGAAATATTGAGGTGGCCTTGATAGTATTGAAGCGTGGAACCGAAAAGTTAATTAAATGGATCGGAGAATGTCTCATCTTATAGATTATGGTGTGAAAAACGTTTCTTTGGCCTCAAAATTTTACTTTTTAAGACTCTAAAACGCTTTGTTGATGAGTTATTTGCCGATGTAGGTTGACATGTGATGCGGGTTGCATTTTACATGAATATTTCGATGCGTTTTTTTAAAGAAATCGTCCATATTTTTATAGTCGAAGAGGAATTCGTCAAGTCTCCGTGAAATTCTCTTTCTTTGGAGCCCTCATTTATAAATATTGGTTGCGTGTGAGAGTCGGAACCCAAAGGTATACTACTGAAATAATACAGGAGACGATTTTTATTGCTGTTGCTGTTTTTGTTCTTGCAATTGACAACAGACAACCTGTCTTAAAAATAGATTCTTCAGTTTTAGAGTCGCTAAGAGTAGTGAGTAGTTGAGTGTCAAATTGTGGGAGATTAACATACCACAGAGTACTTCGATTAATAGATACCCATATGGCTTTGTTTCTTAGAACAAATTTCGCTTTTTGCGATTTTTTAAAAAAAATGGGGTTATGTTACATGTTTTGTTGAAATAATAGCAAACAACGAATTGTTTGCTCAGCAAAACCGCCGCCTCGTATCCTTGTAACGATATAAATTATTAGTCATAAAAAGGTAGCTGCAACCCTCGGGAGGTGGTGCTGATCTTCCCCGCTGGTTGGTGAGTTCCGGCTCCGACCTACCGGCGGCTAACGGATCTTTCTCCAAACAGGTCTCTCTCACCAGTGGAGCGCCGCCCCAGCCGGGACAAGGTCTAAGCTTCCGACAGGTCTCCTGGCACGCCTGGTAGTGTAGTGGATGTTAGTAAGTTTGTGTAAGTAAGGGGAGAGGATAGGATTAGAAAGAGGACGGAAACTGTAGAGGAAGGATACTGCTCCGACATTCGCCTGGTATTGATGGAAGACTACCGATAAGAGCAGCTGGCCGTTAGATTTCCCCTCCAGACAAGGACTTACTTCGACCTAGCTATGTAGCTAGTGTCGAATATCCTGTCACCGTCGGAACTCGTCAGAGGGACGCCCCTGTCAGAGGCACTGCTGTGACATCAGTTGATGTCCCGAGCCATTTCTCCCGGTGAGTCCCCTGGAGTGACCTTCAGTGTCTCCCCGTCAAACTGGCGTTTGCCCATCAAGGATGGGTCCGACCGATGCGACCACGATTAATATCGTACTTCCCGCCCGGAGTGGGCGCAGAAGCAGTTCCTGTCCAATATCCACTCGACGACCTCCACTGTAGGCCGCTTCGTCGTCACCCATAATAGAGCGTCGTCCTCCTGTTCCTAGCCCATCGCGTTTCCCACTCCTCTCACCATCACACGTCTCGCCTCTGAAAGCCCGCTTCTTTCCCTCTTTCGGGTCTAGTCGCCCTTCTTCTCGACTCATTCCACCCAGCGACTCCTTTTCCTAATCCGCTGTACTTATATTCCTCTCGCAACTAGCGTTTCTTCACGACAAATGCCAGCCCGACTCGGTTATAGACCCCTTCTCGCAAACACACCTGGCACTACTTCTTCAACCCACCTCGATTTTTACCGTGCCACAAATGATATTTGCCGAGTCACCTCGATATCTGCCGTGTGTGATCATCCCTGTCTCTCCAGGTCGCACTCCGCTAGCGTGGGCCAGCGCCCGCTTTCTCCCCTCGTCACACCCTCGACGTCCAGACCATTCAGCAACCACTCTTCCACCCAATGCCTTCCTCAGGATCGCACCCCACTTCCCACTCCACCGTCCAAAGCCCTCCTATCCCGCTTGGCGCCCACCCTCTTCGCTCTCATCCGCCCCGCAGTCCACTCCATTCCACTCCGCCTTCCCATCGTAAGCTCAGCGGCCGCCGCTCGGCGTCTTCGCCAGCCGGCCTTCCCTCCGCGCTAGGGCTTCGGGACCGGCCCCCGCCCGCTGGCCGTGGCTGGCGGCGACGGGCTCGCGCCTCTTCACGCCTCCGCCCCTCTCGAGCAGCCGCGATCTCGGCGGCCGCGCTCCACGCCGCCGCGCTTGCCTGCCTTCTTCACACACGACTCTCAGGGGCGGCCCACACCCGCAATCCTTTCCTTCGTCTAGTAGTGTTTGGCCAAATCTTGTACCAACCATTAATATTTTTATTTTATTATTACGAAGCTTTCTGCACGATGATAACTTCAATGAAAATACATAATTATGTTTCTTGTGAGTCTCTCATGAATCTTCTGAGCAAAAGTTACAAACATTTATGTTAAACGCTACCAAAGAAACGCTTCCAAACACTTATGAAACTTTAATAATATACGTAATGCTTATTACAACACACGATTATGATGACTTTGTGAGAGCAACTCAGAAACATCCGATGCAGACAAGATGAAATCCAATATTATAAAAAAAATGCTCGTACTCAAAACTTAGCAATTGCAATTCCACAAAAAAACATGGGATTGTGAAGGGTGTCCTCTCAAAGTGTTTCACGCAAACGAGAAAAAACAATTCTTTAAAACTCAGTATTTATTGCTAATATAAAATTTCTAATGTTACATTATTTTTTTATTCTAAAAAAAATCTAAGCTGATTATACATCATGATCTTAAGAATCCGATACATCACTAATATATGTATGAAATACAATGATTCCATTTCGAAGATTAGGGGTGAACTGAGGTAAATTAAAATGAAAGTTTTCTGAACCAAACTGATTTTTAAACTCACAGTTCCATGCGCACTTTAAACGGCATTTCGATGTCATTTTCTATACAAAAACAGTATTCCATTCATTTGCATTGGATATTGAGTGCGACCGGCATCTTTTCATGCATAACGCAAGAACACCCTGCCATGCAATCCTCTCTTTGAATAAGTACGTTCGTGTCACATAACGCAACGACGCTGAGGAGCTGGGAAATCTGTGAAAAAGCAGAGCTCGCCGGCGGAAAACGCACCGAAACGAATTGTTAGCGCAAAGTCGCACGCGATCACAGCCCCCTTCCCCCTCGCACCGCGTTTCACCACCGCCGAAATAAAAGAGAAACTTAATACTGCATCGTGGCCGGCGGCCTAAGAGCACAATATCCCTCCGCTCGGAAAATGGGTGTTATTTACGGAAACCACGCGACGTGTTTAGCAGGGGGCGGGGCAATAAAAGAAGAAACAATCGGCTCGGTTTGAAGGAGCGGATATTTTTTACACACTCCTTATTCCACTGCTTCCGAAGTTTGCCACGGGCGTGTGCACGAACTGGAAGTAGAGCACTCGTGCTATAAGGAGACCACTGAAACTGGGCACTTCATGTGTACATTCTACAGCGATAATTGTGTTCCAACTCTCTTGTCTATCTCAACTAACGTACAAATTTTCGGTTATCTGAGGTTGATAATCTCAGTAATATTCCATTTACTTTGAAAGCGACATAAAGTTGAAAGACCAGAAATAATATATACCCTTACTAAATAAATGAAAACCAAATTATCGTATTTAATAGTAAACAATGAAAATAGTGAATTAAATGGCCGTGCTGGCTAAGAAGGTGGGCACTGTAGAACTGCAATTCAAAGGTCGTGGATTGGAGCCTGACAGTGTGCACGCGAACAAGAAAGACACAGAGAGCTATGTTCATGAAAAATGTCGATGTGTTAATATGCTGTGCGTAAAATGCGACTGTTAGTCACTCTCCTTGCCTTTGGCGTATAAGGCAGAAAAAACAGCAACATTAAAATTGAAAATTGAAATTATATGATTAAATTCGTTGAATGAATATGTGCATGGGAAGTAACTGATTTAGTCTTCTTACGGACACTATCACCGTTCATTCAAAAATGAACGTCAAGAACGACTTACCATCCTAAACGACAACTTACCAAGGGCAACAGCCGTTTCACATCTCCCACCAGGTTTGTGGGGCTCTGGCCCTCGTCAAGCCGGAAAACGCTCAAAGTTTCCCCGGCAAACATTCTTCACAAGTTTGAGGCAACAATGGAAGCGTAGCCTTTAAAAAGATCTTCTTTCTCCGATAGCATCCTTCCTCCTTTTCCTTTCTCTTTGTGAGCAAGTGGAACATGTCGAATACCCCATTAAAAAGAGCATAAGGTTGTCAAGAACACAGAGCACCGACGGCGTAGTACAGTGGAGCCCCATCCCGAAGACGGAGCGAGGGAAACTGGAGAGGGCGTCCCGAGCAGGAAGTTAAGCGCTGGGCTCATAAAACGGGGCGTCACTGGGCCATAAACGGTGCGGCGGCGGCGTACGTACGAGGCGCGGGCAGAAGAGCATCATCTCCACAACAATCGCCGTCTGGTGGACTTGAACCCCGCCCACGCGCTCAACTGTCGAACCAACACCCTCTCCGCTACGCCCTCGCCGTCACCTCATTACCCAACACACATTGTCACATTCTTGTATCTGTAGGGAACGTCGGTTGTCAACATCAGTCACTTTCTTAGTAGAGGAAGACAATTTTTACTTTCCCGTATGCTATATGTACGTATAGTTTAGGGATAAGTTATAATCCTGGGCGAAAAAAACGGCAGATTTTCGGCAGAAAAACTCTTATTGCACGGCCCTGATAACGAAAAGGTAAATAAATCCAGTTACTAAATTAAGAAAAAAACTCTGTTACAGCCAAAATCCCTGTTTTGTGGCTCCTTGATACCGAAAAACAAACTGAAAGCAAAACGTCTGTCCGTCTGTCTCTCTCTCCGTCCGTCTGTGAATAACGCTAGCAACTAAACCGTTCAGCCGATTTTCTCCAAAATTGATACATCCTGATCGATCTCGCAGATCTTGTGGCCCCTTGAACTTGAAAACGATATTTTAATTTTGGGGGGTATTTTACATTAAGCCCCCTGGGCATTTTCCAAATTTTCTCAAAAACGGTTCCGATTTTTTTCTTTAAACTTCTTGTAAGAATAGAGGAAAATACACTTACTAAGGTGGCATAAGTCAGACTTTCACAGATAACTCTGAATTTTCGAAATTTGCGAAAGTTTGAATTTTATTCGGGGTCTTCCTTCAACTACAAAATTGCAGATAGATATTTTTCCTTCAAATAAAATTTGTTCTTCATAGTGAGTTCTTTCTTTAAGGTCATGTACATTTATTTCAAAATTTTAGTAGTTTTCGCACAATATTGCGTGCAATATGTGCAATTTTAAAAAAATTACAAAAACTAGATTTTCTCAAAACGCCTCCAAATTTTTTCTTCAAGCTTTGGTAGGGATAGTGCTAAATGTACTCTAAGTAGTTAGTATATCTAAATGTACTCTATCTACATAATACTAAATGTACTACTGCAAAAATGTAATTTTTTTGACTTGCCTCTCACGTGGTTAATATTTATATTGGTTAATATTGGTAAATATTTTATTATTTACATTATTATATTAATGGGTACATATGCTTTAAATAATGTCAAGTACAGTTTCTCGAAAATTCAACCGTTTTCTGCGAAAACTAGCTCCAAATTCAGCATTTTCAGAAACGCTCAAACACCATTTGATCAAAAATGGCCCCAATTTTTTTACTTTCCCGTATACGTACGTATACACGGAGTGGTATACGTAGTATAGGGAAAGTTATGTAATGTTGCGCGAAAAAATGGCCAATTTTCGGCGGAAAAAAAATTAATTGCCGGGCCGTGAAAACGGATAAGTGGATAAAACCAGTTGCTAAATTAAGAAAAAAAATCTCCTAACACGTGGTGTAGCCACAAACCCTGTTTTCTAGGTCCTTGATACCGAAAACCCAATTGAAAGGAAAACGTTCGTCTGTCCGTCCGTCCGTCTGTGAACACTGCTAGCGCCTAAACCATACGTACGATTTTTTCCAAAATGGATATTCCCCGGTCGATCTCATTCTAGTCAAAGCTTTGAGATTTTGAAAAAGATTCTTCAAAATTTGGGGGTACTTTACATGAAGCCCACCGGGGATTTTCAACATTTTCTCAAAAACGGCTCCAAATTTTTTCTTTAAATTTCTTGTATGAATAGAGGAAAATACACTTTTTAACATGGCATAGGTCCGATTTTCACGTACAGCTCTGAATTTTCGAAAATTGTGAAAGTTTGAACTTTTTTCGGGGTCTTTCTCCAACTACAAAATTGAAGATAGAGATTTTTTCTTCAAATAAAATTTGTTCTGCATATTGAGTTCTTTAATAAAGGTCATGTAAATGTTTTTCAAAATTTTGGTAGTTTTCGTGTAATATTGCGTGCAATATGTGCAATTTTAAAAAATTACAAAAACAAGATTTTCTCAAAAACGGCTCCAAATTTTTTCTTTAAACTTTTGATAGGGATAGTAGTAAATGTACTCTATCAATGACATAAAAGCCATATTTTTCTATCGGTTGGTTTTTTCAAAAATTACAAAAATGTAAATTTTTTTACTTGTCTCTCACGTCGTTAATATTTACATTATCGGTGATTTTTTTACATTATTATATTTACGAGTATATATGCTTTAAATAATGTCAAGTAAAGTTTCTCGAAAACACAACCGTTTTCTATGAAAAGTAGCTCAAATTTCGGCATTTTCAGAAATGCTCAAACGCCATTTTCTCGTATATGGCTGCAATTTCTTTCTTGAAACTTTTGTAACGGATAGTGCTAATTACACTCTTTAGTATAGCGTTAAGTTTATTTTGAGTTATAGTTTTTGTTTTTTCAAAAATTATATAAATGTAAATTTTTTGAAAGATCTCTCACATCTTTAATATACACATTATCCGCAATTTGTAAAGATCATTATATCTGTAAGTGTAAGTGCTTCAAATAATTTCAAATAAAGTATTTTAAAAACTCAAAACTTTTCTGTGAAAATGAGCTTCAAATTTCGCATTTTTAGTAGTGCTAAATCGCCATTTTCTCTTAAACGGCACATCATTTTTAAAAGAAAATTGTCATTTACGGCTAGGTTTTTGTATTCTTTAATATTCTAAAATTAATGTTTCTATTCTACCAACAGGAAAACGTAAAATTAAGAAAATGACAAAAAAATGTACTTTTCGCGATTATAGATGGCAGCTGGCAAGAAAGAGTAAGTGGCAATTCCGAATAGCTAGCGACGACCCAAGAAAATAGAAAACTAATACGGGAAAGTCTGTGCCATTCTGTAGCACCACTAGTTTCTTCAAACTTTTGGAATGGACAGTGCTAACTGAACTCTTTAATATGACGTAAAGTTTATTTGAGGTACATTTTTGGTAGTAGCGCATGCTGCGCAAAAAGTACTGTGCAATATACGAGTATTAATTATTAATACACATTAACAACTATTACATGCAATTTTCAACCAATGGATGTCGAGATATTCCGTCAAATGGAATACAAGGAAACGGATAGTGGAGAGTTTCCACGTGAATGATCCCAAGGAGGTAACGTCAACAAAATGTTGGTAGTTTTGCAAGTAGTTCCTGGTTGAACAAGGAAAGAAAGGAGCAACGAATGCATTCTGTCCAATAATTCAGATCCATGTAGTCAATATTTTCTTTTAAAGGAAGGTGTACTTCAGACATATATATCGTGGGTCAACAGTGACCTTGACTCCATAGTTGATATGGCTGAAATGGAAAATAGCTAGTCTTTACAATGGTCTCCAATTCCCGTAATGCCCAAATGAAATCATCTAACGGGTTCAGAGGTACAACTACTCTCGAAACCAAGTGAGGTCAAGTATCCTGAACCTTCAAGAAAATGGCTGTGTCGTATTCAGTGAATTTACATTGTCGAAATATACAATGGAATATAAGATCATTAGCACTAGTCTACACAAATATGTTTGAACTGTTAAATCTATCATATAGTTACACGTTTTTTAATACACTATTCTTCTTAACTAATAAAAGCGACGATTAAAATATAGTTATAGGTATTATCAGTAATAATGTTGCAAAATGTGAATGCCGATGTTCGTGTATTTTAAAAAGATTTACAACTATAACCGACAATAATGTAAGTTTCAGAACTTTCGTAATATGTACACATGTAGAATTTCTTCGTACGTTTAATATATATATATATATATATATGTATATATATGTATATATATATATATATATATATATATATATATATATATATATATAGTTTGCGAAGCAATGGAGCAAAGAACTGAAATGTTTAAGCTCTTTTAGCTTTTGAATAATGAAAACAAGAATTCTCAAATATAGAAGGATGTGTTGAATGATAAAATAATCACTACAAACACATGCACTTGAAGAGAGATATTCCTGCAGTTTACTATACAATGTAGAGTACTGTTCATTATACCATACTCCAACACATTGAGCACAAGGAGCCATAATAAAGGTCTCTGGATTTTATGATGAAACAACAGGCATAAACTTGTGTATCACTTATGAGAGAGGACGTAGAAATGGAGTAATCCCTTCCATATCCCCGCGCCCTTAAAGCTGTTTCTACGAGTATTTCTATACAAGAACCTGCAGCTAAAAGAAGAAGTTTAGAGGACGACAGGGTACGACGGGCTATTTTTGAAAACCTGGGAGTTCATGTACGCGCGAGTGTACGTGGAAAGGATTACATTTTACATTTTCTTCCATCTATTTGGTCAGGTGCTTAGAAAGAGAAATTACAAGTGAGTGTTTTCTTTAGTGCTATCAGTGAGTCTATTCTTCACAGGCAAAATAAAATTATAAATTACAAATATTCACTTCTTCAATTTTTCCATTGTTTCTTAATAATTGAATTATCACTCTTTTCAGCAGTTGTATTAAGCATTATAAGCAAAATAACGAAGGACTTACAACATATTAAGATGCTTCATAGTATTCTAAATTCCCTCTACATATTACATTGCAATGATTTCAGCTATGTTGAGAGAAGTACCCAGTATGTCAATCGTGACTTTCTGGTTTCAGAAAATAAAGCGCGAGGAATTACAAAAAAAAGTAATTAAGTGAATTACAATTAAATAGGTAACTACCCATCTTTTTCATCTTCCAGATTTCTTGTATTATTACAATTTCAATATGGCTATTCCTATTTTTTTTACATAACTATCAACGTCTTTAATATTGGCAATTGTAAATTTAAACACAGACAGCCGTAGGCCTTTTGCTGTCTAAAGTCCAGTTTTGGGAGTGGCTGGGCGCTTCCATTCTAAACGTCACGTCACAACCGAGCGTCGAGTCCTTACTACAGAGGGGTTGATCGAACGCGATAAGATCGCAATTGCGCGTAATAAAGCAATGCAAACGACGTACACGCACGCAAGCGAGAGATGTGCTACGAAGACATTAAAACAAACCGTAGAGGGGGTGATTTATTGCCATGTAAAATTAATAATATTTACACAGAGTATATGATTGGTTGAAAATAGTGTCTATTAAAATCGAGACAAAGGAGTCTCAAATATAATTGCAACTTATTGTAAAATAGACAAATCATTTTACATTACAAGTAATTGAAACAACAGAGGCTAATGATAAAAATATTTTTAAAAAATCATTAACATGAAGCAAAAATTGAGTGAGTGATGTCTTGTAAATCAGAAAATGTGTGATACGAAACATGAACCACAAATTGATCCTCTTTAAGTTGAAAGAGAATCTTAACAAATTTTCCTTTGACGCAGAGAAACTAAGTTTACTCACATAGTTTCGAAGATATAATTAAGATGCGCACTTTGAATTTCCTTAACGCATAATTCATTGATAACTCTACAACACTTATTGGATTTGTTCGATTAGTTGCACATACAACGAAGAACATCCATTGTAACAAAACATAAAATTCTTGAAGTTTGTATGACTTAATGAAATAATCAATGCAAACCCTATTAATAAGTACTAACGAATGCGAACAGATCAATGAAGACGTCAAAGACTCCCAACGAATCGACTTTCTAGAGAAATAAACACAGCCACGTTCCTTTCACGCCCATGCCCCCTTCAGGGCACAACAGGGAGAGCGACTTTTAAAACACGAGAAGAGCGCGCGCAAGAGAACACGACGCGGCGTCCGCTCGCCTCTTAGAGGCAATTACGGCAGGCGGCCGCGCTAGGTATTCCGGCCCAAAACGGCACGGAGCGCCTTCCATTTAAGAGAATCATTTGATCGTTACATTGTTTTCATTCCGCCCACGTAGGGCAAGCTCTCCCTCCCCCTCTCCCGCCCCCGCCCCCCAGCCCTTAGCGCACCGCGCGCAGAAATGCGAGCCAATTTCTTCCGGCGCTGTGAACGCGGGTGGGCGGGCAGCGCGCATCGCGTTTCCTTTATTAAATCTGCATATCGACGAACATCCCTTTCCCCCCACCCCTCCTCCTCGTCGCCTTCTCTCTCTCTCTCTCTCTCGCGCGCGCGCTTTCGCGGTGTTCCGCCGCCGCGCGCACTGCCACCCAGCCAATGGCATTTGGCCATCCAGTGCATTTGCGCCCCCCCCCACACACCCTTCCATTCCGCCGATGCCGATGTCCCCGGTAGAACTTGCACCGGGCCGATGACGATGTTACCACACGCGACACTGCAAGGGGATGGACCTTGGGAAGGAAACCGTTGTAGGTGGTTTTCATTAAAGTCTATTCCCTAACTCAAAGAACGTTCTTTGAAAGCACTGCGGTTTAAGATAAAGACGTTACCCATTTTCTAATAGACAAGTTTTAAAATTTCGCAATGGAATACTTTGGTTTTGGAAACTACGACACGAGTTTTCCCAACTTCAAAAATTTCAATACACTATTCGATCGACGCGAATAAGATTTAAAATGTGACATTTAACATGTGATGTTATTTCCTTGTTCATTTAACTTTCTAGTTCATGACGTTACATCACTCTATCTAATATCAGAGAAAATGAAAGAATTACATTCAAAAGAACAGAAATTCCGAAAACTATATATTTTAAAAATCATTCAAATGTTACAGGCTAAATCCATTATATCAGAATGCCAAACACAATTTCATCTCTAAGGCCAATGTGCCAGTTGTAACACACTTCCAGCACAAATTCAAATACCCAAGAAGAAGAAGAAAAACTACATACATTGAAAATAGATAAGTAGGTCAACCTACAACAAACTGGGGTATGACAGCGCCGACTGCTCTACTGCTTGCTAGAGAACGTACAAGCTATTATTTCCTGAAAGAAGGGTCTCAATTGAAACGTTAAGGCGCAAATGTATGACAACCTGGAAACATTAAGAAAACCTATATTTTAACAATAACGCTTTTAACGTGCGGACGAGCAAAAAACGTATTCAGTGATTAATGGAGGTTTTGTAAGTAATATTTATAACACCTTCATGATGATCAGATGGTTGAAAAGCAGGTCAATGCTAATGTTTTCATAACAAACAAAAAATAAAGACTATGGTACCAAAAGAACACACGTACCTTTCGGAATTTCTAACATTATGGAGTTGGTTAGCTGAAATCTCGACCAGTTCATTCATTACCTAAGAATTTATATTCATTACCTTCGCAGCTACCAGCCCAAATAACACACATTTCATGTAACGTCATGAAAATAGCAAACTCTACGGCTAGAGAAAGGGACCCAGTAACACATTGATCGAACGACGGTCGTTTCACCACGCAAAAGCATCAGAACGCTGACGCAATATGCCCACCGTCCTGGGCTGCCAGCAGCCAGCGAAAGCCCGTGAGCACTTGAGCACGCAGGCCTCTAACCGCCCCCGCCCCCGCCCTCCGCGGCGTAGCGTGCCCGCACAGGCCGGGCCTCCTTTCACGAAAGGCGGCAGCCCCGCCGACTCGCAAAATGTAGAATAGCTGTTAAAGCCCTCGACAAGAACATATAGCCCATACGGAGCCGCCATTACCTTTTACGGCACCTAATTGCTTCGCGTCGTTTATTCCGGCGGCGACAACGCGGGCGGCGGGCGCCGATCAATTGCCCGGGGGAAATCACAACTACCCCGCACTTCTTGGTACATGACGCCGGTAAACACCATTTCCAGTCCCCGCTGCACGCGGTAGCAGGCCGAAGCATGGGAAAATAAGCAGGCTAGAAGGCAGGTCTTATGAGACCACGCCGATTTAAACTAGAGGTGCAGACCAAGAAGGGAGTTAGAGGAGCAAGTAAAATAAACCAACGAGTATTTGTTTTAATTTGGATAAACACAGTTGGAAAATAATGAGTGAAAATTTAATGCTGGTAAGTTACAAATTTCAGATAATTTCAATGCAGTTTAACAAGGAGAAACAAGCAAGGAAAATACATATTCATCTAGTATTAAAAATATAGTTTAGTAAAATAACAAAAGGAAATACAAATATATGAAAAACTCTTAGAATTAAAATCACCGCGGTCTACAAATCTTAATCTACCAATAATTATTAACATGTATGATAGAGCTTTCCAAGAGAAAACACCATTGTCATACTTAAAAGTAAAAACGAGTAAATTTAGAACGTAGTCCAATATTGAAAGTGGGGAATATATGTGAGATGATCGCAATGTACCCGCAGTTCGAGAGGCACAGTGATAATGAGGAAGGAACCCAATGCAAATGAAACAATGAAACTAACGTTGAGCACTTGGAACGAGGAATATATTTCTATTCTCTAGATCATAATGGCCCAAAAACTGAATAAGTATTCAAAATTTCGCCAAGGCTTAATGTAAAAAGAAAAAGTAATCTTCATCTCACAACGACGTAAACTTCGTTGCGCCTCCCATCATACGTGTCCTCAAGCGCAGGCGCGCAACCAGCCGCACGGCGGCGCTCCACCCGGTTGCCTATCGAAAGGCGGCGCTCCGGCGGGAACGCGCGGCCGGGGTCCCTCAGGGGCCAACAAAGGGCCGAGGCCCGGCGCGAGGAAATAATATTCATTTCACTCAAGTGGCGCGCGCAATTAACGCGGTGCGTTACGGCGCGTATTACGGGTGTTTATATTCATTTGCGCGCGGCAACGAACGCCCTTCGTATATCCGCGCGAATGGGCGCCGTAAACGCCCGGGCGCAAACGGGCGCCGCGCCTCGCCGCGCCGCGCCGCGCCGCGCGGGGCCTACGCGGCCGTTTCGCCGCCTCCGCGCGCGCGCCTCCGCTCGTCTAGGCGGAGGGCGTGGAAGGCGGACGGGCCTCTCCGGCAGCTGCGCAGTGCCTGGGGCAAATGCGGAGCTCGCAAGGCAGCGATTACGGGGGTTGGTCTAATTTACAGCGTCAATAATTCAGATGCAAAAACACCTGTGGTGGCTCAGGGAATTATCTGATGTCACTGCAGTGCTTCTGATCTGGAGGTCTAGGGTTCCAGATCCGACGCTCGCACGATTTTCAACACTAGCAAGATAGCTAGGTTCAAGTTCAGCTGCTGCTGTCTGGACAAGCTTAGAGCTTGTCCGGACAGGGGCGTGACTCCTTTGGTAGGAGATAATGGGAAAGGGAAAAGCCCCCAAGCCCACGTGTAGATCACCGCCAGATATTGTTATCCAAAGGGGGAAGAACATCGACAACCCCCGCAAAATATGCACTGTGCTTACGGGAGAAATGACACGCTCAGAAACACGAAATTATCAATCAGATGTCAAAAATTGGACAGTGGATGATCCGGATTAGATAATGGAGGAGAAAAAGATCGCCAAGTGCATTCTGTATGTAAGAAGTAAACGACTGTACACATTATATTTTGTAGTAGATCTTGTCACTGTGTATAAAATACGTTGACCTCGACCCAAAGTAGGGATATTTATATAAAGATACCTCTACCACCCTATTAGTGATATAAGTTGTATTTTAAGAATAGTGTCAGTTAATTGTAAGTAGATATAAGCAATTATAACAAATGTATAGTGTACCAAAAAAACCCCGATCTTTGTATTTGTCTATCCAAAAGAAAATAAATAAAAAAAGATAAAATAAGAGTGTGGATGCAACACTTAAGACTTTTTCTGTATTTGAAAACTATTTTTTTCTGTATTTTAAACACATTAATAACCTTATTTATGTGCTCCACTTCCGTAAAAATGAGAGTGAATTATGAAAAAAAAATCTGATTAGATTTTTTACGTTGAAGACTATATGGGTTCTCTTGTTTGTTAATTTCGAAAATCCGGTCAATTGGATACTATGGACGGGGTGCGGTCCTAATTACTTAACTTGGATTATAAACTCTCAGTTTTTGGGTGTCGGTAACCACATGCATGAATTTGCGTTGTGTATACATGTGATACGCGGAGGATGCGACCGAAAGGGTGATTTTGGCACGGGGTGGCAATTTCTCAATTTGTCCTGTGTTGGGTTCGAACAAAAGTTCGTCACAAACTGCCCATCGCTCGTTGAGGCTATGACAAGCGGATTGATGCAGGTTGTTGAAGCGGGTCACTACACTGACAAGGAGAAGTAAGAAGTTTTCTTCTTATGAAAACATATTACTTCACGAGACATTAGACAACGGTATATACCGGATAACATTTTTCACGAGCTTGCTGCAAAGCGCCTGCAATGAATCCAAACGAATTTTCGTGCCAATCTATTATAAACCAATTGGTTGATTTATTGCTTCCGTAGCACACACATGTGCACAGAAAGCATCCAGAGGGTAGGTGGCACTGGCGAGAATAGCCAGAGCCAAATGATGGTCCAGAATATGAAGGTAACTATATCCCCACGCACCGACGCGGTTGGGTACAAATGTGGTGCACAGAGATAATGTTCGATTGCGTACTCGATACAATATTTCGTATCAATATTAATGATAATCTGGAATCAAAAAATAAACTAACGTATCATAGTAATTGATATAAAAATAGTATTTATATATAATACAAAAATCACTTAGATTGAAAAATACTTGTCTGAAGGATTCTAACTTTGCGTCACGGCATGGTCCGAAATTTATATCTTAATTAATTAATTAATAGAATATTATTAATATCTTAATTAATAATCTTATTAATCAGTATGATCCTCAAACTAACACATTATTTAATTATAAGAATTTTCTATAGGTCATGTTTGTGCGGTATTCCACGCCAACACGTCTTCAACTAAGATTTTTCACCCCGGAACATCGATAACAAAAAACAGTTTGACGTTGTAGGCAATGATAATTACTTAAAAAGAGACAAATAAACTTCACTGTCATTAAATATTACGAATTACCTCAACTTCTGTAATTGTGAGATTAAAAGTTCATCCAGTACACAAGTACACCGCCTCGCAATTCCAACGAAACGGATACGCCAAGGACGTATTACAAGACAGAACTTCATTCCAAGTACCAACTGCTCGTCCGAAGGCCGTGCACGCGTCTTGGAAGCGCCCTCGAGCGACAGACAAAAGATCAAAGCCGAGTTTATTATTGCTGCGTAAAAAAGTGCGGTAACGAGCTGAGAGCGCCGAGTTCAGCACAGCGACTCACAACGAATGTTTCCGCGGCGTGTAACAACGCGACGTAATTCATCCAGCGTGAAAGGCAAACAGCGATTCGCTCGCGCCATTGTCAAAAAGTGCCGTGCACGGAAAAGCTTTCAAAACGCGGCGCTTTTAATTGGAGAAAAAAATCCTTCGCGGAAATGGCAGCGGCGGCGCCGACAACCAAGGCGGTGACAGAGGTGGTGACGACGCCGGAAGAGGGGCGGGGTTGCGTTTGCGCCTGAGGAGCGAAGGAAAGGTCGAGCAGGAGACGGAGTGGCGGCAGCGTAGAAAATGTCGTCGATGGATCCTGCGGGTGCCACAGAGGCAGACGCGGGGCAGGCAATGACGAGGGCGACGGCGAGGGTGGAGGAGTCGGGGCAGGCGAGCGGGAGAAAAGCGGACAATGCTGGCAGGGAAAAATGGCAGAGGCAGCGGAGGCGAAGGAGGTGGGGAAGGCGCGAGCGGCGTGGGCGGCGGGGAAGCGGCGGGGAAGGGGCGGGGTGGGCGGCGAAGGGGTGGCGGGGGGAGGGGTCGAGGTGGCGGAGGCGAAGTCGCTCCGAGCAAGAGAAGGAACGTGGGAAGAAGGGTAGGGAGGCAGGGAGAAACGAGAAAAGCGTCAGCAAACACTTGGCGGTTTCAATGGGGAGGGACGCGCTGCCTGTCGCGGAGAGCCGGGCCAGCCACCGCGCCGTTGGGGGAGGCGGCGGCCTGGCCACACAAGAGCCTTGTGGGAGACGACGCTGGGCGAGGAGGTTCACGTGCTACGCAGGTAATAAACAAGGCACAAGAAACGATATAGAGGATCTCCGAAGAAGACATAGATTATTAATTTTTGAAAACACCACAGAAAATTGTAGAAGAGGTAGTCCCAATGAAGTATTTTTCAGACTTACAAAATTTGCCTCGTATTTCAGAGAAAAAATATGACTTCGACACGTTATTAATATAATGATATTTACAAGCTAATTTTGAAAAGTTCTTGTATCAGTTCACCACTTTTTAAGAGAGTGACTTTATATTTGTGTTGAACTTATCGAAATGTTTCAAGTGGTTGCAGGGTTTTGAGACAAACGTAAACATTTAAAATATTGCAGAATTGTTAATAAATAGAATTGCGGGGAAAGAAAAAACACTATGACCTATAATGCGTGCATGAATGCAAACAAATATTCACACGAACTAATACTACAAAAAACAGAAAATAATATACAATATTTTAGCATGAAAAAAGCACCATGTCAGGAATAAAATTAGAAAGTACAAGATACACAATTGCAAATCCAAATCACGACATGCATGAAACCACGCGACAGACTAACGGAAGCGCAACATTTAACGTACGAACCTCGTCGGGGGAGCGTAACGAGATTATAATTAAACCGGACAAAATCAAGAACGATGAAGATGCTAAGAAATGTTACTGAAACTTTCGAATCACAAAGAAAACGCCATTCAAGTAAGTCAGCTACCTCATCAGAGAAACCGAAGAGAGAGAAGAGGGGTAATAAGTGGCGCTTGGCCCGGCAGGAGGGCGCATAAGCAGATGACCGCTCTTCGCAGTGAGCGGGGCGGGGGGACAATGGTGGACGAAAGAGCAGAGAGGGGGGCGTGGCACACGAAAGGTGAGGCGGGAAAGGGCAGGGCGGCGAGGGCCTGCTCCCTCGCGCTGCCCTTCACCCCGAGCGACCGGGTTAATGGCAGGCCACCGCCCCCGCCCCCGGCGCAGGACCCGCCGAGCTATTTATGACCCCGACGACGTTACCTCAAAAGCCACCATTAAGGACCGCCGGGATGCCATTTTAATGAGCATAAAAATATCGCACTTTATTAACAGAGAGGGGAGCCATTAACCTGGTGAAATACGAGGCTATAATTACCGAAGTACTTTCGCCTCCGCGATATGTAAATCATCGAAGGCAATTCCCAGTGTCGTGTGGTATTTGTTCGCTATTAAGGCGGAGCCTCAGGAACATGGGGGGAAGAGAGCGAGAGGTCAGATGGACCAGACCCCTTGGGGAAGGGTCGAGATGAGGTATGGGCACGGCTGCAGGGCAAGGCGCAAGAGCGGTCGGGACCAGAAGCCACCAGGCACGGAGAAGAGGAGAACAGCATTCTGGAACAACTACGTATCCAAACACAGCGCAACTGCTGCAACAGAAAAATGTATCTGTGAAAAATACGGGTTCTTTTTAATTCTTCAGTGGAGCGTAAACGAAATTTGTAATAGTAACTGCACGTCAATAAATTTAGTTCCATTATCAGCGACAAATTATCGAAGAAATTCCTATTTCGGTTATTTCTGAACACCGCTTTTTGTCTGAGAAATTTCAGCCGCATGTAGGGCTATGTACAACCCATTAAAGGGAGTGCGAGTTTGATTTCCTCCTAGTAATGACCTGTTAAACCAGTTCTGTATTTATGAAAGGAAAGGAGAAGGAAAGGTTCTACAATAGCGTGCAATTCTCAGTCGTGAAAAGGCAGTTGCGTTCTATAGATATTAAATAGCAAATTCGTTTTAAATCGAACGTTATCTAAAAAATACACCGCACGGACACGATATTCATCAATTAACAAAATTACTTACGAAGTCCATCGCATTTCCAATTTTCAAATTTCCATCTGATACTTCTACCACTTAGCAGGATTCGTTGGAAAATATTCCAGATTCTGCGAACTTGGAAACTTGACTGCATCAATCAAAAAACCTTTTTACGAGAGTGTATACAATTGCTGCCTCTTAGCGAATAGCCAATGACGTTTATTATTTTCACAGGACCAAAGTTCCTGAGCATTTCCCCGGAGACCTGCACTACTTTTCGAGCGTACCACCAGACTCTACGCCCAGTACGGGTCAGTGCTGCTAAATCGAATACCAAAAAACTGCAAGTAGTCCGAATCAGTTTCCCACACCATCACAAATGCTTTAGGGTACATCTCCAATGCCCAATTTCACAAAGAATTCCAGTTAGAACCGATAATCAACCACATTTTTTCACCAACTTCTTCCATCCCGAATGTACCCAACCCAACGCCTCCAAGACATTGCCATAATCTAACATACAAAACCCGCATCAAGAAAAATATCCCGTTTCATACTTTCCTAAAGAATTTCTTAGACCTCGACGCAAAGTAGAGTTATAACATAAATACACCTTTACCATCCACATTGTAATTAAGATTATTGTAAGTGTAGATTTATGCAATTATAACAAATGAAGTGTGTTTTACACATTGATCTTTGTATTGTACAATCCAAAAGAAAATAAATTTTAAAAACCGGCGATCGCGTTATCTCGCGGCCGCTTCGTGCCGCTGGTGGGGCCGCCCAGAGCCCGGCGTCCCAGCGCAGGGTGGGTGGGGCGCGCGTCTCTTAGGCGGCTGCTCGCGCCGCCTCCCGCAGATATTAAACGCACCGGGTAAACACATTATTCGAGCGCGCTCCCAAAATGATCAGGCGCTTTTATTAAATTCTGGGGGACAAAATCAATATCGGTCCGCACTGCTTGATTAGAGCTCCCCTTTCGCTAGCGATTTCCAAGTTTCCGCCGGTCGTTCCAACGGTGAAGCTCTCGCAGAAAAAAAAGAAAACGCCTTCAAATATAGATATTGGAAAAATGGTTACCGATTGAACCGAATCTTCCGCCGAAACGGCTAGATTCTAGCCAACTTATCACGTTTAACTGGAAAGATGTTGCAACTTTCATGCAAAAGGAACAACGAATTCTATGTTAATTTTCAATGTAAAATGAATTACTTTGTTTACCATTAAATCACATTTCACATCACAAGAGCTTCCTTTTTTTGTATTTACATGAACGCAACATTAACTGTCAGATTACGTCTGATGGAAAATTATGAAACATTGGCTTTCGTTTCTGTGACAACCAGAATAACCAAGCTGCTAGGTTTTCATTGCTAACGTAATGTCCAAATCCTGATTTCGATGACGTGAACGGCCTTTGATTGCAAATGAGCAACGATTTGTCTCGCAAACTGTCACAAGATGCCGTCGTGAAATCACGATCCGCTTTCTAATCGGACGCCGCCATTTCTAGTGTACTAATCATGCGGTACCAGCACGCTATCTACGAACACAGAAGCGCATTTGAGTTCCAACGAGTAAACGCACGGCGCGAGCACTCTTGGCACTTCTTCCCTCTCTGGCGCAACTTCATTCATCGACTGCCTCTCGTAACTGAATGCTGCACACGCCATAAACGGACGAAAGCGACGCGCGGGCGCGAGCGGGGGGGAGGGGGGCGAGGGAGGCGGGCGAGAGGGCGAGGGCACTAAACGTCACTCAAACGCTGCGCTCCCGGAGATAAGCCGGGCGGAGGGCGCTGTGGCGGGCGAGGGTCCGGCGGGAACCTTTCTCCGGCGGGGGCCGACTGGGAGTCCGGGCGGGCAACGCAGTGGGCACAATGCAAGAAAACGAGAAAAAAATATAGTCACTTTATTAATTGGTCCTCGTTTTTTGATGTGGATGAGATCTGAATTCTCTTTGATATGAATTCTAAATTTCTGGAAGGTGTTATACTAGAGACCAAAGTTCGATTTTTTAAAATTCAAAATAAATAGAACAGCCAAGGGCATACTACGAAAAAAGGTTGCATTAAATTTAAGGATTTTCGATTCGCAAGCAGCGTCGTTGCCGAAAGATCAAGTTCAGAATTTCGAAATTTTACCTTTGAGAAAGGATGTGATCCACAGTCCTCAGCCTCATGTGGTTCCCACATAGGCACTTTTGGGCCTTAATCTGGTACATTGTTACTCGTATTACGATAGACAATTAACTTTACGATATACAATTAGATGTGGGACTGCATGATTAATAAAAAAAGCGCAAAAGCTTCTGGTATTAAAGGCCACGAATCCGCCGAATTTCTTTTTCGGAGTGGGGAATGCATTGTCAACTGACATTGTAGGGAAAAGAAGAGCAACACTACTAATTCTTGGTTCGAAGGCAATGCCACCCATGAACCTAACCTACACCTTTACTGGGCATCCCGCGTTTTCCTTTCCTCTCGAGCCACTGCGCGCGGGCGCCGGCGGGGGAGGCAGGCGGCGCTCCGTTGTGAGCTCGAGCGAGGCCCCGGCGGGGGCGGGAGTGTCGGCGCCGGACGCCAGCTCTTTCTCCCGGCACCGCTTTCGCCGGCCCCCCTCTCTCGAGGGGCGGCAGAGGGAGTCAACGGCGGGCCCTCGGGAGTCGTCCCGCTCCGGATCATCCGGCCGGTCGACCTTCCGGCCGGCAGCCGGCGGCGGGCGGCGAAGGTTACGGAGGCGCGGGGCGGGGCCACGGGGAGGGGCGGGAGTGAAGGGCGCGCGCGGAAGCGGGGCGCTGAAAGGAAGGGGGCGTCCGAGGATAATAGAACCGGCCGGGAAATGAATGAGCTCGATAATGAGCGAAGGGGCACACAGGGAAGACGGAAGTGCACCGAAGGTAAAAAAAGAAAAGAAAAGGTAAGAGGGGAGAAACGAATAGGGCTCATACTTGCCAGAGAAAGGAACAATGAGGCAATGTGATAAGTGTGTAGCAGTTTCAAGAGAGATTTCAAACACACGACGACTTGAATAACGATTCGGAAGGAGAGAAGAAAAACAAACAAAAATCTGTTAGTGGTTAGAATACAGAACGAAAATATGAAAAATAAAATGTATTTGTTTTTTTTATTTAAAAAATGGCGCAGAGGAAACAATATAAACCTTGAAGAAGAACTTGGATACATCTAGTCAAGAGAAGCAAAACACCAAATGTGAAGGACATTATCTACAAAGCTATAACGTGTAGGTAAATCAGACAGCTTAGATAATTGACAAGCAAGTGAAATGTTATCACGGGTGAATGCGAAAAGTGAGAGATATGTACAGAACATATCTGTGCAATAATGTGAAATATCTGAATGTAAGGATGAGACAACCAGTAAATTATGGAGTCAAACAGACAGTGAACATGTGAAAGTGAATACAATGTGAATGTGTGGCGGAACACCTTTGTCCTTCACAGGATATTTTAAAGAGTAGATTCATAATGATAAACTATAAACATTATGTGTGTATGTGGTTCCTGTTAGGGAAGAATCTTATATATTTTTTTTCCCTATAAACCGAGCCGCACATATCAGAAACATTTAATATAGAATAAGAGAATATTAAGAGACATTATGACACTGTAGTTGAATTCCACAAAACGTTTTCAAGAAAAATGAAGAAGCAACCAGCTGTAAATATGTTTGTCCCAAAATTGCAACTGAAAGCGGGTCGAAGCACAAATCCTGATAGGAGGGAAAAATGAAACGAATGAAACGCACGTGTGAAATGATAAACGAGTAAATCAATAGACGCATGAAAAAGAAATAAATAAAATAAACAAATGACTAAATTAAACATTATAACGGAAAGTGTGAAGTTCCACTGTGCAGCACGCTGTCCTTGGACGGCAGGCGGTGTGGCGCGCGGGGTGTGGGTAGGTCGAGAGAGCAGCGCCGCGCCGCTCCGCGCCCGGCGACCCCGAGCCCCGCCGATGCGACGGCCTCATTAGCTGCGCGACGCGCATTTGTCAGGGCCCCGCGCCCGCCACCCACTGCACCCTGCACCAATCGGTAGGCGGGCGGGCGGGGTGGGGTGGTTTGGGTGCGGCGGGGCGGGACGGGGAGGGCGAGCAGAGCGGGCGGAGTGGGAGGGACGGGCAGAGCGGGTGTAAAGGGGCAGGACGGGCGTGGCGTGGGGGCGTGGCTGGGCGGGTCGAGCGGACGTGGAACGGTGAGAGGGTGGGGCTGAGCGGGGCGGGCGGCAGGTAGTAGCCACACCCCCGCCCGACCGCTAGAGGGATCCAGCATTCCCAGCTGGCAACCCTGTACATTGTGAGGTTCTGGCTTCAAATCCCGGTCACTCCGGGAGGGATTCGTGGTGGACAAAGCGGATTTGCGGCGGTGTACCTCAGGGTTCTCCTGTTATCTCTCCTGTTGAATTGTCTGTACTCCTTTGTCATTCACCCTTCTCATCGGATTCGGATGTAAGCAAACTCCCAGATCCAAGCGACAAAGACAATCAAATAAAATTGTTATTCAACTGGGGAATAAAAGTATGTGTGACACGTGTGCCGTTAACGAAGAGGAAAATTCAACTACTTCCCGGGTGTACGGTTGTTTTTACGAGCATTCACATCAAGAAAGCCTATTGGACTATATACGTATTTACATTTTTTTAAATCATAAAAAGCCACGTTTATCGCCCCTGTAAAGCAAGCGAAAATGTCATTCTCTCATGCAGTTAAATCTATTTAATAACATCACTGAAATTTTGTGCATTTTTGTGTGAATAGAGCCTATATATTTCTGAACTTTGAATTATTCTGCCACGCACCATGTAGAATCCACGTTCCTTGTTCCCTCACGCGGCATTAAAAATGAACACCGCATGACATGAGCTCCTCAGTAGAGAATATGTTCAAGTCTTTCAAAGAATCAAAACAACATGAAAATTTTGGAGAAGTACAGTACACCCCAATTGTTAAAACGAGACGTTCTGGTGTTCAGCTGTGTTGTACATGGTGATAAATACTTTCCTCGGTATATAACGATGAACCACATTTTACGTGGTTATTCGGATGCATTGCATAACCCCACAAACACACAATACGTTTGTGATCTCGCTACGCCGACTCTTTGCATATTAACAATATTTCATAGCAAACATAATCGTTACAAACTAAGGTCAACAACATGGAAACGAATGATAGAAAAGGAGGAGAATACTTCAGTTCTGCAGGGCAGAGAGTGTATAGGTTTCCACACGTAAAGTTTAATATTTATATTTTTGAGAGAATTTTTCCAAGCAATGAAAATTGTATATTTATCTGCATCTGACATAGAGTGTTGACAAATTTTAGGACAGGAAAAAAAAACATACACTTAAAAGAAGCTCCGATACGTATCGAATACCACACTATCACTTATTTAATTGCATCCACAAGCTTTTCTCCGCGCAGCGCGATAAGAGAGTGACGCAAAAAACGTTCCCAGTCTACCTCCGCATTTTCGCAAACGCACCACACTCATCAAACACGCGAGCTCACAACATTCCTTCGCCGCGAATCTCCACGTACTCGAGCGGCGTGCACGCCTTTTCCGCACGTTTTTGTCTCCGGCGATTAAATATTTGGTTTGCTAATGAAAGCCGTTGGGCGGCGTGAGCGCGGAGTCCCGGGAGCGGGGTCGCGGGCGGGGGCGGGGGCGGGAATGGCAGCCCGGCGCCGGAACGCGTTGATCAAACGGCCGGAGGCGGTCGCGAGCCCGCCCCCGCCCAACCCCCGCCGCCCGCCCAGCCTGGCCGCGGCTAATGAGGATGTAATATTCACGCGGACCGACGACGGCCGAGGGGGCGAAAAGTGCGCGGGCGGAGGCGGCGGGGGCGGCTGGGGTCGCGGAACCAGACGGAGCGGGTGGGAGGCGCGGAGGCGAGGCGCGCACAGGTCGGGGAGAGAAATTGCGGACGGCGAGATAAGAGCGGAGGGGAAATCCTGCTGACGAAAATGAAATGATAACAAAAGCATACTCGGCGAAAACGGGAAGTGAAATGAAGGAAAAAACAAGATGGGTAGAGAATCATGAGAGTTGCTGATGAAAGATGTTAATTGGGATGTTGTTAGGGAAAAATAAGATGAGAATAACGAAGAAGAGAAAATAGGAAAGAAAAGTGGAATACTCCACTATATAGAGGGGAGATGGATGTGGAAAACCGATAGAAGTGCCGTAATATGCGGTAATGTTGACGCAGATCGACAAGGAAACAAGGATATGGACAGAGCCGTCTTGAAGTGTGTGTGAACGGAAGTGTATAAGAGAGTACGAGAGGCGGTATGGGAGAGGTTGATAACGTGTGTGTGCATGTATGTGCATATGAAAGGGAAAGGGAGGAAGGCCACTAGCAGAGACCAGAAAATTCGATTAGCAACGCGCTTCCTAATTAATTTCACGTGTGTCTTAGCCGCGTAGAAATAATTAACAGTCGCCGTAATGCGCTTACCGATATCCGCCCGGCGCGGCGCGCGGGGTGCGAGGGCTCGTAAATACGGCGAACCGCATTAATCGGTTTTTCTCAGCGGCGCCGGTGCAACGGGCGGCGATTCAGAGCGGGGCGGGGCGGGGCGGGGAGCGACGGGCACGTCCAGAGGCGGGACGGGGAAGCGGGAAGGTCAGAGGGAGACGTGTCGGGGCGGGGACGGGCCGGGACGAAGGCAAGGACAGGGACAAATTAGAGGCGGGGACAGCGATAGGGACAGGCACGGGCACATAGACATGAAAGGTGAGACTATCGAGTACGAACGGAATCAGCACGGAGTCACGGACGAAGGCTGAGGTGGCAAGGAAGTAGAAGGAAAGGACGGGCGTGGGGAAAGGTATGGCGTCAGGTAAGGGGATAATGTTAGGGACAGGGCAGCGTCAGGCATGGGAGCAGCCACACGCATGGGGACAGTACGGGCATCGAACAAGGAAACGGACGGGCACAGGGCCGGAGATGCGCGTGGGGGGCCCGCACGTCGCGCGCCAGAGGGCTCGCACAAGCCACGGAACTCGAAACGAAGAAATATAGGTCTGCACATGCTTGCACGACAGGACACAACATGTTTATTCCAATGGAAAAGCTGAAGGAAAATATGAAAGTAATTATACAAGAGAGAACCACATCTCGTTTCTTAAAACAATGTAAATGTATCTAATAAAACAATGAGTCGCGAAAAACAATTAATAACGTAGAATAAAAGCTATAACGCACAGACACGAATTATAAAATTAATGTACGTTAGCTAATGCCTAAAACTGGAAGGGCATTGCGTGGCAATATGATTCCTTTAATTAATAATAATAATAATAATAATAATAATAATAATAATAATAATAATAATAATAATAATCCCGTTATTCCAATAGGCTTCTTCTTGCTGAACTCTTGATGTACACAAGCTTTCACTCACTCACTCTCTCACATAAACATAAACACACACACACACACACACACACACACACACCACACACACACACACTAGCAAACGCGCAATGTTAAAGAAACTCTAAATGCATCGCGGCCTTGATCTGAAGGATGTAGGGCCCGGGTGCTAGGGAGAAAGCAGCGGACACGGGCGCCAACTGCAGTTGAAAGGAGCCGGGGGCGCGCGAGGGCGAGCGCGGGGCGGGGCTTGGGCGAAGACGGCTCAGCGGATCCCGGGGCGGAGCGCGGGCTGCACCGCGTAATGAACGCCGGCCGCAAGGGAACAGGAAATGAAGCGATAAGAATCGACCAAACGGAATGACTGACAATGAAATCCGTTTCTCTTTCCAGTTGTAATTAAGGAAACGATATACGGCCGGCGGAGGGCGAAAGGGCAGTGAGGGCGGCGGAGGTGGCGATGACGGCGGGCCAAGGGGTCGATGGAAGGGGCGAGGAGGAGTCACAGTCGGCACCAATAGAGGAGGCAGCTGGTGTTCATGTGTGTTGCAGCAAGGCCCAGACCATTGGAGTACTTAACCCCGCTCTTCTTTCACTTCTAATGCACAACTAATGACAACTCGGTGGCGGGGTATGTATAATGCGGACGAGAAGGAAAATAAAAGTTGAGTGAACATGTAAAGTGCGGATCAACCCAGAGAAGGGCGTAAAATGCGGACCGACTACTTCCTTTCCAGGTAAAAGTGAAATGTGACCAGTGGCGTGTGTGAAAGGTAGCGTTGTGGAGGTCGCAGGGCCGGCTCCAAGCGACACTTTGAGGGGGCGGCAAAATTTCACAATAAATAATAATAATAATAATAATAATAATAATAATAATAATAAATTGTAAAAATTTGAACCATTTCATGACAAAATCTTCAATTTTGTAGTTGTAGGAAGACGCCGAAAAAATGTAAAATTTTTCAATTTTCGAAAATTCAGAGTTAACGTGAAAACGGGACCTCTCTGCGTAACACCAGGTTTCACTTCCCTCTTCGAAAAAACGTAAACTGTTTTGCTACTTCAAATGAGCAAATCAGACTTCTGTTACCACCGGACCTCTCGAAGAATCTCCGCCTGGCAAGTGATGCGGAAGGAGCAAGGAAATGCTGGACAGCAGCGCGGCGGCGGCGGCCCTCTTAGCGCGCCTCCCTGTACTTCCTTTTCTCAGTTCTCAGCCTTTTCCTTACCTGAGATAGTTTGGTCCGCATTTTACAAACACAATTAGAAAGTAAGTTTCACGAAATAAGACGAAAGGATTATTTGGTCCGCATTTTACGTATGCCCCTTGGAGGGTGGTTAAGGATCTGGAGCCGATAAAGGTAAAGGGATCGAAGAGTGTTCCATGGCCGGAAAAACTCCATGGTTTTCGTGCAGGGAAAATAGTAATTAACAGCTTCAGATCATTCGAAATGAACCATAGTTTTGACAATAACACTGAAGTTGTTAGCTTTCTTCCACGTACAATTTTCTTTTAACGAAGCGAGAAGGGATCAGTTCAGCCGAGTGAAATCAACCACTTCTGAATGTACCGTTTAATTCTTGTGTCCCTTATTTTACCATATCCAATAACTATACTTTTTGTCATTCACAATTTAATTAAATATGTCAACACGCTTCGCACCTTTACAGAGCTTCATGAGTAGCTGCATTTTTTTAAACTTTTAGTTTCAATCGTGTGTGTACTGAAATGAATGGTAACTTTCATTTAAGTGATATTCACAATTACGTCAGATCCGATACAATATTCACAAATACGTAAGTCCATTTATTATTTTATAATACTTTCATAGCATTAACCATCTTAAAAATAACGTCTCTTAAAGATGAAATCGTAAGAGGGGTGTTCAGCCATGTATCACCACAACTATAAAGCTGACCAGTCCCGGGTTACCGCATTTTTACTGCTATGGTGTTCACGTTGACATGACTTCGTTTACAAATCACGTTGACTCTTGAAATGATAAAGATCTAGCAGGACACCTTTCCTTGACCGTCATTGAACGATAAAAGATGTACTACTTTGTTATGTATAATAGCAGCATTTGAAGACCACAGGGAAAGAACAAAGTTTGTCACTTTTTTCTCGAAAATGAGATACCGCCGCTAAGATATAGTAAACTTAATATAGTTCGCAATTCACCATCCTAACGGGTGATAAGCATGGGTTTTCATTAAGAAAATAGAAGTTAAAGTTATGACGTACGGGGAAAGAACCAGTGTTGTCCTTGATGCTTTAGGTCATCAAAATCTGCTCCCTACTCATGATTATACTTCGACGAACGACAAGATTCAGTTATAAGCGAATTGAAAATAATGCACCGATTTCCAATGAGAACTAGAACGATACTGATGCCATTGATATTTTTATTGAAAATAATATAATTGTTAGAATTAAAAACAAAACTTGTATCTTTAACTTCGACTTTATTCGTCCATATTTTAATACTTCTATTGAATAAAATATTTATTACTCACGTTGCCAAATATATACGAAAACGAACAATACAATTTTTCAAGTTTCAAGTTCAATAATTTAACAATCACTAAATATATTTATGAGCACTAAAATCAGTGTGGAAAGCGCACACGTATATACGATTAAATTAACGTGAATTGGATGATTGACGATTCATCAATGAAACTTTCTTTGAATTGTCGAAGCTGCTTCATTCACGGACCTCCCTGAAGGGACTGTTCTGTCCTGTAATCTAATTTGCAGGTGTTATTATACAATATTGAACACTATTCTTTACATTATATGAGTCATTTTCACTGAATATTAACCAGAAACAATACAAGCATAAAGTAAAGTACAGGCAATCCTTACAAGTCAGTACAGACTGTTGCCAGTCGCTACAATTGGCAATATGTCATTATAATACATTAATTCAAAGAAGTCGACACAGAATGAGTAATGAAAGATTCCGTGCTTATTGTGATCGGCCCGAATCGTAGGTGCGACAGAAAATATGAAATGGTTCAAATTTTTACAATATATTATTATGGTTATTATTATTATTATTCCCCTACATCACGGCTAAATATGCATTATTATTATAATTATTTATTGTGAAATTTTGCCGCCCCCTCAAAGTGCCGCCTGGAGCCGGCCGCCCCTGCGGCCTCCACTACGCTCTGCGCTGGTCACCTTTCACTTTTACCTGGAAGGGTAGGTAGTCGGTCCGCATTTTACGTATGCCCTTCTCTGAGTCGGTCCGCATTTTACATATGGGTTTAACTCTTATTTTTCTCCTCGTCCGCACATATCTCGAAACTACTATTCCAGCTTGAAACATAAGAGTGTTGAGGCCTTGCAAGGGAACTCCAAGAAGCACAGCATTTCACGACTCCTTGCCATTAAAAATAGTAAGGTGTTGTTTTATATTTAAATAATAGTGATACGCTTGGTTTTCTCGAAAAATTCTTTCAATTGTTTTCTTCATCATTTCAGAGGAATTACTTAAGAAAAGAACCTTGCTTTTGTAACAGTTTTATTTTTTAATAATTTGATTGTGTTATCCTCTAGGTAATAAAACCTATTTTTGCCAGAAAACTGTTTATTTTCAACATGACACACCCTGATTCCCCCTCAATGTACGGAGTTTAATGTGAAAATGTCTCACCATTGGTAATGGACAAAATGGGTAGAGGAGTAAAATAATTACAGGTCTTTACAGGTAGCAAAGGACGTTACCAGTATAGTTTTTCATATTTTATTGTTAAATGGTTATCAGTTTCTGACTTTCAAACACACTTCGGTTTTGTCGATTTCAACTCCAGGGGACAAAGCTGTCTTTCCCCCTGATCTTCATTTCGTAACTATTCACTACCTGATTTCTTGTAAGCAAAATGGTACGCATTTAATAGGAAATGAGTTCACGCATGGTCTTTTTGTAGATAATTGAATCGCTGAGCGAACCCTTGGGTCACAGACTGCTTCGCCACTACGTCCGGCGTGCATCTCACCCATCGGCTGTGTTGGGGTTGCGGGGGAGGAGCGGGAGAAGGGGAGTGGGGGTCAGAGGGCCGGTCGCCGGAGAGCGCGCGACGCGGGCGGCAGCGCCGCTAATCGCCTCAATTAACGTTCCTCCCCAGCGGCGCGCCCCGCACCCCCCGCCTCGCCCCACACCCTCCCCTCCCTCCCCACCACGCCCCCACGCCCTGCCCCGTCACTCCTCGCCCCAATCCCCGCTCTCCCCACCACGTCCCGCCTCGCCTCGAATTCGCTTCGCCCCGCTCGCAGCTCTGCCCTGAGGACAAGCATACGCGGAGGTCAAAGGTAGATCCACCTGCGGAATTTACTCTTCAAGAGCACTCACTCACTCCAGTGAAGATGATTGAACATAAATCTCATTCACTCATGGACATATGGTAGCGACTGTTCATTATAAACGTCAACAAAAGTCCTCGAAATTCAAGAGTTGTTGACCAGTCCAACAAGCAATTAACTATGAACGACACTACTTGTGAATTATTTAATCAGTCCAATTTTAAATAACCCCATATCATATCGTATCACATCATATCGATTACATTTTACGTCATTATTGTAATACTGATGTAACAAGTCTTAATTTACGAAATAAGATACATGACTCTACAACTAAGTCCTTCATATTAGTATGTTGGCAATAGGGCAACGCTGAAAGATTCTTAACAATATTCGTGTCTTTGGGACGACACTACTCATATCATTCCTTATTCCTCGAAAAATATTATGGCATGAGTAAAAATCGTTACTTATGTGACGTCGTGAGAATCTACTACACGAGACAAGCTCAACTACATTTAGGTTTATTTACAACTACACAACGGTTTATTCACAGGCACGAACTTAATTTTATACAGGTGTATTTACAACAGTTATTTACACGTAATACATTATATAATGCTTTCATACATTCTGATAGGCGTTTCCTGATCGTAGGTGCGATCTCTAACTAGTTGCAATAACTGCCTGATTCGTGGCCCTCGCCACTTCTCAGATATCTGCGCACACAGCGTGATCATCCCGTGATCATGGTCACACGTGGAAATGATCGTGCCTATCCAAAACACAGGTCGCCCCCTGAGCATCGCTGGTCTACACACCACCCTGAGCGCGAATTTCTGTGCATCCGCACGAGGTTTCCACTCAGCTCGAAACATGAAGCTTTAGCATTGATGTTAAGAATGACGACACCTCCAGGCACAATCACGTAAGTTACATTTTACGTGCTTTGTTTTTTCATTTTTTTGTGCAAAACTGTCAGCTTTCGATTGGAATCAATTCCAATAAACGAAGTAACAATAGGTAGTTTTCATTAAATTTGGCAGTTCACAGAGGTCACATGGAATTTTCGTTCCCATTCGGAAATGACATTTGCGTTCATGATTTTCGACATATTTCAAAAGTTTTCCTAGAAACAATGCAATCATTTCTTGAAATAATTGACGTTTTTCACGCTTATCAGAAATCATTGCCCTTTGTTTTGATATTTTGGGAAAATATTATTTTCCCAAATTAACTTTCTAGAAATACTACATACAAATGTCTAGTTACTCATTCATTCTTCAAAGGCGATGTAGAAATAGATTAAATCCAAAGTATTTCCACGAAAAAAGGTCATATTACATTCGGATTACATAACCGTGAGCATTTTCTTATTTATAATTTTCAGTGTCAATAAAAAAATGTTATCTTCTGGAATTTACCTAGTTTGGCTAAACTAAATATTGTACACTCCTAGAAAGAAAATCATTGAAATACTCACGAATCTAGCTGGATTTCAATCAGCTCAAGGTACGTACCTGCAAAATAAGAAAACAGATCATTCATTTTAAATTTCTCTTACTAGTGCAATAACAAAACATGCATAAAGTTTGACGCCTATCAAAATTATTAACCAACATCTGGTCGTAAACAGATTTCATCCACAACAACAAGTTTTATCACAAGTCAAACAACTTAAAAGAATACGAAATAGGTAGTAGAGAGTATATAACGAAACACACAGAAAGAACATGTAGAGTTAACAAACTTTTGTCGGTACATATTAACATGAACTCTTCTCGAAAACGTCGCATTCATTCTCTTATTTCATCTAACTCAAAGGCAACGGGAAGAGATACACGTAGTGCGACGAGCAAGCTCTGAAAGTAATATTTTTTCAAAGCCTCGCATCACACGGGACAGAGAAGCGCGCCTAAATTGCCTGCCGGGGGCGAGTGGAGCAGGCTCATGCGAATTCCACGAAAGAGACCTTTCAACTCGCTTCCTGAAAAAGAATCGAGACATTTTCCTTTTACACCCCAGGCGCTCAAATAGGTATTACATCGCCTTGTGAAGAGATATGTGAAAATTCGCGAACGTCGACCCCAATGCACACTTACTACTTCTAGATTCACTTCGTATTTTCTTGAGCAAGGTTAGGAGATAAAACAACACATAATGGTTTCACGTTCTTAACTTATAAACTTCCACTCTGATAAAATACAATAACTGGTATTTTTTTAAAACTTGAGCGGACGCAAATACATTTTAATTCACATCAGATAATTTCCAATTTATTTCGTCAATGGCCAATTTACTTTACAGGTTTATTTCTTTACTTAAAGAAATCGTGGATGTGGAAGCCAATCCTGTGAATTATGGTATGGTATTTAAAAATATACAGTATATAATTGAAGACCTCAGGAAAATAACATGTTATGTCACTATACGTAAGTTTTGCGAAAAAGGCAAGTAAAGACACAATTCTACACAATGGGATAAAGAACATTATGATGAATTATAGTGCTTTACAGTGCAAATCTTTAAAATAAAATCCCAACATCAAGATACATCTCTGGGGCGTCAAAATACACTAATATTGCAATTTCATCAGAAATGAGGCATATTGCCCCGAGGTCTTCAATTTATGAATGGGGAGACTGTGTAAAGTATTTCAGTCGTCAGCAAAAATGTGTACTGTGTCTACTGAACGTAGTACCTTCAAAAAACTGTTTTGATCAATTTATTAGGATCCCCAAAATAATAAAACCACAATGAATGAGAGATCTGAAGCTAGGTAATATATACACTTTGAAGCACGGCGTAAAGTTCTGAAGAAACCCGTTCCTCAATACTCTCGCGTGTGAAAGCTCTCTGAACGAGGCGAAAATACACGAGATTGGCACCAGGCATCGAGATGAAGAGAAACATTCGAGCTGATTCGTCGTTCAGGTGTTTCTTGCTCAGTTTCGGTTGAAGAAACAAAACAACCATTATTAGTATAACTGTTGATAATGTAGATACCTTTTTCAATAAAGGATGAGACACTCATGTTGTCTGGTATCAATGTTGATCAAACAAGTGTCTCATCCTTTAAAACAACCATTCTTTTCTATTCTCCGTTCACCCTAAGAAACTAGTGGTGCAACAGAATGGCACAATCTTTCTCGTATTAGTTTTCTATTTCCTTGGGTCTCGGCTAGCTATACGTACTTGCCACATACCCTTGCCAGCTGTCATCTATCAACGCCCACACTACATTTTTTGACATTTTCTTAATTTTTCGCTTTCCTAGTGGTAGAACGAAATATTAGTTTTACAATATTAAAGAACACCAAAACCGCGACCCAAAAGGCGTACGTTACAATTTTCCGCGTATGCGGAAATCCACGTTTTGGGGTCCTCTGGTGCCAAAAAAGTGTTTTTTTTTTTCAAAACGTCCGTCCGTTTCTCCGTCAGTCTGTGAACAACATTAGCGCCTAAACCGTATGTGCGATTTCTTAACGTACGTGCCTACGCTCTACACGTACGTGCCTAACCGTACGTGCGAATTTTTCTCAAAAACGGCTCCAAATTTTTTCTTTAAATTTCTTGTAAGAAACACTTATAAAGATGGCATTAGTCTCATTTTCACGGTTAACTCTGAATTATCGAAAATTGCAAAAGTTTGAATTTTTTTAAGGTCATCCTAGAACAACGATATTGAAGATTGGGATTTTTCTTTCAAAATTTGTTCTTCACAGTGAGTTCTTTCTCTAAGATCAGGAACATAGATTTAAAAATATTAGTAGTTTTCGCACAATATTGCGTGCAATATGTGCGATTTTAAAAAAATTACAAAAACAAGATTTTCTCAAAAACGGCTCCAAATTTTTTCTTTAAACTTTTTATAGGGAGAGTGCTAAATGTGCTCTATGAGATGACATTAACGCAATATTGCTCTATTCTTTTGTTTTTTATCAAAAATTACAACAATGTAATTGTTTTGACTTGTCTCTCACGTCGTTAATATTTACACTAGCGGAGATTTGTTCACATTATTATATTAATGAGTACATGTGCTTTAAATCATGTCAAGTAAAGTTTCTCGAATACTGAATAGTTTTCTGTGAAAACTAGCTCGAAATTCCGCATTTACAGGAACGCTCAAACGCCTCTTCCTCAAATATGGCTTCAAATTTTTCGTTCAAACTTTTCGATCGGATAGCTCTAATTGCCCTCTTTTAAATGACCTAAAGGTCAGTTTTGGGTTGTTTTTTTTCCTTCAAAAATTACACAAATGTAATTTTTTTGAAAGTTTTCTCATACCGTTAAAATGCACATTTCCAGCAATTTGTAAACACTTGAATTTGCGAGTGTAAGAGCTCCAAATGACTTTAAATGAAGCTTTTCGAAAAAATAAAACTTTTCTGTGAAAAAGAGCTTCAAATTTCGCATTTACAGTAACGCTAAACGCCATTTTCTTGAAAACGGCTCCTATTTTTTCAACGAATTAATAATAAATTATTTAAAAAATGCAAATTAATAAAATGCCAAAAAAAAAAATGTAGTTTGGGCGGCGATAGACGGCAGCTGTCAAGAGCATTAGCAAGTCCGAATAGCTAGCCGAGTCCAAACGAAACAGAAAACTAATACGGGAAAGTCTGTGCCATTCTGTAGCAACACTAGTTTTTCTTAATTTAGCAACTGGTTTTATCCACTTCTTCGTTGTCACGTCCCGGCAATGAATTTTTCCTGCCGAAAATTTGCCGTTTTTTCGCGCAGCATCACATAACTTTCCCTATACTACGTATATTACTCCTTATATACGTACGTATACGGGAAAGTAAAAAGTGGATGTAAACACTAGCACGTGCTTCGAGCTGCTTGCCATTGGTTAGTTGACGCGAAACAGCCTTAGGCGTGTGCAGAAGAAAATAGTTTTCGATGTAATGGCTTATTCCTCTCACAATGTTAAAATTCCAGGCGAAACACAACCTACAACTCAGATTCTAAAATAAAAAAGACCATTGGTTCCCCGCCTGCTCTTCCGGAAGAGGAGATATCGATGTCGGTGACAGTTGTGTGTCCAGCGCCTGTTTGGTATAAGATCGAGCGGAAAAGATGAATCCACAGAGACCCGAGGCGAATTGAACCTCCCACGCCATGCTCGCGCACGCGCCGTAGGAACTGGAGCTGTTGCTTTCTTAACAACTGATGACAGACACAGGTTCGGTCACGCACGGTATGCTCCTGCGAAGCGAAGCAGATTCAGTTGGTTTTTGGTCATGCAGTTCGGAACGTTCCCTCGAAGATGTCAGAGAGCGGTGCAGTTCCGTAGAGAAACACTACAGCGGTTAACAATTACAGAGTGGTGAAAAGCGTGCGGTACTGAACGTTTTTAATACATTTTTAGCACTTTTTAGAAGTCGAGCAATGTATTTCCAAAGTGATGCCAGAACGTTGGTGTAGTGCAGTTATACACACTATGAAAGAGGGACAGAGGATGTGGGAGGCAGATGACTTCTGTGCAAGCGTCATGGACGAGATGGTCATTATCGAAGTTTCATCTTTCAGCAACGAATCATCTGCTTCAGACACGGAAGGAATTGAACTTCTTCCTGAAGCAGAGTGATCGTAAGGAAATTGTTTGCATGAGATTAAAGAGTGAATATTAAGTTAGTAGAGTCGAAATAATGTAATTTGGATATTGACATTCGTTTGCTCACTTCATTCTCGTAAAGATTTTTCAAAATTTAACTTTGCAGACTGGTACTGCAGTGATTTGATTAGTTTTACTATCAAGAAAGTTTCTGTTAATGTTTGTTAAGATGTTTGCAAAGCTATTGGAAATGTTAAAATTCGCGTACTACTCTGCAGAATTCGGGTTCTCTTTTCGAGTGATCACTAACTATACCGAGCGCGCGTAGCCGAAAGTAGGGCGAGCGCAGAATCTGAGGAAGGCGCATGAATACGTCGGGTTTGTTTACATCAGTTTTTTTCCTAGGGCGAACGAAGAATAGAGCAGATTTATTGACAGACGACATGCTGGGTTTTGTAGTTGCGAAGGGCTTCCCTATCATTGAAAAACAAAGCAAAATAAAACTGGATGTAATACTTGAATGAAACCTTCATTCTGGACCCCATACCAGGCTCACTGTTACCTTGGTGGCTGGAATCGCGATATAAAATGTATGTGAAGAAATAATTGCACGAAGTTTTAATTTTCTAGCAGCAACATTTGTAAACTTTTATTTCTCACCTAATTTTCATGAGAAAATATGCAAATCGAGAAATAAAATTTACGGGATCCAGAATTATGAATTCTTTATCAAATTGAAAGAAAAACCCGTATTGGTATAAAACATACTGTAACATTCAGTGTAAGTAAATAATATAATAAAGATAAGATATCCACAGAGAAACTACAGCACGATTGCAGATGTCCCAATAACAAAAATATGAGAGATTTTCCACAACCATTTTGCAAAAGATGCCATATTTTTTAACAGTAAATTAACTGAATACGTAGATGTATTTTTCTTAATGGATCGAGACCTGCTCCAAATAATTATAAAAAGTGAGGTGGTGTTAAAACGACTTAATTTTCAACGGCTCTCGATAAAACCGAAAATTCCTTGGTGATCGAATTAGCAATTACGAGTGTACACACGGGTTCGTGCCACTTCCAACGCTTCCCGGCGAGCGGCGCGGCAGCCTCAATGCATTCCGAATACGCGCGGCGCGCCGGCACGAAGGGCGCGCACGGAACCTGGCCTGAATAGCGCGCGACGCTCGAATCAACACTCTATTCCTAAGCAGCAAGCGGGATTTCCTCGCAACTGTTCCTCCGCCATAAATTCACACCGGGCGCCGGGGCGCGCCGAGTTCACGAACCGGACGTGGCGGCGGCGGCGGCGGCGGCCGCCTTCGCGCGGGGCCGCGCAAGGAGAGCGTTGCCCCCGCTCCCGCACCGCCCCGCCCCTTCCCGTCCCCGCCGCCGCCGCCGTTCCCCGCTCTAAGATGGATAGCATCATGCGCGGCAAGACGTACGGCCTGGGATGCAACTTCCCGGCGGCTAAGGCGGCCCATGCCGGGCCCCGCCAGCCCCGCCGCCCCCGCTGCATGCGAGCGCGGCATCAGCATAACTCACTCGCGGCGAGAGCGGGAGGGGAGCGGGGGGTGGCGCAGCAGATGGCGGCGACGGCGACACGGAGATGGAGTTGGCGCAAGTGCGCTGGCGCTAAGGACGGCGGTGGCAGCCGGCTTTTGAAACGGAGACAGATGGGGAGAGAACGGAGGGAGGCGAGGCTGCTAAGAGAATAGAAGATGAACGGCGGCAGAGAGGAGGAAACAAGTCCTTTGTTTTTTTTCAAGTGCCGCCAATGCACCTTACGACTTGTTCGCTCTGCGCTTTGCCACTTTTCAATAGGTAAATTCTTGTAAGATGATTATGTTACGGGGCATTTCACGGGACGACAGAACAAAAGGAAAGACAGTAGAAATAGCTTTTATTCCAACTAAATTTCCTGAGATTAAACTAAAACAAGTATTTTCGGCGGCCAAAACGGCGACCAACAGTCTAGGAATCAAAAGGCTCTTTATGGGTGCAGTATTCGTGAGGCACGATAGGGATATCTGCACGCAAGAACGGTGAATTAAGTCTGTGACAAGGCGATTTAAATAGTTCGACAAATGGTCGAAAGATGACACGATATGGAGAAACTGGATGAGATGTGAAGGTCTAAAAATACAACTCGAGTGCGAACACCGGAAATTTGATAAGAGATATCTAATAAAATACAGATCTTGGAAAATAATAGGGTAGGCAAGAAGCCAACATTATCAGTGATTTACAGCACGGAGATTAGAGCTATTAGACAGATTTTGGAAAGGAAGAAGAGTAATGTGAATAAAAACAGGAAAATAAGATAATAATATTGATTCTTTTTCTTACCGGTCGTGTAATGAAAATTCCTTAGCGTATGAGATGAAGAACCAATCAAAAACCCTTTTCCACTGGAGTAGGAAATGATAAAATTAAAAGGTCTTGAGCATAACCGCAATCTATCTACAATGCATCAAAGTGCGTTTTACTTCTATGAATTGCTTGCTTTCATTGAGTTGCTTCAAATATTTGCTACTAGTTGAATGTAGCGTCGCCGACGCTGTAAACTGTTTTAAAACTATATTCTTGTGTTGAAAATTTCTTTCATACTTCATTTCTTTCATGCGTAGGTTTGTTCAAATATATTCTTAAAGTAACTGGCATTGGACTTATCAATGAATAGTAGTAGCTGTTAATGTTATACTCCCGTTCAAAAATTCCCAACACTCAATAGCCTTGTATATTAACACCAAACGGGATGTGAACTGGTAATACTGCAACAAAATTATAATCGCTGTAAATACTTACAGGTATATGCATGCTGCGACAGCACAGCTATATTTTTTACGTTTTGTTTGAACATAACAAAGTTATGAACATAAATGATTACTTGTAAGTTGTTGTTCTGCGTTATTCTCTAATGCTAATAATGAGATCACTCTCAATTAGTTCGGAAAATTCTGAAGCAAAAACTTCAACTGAATTTGATTCCCCTGAGTAACTTAATATTTCCAAATTTTTGACGCCTATTTTAAGATTTTAAAACTCCACAACTCAGTCTGATTTTTGTTCTGAAGGCGATTATGTACACAGATCGTCATAAAAAAAGCTGCACCCAGAAGGACAAGGCGGATTGCAATTCTTGTTGCCAGGCAGGTAGAGGGTACCACTGATACAAAATGATCCTCCTGAATGATCGTGCTGTTGTACCAGCTTAGGTGACTCACGGCATTAATTGGTGTCACTGCAGTGTCTCTGATCGGGAGGTGCTAGATTTCGAGGCCCGACAATGACAGGATTTTTGACACTAGCTCCGAAGCTAGATCGAATCAGCCGCTGTCAGAAGGAGAATTATAGCAGCCGGCTCCTCTGATCGGCAGTTTTCTGTTTTCTTCGATCAACAATAGACGAACGCTGGAGCAGTACCCTAACAAATGGGCCACGGACCGCGCGCGATCTTTCCTTCCTCTTCCTCTCCCTTTACTCACAAATACATTTACATGCACCACACTTCCACACACGCTGGGAGACCGGTTGGGGCTTAGAGCTTGTCCCGGCTGGAATGGTGCCCCGTTGGTGGAAGACAATTGGTTGGAGAAAACCCCGCAAGCCGACGGGAAAGTCGGCATCGGATCTTGCCAACCAGCAGGGGAAGATCACTGCTACCTCCCGCGATAAAAAAGAAATACACCACACTTACGGGAGTAATGACCACAGCAGCTGAAAAGCCCGGAAATACTCATCAATCGATCGATCTTCTTTGCTCTTCAAACCGTATTTGGAATTTCTTATACCCAAGGACGGAAGGAAAGCGCTGCACACGGAGCATTCGCGCACCAGATCCTTCAGGGGCACTTGGGTGCCATCTCACGGATCCACGAGGAGATAACTCGCAGCAGGCGCGAACTTGCGAAGGCGGATTTAAGTCAATTTCCGCTTTCGAAATGGAACTTGCTGGCGCCGCGCTGTACAATGCAGACGAGGCGAATACAATACATTCTCTTTCTCTACGATATGACAGCGGATCAATAGTTCGTTTACGCGTGGAACGATCGTTGGCGTTTGATAATCGACGTCGCTGTAAATTTTATTCTGATTGATGGCCATCTTTAATTGACACAGTGACTGAATGATATACAATTGTATTGATTGATACGCGCTCGGTGAGCGATGGTGCCAATTTGAATGCACCCGCGCTCCGGAAGCCATGTTTCCTTGTCGAGATACGAAATGGGCCACAGAAATGGGATGAACCTATATATCAGAGCTACCTGCAAATCGAATGTCGTAAATTTAATAAACATTAATCATATGCGATAGACACGGTCTCGAAAATCCATGACATGCGTGCAATAAAACGTGGACGTCAATGTCGAAAGAAAAGCGTTCTGTTCCAACTGCCACACACTTTTGCATTACCTTGTCATTTTTGTATGACATTATTAAATACTTCAAAGAAGACAAAGAGTAACAACACTAAATACAGAATTGTTTTTACAAGAAACTGATTTACAATCAAATACCGTTCTTTTGAAATAACGTTTGTTAATTAAAAGTATTTCAGAATACATTGCTAATGTTCTTGTTTACATATTATGTTCTAACAAAATGTGGCTTGTAGCTTCTGAATGCTTGTAAATATCAAAATATTCATTAATAACAGTTGTCTAAGGGCAATATCACGCAAAGACGGAAAAAATTATGAAGAGTAGCTTATAATAATGATATAAAAAAAAATCCTTCCTTGCGGTTTACAATGATAATTTAACGCCCTAAAACAATTTTAATAATTAAATAAAAAACGATATATACGTACTGATAAGCACTTTACTTTCAAACGTATTTGTTTCTCAAGCACGACAAACCTCATTAGCTCTCCACTCTGAACTAACGCAAACAAAACAAGATCACCACCGACTTCCTGGTTATCACTTAAGACACTATCCCAGTCAAAAACACAATCCACAAAATCAGAAACATTCCGAGATCCCACACAAACATCAGCTCCTTGTGCAGAAATTGCAACAAACTTCCGCCGCCTTCGCACGTCGGATCGCCTCCTGTCCTCCCCCACACCGAAACGTGTCGCCTCGCGCCGTAGATCAGGCGCCGGCCGCAGACCGCGTTAAGCCGCCATCTATCGCGGGATCTGAACGCCCTCGGCGGCGAAAACTTCGCGGAGGCCCCGATAAACCTCGGCGCCAGCGGCAACGCGCCCCCGCGACAACACTTGCCCGCAGCTGCGCCGCCCGAATACGCGTAACGCCTTAATGAATTGCCCCAACTTGGCCGCGGTCGCCCTAACTGCGCGGCGGCAGCGGGGCGAAGACGGCTGCGGCGACGGGCTGAAGGCGGAGGAGAGGAGCTGCGCGGTGAAGCGGGGAAATGAGGACGGGAACGGCGGAGGGGAGTTGGGGGCTTGATGAGGCGAGGACAACGAGGGTGGGCGAAGAGCGCGGCCAATCCCCAACAAGGTGGTCAGCGGTCGACGTCCAGAGAGCGGAGAGGGGACACGCCCGCACGCTGAAGAACTTTCCAGAACAGACTATTACACGACGATAGAGTCATACCAATTTCAAACTTTTTCGCAGGCAGAATCGTTTGTAAAGGTGCCACTCCCGGAGATAGTGTCGTTTGGTTTGTCCTAGACGACAATCTCGCTGAGTTGTCTTAGCTGCTTAATACAAATAGTTTTACTTCAAACAAAACGGGCAAAAATAATCATGAGTCAACTGTCCAGTACAATACACTCTGCGACTGACAAAATCTTTTCGACAGAAGAAACTACAGTGAATGCAACGAAAAGGGATTCAAACCGATAGTATTTGATAAAAAAATATAGCGCTCCATGAATAGTAGTAGTTGTGAAAGAGCATATATTATAGTTCTCTCCCATGAAATGTATTTTATGGATTATTAATTTTTCGCATTCTTGATATTTTTCATAAAATTTGTAAAACCTACAGATGAAATTATGAAAAATAGTTATTAAAAGTAATTATTTAGTTCTAATTATGCGAAATATTGTTAGATAAATTGTTTTCTGGCTTTTTCCGATGTGAACAAATTACTCTTCACCCCTCAATGAAACACCAACTATAACAGAAGACGTTCAGGCACTTCCTGGCTCCTCGAATCTAGGGTTGGCAGAACGTAAGGCCTTCCGTGACATTTTCTACTCAAAGCATGAAACCCACGATCCTTCGCACCGAGGAATTGAGGTCGTCTCACTCTCTAACCGCCTAAGCCATCGCTGTCGGCAAACAACTTAAGAAAAAAATAAATACAGGAGTGTGTAGTTAACAAATGAACAAGGGAAGCGCATAGGGCTTCGCAGAGCAGGCGCCAACCTGCGCGCGGTCAATCGCGAAGGCGATGGCGGCGGCGCGGGGGGGGGGCGCTCCATTAGGAACGGGCCGCGAACCCGGGTCCGCGAGTTGGGCTGCGGGGGCGGACCGGGCAGGCGGGCGGGCGGGCGGGCGCCGACGTGACCGCCATGCGCAACCGCGCCGCCCCCGCAGCCCTGGCCGCCGCCGCCCAATTGAATTAGGCGACGGCCCGGCGCGGCGGCGGTACAGCCTCGCCCGGCCCCTGCCCCGGCATCCGCTCCCTCTTTTGATCAAGCCTCGGCGCCTTCGCACGGCCGCGGCTCGCGACGCTTCCCATTTGGCCAGCTTCCCCGCCCCCGCCGCGCCCCCGGCCTGCCCCGCCTCGCCCCGCCTTCGTTATTCCCACTGCACTCGCGCTCCCCTCGTCTAATTTCCCTCTCCTCCTCTCCTGCGCTCTAGATTCCACCTCAGCTCTCTCTTATCATATTCTTGCAAGCCAATCGGGTTTGCTTCTTACATCCTTTTCCGAGCCGCTTACCAGCGCTCTCTATAGCCTCGACCGACGTTATCCCCAAATTTGATTGGCAGTCGATGCAACGGCTCAACAATTCTCCTTTTCTACTACGCACGGTTCATTACGCCTCTTCTCACTTCTTTCTTTCTCGCCTGATCGAAACACCAGCAACGCTGTTCCTAACTAATTCATCTCTGATATGTTTAAAAACACTTCTAGCACTTTGTTCAGCGCTACAAGAATACCCGTACGCGCACTTTCATATGAATTCCTGCGCCGGTACGACTTCCCAACGTCGCTTCCCGACGCTTCGCTTCAAGGACGGAGATCGTTGACTTCCACCGATTGCAACTCGTATCGCGCACTCTTGGGGCTTCCTTGCATCGCATTTCTCCCTTCCAGAAGCTCAGATTGATGGCTTTCAGCAATTTATTGGTCCAAGGCAATTCAGTTTCATTTTTATTCTTCGAACCCTTTTCGCAGACTTCATTCCTTCTAGAATGATTCAATCCTTTTAAACTAATCTGTCACAAATGTGGATTGTCAATCCTCTGTGTGTGACTGCCAGCTTAGCCTCGATCTCCTTTGACTCTCCCACTTCGCTCCACTCGCAACCCGCCCCGCCTTCTTCTCAGCATTTCAACCGACCACTGCAACCCAAGCTTTCGTTCCAGAAAGACAATCGTAATTCTATTTTCTTGTCATCGAAATCCACTTTTCTCGCTTTGATTTACGTTATGGCTTTACGTCCACCCAGGAAACGAAGCGAAATTACTTGCGGGCGCTTATGGGATGACCAGTCGCAGGCTACGAGATAGGGCGGGGACGACAGCGGAGGGGACTGAGTCTGGGTGGGACGGTGGCGGTGGTAGTGGGCGACTGTGATGGCGACGGATGGTGGAGGCGGCGGTTGTGACGGAGGCAGGAACCGGTGCGAAGACGGAGCAATGGGAACGGGGGTAGTGGCGGGGACGAACGCAATTGTGAGGACGAGGCAGTGGCAAGGACGCAGACAGAGAGGTAGAGCGGGAACGTATGCAATGGCAGTGGAAATGGTGGCAGTGGTGGTTAGGATGCGACGATGGTGCCGGAAGTAGTGGAGGTAGCGGAGGCAGAGACGCTGAAGGAGACGACGACGACGACGACGGAGATAGCACCGGTGACAGACGGTGGCGGTGACGCAGACAGCGATGGCAATGGAGACAGCGATGGTAACTAAGGAAGTGGCGGTGACGGAGACAACGACGCTGATGGAAGCAGCAACGATTACAGCAGCTAAGGCGATGACGGAGATAGCATTGGTGACGGAGACAGCGGTGGAAAAGGTAGAGGCGGGAGAGGCAGTGGTCGAGGCAGAAGCGGGGAGAGCGGCAGTCGCATGGTTGCGAGGTGGTGGCTAGGCCGTGGGGCGGAGGGGGCGAATGAGGAAGGAACGGGGTTGGAACGGCGCCTCCAGCGGTCGTTCTGGACGCCCTCCAGGCGGCGTGGCGGGGCGCGGGGCGTGGAGGGGCGCGGGGCGCGGCGCCAAGACGGCGAGGGAAGGTCGCCTCCGGCGCCGCCAAAGCAAATGGCGGCGATAAACTTCCTTTTTGGCAGGGCATACAGCCCGCAGTTATCAAGCAGAAAAGTTCCTAGGGGAATACTTTCGAATAGTTTCACTATCGGACGATCGTTTCGCAGAACTAAATACGACGACAACATTTTACTTGCAAAAAATATTTCAAACGACGTATCAGGATTCTTAAGAAGAGACCAACTGCCAAGAGATGGGAAAATTTACAAACACAAGTATTGTTCAGAATGAAAGAATCTAAAATTTGTACATTCACATTTTAGAATTTTTAGTCATGCACATTTCTACGTTTTTAAATAATTGACTTAAAACGCAATAGAAAATTTCATCAACAAAAATTTAAAAAAGAAAAACAATTAAATTACTTTTAAGTGGTAAAAGAAAAAAGGGGGGAAATAGAAGAAAAATATAGAAACTATTATTGCTTTATATTTCAAAGAACATGGCATCCACACATTTTTTAACAATAAACATACAAATGATACATATATATTGATAAATAATGGGAGGATAATGTAATTGAGAAAACTAGAATTGTATATCTGATGTTAACAGTGAGCGGAATCTTTTTTGCAAATAAATTGGAAAAATTACGAAGAAAACATAAGTTTTGCTCTGCTCTATAGAGATTTTGTGAACAGGATAACGAATTTATATATTGTTAACCAACAAAATAATAAAACCTGTGGATAAATCCTTGAAAACAAAGTCTCTAAACTGACATTCCGTGAAGGTCCACAGTCCTGTTTTCCCGCAACCCACGCAATGGGGGGGCTGACGAGCAGCGCAACGGGCGGAGGGAGCGAGCCGTTGGCCGCGCTGCGAACGTCCGCGGCCGCCGTATGAAATCTTCATCGCGCGAGTTAATTCAGCGCGCACAGCAGTTGGCGCGCAATTGCGACACCGCCACACCGCCACCGCCGCCGCCGGAACGGACGAAGGCGTCTGCCAGGCGCGAAAGCTCCGCCTCCACCAACCCCCCCCCCTGATGCTGGTCTAAAACCGGAGGGGGAAGGCAACTACATTTCTAGACCCCTTTTCAATTATTTTTGATTTGCATATGACACCGTTAACCAGTTAATAAACAAAATAAATTAAAAGGGGGATGAAATTGTAACTTTAATTAATAAATCGAATTGATTTTTTGTTGAATCATTACAGGGTTGCCAGATACTTTGGAAAGTTTCTTTCCCAAATGGCGAATAACGATTCTCCAAATTGCCAGGCTAAAAAAGTAAAAAAAAAAAAAAAGAAATTGAGAATATTTACGAAAACAAATGGTATTATTACTTCAAGACAACTATTAAGGACATTTGAAATGTTCACGAGAAAGCACGGCCCCTAATACCCCCTGCCTGTGTGCTTACCTACGCTCCCCTGCCTCTCCGCTAGTCTCACCGTAGCTCTTCACGTTAGTTTTGAATTTTGTATTGTAATTATATAAATAATAATAATAACAAACACATTTACCAACGAAATGAGTCTTGTTTTCGATAAATGCGAATTGTTAGGACGCCGGTGAGGATACACTTATTTGCTTCCTGGTGTCTACTATGCTTGCTACGACTGCAGAATGTACGTATCTTCGGTTCGTAAGAGACATGTCTCAAAAAGTATGTTTCTAGTAAGTGAAATATTTTTACAAAATGGTATAACTTGGTAGTAAAAATTTCATAAAGTTAGTTCAAAAGACAACCGGTATTCACGGCAGAAATGCATTGTCTTTGGTAGTGATATAAACGTCCCTGCAAAACTACGATCTTAGAGACGCGTCACTTCTCTTGTGAAATGCTTTCCTCACAATCCTCCTTCCGTATCGCCCTTCCATAATGAATGTAGAAGTCTCTAATTACACAGGATTCCACTAAAACCTATCAACAAATAATCGGAATCTCCGTTTATTTGAGTCAACACTATGACTGAATTAGCCGTGATTAATCGGAATGTATTGGACATCTGAGTTAAATGACCTTCCAAGCCTAATAACGTACAATAGGTGGTCCGGTCGTTGCATACAAACATACAGACACTGGTTTAACAGCTTCATTTTTTAAGACAATAAATTGTCACAATTTCCATTCGTTTCTGCAACCGTTTTCGGTGTTCTAACACACACATTTTAAGTTACTTTCCATTAAAAAACGAATATCTACTATTTTCATTTGTGCTTTACAGTCTTCTTTGTATCTTTGCGCACCAGTACATTAGGTATGTGATTTATACAATATGACTCTTAGCATTTTCCATTTTTCAAGTGTAGTTTATCCTCCACAAAATTCAATGGTCAATTACTTTTTTATCGATATTTTCTTCTCATTCCTGATATGTTTTATTTTATTTCCGTCCTATGGTTCCCCATTTTATTACTTTCCCGTTCCAACTCATTCTCGTGTTTCTACAATCTCTTTTAAGCAAGGATATAACCCGAGAAGATTCAAAAATTTCCCTTGCACCAAGGCGACTTAATTTTCTGGGTAATGTAATAACATAATTACATAACCGTTAGCTGACAACTGGTTAATTCCAGTTAGATACTATGTTATAAATTATGCATGTCCACAGGACGGACTGACTCGTACACTTCACATTTCACTTTCTCAAAAACGCTCTTCTCTGAATTTCCACTAGCTTTTATTCTAAAGAGCCAACACGGGCATTTCATTTCACTTGCTCTCTCTACCTGCAAATACCTGCCCTCGTTTACGCGGAGCATTACCCCGGTCACTCCCGCAGCCAGTGGCCTCATCTGCCCGGAGCGTCTGCGCCCTGGCCGGTCTGTCTGTCGGCCGCCGGCGCTCGCCTTCGCCCCGCCCCCGCCCCCTCCGCCTAATCCGCCGCGCCTCCGCCGCGAGGGAATTAAATGCAGAGTAAATTGGTATTTGGGAGGCCCCGCAGCCGCCTTCGCCGCGGGCGTGGGCGGTGGAACGTCCAGATTCGGCCTCGCCAGTTTGGCGGAGTTGCCCCGCGCTGTGACGCCCGCGAATTTAGCGGGGTCGCCTCCGCCTGCCCGGGAAGGGTACTCTTGCGGACGAAGAGGGCGGCAGAGGGGCAGGAGGGGAAGGGCGGGCGGTGACCAGGGTGCAGGGGAGGGTTTGCGGCTTCGGGGGAACAGGAATAGGGTAGAGAGGAAGGAGTATGACGGAGATGGGGAGTGGAGGAAGAAGGGTGGACCAGGATGAGGGATGGCGTGCAAGAGGGATGACGGGACGGGAATGAGGAATGGCGAGAATGAGGGAAGGCGGGGATGAGAGATGGCGGGAATGAGGGGTGGCGGGAATGAGGGTTAGTGGGAATGAGGGTTGGCGGCTTTTTTGTTTGTTTGTGTGTATACATACTATAAAACTCAATTGCCTTCTTGGCTGGCGTCCTTCATTTCGGTCTATGAGCAGAGTTCCTACCCTGCCATGTAGTTCGTCTTACAATTCTCTTTTGATTGCATTAACTTAAATATTACGTGTAAACTAAAATAATAATTTTATTACTTTCCTTTAGCAGTCTCCATCATCATTTCAATTAAAGAGGATTGATTGGCATATCCACCCCACCACTTATCCATCACAAGCGACGTTGGCAAAGAGGGTCGGCGGGGATGAGGGGTGGGAGTGCTGGTGGGTGGAGGGGGTGGGGGCCGATGCCAGAGCTAAGAGGCGGTGGGAATGTCGAGTGGGGGGAACGGGCATTGCGGGCCGGCCTCGAGTGTGGGGGGGATCGGATGGTCCGAGAGACGAGCGCTGGTGCTGTCCACCGAGGGGTCAGAGGGGCGGGTGAAGAAGGGAAGGCGGGCGGAGTCTCCGAGCCCGAGCGAGAAGGGGCGGGGACGTCCCTAAGCCTGCGAGCGCGGATGCCGCTAAGGACGAAGGGGTCTCGTAGGGACTGCGCACGCGCCTACCCGATCCCCCAAATGATATGTTCGGTAGCGCTAATACGTTCTACAATTTACACCATCGTACAAATACAACGCGGCGTTGAAAACATTGTTGTAGAGAATTATTGATAAATACAACAATGTTTGCAGAGAAATATTGAAAAGTGATTTTTCTTAAATCAAGCGATAGTCAATGAGCGAATAACTTAATGACTCTTGGCCAGTAGAAACTAAGTCAGATATCAAAATCATATAGAATAACTGAACCGCATCCAAAAAATGAAAGTCCAAAATTCACGCTTTTGATATTTGGAGATATATTCATTATACAAATGGACATTTGAGTGTAACTTCGGAAACAAATGTATCAATTTGACGCTTCCTTTTGGATCACACAAACTTCTTGAAGAGCCGTCTCCATGACTGGAGGTTGGCGACCACTTCCCCGAACTTTTCTCTGTCTTGTGCCACATGGAACAACTCAGAAGCACTCGAGATACCTGTCCATTTTCGGATGTTTGCCAACCAGGACATCTTCCTGCCGACTCCCCTTCTACCCTGAACTTTCCTCATCATTATTAGTTGTAATAGTTCATATTTGGGGTTTCTAAGTAAATGACCAAGATACAATGTTTTTCTCATTTTAATCATTTCTAATATCTCTCGGCGTAAACCATTTTTCTCTAGTATGTAATCATTACGAACTTTGTCAGTCCAGGGGATTCTCAACATTCTGCTGATCATCCACATCTCGAATGCCTCCAGTCTATTAACTGATGCTGTTTTCAGAGCCCATGTTTCAGCACCATATAAGAGAACAGTTGTCACGTAACATTTTGCCACTCTCCATCTGAGGATAAAACTCAAGTCTCTGCTACATAGACAATTCCTCATTTTGTTGAATGTGAATCTTGCTATTTCAGTTCTCGTTTTTATTTCCAAATCTGATGTCCACGACTCATTTAAAATTTGTCCCAAATATTTATATTGAGAAACCTGCTCAATCGGTCGATTGTTGATGAACAGTTGAAATGGTCTTCCACCTTTCTTACTAATTAGCATGTACTTTGTTTTATGTACATTTATTTCTAATTCATAATCTTTGCAAGCTCGATTTATTCTGTTCACTATTTCCTGCAGATCTGCAGCAGATTTTGCCGAGATTAGTGTATCATCTGCCTAACGTAGATTAGAAATAGGAATATCACACTAACTAATCATCTAGATAATAAACACACATTATAATGTCCACAACAACAGCAAGCGAAAGACAGAACATGAATTAAACCAACTTCCAACCTAACATGACCGAAATCGAAAGCGACAAAAAATGCTTAAGTACTTCGTAGGAGAAACAGCGACGAAGCGATCCAATGCCCGTCTGCAAGGGAGGGCGCGGAGCAACGCAGCCACAGGAACGGGGCTCGTGTAACGAATTGAATTAAATTGCCTTACTTTACGTGGCGAGACTCAGGTCATGAGACCTGCTCTTCCGTCTGACCACGCAAATTTTGCTACACTCCTTTCACCAACTAGCGGAAAGAAGGTATTATTGAGGCGACGAAACCGGCGATTTGAATTTAGCTCAGAGGCTTCATTTAGGCTTGAGGATCTTTTACATGCAAATAAATCTACTAACATGGGACAGCCGGCTTTACTTCCCCTCCGAAGGAAAGCGTACAAATGATTTTTTCGCCCCTAAAAATCAACGGCTTCGATCGGGTTTGAAACCGCGAAGTTGGGTATAGCAGTCCGTTACGCTAACCACTACACTATCCCCGCCGCGGGCTCGTGTAACGAGGCACCGGGTTGCGGGCAGCGGCCAGGGGCGAGGCCCAGGAGCAGGCGATCACACAAACGACCCAACTTCACAACAACCACGTCGCGGCGCACAGTGGGTGAAGAGCATTGGTCTGAGTTTTACGAACAAACATTACATCGAGAAAAGCAAACAACTGTGCAATGTCATATTAGAATCGGGCAATGTGGAAATGACCGGAATCTTTTTTTTTGTTATGGCTTTACAACGAATGTTTGTTAAGGATGATCAAGTTGATGGTTGAATAGAATGCGTGAGTTACAACGCGAGAGTCATAGTTTAAGTGTTATTTTGACCATTTTCGCCCAAGAACTCTTTGTCGGCCCCCTGTGGCCCACTGTGCGGCGGCGGCGAAAGATGCAAGTTGGCGCAGCGAGCATCGAAAGAGGCTGCGCCAACGCCCCTGGCGTCGCGACGTCAACTTAGAGTTGGGGCTCATTACCGGGGCGCGAGAGGGAGATTGATGAAAAAAGTTGTTGTCGCCTTTCCTGTAGCCACTTTCTCCTCTCCACCCCGCCTCCACTCCTCCGCGGCCCGCTTCCTTCTGCGCCGCGCGGTCGCCCTCTACCCCGCTCGCCACCGCTCCGCCCGCTCGAAACCCCTCCGCCCCTCTCTTAGCGGCCTCCCTCTTCCCCGCTTCATCTCCTCCATCTCCTTCCATTTCTTTCCTCTTCGCCCCTCTCCTTCCACCCTCCCCGCTACAATCCGCCCCACCCAGCCGTAGCCCGCTCCGCTCTATCCCGCCAGGCACCGCTCCATTGTCTTCTCCACCCCGCCGCGCCGCTCCTCTCCGCCCACATCGCTTTGTTCCGCCCCGCCGCTCCCCTTGCCTCCTCCCAGAGCTAGCGCCCTCGTTTTCGACACCGCAACCGATTTGTCCTCTCGCCTTGTGGAAACTTGGCCGCCCAGGCAAAACATGTGGATGAGGTCATGTTGAACGTTCTGGAGTAGGGCGTTTCAAGACCAACGATACGTGATGTAGAAGATGTGAAATCATTGAGAATTGGCGATCGTTCCGTTTAAAATGACACCGTGAATGCTAGCTAATGGGCATGGAGAGACCTAAATCCATACAGCACTACTTAGAGTGTCAATGTTCATCAGATATAAGTATAGTTTTGGACATAGGTTTGACAGTATATTTCTTGGCCAAATTCAAAAGTTTCCATTTGGAATTGTATTCTAAGAAAAATTTTTATTTTCTTAGAATAAACTATTTATAACACTACATATAAAATATGCAAAATACTCATGCAAGGTTTTAATATGAGTAGTTCTCGCTCCTGATTCTCACGTTATTAATTATTTGTAAACTAGTAATGTCAATATTTGATCATATTTTAACCGGGCACGTCGAGAGTAATTTGTTTTTATTCAAGGTAACTATTTAATTCGCATTATTGTAGTTATCTACGTACTCGTACCTCAATAAAAGTAATTACGTAAATTTATTCCGAAATATTGAAAAATTGATAGGAAAAATCTCCAATGCAACTCAACCATATAATATAATCGAGAGATAAGAAGCACGATTAACGACAAAAATAAGAATTCGCCCAAAGAATGAACTGAGATTCGATTGGCTCACTAATAAATTCCAGTCCTAGAAATAAAAATCAGTTAAAAATAGCCCCAGCAAAAACCACAGCAACAGAAGCGAGTTATATAAGCGTGTCTTGAAAGCAATTGGAAGGTCAGCAACATCCACTTCCAAGGAGATTCGATGGGAATGATTCAGGTTTTCCATCCAAACATGATGCATTGACAACCACTGAGACAGTTTTCTGAATAATTTCGGATAATGAGACTTATTATTATTATTTTATCATTTAACGTAAGATGAGGAGCATTCACATCCTAGGAAGCTGGTGCGTACGTTGTTGACCGCGAAGGGAGAATTCCATAAAAATAAGACGGAAACTTTGAGAAGAAATTGCCGCGCTTTAGACAAGCGCTTTCACCTACGGCATGACCGCGTGGATTTCTTTGCCCTGAAAACCCGGTCCCCTATTCGATCGCCCGACTTGGTTTTCAGAAAACGAACCCAGAGGTAGAGCCATTAGACAGGCAAGCAAGGAAACCGTAGACGCGCACCCGGAAAGAGAGGGGCAAGTCGTTCGCGCTCTGCGAAGACGTAGGCGAGGCGAGATACAGCGCCGGCGCAGATGCCAAGCGTACAAGGCTCACGAGCCAAGCCCCGGGCGCAGCCACCGCTGCCGTCGGTAGTTCGGCTCAGAGATAGATAACACAGGTCGTGTTTTAGATTTGTTTCACTTCTAGCCCCCCTCGCCCACGCTCGCCCGCCCGCCCGCCCCCGGCGGCCCGCAACCGCCCGTTCGCTCGCCCGCCCCCCCCCCCGGGCGAGGGCGTCTACGGCGCGAGAGAAGAGAGCGAAATTGCGGCGGGGCGTGAGGAGACTGCCAACCGCCACGTTGGGAGTTCGCACTCCTCGCCTCCGTCCTCACGTCCGTCGTCCTCGCCGTCCTGCCCTCGCACCTCCGCCCCTCGCCGCCCTGCGTTTGTGAATCAAGGGACTTCGGGAACATACAACGCAATTCCTCCACAAAGAGCGCGGCGGTTCAATACCGAAACACTCCAACACACACACACATATTCGCACAGGGAATGGCAACCGAGGGATTGGTTTAGGGGATCCTTCCAGAAAGGGCGGATGAATTCATACGAGGCGCGGAGGTCAAACGGAAAGAAATTGGCACTGGTCGCCCGCGGAATACGCGATGGGCGTAATTTCGAGGGCGTCTCCGCAGAGAGCAAAGCGACGCGGCTCCAGAGGCGCTCGCCCTCGCCGCCGCCGCCCTCCCACGCAAATGACCTACACAGGACGATTCCGCAGACACGAATGCAGCAATTTGCAACATGTACAACTAGAATGCTTATGACATCAATGTATTCTCGAAATCACGCGAAAGTGAATAAAAAGTGTGTGAATCCTTTTACGAAGAACCAAAAGTGTCTGTTTTGCTCTTTCATTACAGTAATAAAGTGTTACATAGTAATATTTTCAAATACAGTAATAAGAGAGCTTCATTCTTTTACAAAGTTACATAAACGTAATGAAATGTCAATTTCAAAAATAAAATGTCTAGAAGTTATTAGTAAGTGTGAATGAAGAAAGTGAAAGAGTATTTCTCCGAGCTCAAGTATATCCTAAACATTCCAAAACGTATTATGAAAACTCATTAAAAACACAATGGCTTAGATAACATATATCCGATGAATTTTATCACACAATTTGAAGATTGAAAAATAAATTAAAATTACGGAGTTGGCGACGTGTTCTCTTTCCAGCAACGACGGCGTAAGGCCAGCAGCAGCGAGTGACAGGACGAGGAGTGGCCAGCGCTCCCGAGGAGCCGTCTATCCAGCTGCCCGCTCGCGCCTATCCGCGGCGAAAGAGCACGGCCGGGCGCCCGATGGACGAATGGGCGGGCGGCGGGATATTGAACGCGAGGCAGGTCGCCCGCGCCGTCCCCGTCCCTCGCCCCTGCCCCCACCCCGGCCCCGCCACCGCCACCGCCAGCGTCCGTTCGCCTTCTGACTGCCGAAAGCAGATCCGAAGCGGGCGCGGGCCCAGGGGAGGAGTTGGGGGAAACACGAGGATGGAGGCAGAGGAGGCAGGCATAACACGCTGAGGGGATAGGAGGGAAGATCAGAGTTTGTGAGGGTCGTGGAAGGTGATGGAGGACTAGAGAGAGGAAAGGAGAAGACAAACACTGGGAACAAGGGGAATAATAGAGGAACGGAGACTCAGAGGAACTGAAGGTCAAAGGAACAGAGGGTCAGAGGAACGGAGAGTAGGTGGAATGGAAAGCTGGACAGTCGCAGGATTTGAGACTGAATATTGGAGGGATGGAGAGTCGGAGGGTTGGAGATTGAAGATTGAAGAGACGGTGGAATAAAGGATAGGATGGTTAAAGATATGAAGGTTTGTCGAGATGGAGGATTTGGTTGGCGGGGGGTGGAAAGACGGAGCTTTGAACGATCAGAGAGTTGAAGGGACGGAGGGACAGAGGGATGAAGGGACGGAGGGTTGGAGGGACAGAAGGTTGAAGGGACGGAGAATTGGAAGGACGGAGGGTTGGAGAGGGAAAGGTTCGAGGATTGGAGGATTCGAGACTTGAAGGGGGGGGCAGGAGGGAGACTTCGACAGGAGGTGGGGCGGCGCTGACCGAAATGCGGGGCGACTGCCCGAGAAAGGGTGGTCGCGCGGGGGGGGGGGCGGATAGAGCGAGGTTGGCGTGCCAAGGAGCCAGCGCGAGACTGCTCAGGGAGAAATCGCCCAGCGCAAGAACGAACGGACGGACGGGCTGGCTTTAAAAACTGAACCCCGTCCGACATTCGTCTTCCTTCTCTTCTCATACATACGATCACTATTCACATTCAAGGAAACTAAAGTTTTAAAGTAGATAACTTCATTACACAATTTCTATAAATTGCAAATAAGATTGTACAATGTATAATTTCTATTTGCTGTTTCTATTTGCTGTATACTTCTTTCATATTCAAGTACAAAAACTCACGTCAGGAAAGTAACAGACACTAATTCAACATAAGGTTTTAGGTATAGTACGCATGTAACTTTTTTCCATATATGATAATTCACCTTTTTTCTCAAAGAAACTAAATGAAATAACTAAAATAGGCAACCTAAAGAAATAAAAGAACTAAAGAGTACAATAAAGGTAAGTCTTCGCCAAGAAGAAAATTCAATCTTATACAACAAAGATTCTCAACTGCCAGAAAGGAGCCAGCAGAATAGTAAATCGCCAGGAGAAGAGGGAGCTTCAGTTAAACTTTCAAAAGTTTTTTTTCCCCATGATTGCCAATGAAGTACTTCCCAGCTTGCTCCGCTCTGTGTTCCGGTCTCAAAATTACGCAAAAGCCTCAGTCCCCACATTATCTTTATAAGTCGTAGGCTTTGTAACATTACGACGAAATCGATGAAGATTTTCGATTTACAACGTCAGTGATGTAACATCCAACTGAAGCCTCCGAATCTCTACAGTGTCTCTTTATCCTGAAGTCTACTCTCGGCACCGCTGTCGTCGTTCCCAAATACGCCAGGCATGTTGTTCGTCTTGTTGCAATTACTATTTGAGTCCTGCTCATTCGTAATAAAAAATGAGTGGGATTCCTTCACCTCGCCACCGGTTCAGAATCGTTGCGGCAGAGTGGCTGAGTAGCGCGCCGAGCACCGCCCCGCCACGGGCCCACGGGCGCGGTGTCTTCGCTTCTCGGGGGCCCGTGCTGCTAACTTGGCGTTCCCCAGGGACCCCCGCGGCGGCGTGCGCGCTGTGATTCCTAATAATTTATGTTTATTAATTTATTAATCCCGTCCCCGCCCCGCCCCGCCCCGCCCCGGAGTGGGGCGAGGAGGCCTGCGGGCCGCGCCGGGAGGGTTGCGGGGGCGAACACCCGGTGAATAATGCAGGGCGCCGCCCAGCGGCCCGCGCCCAAAGTAATGCGCGGCGCGTGACGCTTATGTAGAGGGCGCTCGGTCGCTTGCGCGCGCGCGACGTGACGTCATCTGCGGCGTCCCGCGGGAGAGAGCGCGAGCGAGCGCGCGGCGCGGCCGTCCGGCGACCCGAGCCGATCACGCCCCCGGCGCCGCCGCCGCCGCCGCCCATTACGTGGTCGCCGCACGCCGCGCGATACAGATAAATGCTCGGACGCGATTGCGTTGCCCCGAGAACGCGCCCTGGATAGGGGTGGGAGCGAGCGGCTGCGACGATGGCGGGGTCGAGCGACGGCGTAACCTACAAGGCGGGAGCCATGTTCGTTCACAATGCGGATGGAAAGAGAACGTGATTGGAGGAAGAAGATGCTAATTTTTTAATAAAAGGTGGATGAATAAAGATGATTTTATTATTTTCAACAATTCTTCGTACTAGTGACAATATCACTGCCAAGTATCTAGAAAAAGACTCGGTGGACTTCTGTTGACAATTTTAGTCGGTGGTTTCAGAGTTTCGTTCAATTTCAGTACTTTTAAAAACTTTCGAAAACGACAGAACAAATAAGAAATGAAACGTAAATCACTTAAAACATAATGAAAAAGAAACGGCTGCCACAATAATTTTCTACACACCATTGAATTAATACAATATTTGATATTAAAAATTATTCTCTCAAGGCAAAATTCAGTCTTTCGTGTTCTAATTTTAGTTAACAGAATGTGTTCAACGATGCTTTATTTGAATGGAATATTAGCAGAAAAATATTCTCATATATATTAAAATATTATTGAGTGTAAGTCGACTGACTACGTAAATAATATACGGAAGCTAAAAGTCTTAAGAGCAAAGGACAAGAAGCAAACGGAGAGGAAGAGAAAGACTCGAAGAACGCTGGCCCAGGCGCGAAAGGAGGCGAAACGGCCACGTCAGCATCTTGGAAACTCGAGAAGTGACTTTCGTGAATTAGAAGGAACTGCCCGTCGCTGTGCGTCGCAGGTCTTGGGAGGCAAGGTGTTCTAACGAGCCCCCTAACTGCGTCTCGCTTCAAAGAGAATGCGCAATCAAAGGTCTTCTTCCGTGCAACGCTACCTGTTTCGAAACTCTTCCGGGGGCGGGGGCGTCAGAAACGCCGCCGGCGAAATAGAAATTGCTTCGAGCGCACGCCGCGTTCGGGCTAAACGGCGCGGTCACGGGAACGCCCCCTGCCCCCCCTCACGCCCTTCAATGAGGGCTTTATTGAAAGCGGCGCCGCCAGTCGCGCGGGGCGAACGCTCTGCAAGCAAGCGCGCGGGTTTCTTGTGGACTTCTGCCGAGTTTCTCTCCAGTCCGGATCTTTCCTTGTGTACCGAAAGAGAAGCGGAAGTTCAAAGAAGGCTGGATGCCTCGTTGTAGCCCCTTTGTGAGACAGCTTGCTAAATATCTCGGGGATTCTCCGAAGACTACCGGCGGAGTAAATGTTTCTCCACAAACGTACGAGAATACAATGGAGAAGAGGATCATTCGGCGCGTCTTATAACTGACAACAGCGTTCATCATTACACGGAAAGGCGCGAATGTAAGAACGACGAGTGTGAGTGTTCATGCCTCACGGCAATTCGGTAGCTTTTCATACTCTGACTGAAATTAACAGAGTATACCTGTAGGTGACTTTTTTGTAAATAATTCATTTTGAACTCAGGTGGTAACGAAAAGATACAGCAGTGACTGTAACTGAAATGAAAAATGTAAATTGTTCAAATTATGAGGCAAGGCTTTTCTTCGTTCAGAAGAGAAGGTAATGGGTAAAAGCAACTACAATTATAATTAACGTAGTTTATTTTCTGCTTACAATAAATCTTTAATAACAAATAAATTTACCTTGTTATGTTCTGCTAAATCTCAGCAAAATAAGAAATAATAATGTAAAAGTATTCTAAAAGAGTATATAGTGTCGTTAAAAGAAATTCAAGCAATTTTATTTTATTCTTAACCTAAAGTAAAACATACAAAAAATAGCAATGCATACGAGAAATGTCAGGTAGCAATATATGCACGAGACTCATCATCAATAGATCAACAAATGAACATTTATGGCCTCTGGTATGTAAGCGAAACGTGTAATGTCCATCAGTTTGTTTTATTAATATAATTATTTCGATGATGAAGATGGACACAAAATTCCCGAGATAAATAAATTGTAATATATTTGAATAAATTGTAATATATTGTATAATAATTGAATTCACTACACTTCCAAACATGTCGGGAGACACCACTAGGGGACAATAGGTCGGCGCCGGATCTCGGTATCCAGCGGAGGAAAATCCTTGCCATCTCCCGAGGAAAATATGCACTACACTTACGGGACTCATGAACTTAGCCGTAGACGCGGCCGGAAACACTAATCCATCAATCAATCAATCTGTGGTTCGGGAACGAGTACGTCATGACGTTCCTTGGAGTATCTGTGCTCTGCTCTATTCGAACGAGTGCGAATACCTTGTTTTTGTGCACTTCAAATTCCACACTGTCCCTCTGGACACAGACGTGAAAGGTGAGCGTGCTGGCCGCCAGGCTGCTGCGCATTTGTTGGCGTAAGAGCGTGGCCACGCTCACGCGCGCACGCGTAAAGGGGCGTGCGCGTGGGCGTGTCGGGCGCCGCAAAGCACTCGGGCCGCACGAGAGCTCCCGCCCCTGCCCCCCCTCGCAGCAGCCATTCAAACAGAGCGAATAGTGCTCCCAACCTATTTAGCATTTGAAAGCATCAGATCGGCCGCGCAGAAGCGGGAGCTTTGGGGCGTCGGGCTTCGAAGCCCCATGCATCAGGGCCGATCTGAAACTTCTCATTTCCGAGCCTTCCCCTTCGGTGGGCGCGCAAGCGGCGGCGGCGGCGGCGGCAGCGGCGAGGGCGGCAACAGCGCTGTTGGCGGTGAAGGCGGCGGCGGCGGGGGTGGCATGGACGGTGGCGGCAGCGCTTATGGCGATAGGGGCGTGGCCGTTTATAGAGACAGCAGCAGCGGTGGTAGACGAAATGCGGTAGCAACGGTTGATAGCGGAGGCGGTGACCGTGTCTATGATGATAGTAGTAGCAGCAGCAGTGGAAGTGCCGGCGTGGGTGGCAACCGTTGGTAGCGACAGTGACGGCGATGGTAGTGGTAAAGGCGCTCATGTTAAGGAGGCTCCAACATTCGCTATTCGGCGAACAGCGCGCAACAGCTCGCCGAGTCCCGAGATGGGTCGTTTGCTATTTGCCGAGTGACGAACATTCGGCGCTCGCCCTGCCCACAACGTGTCGGTCTTTTGACACATCAAATTGAGCGAACATTCACCGAATACATCAGCTGGTCGGGATCGGACGAACAGTAGCTCGCTGCTCGGCGAATGCCGAATGTGTGGAGCCATCTTTAGGAGCAGTAGCGATGGTGTGGCAATGGTTACTGAGGCAATGGCGACATCTGTGACAGCTCTGTTAGTTTCAGTTGTAGCAGTAACTGGTTCACAGTGGTAAACCAGGCAGAAAAAGGGGCAAGATTTATGGTGATGGGGGATATAGAAATAGAAAGACGAGGAATCGTAAGGATGTGTAGTGGCAGCAAAGAATGTAGTTGTACAGGAGACGGACATGTAGTAGCAGAAACAGCTTCGGTTGACAATGGTGGTGGTGCTGGAAACGATGGAAACCGAGAAAATTGTAGTAGGAAGAAGTGGTGTCTGCTACGTTACAAGAAAGACCCCTGGAAGGAATTGCTGCTGTAAGAACTCCAACGCTTTATAGTTTTATGATTGCAGTGGCATTTTCTCGGTGGAAGAAAGATAATATTTTCGAGATGACGAACGAGATGGTACATGCTGCTACAGCGAAGCACCGAGGGACAGCATAAAGCAACACATAAGCAAAACGTTGAACAAGCAAACATTTTAAATGTTGATTAAAAAAGTAATGAGCAAAATGAACTGAAGAGGACTGAATGAAAGCGCAGAAGAAAAGAATGTACAAATGGTAATCGGATCATCTTTAATTTTAGAATGAGGTAGTATAATATTTTTCTCAAAAGATGGGATCAAATTTGGTTGCCAAACATGTTTTCGATAAATATGTTTTTTGGTTGACTAAATTATATGAAAGTATTGACGATATTGAATACAATAGTTGTTTGCAGGAAAGAAGGAAGTTAAAAGACCATGAATAAAACATGGGACCTTACCAATTGAGAAATACATTATGAAAAATGATAAATTAAAAGAAAATACACGGGGGAAATTAAAAACGTTATCTCACGGAACTCCTGTAACATTTTCATGCATGGTCAAGACTCCAGAAAGTTTCAAGTTGAGGGTATTAAAAATACACACATTATATAGTTTAAACAACTAAATAACTAATATTGGAATCTAAATACATTACAGTCCATCTACATCATCCCAAGCATTATAATAGATAAAATTTAATTGAAATTGTATGAATCATCATGAAATTTCTTTCTTCGAAACGAAAAAAAAAAAATTGGTTGCTTATGAAAGTATTGCAGAATGTCTCCATAAACTATAAAGTTCAATGAAACGAAATACAACTTAGGTCGGAAAAAGTGTTCACCTGCATGCACAAAAGAAGAAAACATCGATCGTGAATCCAAGAAATGCAAATATATAATGATCCTTAGAATATAAATAAAAAATTAAACATTCTTACAAATAATCACAAGTGTTTATCTTCAAACGAAGAAACCGAGGTCATGTTTTAAATCAACCGTTTAGAGGACTCGCATTACATGATTTTCTTCGAATTCGGTACGACTGTTTCTTAAAGTCATTAAAACGTATGTGTAAGAGTTTTGTCTTTGGTTTTCGTTCTTTGTTTCCTTTTAAACATGGGGGTCATTTTAATGGTTCCTATGTTTACAATTTCATACGATTAATTTTTTCATCGATTCTAGTCAAATGGAAGTTGAACGTTTCCTACTTTGTCTGTTTGACAGTAAACCTGCCTGTCGCGCGCTCACAAGCAAAGGAGTTGTTCCATCTACTGAGTAAACATTTAAATTTGCGTTGAAGAAGTTTTAGGATGTGAGATCTGCTATTCACAGAATTACTATTTACGAATTCATGATGAAAGACTTCCCGCCTTAGCCCGATATTACTTTTGACAGATTGAACGCATAAACATTAAATTTATTTAGTATACGAGATTTATGATCTCTTCAATTTCTAAGACCATTGCGGTCATAGAGTGTTGATCTAATTTATTAATTAGATGAACACTATTATATTGTTATATTACTATATTATTATATAGTAGCGATAATGACAAGTGATCATTTGAAAGAGAAATAGAATGAAGAGTAGGAAAAACACCTTAAACCACCGAGGAAGCATGACGAGAGATCGTTTTGGCTCCCCAAAAAGCCACGTGGTTTGATCGGGAATCGCACCTGGCAGCAGCGGTGTGAGGCATGTACGCGCTATCCATTACGCTTCTAGCCCCCTGCTGCATGGAGAGTGACGGCGCCAGCGCGGAGGTGTGAGCCCCTTGCCTCGGCGAGGGTTTGCGGCTGTGGTCGCGCGGCGAGCGCGGCAACGCGGTGGACCACCAGGGGGCGAGCTGCACGGGCCGCGCGAGAGAGAGAGAGGGAGAGTGAGAGAGGAGAGGGGGTACGCCTCCCTCGCACCTGCGGAGCGCGCGCGACAAAAGCGGCGCCGCTGCCAGCCGATGAACACGTGACGGGGGCCGGGGGGGGGGGGTAACGGGGAGGGGATGGAGACGAATGGCCCGCACGCTGGCCGCGGGCGGCCCGGCAGCGCAGCGGGACGCAGGCAGGCGGCGGTAGGCAACCCGCCGAGCGTTGATGCATCGCACGTCTCGGAGCCGAGGACATCGCCTGAGAGAACTACATCTTGCTGCGCTGAACGAGTGCGCATCGGACAGAAGTGAGAGCAGGCGGATGGCGGGCGGGACGTGTGGATCACAGTGCTGACAAGCGACTGCGCGAATAACGAAGAGGGTCTCGGAATGTAATGGAGATCCTTGCAGTACGGTAACTAATTAATACAATGACATGCTGTGACTGCGTAATAGAAGGATGATGACAGGCTAAAGGGGGTGAATAAGTACATGTGAAGGGGGGATGGAAACAGTGAAAGAACGGCAAGAGGAGCAGCCTCAAATGGAGAGCAGCCAAACGGCAGGAAAAGAGGCACGCGAGTACGCGGGCGTGGGAGTACAAGGGCCCACGAGTATTAAGGCGTGCGAGTATGAGGGCGCTCGAATCAGTGGGTACACGAGTACGCAACCTGCTAGTAAGCGTATAAACGAGTACACAAGTGTGCGAGTAGGCGAACGCGCAAATAAGGCAGCGGACGAGGGAGTAAGAGTAGGAGGTCGGGCGAGTACCGGGGCGCACGTGTAGGCATGCGTACGAGTATGAGGGCGTACGAGTAGGCGGGCGTACGAATAGACGTGAGTGCGAATAGGTGGATGCTCGAATAAGCGAGCGGACGAGTAGGAGGGCATATGGGTAGGCGGGCACGCGAGTATGCGAGGGCTGGGAAGGCGGGCGAGAGGAAAGGCGAACGCGTGGGTGATGGGTCAAGGGCGGAAAGGAGACGTCTCGCGCCGAGGGAGAAGAGTTGCCCCTTAAAGAAGAAAAATGGGCGGTGTGTCTCCCTCACGGCGCCCCAGTGAAGATCTCTTTGCCGGGTGATGCGTCATCCGGCGGAAATGAACAAATGAGATCCCGAAATGAGGGCGCCATTACAATGAATGGCCCTTTCTTCGCCCACTGGCGGCCGCTCGTGGGTTCGGATTTTCTTGACCTCTGCTAGACAGTTGGAAAAGGAACGACAATGAAAGAAATATTGAAACTCAACCCTACATTCGCTGTGCCGTTCAAAGTTTAAAATCAATTATTTCTTCTAAACTCACCGCCATGAATTTTCAATGAGAAAGTACAATCATATCTACAGAAGACGGATAAAAATGTCTCAAAGCTAATAACTTACATCCATATTTAGATACAATTTACTATATATTAACTAACGAATAACATTGTGTATTAATATTACATATATGTAAATTTGTACGGTATTATTATTATTATTATTATTATTATTATTATTATTATTATTGCTCCATATCACGACTACAGATTTTATGAGTAGGGCTGAGTATAAAATCTACTCCAGGTTGCAACCAGCTACCTAAGGAGCAGATCTAGGGACTGTCGGTGCCTCTACAATACTTTGCGCAAAATGTGAGCTTTGCCAAATAAAACAATTTCTTGCACTTCCCAGTCCTTTGAATGACCTGGAAGTTAGCCAAGTTGTTGGTGTTGTTGTTGTTGTTGTTACTATTATTATTAATATTATTATTATTATTCCTCTAATACACGACTAGAGATGTTACGAGTCGGGTTATTATAAAGTCGACTCCGGGTTACAAGTAGCTTCCTAAGGAGTAGGTCTAGGGACTATCGGTACCTCTACAACACTGTGGAAAATATAAGTTGTTACAAATAAAGCAATTTCTTGCACTTCCCAGTCTTTTGCATTACCAGGGAGTTTAGACAAGTTCTTACACAAATTTTGCGGAACAAATCCCAGAGATCGGATGACTATCAATATGACCTGAGCTTTTACGCCTCACATTCGGCTGATTTCGATTTCCAAACTCTTCTATGTAAGACGTTTCTCAGCCTCCTTGGTAACGACGTTTTGATCGCAAGGTACAGCAACACCGACAAGAGACACGATTTTTTTCTCCATAATAATAATAATAATAATTATTATTATTATTATTATTATTATTATTATTATTATTATTATTATTATTATTATTATTACTATTACGATAGACTTTTGTCATGTCATATCTTTTGAATGTTTTTTTAATAACATCAATGCTTGTGTAACAAGAATTACAATTGTTTATAGCTTGCCATGTTAGTATATGTTCAACAAAATGTCGTCAGTACAAATGCCTGGCGAATGTTTCAATTAAATAATAGTACATTCAAGCATGAACTGAAGCAAAATGTAAAACATTATTTCTATTGTTACTTTTCGGGAAGTTCCAATTTCTTAACGACAGCCGTACCTCGTCCGCCATCCACTTAATGCTATTTAAGCCCGAAAGCTCTCTCTGCGGAGCAACAAATGCCGCATCGCAACTCCGTCGAGCATCGCGGGCGGAGCGGGCGGGCGGAGCGGGCGGGTGGAGTGGGAAGCGGAGCGGGTGGGCGGGGCCGGGCGGGGGCCGGGCGGGGCCGGGCGGGGCCGGGCGGGGCCGGGCGGGGCCGGGCGGGGCCGGGCGGGGCCGGGCGGGGCCGGGCGGGGCCGGGCGGGGCCGGGCGGGGCCGGGCGGGGCCGGGCGGGGCCGGGCGGGGCCGGGCGGGGCCGGGCGGGGCCGGGCGGGGCCGGCGGGGCCGGGCGGGGCCGGGCGGGGCCGGGCGGGGCCGGGCGGGGCCGGGCGGGGCCGGGCGGGGCCGGGCGGGGCCGGGCGGGGCCGGGCGGGGCCGGGCGGGGCCGGGCGGGGCCGGGCGGGGCCGGGCGGGGCCGGGCGGGGCCGGGCGGGGCCGGGCGGGGCCGGGCGGGGCCGGGCGGGGCCGGGCGGGGCCGGGCGGGGCCGGGCGGGGCCGGGCGGGGCCGGGCGGGGCCGGGCGGGGCCGGGCGGGGCCGGGCGGGGCCGGGCGGGGCCGGGCGGGGCCGGGCGGGGCCGGGCGGGCCGGGCGGGGCCGGGCGGGGCCGGGCGGGGCCGGGCGGGGCCGGGCGGGGCCGGGCGGGGCCGGGCGGGGCCGGGCGGGGCCGGGCGGGGCCGGGCGGGGCCGGGCGGGGCCGGGCGGGGCCGGGCGGGGCCGGGCGGGGCCGGGCGGGGCCGGGCGGGGCCGGGCGGGGCCGGGCGGGGCCGGGCGGGGCCGGGCGGGGCCGGGCGGGGCCGGGCGGGGCCGGGCGGGGCCGGGCGGGGCCGGGCGGGGCAGGGCGGGGCCGGGCGGGGCCGGGCGGGGCCGGGCGGGGCCGGGCGGGGCCGGGCGGGGCGGGGCGGGGCCGGGCGGGGCCGGGCGGGGCCGGGCGGGGCCGGGCGGGGCCGGGCGGGGCCGGGCGGGGCCGGGCGGGGCCGGGCGGGGCCGGGCGGGGCCGCGCGCAGTGTTTTTTTGCGTGGGAACACGCATCCGGCGGGATCGGGCGCATCGAGCTTCTGCCATAAAGTAGATTCTGCGCGATCTGCTCCTCTGCAAACAAAGCCGTGGGTAGGCGCACGGGCTGGAGCCACGGCGGGCGAGCCAGGGAGGCACCACAGAGAGAGAGAGAGAGAGAGAGAGCGGGAGTAAACAGAACGGCTGCCGCTCCTCTTCCCTGCACAAAAGAGTCGCGGGCCGCCCACGCATCCGTAGCTCGCGGGCCCGCTCGCCCGCAACATCAACACAAGTGCGTCCCGCGCAGCCCGCAGGAGACACTCCATCAGCCAGCGAGTGGATTTTCAGCGGCAGAGGAACTTGCCGGCAGACCGCCCACGTCAAAACGACGGAGAGCGTACGATGTGGTTCGCAGTGGCGCCGTGTTAACATGGAAGAAAAAAACCGCTGTGTTTATAGGATTCCTAAAATGTTTCGAAACATTTTACCAAATTTTCAGAATTGCATGTAGCCAACGTGCTCATATTCTGCGTACATGGTTCCAAGTTCGGTACACGGTCAAAATGTCTGAATTCTATAATTGGCCCTGCAACATGACAGAAACCGGAGTGAAAGCGGAAAAAAATTATCCCTATATTCGAAATAGTTTGTTGGATAACATGTTCGTTCTAACCTCTGAAGCCTCTTGACATGATATAATTTTTCTGTTGGACCCTAGAGGAGTGTGTGGTTTTTGTTTGAATCCACTTCCGTTGCAAAACACTGATTTATTCTTCGCCGCCATAGTGAGACTCCAAAAAGCTACCGCAGCACTACTTCAATATTTTTAAACGCAATGAATTTAATTGGCAATAAACTGATCTTATTTTCTCTCCAGCAAGTTATTTGTTCGGATTATTTCCTTTGCCGCGCACCCAATCTCCGCAGCGCCGTAAACGGGTCGCAACCCAGCTGACAGTTCTTCTCCAGATACAAGAATCAGCTTTTACAACACCATTAACTGAGTTGATAGTTTGCTTACATTCCACAACACTACTTCTCAAAATTACTGCACCTGCCCAGCGCTCCACATTCGAACATAGTACTTTTAAGATCGATTGCAAAACCTTTTTTCCAATCAGCAGCTAAGGAAATGAACAAAACGTGAATAAGATTATATGCAAACATGCATTGTTACTCCTGAATTATTCTAGTGTGCACCTAATAGATGCAATAATACGCTCTAGAAAACTTCCTATATTCGTTTTTCTGTAATCTGAAAAGTATTTAATAGCAAAAAGTGTATCGTTTAGTCAAGAGAAATAAAATACCAAACAGGTATTCTACAATAATTAAACAACCTTATAAAATTTGAGAATCAAATTAAAATCTGTATTGACATTTCATTTTATAAATGATACTAAATATTTATTACGTGGAATCATTTAATGCAAAGCACAAAAATTAGACGAGAACAAAATTATACATTATAACATGAGAATGAAATAATCTTACAGTATTGACTCATCTGACTGATGATGCCGGCAGGAAGGGTAATGCGGAGCGGGTGGGGGGCCGCTCGCCCTTTCGCTGCTGCGCTGCTTTGTGGCGTCCCGAGGGGCGAGCCCTTGCCTCTGCCTCCACCCCCCTCCCGCCCCTCCAGCCCGCCCCGCCTCCCACAGTGGGCCGGGCTCGCCCTCGCCACAGGCCAACGCACGAGGCGAAGAACGACGGAGCTTTGGTTCTTCCAGCGACGGAGTCAATATTGATTCCGGACTCGTCAACTACTCGTTCTTCGGGCGTTCGCCTCGCACGTGTAGTGCATGTGATGCTTTGGGAGATGGCAGTTTCTCCCCAGCAGGACATGCAGCATCGTCTGACACGTCGGTTTGAAGAGTTTTCCCGTTTCAGGTGTCCCCAGCGAAACACCGCCCCATCCGCGATAAGTTCTAAGCTTCTGTCTGGTCTTCCAATATGTGTGGTATTGATATGTTAGCGCGCGCGCGCGAGTTATGGAAGGAGATCGCTCAATCTTTCCTTCCCCTCCTCACACACATACACACACAACATTAAGACACGTCGAAAAACTTGTCGGGAACTTACAGCTTGTCTCGCCTCACAGTGACGCCTGGGAGGGAGAGGTAAAAAAGACAGTGGATACCGAAAGCGGGAAAGTCCTGAAAGCCGTCGTGAGGTCGGCGCCTGATCTCACGTACCAATGAGGAAAGAGAACTGCTACCTTCCGAGATATATGCTTTATACTCACTGGAAGAAATATTTAAATATTTTACAGAATTCATACTTAATCACTGCCTCCCGCGAAACACTCATCAACGTATCGTTATTTTCCCGACATTAAGCTTCGTCAAAAAATGTTTCATACAGTTTTAATTAACTCCTCTACAGTTAAACTTTAATTAAACATCATTAAAACCTAAAAAAACGAGAAAACACCGAATGATTTTAGGACATGCTGGAATTATCAGATGAAATTCACAAACCGTCACGGAAGAACCGAGACGAAAAAAAACATACATAAACCGCATGAGTACTGAATGTAAAACATGAGCCAGTTAGTCATTTCGCAAGTGTCTAGTTGCCCGTGTGAAATAATCTTCCGGAAAGCGGCGAAGCCATTCCCAAAGCCACTCACTCGCCGCTCGTCCTCTTCGCCAACCGCCGCCATTCCGCACCTGCCTCTCCCCGCCCTCGCCCCCGCCTGGCAAGAAGGGAGCTGGATCCGCCGCGAGGGCGAGCAAAACCTGCACGCGCCGAAAGCGTATCACGGGCGAGGGACACTGCTGCTCCCCAAACGACCCCTCTCCCTACACCGCACAGTGGGACGAACTAACCACAACCAAAGCGCACATCTCTGTCTGACCAAAAGGTTTCAAAAATGATACATTAAAAAATAACACTGCGCAAATAAAACGTTTTAAAGAGCTCATGTTTATTATTATTTTTTTAGTTCAATAGCAATACATTTCATAATGTCACTGGCATTTCCAAATAGCTTACAAAGAAGACTTTTTGAAAAGTGATCATTATTAGTTACCTATGTCTACGTATTTTAAGAGATATTTTACAGACGTACATTACACATTTTTTCTCATCATTCGAACAGTTGAAAATGTCTAGAGATGAAAAAAAATCGTGTGTTTCACTTGTGATGAATTTAGCTCTTTTTGTGACACGATTTTCTCGCCATTCTAGGATTCAATTGGCGATTAATTACTATTATTTTCTCTGCGGCAAGTCTATTTCTTCCGATTATTTCCTTTGCTGCGCAATCTCTCCTACATAAAAGGATCGCAACACAGCTGATTGTTCTTCCCCAGATTGAACAATTATCAGCTTTTACAACACCAGTAACGGAGCAGATAGTTTGCTGACACTATACGACACTATTTATTCAATTATTGTATCTGATTGTATTCCATATTCTGACGAAGTACCTTCACGATCGATCTACATGCCGAAATAATTAATCGGTTTTCTATGGACATCATTCCCCTCCCTAAACAAATTGATTAGTTTTGTATGCCCATTGCTTCCCTCTCCTAATAAATTAATAGAATTTTATGCTTACCGTTCCCATATACAAACAAATTGATGGGATTTCTATGCTCATCATTCCCCTCTCCTAACAAGGTAATCGGATTTCTATGCCCTTCATTCCTCTCACCTAACACATTCATATGTTTTCTATGCCCATCATTTCCTTCCCCTAACAAATTAATCGGATTTCTATGCCTTTCATTCCCATCACCTCACAAATTAATGGCATTTCTATGCCCATCATTCCCCTCGTCTAATAAATTGATCTGTTTTCTATGCCCATCATTCCCCTCCCATAACTAATTAATTGGTTTTCTATGCCCTTCATTCTCCTCTTCTAATACATCGATGGGTTTATATGCCCATCATTCCCCTCTCTTCATAAATCGACAGTTTTTCTAAGCTCATCATTCGCCTCTCCCCCCAACAAATTGATCGGTTTTCTATGCCCATCGTTCCCCTCCTTTACATGCAGATCTCCTAGTAAATTGACCGTTTTTCCAAGCCCATCATTCGTCTCCCCCCAAACAAATTGATCCCTGTGCCCATCGTTTCTGTTATTTGGGGCAAGTGTGTGCCCGCCGCCTCCCGAGGTGTTCGGCGGGGGCGTGCCTGCGCGCGCTGGGGCGGCCAGACTCGCCTTCCCTTAGGAAGAGGCCAGGGGCCCCGTCCTCCGCGCTTCCCCAACGCCCGGCGACATTTCGCTTGGCTTCTTTTATTTTCTTTCTACGTTTCTTTCACGCTGAATGCTTCTCTATATCCGGCGAAATGCAGAGGGTGTTCATGAAGAAGGCAAAAACGGTCCAAATTAACATATCTAAAAGGTTAAACATGAAATAAGTAATGAGGGACAAATCGAAATCTGTTCTTGCCAAGTATGAAATTCACACATCAATATAGGGGAGGAGGGGAGAATGGGAACCTACTAAGGAAAAAGTGAAATAAGAATGCCGTAGAAACGATTTTTGTTAATCTCCATGTTAATATAGGTTCCGTGATGTGTGATCCATAATATATCTAAAACAAAAAGCAAACAGACTCTTCTGTAAGGAGAGAAAAAGAAAAAACAAACTGACTCAATTGGCTCTGATTACCCGATCACCTGGGTAATGGAAGCCCCCTGCAGTGCAATGGGAGCCGTAGCAAAATGAATGCACACTATCGACATAAATTAGCTGTCGTAATGAAACTGCAAACTAATACCATTTTTTTCCACTCCTGTGCATCTACAAATTATAAATAAATTGTTTACTATCACAAAATTTGCCAATAAAAGACTTCCAACATCACAATCTGCACAGTGCAGTTGTGATACATTTGTACACTCTTTACAAGATACATCAGTGACATTTCAGAAATACGTCAGTGAAGCAAATCAAATAAATGATTTTCTACAGGAATCGGTGCTTTCATTATTAATGCAAACCAATGAGCTCTCTGTGGAAGATTGTGACAAACGGCTTGTAGAGCTTTGTTTAGGTTGTCTACTCCTCCTTGTGATTACCGGATTTTTTTTTCCAGCAGGAAATTCGAATCTCATTTTCGGCGGATCCTTGCCTTCTGCCTTCTCTTTCTTTCGTTATTCCTTTTATTCCTAGAGTTTTTTTTGAAGGTGAAGCAGTCGAGATATCCGAATGCAGTTTCTTACGAGCATTTTTGAGAGTTTGGTAGCCTGTGTTTTGTAGGGGAGGTCGAGGACAAAATGTCTGTAAAATGTGTTCGCTGTATTTGCCTCTTCTTTATGTAGAGGGACACTACGTTTTTGAGCTTGAGATGAAAATGGCTATTGATTCTTCAGAATGGACGTTAGTTTCCGTCCCCGTCCATCACTTCGAAGCCTCCGAAAACATAGCGTGGGATGCATGGGCTATAGTCACAACTACAATTTGGGTTTCACTCGTAGATTTAACTGCACAGTTATCCCTTTTAAAGATTTCAACATTTTAAGGTCAAAATTCCTCTTGGTTTGAAAACAGGTTATAAAAGCGATCTTAGAAAATGCTTAATTAAAAATCTCAGCTATTTCGTATGGTGATATTCTTCTCAGTGGAACACCCGTTTTACGAAGAGATCACATTCCTTATTGTAGGTCGCTTTTAAGGGTTCGTAAACAGGAGTTGCGTTCGATTGGGAATTACTGCGCATTCATACGCAAGGGAACAGAAGTGCACGAGTCTAATTTTCTCAATATCTGTGCATTAATGAATGATAATGCATCATGCAGATTAATTAAAATAATTGTTGATCAATATGGCGTTAATATTACACAAATACCTATTTGGAATATCTACATGATCGTCAAACTAATCGAGCGGTATCGTAATTTTATTCTCTTCTAGAATATTCCATTTACACATGCAACCTAGATATTTAGAAACCGAAAGGAAGTCAATAGCATACCTAATCCCAGCAAAAAAATAAGCAAAATAATCACAGTTTCTGTTCCTAAATGTTTATCATACCAGATCGACAACTGCCAGTTCTTCCGAAATCACATTTGATAATAACTATTTGTAGCAAAGTCCACTCGCAAACACAAAAAAGAAGAGAAAATAACAACGCACAAAAGGGAACAAGGGAAAATGCCGGTGGAGCGAACCGATCGTCACAGAATTTGCATGCTAACTACCGCCGCGCGGCCCCGCCCCGCCCCTCGGCTACTTCCAGCGCGCACGAAAACAGCACCAAGTTGGCGGTGCTTCATTTAATTAACGGCGTCCTCGCGTGGAATGCGGTTTCCGCTCCATACATAATATTATGGCCGCGCAGTAATTATTCTACATAATAAATCCTACATAAACTACCGCAGAACCTTTCTCTTTTACGTTTAATGACATATCTCGTTTCGCGTATTATGAAGTCGTAATTCATCATTAATTTGTTTCCTACGCAATCTACCGGACAGCCGAGTTATAACATGATGCAATTAGTATTTCACACTCAGTCGGACGTACCAAGCCTTCGTCATTTTTACTCATTTTATTCCACGAGCGCTGAAATTACATTCTTGCGTCTGCTTCAATTACATCGGGCGGTCTATTTCCATAAATGTACGCGCTAATGTTCGCCAGAATTGCTATACAACATATTTTCACATTCCAGCACAAACCGAACGGCAGATACAGACGAGACCTAAACGCATGTTATCGGAATTTATCGCTCTACTTCCATATATTCTCAACCTTTTCGTGCCGGCTGGAATGTAGGTTAGCGGAACTCCTTTCATTTGCATGGATAATGAAGTGTACGAATCATGGCAATCTGAAAAATCTCGATGGTCAAATTAGGTAAGTTCGTGGGTGAAATACACTTTCACCAAGACTACATTTGTTCGCAAGCCTATTTTTTGGAAACAGATAACATAATTTAATAGCAATAATACTCATTACTGGTATTATATAAAAGAATCTTCTAAAAACTTCAAAAATCACCAGGGTTTTGTAAGAGTCTTCCAATATTACATAAAACAATTTATAACAAACAACACTTCACATGTTTTGTAATATATGCAAGGAACTGTAGTGTACCTCATATACAAAGAGTAGGCAGTACAATTGTGAATTTTGGAAAACTTCCCATTAACAATTGTAAATACTATATCCTCATTGAATGTCATTACTTTAGTATTTCACAAAGCATTCTTAAAAAATATGTCATTCCCATTCTCAATAATGCCGTAATAAATAATGAATTTTCACGTTCTCAGAACAAAAGTGAACAGTGTGACGTAGTACATCAAACTTATCAATATTAAGGAAAATATTATTTAAAAAATCAAAATATATGCCTTACAAAGAACTTCACAACATCTTTACTCCACGATTTCTTAGAACAAATTAACTTCTTATTCCAAAATATTCTACAGCCAATCCCACAAACGCCACCAAAAGGGGCATGCGATGACCAAATCGGTTGGGTAAGCTCTATAATAGCAAGAGTGCGATTTGGAGTCTGTTTGGGGGACAAAACGAAACGTTATCCAGTTTTGTACATTATCAATTAAATCATTATGTCAAAAAATGCATTATTATTATTATTATTATTATTCCTCTATATCACGACTGAATATGTTAGGATTCGGCTCAAAATAAAATCTCCTCCAGGTTGCGACGAGCTACCTAAGGAGCAGATCTGGGGACTGTCAGTGCCTCTACAATATTTTGCGCAAAATGTGGACTGTTCCAAATAAAGCGATTTCATGCACTTCCCAGTCTTTTGAATTACCTAGGAGTTTAGACAAGTTCTTACACAAATTTTGCGGAACAAATCCCAGAGCTCCGATAACTATCGGGACGACCTGTGCTTTTACGCTTTACATTCGGCTGATCTCGATTTCCAGACTCTTGTATTTAAGACGTTTCTCTGCCTCCTTGGTAACGACGTTTTGATCGCAAGGTACAGCAACATTGACAAGTAGACACGATTTGTTCTCCAAATCCCAGATAATTATATCCGGTTTGTTTGCCGCTATTGTGCGATCAGTTTGGATTTGTTGGTCATACAATATTGTACAGACGTCACCGGCTTTGGTGAGTGTTCCTACCACTTGGGGCATGTGTTTGGAACTTCGAGGGCGGTACAGACCTGCCAGTGAAGGTAGCTACACACCCTGTCGTGTCTTTTAAAATATTCGGTCATTGCTAGGACTGGACAAGCTGAGAAAAGGTGATCAAAGGTGTCTACGTATTCCTGGCAAATGCGGCATTTGTCATCTTGGGAAATTTTGAGAACCGCATTATCATAATGTCGTGTCCTGAAGGCCTGATCTTGGGCTATTACAAAAGCTTCCGATTCTGACTTCATTTTTCCCCTTTTCAGCCACATAAATAATTGATCTTTATTGACCTGTGCCCTGTCCATTCGTTTCAAATATTATCCGTGGAGTGATTTGTCTAACCACGACTTCTTTAACATTTTTTGTCTCACATTTCATGTTAAGTACCATCAGAACTTCAATGTCTGGTATTCGGCGTGTCTTGCATAGTTTTCTTTGCAATGCTTTTTGGTACACTAACAATGCCTCTATTTCCCATTCTTCGGTCAGATTTCATGAAATGCCTCATTAGGATCATCTCGATGACTGACTACATACTTTCCCATTCCAGCTATTGCATTGTGTAGGAGCCCTCAATTTGCCTGAGGCCTCTTCCTCCTTCCTTACGTGACACACAAAATCTATGTACATCAGCTCGAGTGTGGGCGACATGTTGTATTGTTAGCAGTTTTCTGTTTTTTCGATCCATGATTTGAATTTTTTGCCCAGTCCAGTCCACTAGTCCGGAACTGTACTCGACAACAGGCACCGCCAAACTACCATTTGCAGATATTTTATTCCTGGAGTTCAGAGCGGACTGCTCTATTATTATTATTATTATTATTATTATTATTATTATTATTATTGTTGTTGTTGTTGTTGTTGTTGCATATTCTGGAATAATGGTAATCCTCTCCGTACGCGCACACTTTTTTCAGTGAGCCAAAAGTCAATTATCAACCTCTGACTTTTGAACGCTTCACACGCGGTAAAGAAGTTATTTTTTTGGATGTGATGACCGTTGTATCTTGTATGAAAGACACTATAATTCGTGCTGAATTGGAAACGCTCACGAATCGAAAGACGAATTGCCAGGAATCGAGAAGTTAACTTTGCTTCTTTCGCAGCGGCACTGCTTTCCCTCCCACGACACAGCGTCTGATCAACGCCTATTTAATCTAAAACGATTGCAACATGCTGGTCATGAAAATATTTTCTTTAATAAATTTACTCAAGAAATTAGTAATTGCTGAAATAAAATCATTTTGAATTCTGCGCCTTTAAATGTTTTGCCAAATTTTAAATGTTGTTGCTAGGTCGTAACGTACTTAGCAAATTCAGAAGTTCGATCAACATAGCCTTTGCTACCAACTCTTAGTTTCACGATGCCTTCCGAAAGGCAATTTCTGCATGGAAAAAAATGTCGCTTCAATTAGACGTTTTAATATATCTCTATTCTAACTAAGTCATTATGTAGCATTATCTGATAGATAAATTTAATTTTCAATGCTGACACTTTCAAAACTGGCCTTCTGAACGAGTGAACACAAATAACTCTGTGATCGTATTTCAGAGATTGCACAAATATTTTTTGTCCTATTTCTTAGTAACCGACTGCTTATTTTGAGGTATTAAAATGCTGAAATGCTCCCTTCCCTCTTCTTTGTGCAAACATGTGTTCACACGAAGTTCCGGAAAAGACCTCCCTATATGAATAATTAAATATTCTCCACAAAATTACAACTGAATATATTTTGTTTAATATCCTCAATTATACGTGTATTTTCTGCCATAGCCACAGTAACTTACTGCTATGTAGCACAAAAAGACAGCACACAAAAAGAACAGGTCCTAAGAAATAATATGCGCATTATGAATAACAGGCACAGATCAAATAAATCCTCTAGTAAAAGACCATGGCATTACATAGCAAGCGGCGCTTATACCAGTGTGTCGGCTCCTATGCTTGCGATTGCGAACACATCCGCAAGCTCAATACAAGGCCACCAGGGTTGCGGCGCTTACTAGTGGCCTGCATGCATCCAAATGGAGCTTCCAACATGTCAAGAACTCATGCGCGAACTGCCTAATGTATATAGATGGAGAACATCGGCATGCTCACTCGCGGCACGTACTACCTCCGTCTCTTTTCTCAGCCGATTTCTGTCTTTGTCAGCAACAGCGGTGCCTGCTCAATGCAGGTCCGCGCGCATGCGCGGATGCGTGCGCATGCGCGCATGCGTGTGCATGCGCGCATGCGCGGTCCGCGCGCATGCGTGTTCCCTTATTGGAAGAATTTTAAAAAGAAAGCTTGGTTCTCTAAGGCGAGAGTGGTGATTTCAAAATATAATAATTACATTTAACTGTCTTTTCTCCAGGGTGGGCGCAGCATACCTCGCTTGCCTGGAATGCGCGCCACTGGCCAATAACTCTGCACCGCGAACTTCTTCAAATACGAGCTAAGATGATCCATGGAAACCATCGAACAGCCAGCCAGGCCGGCAAGCACGAAAAGGAGCACACGCGCACGCCATCGCTGCCTCGTGCGGACGCGCCAGCATTCGCCAGCACGCGTTTCAGCGCCACCCGCGCCGCGTCGTTCGTTTCTCATTAACGAAGCAGCAGGCCCGCGCCGGCACAGGCGTCGCTCGCCACAGGGCGCCTCGCGAGGGAAGCGCCGCCTCTCCAATGCACTTTGACAGTATTCACTGACAAATTCATTTTGTGCTCGCAGCGATCGTTTATTGTCGTCACTGTCGTGAGCGCAGTCATTGTTGGAGCTCTCTAGCAGCATATTTTTGCAACTTTTAGTGCTAATCAATTGGTAAATTATGCTACTGGAGCGCTACAATGCGCTAAACGGTGGTTATACGAGCATTTTTTCTACAAAAACGTAAAACGTTAGGCCTTGGCCGCATAAGCCCCGTCAACTTCACTGCGGACCAACCACCGTTTGCTTTACACCGGCCTCTCCCTCCGACTTCCTCACAGGCATTTAGTAACTAAGCACGCTTTTTGGTGAGGCTTCGAACCGCCCCAAGCCCTATGTACTCCCTCCCCTGAAGTATGCAATGCTTTAGCGATCACGGCTAAATCGACATCAGGCATTCAAGAATGAAAACAAAATGTTTATGTGTTTCGTTTAGGATGTTTTCATCTATGCAAGAAATAAAATTCGCAAATTATATTACACGATGTCAAAGTTCTGAACAATGAAAAAGTTCTGAGATCCCCAATGGGGGACAATGACAGTTTATAGGTTTTCAGCAACGTCTGCATATGAAATTGTTAACATGTTTTAAAATTTGATTTATTTTAGATCGCTGTGCAAGTGTGTGGTCATAAGCGATCAAAATCTTTTACAATTTTACATTTAATAATATTTACATATTTGATTTCATTTCATATAATTGTCAGTTAATAATGTAAAACATTCAACAATAAATACATTTAATATTACAAGCTTTGTGACTTTTGTTACTTATAATTTTTATTGGTGATTTCAGCAAGTCAAACACAAAATATTAAGTATGTTGCGAATGTTTCATTTGTTCGATTGGCTGACCACCTCACGATTACAAGAAAGTATAGAATTTAACATATTTTGGAAAATCTGAATAAATGTAGGTTTAGTTAATACACCAACATTTAATCCTACTTTTTTAAAATTTCTCCTCCCTCTTAATTTCTTCTAATTTACCTCATATTCTTTAAAGTAGAAGATATAAAGGGAGTTAAAATAATTTCATGCGATGCAATTCTTGTTAATTTAAATGTATGCGCTTCTGGAAATCTCCCCACTGAAGTGATGTATCCTGGACAAGAGTAATTCAGATTGTTATTTATATAACGGTCGAAGAACTATTATAATAATTAGCTTTGCGAATCCTGCAGTCTGCAAGGCTGCTTTGTGCGCTGCTTGATATGCAATTGAGTCTGTTATGCATGCGAAGCATTCCGCTGTATTTCAGCGACAACAAAGCACTGTTCTGATTAGATTGCAAACAGCGACACAATTCTTTTTAAAATCTTCTTATATCTATTCACTATCTCATCTGTAGAAACCTTCTAATTTCTGATATTTTAGTCCATTTTGATATAGGCAAGAGGGAGTGACGCACTTCAAAAGTAGTCAACGTATTAATTTCTATTGACAAGAAAATAAAAAGAATTATTTAAAAAAACGTGTACATAGAAAAAAAGAGTATTGTATATAACACGATTAGTAGATCTGAATTTCAAAAGTTCAATTAGCAGAACCCGGACAAGCCGCATGTGGACGGTTTTGTAGTGGCCTGAAGAGCTCCAATTCTCTGGGAGTTGAATGCCTGCACCCAGAGGTGGCAAGCGCTGACCACCGGAAGGGTGAAGGGCGCGAGGGGGTGCTGGCAGGGCGGAGGGGAGCGATGGCGTGCACGCACGCAGAGTAGTGCCGAGTAACGCAGGTCAATACGCGGCCCCGATAAGGCGCAGCGTGCGGGCAGGGCCGTGGCGGGCCCCGGTCGCTGGCCCTCGGCTTGCGCCCGCCCGCCTCGGCTGACCACCCCGCTCCACCCCCAACAGTCCGCCCTCCCTCGCCCGGCCACCACAAAGAGATGGCTCAGTGCATCAACCTGATGTCACTGCAGTCCCTCTGACCGGGAGGTCCTAGGACTCCACTCCCACCAATGGCAGGATTTTCGACACTAACTTGTCAGCTAGGTCAAATTTAGTCGCTGTCTCGAGGAGAATTCTAGCGGCCGGCTGCTTTGATCGGTAGTTTTCCGTGGTTTCTCCGATCAACACCAGGCAAATGCCGGAGAAGTACCCTAACAAACGGGCCACGGACCACGCGCGATCTTTCCTTCCTCTTCCCTGTCTTATCCTCTCCCTCTTACACACACACCCTTACACTAACATACACTACATTACCACACATGCCGGGAGACCGGTCGGGAGCTTACAGCTTGTCCCGGCTGGGGCTGTGCCCCGCTGGTGGGAGATACCAGGTTGAGGGGAAACCCCGCTAGTCGACGGTAGGTCGGCGCCAGATCTCGCCATCCAGCGGGTAAAAGATCACTGCCACCTCCCGAGAAAACGCACTACACTTACGGGACTAATGACCTAAGTAGTTGACGCGTCCGGAAACACGAATCAATCAATCAATCAAGCAGACATAACCGCTCCTCTGCTCCCGCCCTTCCTTGCCTGCCTCCCAACAACATCAACCGGGACCACCCACCCGCCTCACCTTTCCCCACAGTGCCTGCCCTCGCCCTCCCGTCCCGCTGCACCCACCCGACATCCTTGCGCCACGCGCCGGCCCACCAACCAGCCACCCCTCGTCCCGCCCCCTTCACCCGAAGTGAGAAATCCAGCCCAAGACGGGGGTGGTGCCGAGCGTCTGCACCAGTGAACTTCAGTTAGCTCTCGTCAAAAATATAAAATGAAAAGGTCATGCAAACTAATTTAATTAGGGATTGACTTTGTTCATTACACAAAATTCGCTACAACTCTTCTCCACTAATAATTATTATTTTTAATTGCGATTTCTTTCCGAAATATAATTGTATATTTTATATTTGTGAAGATACATTACACAAAAAGTCAAGTGAATTTTAAATACTTTAATACAACAATTGATACTTTAATACAAAATGCTCAGAGAAATAAATAAGAAATATTCTCACAAAGTCTGAATTCTCATAACAGTATTACCAAAAATTCTTTAATGCAAATAGTACCTGACAGTTAAATGATTGTGAAATTAGACGCTCAAATTACTCTTATAATGCTTGCTACAATAATAAAAGAATTTTCATAAACATAAACACAACATTTAATTACGATACACATTCGGCGGAAACAATACTCTTTCTTTTCGAAGATATGAACGTTAGGCGGCAAAGGTAAGAATAGTTAGGCGGCAAAAGCGCTCCTTTTCTCGCATTTTTCTAACTTTCACAATTTTTAAAAGTCGAGAGAGTTCTTAGAAAAGTATATCTTCGCCATTTTTAAACCATCCGTTACTATACACAAAAAAGACAAAAATTGGAGCTATTTTTGATAATTGTTTTTGAAAATTACAATCATTTCGGGCAAATATTACGAAAAAATTGTTGTTGTTTTTCAAAAAAATTCAATGTGACCATTTTTAAAGATAACATTTTTTAGAACAGATTTGGAGAAAAAGATAAATAATTAATACTGTACTTATGCAATGTTAATTTTTTGCAATTTTCAAAAAAGAAACAGAGAATTTGCCAAAGGATGAGCACAAATTTTTTACTGGCCTTTAAGAGATACGAGGATAAAGTTTCAAGAAACAAAAGAGCCATATTTGACAAAATAACTGTTTAAACATTTTCCTATTTTTCACGCAAAATTGCATGAAAATTACTCACATTCAATTCATTGTACAAAACCTTATTTTCAGATCTGCCCATGAAGAACAGATTACATTAAGCAAACTATCTCTTTCTGCAATATTGTAGTCGTAAGAAAATAAATTCTAACTTTTGCAATTTTCGAAAAATCAGAGATTTCAACGAAAATGTGTCTTGCACCACTCTTATATTCGTATTTTTCGCTATCTGAGAATAAAGCTCTTTTTGAGAAGATTTTGAAAATGTTGCGATTTCCTGTAAAGTTTCCCCAAAAATCCGCTTCAAACTCGCAGGGCCTCGACTTCGTTCACATAGATCCGGGAATATCAAGTTTGGAGAAAATCATCTCAAGATATTAGGCGCTGGCAACAAATGGGCAGGCAGGAGGACAGACATTTTGCCATCAATCGATTTTGGGCTTCACGAATCCACAGATTTGGATTCAGACTGCACAAAGTGTTAGAGGAAGTACTTCACTGCATACAGCAACAAGATTCATCTATTTTCGATACCACTGAGCAACAAAGCGAGTTTTTTAGTCGAAAAATCGCCGAGTTTTGCTGCAGCATTACACTACTTTCTCTTTACTACGTACATAGTAAGGCAAGAAAGTAAAATAAAGAACAAAGAAAGAAGATAAGAAAAGAGAGTTACAGAGAAAAATATGAAGATAAAGCGGTATAATGAAAACAGGACTTTTTCGTAGACAAGAGCCTTCTTTTTATTACGTGTTCGTCACAGAAACAAAATTATTGTGCCGTGCAACAAGAACCAAGAAGAAAAACGATTCAACATAATCTAAAGACATCTCAACAGCACTCAAAACGAAACGACTCTATTTGAGAATACATTTCACAAGCGTTAATTGAATAGCAGCGGGCGCCAATATATCAAAGCGCCGCACGGGCAGAGGAAACGATTGCGCGTTGGTTGGTGATATCACATCACCAGGATGAATCTACGCTCCTACGAGAACATCGCAAATACTTCGCTGAAGCGCAATCTACGGAAGGAAGAATCCCTTCTCTCGAGGACAGATCAAAGGACCACGACGTCGATCGCGTCGCTGCAACAACGATCGGGCGCTGATGCATCACGGTCTCAGAGCTCTCTCGATGTTCTCGTTTTGCGCCGCTGGGAGCGCTATATGTTTTCCTTCCATCGACGAGCGCGAACCTTCCCACGTCACGCAACGAATTTCATGGATTGCCGCTCCGCTCTATTCACTTGAAACCTTTAAAGATAATTAAACTATCAAACTCAATAGCTTTGGTACACTTTATTCTACTGTAAATGCTTTTCAAGTGCTCGTCTATTTGCCGAGCTCCGATCCTTGGTGAGAGCGAATTTCTAGGCTTCAATCAGGCCAGTTCAGCAGAAGCACCAGACATACCTAAAGTCAAATCGCCACTTTGATCAGACTTGTTTCGTAATACTTTAAGTTTATTCTATGAGTTATTTTATCTGATTGTTTGTAATTATGATGATACCATTCAGCCAATTTATTCCCTTTTTGTAGGGTCTTTGCCCCTTTTATCACCAATTTACAGACCAAATGATTGTCTCAATTCTGAGCACAAAAATAAACATTAAAAACTCCTTCTTCAATCTCTCAAGAAATATTAACTAAATTAATAAATGTACTGAAACTGAATTCGTTTAAAGAGAAAAGGCATTTGATGTTAGTACACACAAAAAAAACCTTTTGCAGGCTTGCTACAGAAACTATCTTTCAATTACATAAAGTCATTATTCCCCGCATGAGTCATAGATTCTAACAGTTTTTCGGGGAGGGGGGTTATGAGGTCGTGAGGGGTCGTGAGTGTGCAGTTGTGTATGAGATCGTGAGTGAAATCCTGTAAAATGGAGGGCTTTAAATCGGAGCCCCTGATTTGCATGCAGCCTATGGATTAATTTTTGGCTGTGCATAAACATCCCTTACTTATTTTACCTATATTGCGGCCACTTGCAAAGTTTTATCTAAAAACTAGTGGTGCTACAGAATGGCACAAACTTTCCCGTATTAGTTTTCTAATTCCTTCGTTCTCGGCTAGCTATTTGTAACTGCCACACTACTCATGCCAGCTGGCATCTATCGCCGCCCAAAGTACATTTCTTTGACATTATATTAATGTTTCGGTTTCCTAATGGTAGAACGGAAATATTAATTTTAAAATATTAAAGAACAGTAAAAGCTCGTCCTAAATGGAAATTTTCTTTGAAAAATTTGAAGCCGTTTTAATAAAAAATGACGTTTAAGCGCTACTAAAAATCCGAAATTTGAAGCTCTTTTTCACAGAAAACTTTTGAGTTTTCGAAAAACTTCATTTGAAGTCACTTGCAGCACTTACACTCACAAATACAATAATGTTTACAAATTGCTGGTAATGTGTATATTAAAGATGTGAGAGATCTTTAAAAAAAATTACATTGATGCAAATTTTGCAAAAACAAAAAATACCCCAAATTGAACTTCACATCGTATTAAAGACTGCAATTAGCACTATTTATTCCAAAAGTTTGAAGAAAAAGAATTTGGAGCCATTTTTGAGAAAATCCCTTTTGAGCGTTTCTGAAAATGCGGAATTTTGAGCTTGTTTTCACAGAAAACGGTTGAGTTCTCGAGAATCTTTGACATGATTCGTGTACTCGTAAATATATTAATGTGAACAAATTTCCGCTAAAGTAAGTATTACCAACGTGAAAGGCAAGTCAAAATCATTTTTGTAATTTATGAAAAACAAACAAACAAAAGAATAGAGCATTATAGCCTTTATGTCATCTCATAGAAGAAATTTAAAGAAAAAATTAGGAGGCGTTTTTGAGAAAATTTTGAAAATGGCGTCATGTAAAGTACCACCAAATTTTGTGGAAATTAGAGTGGACGCAGATCCACCGGGAAATATTCATTTTAGAAGGAATCGCACGTATGGTTTAGGCGCTAGTGTTGTTCACAGACTGACGGACAGACGGACGGACGGACGTTTTGAAAAATCAACACTTTTTCCGTTTCAGGGAACCCCAGAAATCGCCCGTTAAAATCTCGAAATCGATTTTCCGCAGCATTATGTAACTTTCTCTATTCTACCTATATTACTCCGTACATATGAACGTATACGGGAAAGTAAAGAAGAATTTTGACAATTTAGTGAAAAACAAAAGTATCAAGTCACACATTAAATTCAAGAACGCTACTAGACTTTATGTTATTCATAGATACTGCAAAGTGAAAGACAAAAGCATAAAACAAAAATACAGGCTCTATAATGATAATTAGTGATTAATGATTATAATATATTTGTGTTAAGAAAAGAATCATGTTATGTTATTAATAAATCGAAGCGGCCCACTAGTGTTACACCCAAAAGCAAGTATGCATTTAGTTAAAAAAGCATAAAGATACCTGTTGGAAGGGTCGTTTAGGTTCACGTGCGGGTCGTGTGGGCGGTCTGTAGGATCAAATATGAGGGCGTGTGAGCTCGCGAGTGGGATTGTGTGAGATAATGAGCGCTGGGTTGTGGTGCGATGGGTAGTTTGTGGAATAGTGTGAGCATTGTGTACGGAATATCGAGTGAGGTAAAGTGATGTGTATAAGGTCGCGTGATGTGTTTAGGGCGTTTCGTGTGATGTGTATAGGGTCGTGAGGAGCGACCGAGTGATATAAGGACATGTGTAGTATGTGAAAATTCGGTATTAGGGTCGAAGGAGAGGTCGCGGATGGGACACACAGGAGGCCCTAGAAGATGGAATCAACACACGGAGTACAACGAACTGTGAAGGGGAGGGTGGCCGGAAGGCGGCGTTGTGTGCATAGGCATTTGCGAGGAGGGCGTTCATTCGGTGCAACTCACGGGAAAGCAACGAGGGGTGGATGGGTGGGTCAGTTGGTCGGTCGGTACGTCGGTGCGTCGGTCAGTCGGTGCGTCGGTCAGTCGGTGCGTGAGTCGGTCGGTGCGTCTGTTGGTCGGTGCGTTGGTCGGTCGGTGCGTTGTTCGGTCGGTGCGTCGGTCGTCGGTGCGTCGGTCGGTCGGTGCATCGGTCGGTCGGTGCGTCGGGCGGTCGGTGCGTCGGTCGGTAGATGCATTTGTCGGTCGGTGCGTCGGTCGGTCGGTGCGTCGGTCGGTCGGTGCGTCGGTCGGTCGGTGCGTCGGTCGGTCGGTGCGTCGGTCGGTCGGTGCGTCGGTCGGTCGGTGCGTCGGTCGGTCGGTGCGACGGTCGGTCACGATGCGAGGCGAGGCGGCGCTATGCAAATCGCAATAAAGTGGATTAAAAAGCGCGCGCGGTAACGAAGTAGCAGTGGCGTTCCGTTAATTGGAGCGAGGCCCCCGACCGCGGAATTTGCAACTTTGCCTGCTCGCCCCCTGGCCCGCCGGGCGATTCGACGGCCCGCGGCCAGACTCCAATAATTCCCGCTGACCGTGGCCAAAGGGCATTGGGCCGAAGAGTGGATAAGCAGCTACAGCGTTCGCTCTTTCTCGGCGAACGCTAGGTTCTACGACGTATATTACTCTCGAGTCTTTCACAAAAGTTTAGTTTCACGTTTCACTCAGTTTAAAAGGCATTCCACCGTAAGGAATTTAAGTTTTCTTCAGTAAATTTTTTATATCTCTGATCTATTGGCCCGATATCGCCAATAAATGCCCGATGTGTTTATCGCCAATAAATCAGACGTATCGCAGAAATTTAAGGCAAATTCACCCTTATCAACTTATGTTCTTTAGATTCAAGAGAATGAAATGAACTGACCCTCTAGTGGAGTTTATATTATGTATTAGAGTTTTTTTATGTTCTCGCCAGTGTCTTCTGTATTAAAATCTCTTATCTAGTGAGACAATCTGAACTTCTGCATAATACAGAATGGGAACAAGATCTGATTCTGTGATCATGAAACGTTTTACTGAATTTCCAATTTTCAATTTACATCAAACAATCGGAAGTATTACCTGGATGATGTTTTTAATGAAGCATTGTATGGTTTTCCGGTGCGTAAATTCACGTAAACATACAGAACGTCTGAAGTACTTATTAATTATTACATTCTTGCACATCCAAAAATGCAACGGTAGGAGTATGAAACACAAGAAAAAGAAAACAATAGTATACACAAAAATATACGTAAAATATCATCATGTGTTTATGTAATGATATTTTCAAGAGGTAACCACAAATGCACCGCCTTAGTAGCAAGTCCAAATAGCTAGCCGAGACCAAAGGAAATAGAAAACTAAAACGGGAAAGTCTGTGGCTTTCTGTAGCACCAACATGCATTTTACGATTTGTGCATAACAGTGAAATATGAATACTCATTTCGGCCTCTCATGAGATTTGCTTACCTGACAAAGGCATAAAAACAAAGGCGTAGAATTTATTTCTTATAGGTCGATTATCCGATAATGCACAAATTTTATATCTCTATTTAGCCAAAATTCCATTTACAGTAAAGCCAAGAGTAAGGGCGCAAGAACGTTATATGAATTCTCTAATTACAGAGATGCACACAATGCGTCAGGAAGGTTGGCAAAGCCTTTGTACCCGGCGCAACCGTCCAGCGCGTTCACAGACGCTGCGCGCACCTCTGACAGCTGCGGCCCGGGCCACGAGCAACCGCGCCCACCCTCCCACGCAATCACTTCCTCCTCCGACCATCACAGGCGCTCCTTCCATTGTTGCCGCCACTACTATCATGGCAGTAGCGGTCACCGTCGGCGCTTCCTCCTCGCGATGTCCCCTTCGTGTCCGCTACTGTCGGTTCTCGTCCAGCCCGCGCCACTCCTCAGCGCCACCTCAGCCAGTCTCTGCTTCAGTCTCCGTCTTCGCCTCAGCCTCAGCCACGGACACTGTCTCCGCCTCAGTCTCAAACACCATCTCCGTCTCAGCCTCAGACACCATCTCCGTCTCCGCCTCAGCCTCAGACTTCCTCTCCGTCTCCGCCTCAGCCTCAGACTTCGTCTCCGCCTCGGCCTCAGACACCATCTTAGTCTCCGCCCCAGCCTCAGACACGATCTCCGTCTCCGCCTCAGCTTCAGACACCATCTCCGTCTCCGCCTCTGCCTCAATGTCTCCGTCTCAGCCATTGTCTCCACCTCAGCTACTGTCTCGAGCTCATCCACAGTCTCCACCTCAGCTTCAGCTACAGTCTCCGCCTCCGCCACAGCCACCGCCTCCGCCTCACACGTCGTATCCGCCTCCACTTCAACTATCGTCTCCTCATCAGCCACCGCCTCCACCACTCCTACCGCCTCCCCTTCTGACTCATTCTCCATCACCGTTGCTACCATCGCTTATTCCACCGCCACCGCCGTAACCTCGGCCCCCTGCCCCCGCCGATGCTTACTCCACTGCCACCTCCGTCGCGTGGTTTACGGGACGTTAGCTTTGTGCAGTGGACCGGCGGCGGGAACGGTGGAGGGCGGGCGGGCGCCGACGGCCTCGCACAATAGCGTCGTCGGAGAAAGACTAATTAAAGCCGCACCAGACAGGCCCCGACGCCGGCCCCACCAACGGAGAGGACACAAGAGGCCCCGGCCACAGCGTAGGACGCGAGACAGCTCACGAGGAAAGCCAGGACATGTAGCAAAGCCGATGCGTTGCTAAGGGAACGATAACAAGAGACGTTCAGAAACGTGCAAACAACTGGGAGAACGTAAATAGCAAGAGTTGCCAATAAAAATAAAAGATGAAAGTGAACAACAAATAGCATGTTTCTAATACTTTCCATGTTATTTCACGTTTATCTCATCTCAATTTTTTCATTTATTCTAAGTGTTTTTCAACCGCACAACTACTGTAAAAATCTCTGAAGACGGTTACACTATTCAAAAATGTTTGGGAAAGGTTCTTAGATAATCATTTAAAGAATCATTATTTGTGAAGAGAAAGACACAATGACTTTTGTTAATGCTAATGCAGCTGGCTTATAAAGATGAGTCTCAAGATTCACAGCGTATTTGCATCTAACATCTCAACTCTGATTTTAAGATTTGTGAAAGTTTGTGAGAAAAGTTAAGAGCAACATAGTTCAACTTGACCACACTATTAAATTAATTTATTCCTCCATCCATCAAATACAACGGTCTGCGATTTAAATTAATTTTGAAGAGTCCGTTCAATGTTCTTTCAGTCACATCTTCATGCACAATGTTCAGACTAAAGAGGATTGAATAAAAATAAAATACAAAAACATCAATGTAAGATGTTACAAAACAATGTTTCCAAAAGGAGACATACAAAGGCGTCGTCAGAACAGAGAAAGGGTACAATTCAAATAGAACATTTGAGTCGTTTTAATTGAATAGGAGTTGGTAAAAGTAGAGGAACTTAAGGCAGCCGCATTGAGAATGGACCTGAACTACTCCTCGTGTAACGAGGAGGAGAAATAGAGCAAGGCGGAGATCGATCAGGAAGATTGAGACTCCTTTTTCGGGGCAGCGGATTTGGTTCACGGGTAAGTTAAGGGTATTGGCACGTAAAAGTGCAGCGCGAAAACCTTAAAAGGAAAGAGACTTGAAAAATATCCAAGTAAAAAGACTTAGAGGAAGGAGAGGTGAAACACACAAAACAGAAGCACGTAAGAGTAAGAAAGATGTTGAGATCTGTCGCCGGACTTGAGTCAACAGTTTGCGAGACATCGTGAGCAGTGGAAGCCGGTAAAGTAATCGTAAGACATCGCATTTTAAAGTCATGTACTACAAGGATGTGAAATTGCGAAAAAATATACCATATGGCCTGAGCCTCGCCACAAATGAAGACATTTTTACAACAACAATAATAATAATAATAATAATAATAATAATAATAATAATAATAATAATAACATTATGATAAAGCGGATCTCAAAATTTCCCAAGATGACAAATGCCGCATTTGCCTGGAGCAAGTAGAAACCATTGATCATATTGTCTCAGCTTGTCCAATCCTAGCAAAGACCGAATACCTTAAAAGACATGACAGGGTGTGTAGCTACCTCCACTGGCAGATCTGTACCGCCCTCGAAGTTCCAAACACATGCCCCAAGTGGTAGGAACACTCACCGAAACCGGTGACGTCTGTTGGATTGTGTACGATATTGTACGACCAACAAATTCAAACTGATCGCACGATAGCGGCAAACAAACCGGATATAGTTATCCGGGATTTGGCCAAAAAATCGTGTTTACTTATCGATGTTGCTGTACCTTGCGATCAAAACGTCGTTACCAAGGAGGCAGAGAAACGTCTTAAATACAAGAGTTTGGAAATCGAGATCAGCCGAATGTGGGGCGTAAAAGCACAGGTCGTCCCGATAGTTATCGGAGCTCTGGGATTTGTTCCGCAAAATTTGAGTAAGAACTTGTCTAAACTCCCAGGTAATTCAAAAGACTGGGAAGTGCAAGAAATTGCTTTATTTGGAACAGCCCACATTTTGCGTAAAGTATTGTAGAGGCACTGATAGTCACCGAATCTGCTCCTTAGGTAGCTGGTTGCAACCTGGAGTAGATTTTATATTCAGCCGACTCATAAGATCTTTAGTCGTGATGTAATGGAATAATAATAATAACGGGAGACTGAAATATTGAAGGTATATGAAACAAAATATGAATTAGGAACACTCAGAAGAACGATTTGAAAGGGCAGGAAAAGTCAAGTCAAGAACGAGATGGAACAAGAAGTCAGAAAGCCCACAACGAAACACGCAAGTAAAAACATAAATGTTATGGAAGAAAGGATGGGTAAGAGACACGAAGGATTCCAGTCTGTACGACTAGTTTGGTAGAGCAAAGCAGGTGGATCTAGGCAGCAAAAACAAAAGACTGGTGACAAAAACGAAATACGGACAAACATTCAAGAAAGACAAGAGTTTATGCAGATGCTTCCCCCCCCCCCAAAAAGAAAAGAATGCAATTTGTATCTCTACGAAAACTGGAGCATTTCTATTTTATTTATTTATTTTGTATTTGGGCAAACATTTTGTCTTATAAAGATGTTAACAGTGGTACAGAGATTAACTTTTTGATTTGAAACCCACGATTAATATCGTTGGGGAAGGAAGAATGAAGTAGACGTAGTGAAGAGGAAGAGTGATGGAAGGAATCACATACAAACATAGACATATACTCATACATACGTAAGGGATAGGGTAAGGCAGAACAAGGCAGGGAAGGGCAAGGCAAGGCAGGGCCCTGGCTGACTCTACTCCAGTAGAGCCGGCGGAAGAACGCGGCGCGCTCGACCCCCGTGAATCTTATCGCGTGTCCTTTGTGAGCACGCGGATTCCTGGGCCGGCGGCGACCACGTGAACGACGGCGGGCGCGCGGGCGCGCGGCCTGGTTTTGTCCGGGCGCCGTTTATCGCGCGAGGGCGCGGCGGCCCCGACGCCCCGCCTCGCCCCGCTCCGCGCCCCTTCCCGGCCGACGCCGATGAGATTTACCTCCTCGCCTTTTGTCCGGCCGCTGAGATAATGCGTCGGCGGCCGTGGCGGGGCGGGGGCGGGGGCGGGGGCGGAGGTCGGCGGCGGGAAGAGGGCGAGACAGCGCGTGGGAGGGCGGGGGGCGGCGCGGTTTACGACGGACAACCGCCCCTCGCCCGCCGGCCGGCCGACCTCTCCGCTCGTCGAGGGCGAGGTCGTGCAGCGCGCCCTTTTTTCGTGCGCCGCCGGCCGTTTGATACGTATCTGCCATCGGGATAGCCGTTCCGCAGATGAGGACGGCCGCGCGGATGCAAAGAAGCCCCGCCTCCCGGCCGGCGGCGGCGGCGGCGGCGGAGGCAGGGCGTCCGGTGCAGCGCGGCGCGAGGAGGACAGCGCGGGGGCCCGGGGCGGGGGGAGGGCGGGGGCGCTGTTGTCGGGCTACTTAGGAGACTGGACGTAAAAGCGGCCCCCTCCGTCTGATAGCGGGCAAGTGGCGCGGCGTCTCTTCCTTTGTGCTTCCCCGCCTATCTGGGTGGCGGCGCCAGGATGTGCTCTAATGAAATATGCATTAAGTATTGTTGGTACGCCTTACTTGCTCTTATCGGCCGGGCGGGCGTTCCGGCGAGCGAAAGCAAGGCGGGGGGGGGGGGGTCTGGGGATGGGCCGGATTAACGAGCGCGAGGGAGGCACTCATCGCCGCGGAGGCGTCGGCGCTTGTTGTTCCTCGCCGCTGCGAGCGGAGGGTGTTGGGCGCATGCGCGCGCTCGCAGCGACGCCCCGGCATGCCATGGCGCACAAGAGAACGGCTCACAACCCTCGCCGAGGGGAATTGGCACGACCTTATAAAAACTTACTTAACTTCTTTCAGAGACCGTACGGAATGACTGCGTCACGTAGCGGGGGGGTAGGCTGTACGAATGGGCGCTTGCACAGTCCGCACTCGAGTGTTGCATCTTCCGTCGTTGCTCGACGTTGCCAGCCGATCGCCGCGCCACGCCGACCCTCTCGCAAAGGTCCACGGACGGTCCAAGGCCTCGGACGTGTAAGTAACAATAAGTATCTAGTCTCAGCAGTGTCTCTGAATGCAGCCCTTGCCTCCTCACACGAGTTGGTACCGAATTTTTCTCTCTCCTAACAACTCGCGACAGAATGTTAGAAATAAATGCAACTGAGACTACTTTTTTTCATGTCAATTTTGACTGTGCTCGGAAAGCATGGTTGTGAGCGAGTTCCAATCACGTCACTTATTTACATTTAGGGGTCGCAAGACGAAGGACAGCGGTCCAGAAAGGGCAGGAACCCCGACGTTGCTTTACACACGATAACAAGTACTAAGCACAAGTAAACACTCTACTTATGGATGTCTTCTTCACCCCTCTTTGCTGTCACGCCTCAGTTGGAAACTAATTTTATTTAGAATTTAAAGGAAGCAGACAGTTCTCATCAGGCAATAAAAAATCAGTGACATTTTCCTATTCCCTTCTGTCACGCAACAAGAATTCGCTGAAAAAATTGTATGCCCTTTTCTGAAAAATTTTACTGTTTTGCAATGAAACATTGTGGACTGCCGTGTAAATAAAGTAGAGAAAAGGGATCGTTCGTTAATTACGCTACTTATTTTAGAAATAATACCCACTCATAAAAATATTTAAACATGTGTATACATTATAATTATTAACGAACGAAAACAAAACCTCATAATGAATCAAAATAACGATCCTGATCTACCGACTCGTTTTCTTTCCGATTACTACCACGAAGAAGTTAAACAGGAGCAGTTGACATTAGTCACTTGATCACTCTCATGGAAATCAAAAATATCCCTGGTTAAAAATGTAGTATTAAAGATAGAAGTGAGTATATTGCATTATTCAGATTCATTCTTACAAAACCTCTATATCAAATCATCAATGTACAAACAGCAGGATCCCTACTACCCATCCAGAGAACACAAGCAGGAAGCAACACTGCCTGGCCCAGTGCAGCGCCCCAATGCCCCGCTCCGGTCGCCGCCTGCGGATCGCCCCCCGCGCACAGCCGGCGCCCACCCCCTCGATAACCACCGGCAGCCTCCGTTCAAATACGAACGACGTCCCCCCCCCCCTCCCGCGCACGCCGCCGCTCGCGCTAATTCTAATCCCGGCGGCAGCGCCACCGCGATCCCGGCCATCTTTTATCATGAACGTCAAGTATTATATAACTTTGGGCGTAAAACGACGGCCATCGGGCGGCGGAACGCACTTTCATTTATTTCCCCTCCCCCCACCCGCCCTGACGGGCTCAGCCCCCGCTCGCGCGGGGCCCTTGAAAAAGTTATAAATATGCTGACGGCTTGAGCGAGCTATGTTATATTAAGGATTTTATAGCGTCGCGCTGACACCGCTCGGGACCGAGTCTGAACGCGTGGACGGGGTAACCAACTTGCGAGGGTGGGGGAGGCGGGGGAAAAAGTTAACAAGTTCGGCTGACGAGCGGGACGGGCCGGCAGGGGAGCGGCGTCTACCGGGCCTCGAACCGGTGCCTGCGGCAGCGCCTTCGTCATCCCCTTTTATTACCGCCACGCCCCCCCCCGCCGCGGGTTAAATATTCATATTTCACGCGGCATCACGAGGGCGACGCCTGCGCCAACGACGCGGTGGCGTCGCGCTGGCTCAAGAAAGCGCCTCGTTGCCATCTGAGGAAAATTAGTATTCGCGCAGCCGGCGACGAACCCGCCCAGCCCCACTGCGCCCCGCCCCGCCCCCGCGCGCTCTGCACGGGAGGGCGCAGCGACCTAGCCCCGGGCTGGGTCACGCTCACGGGGGTGCGCATGCGCAGTTCCACAACAGCTGCCCCGGGATGGGTTGCACTCCGCGGCTTCATGTCGGAAATTATACAAGTGATTCAAATCAATGTGAGAAACTTTTACGGCATGAAAGAGCGGAGCAGATCATGCGGCACTTTTCCTATATGAACATATGGGGGGAAAATTATATGTATTGATGTTACTTATGATTGATTTTGAACATCATTCCTCTGACAAGCTACTGTTATCGCACTTGTGTTAGGCAGGTACATGTTCTGATGCAGCCAAAACGATTTCGAGTGACTGCCAAATTCCGGTATAAGTTGCCAACGAATCAGGTTGCGATTTTTAAAATCGAATGCGTAACTTCATTACATGTTATTTCCTAAATGTTCATTGACGGAATGAGATCTTCGACCCCCTACATGCCCTATAATTTTTGTAACTTAACCTAACCTAACCACTCCGTACACATCCTCCAGCAGCGAGAACTGCATGGGCGAAGTAAACGACTGACGATCAAGTAAGCCGATGACTGAAAATGTGGGTTCGACGCCGGCCAAGTGCCAGAAAATGCCCGACGTCAGAATGTTTATGACGCCTTCATGGACCAGGTTTGTACGTGAACTGATCTGATCATTAGTGTTTCTGATCACTTCCAAACAAACGCACAACTTGTAGCAAATTATACAGCGGCAACTTGTACAAGACGCTACAGACCGCGGGCGCTATTCGCCTCCCATTCCCTTCGCATTTCAACTCTCTCCATCAAACAGCAGTAGGATGCTTTCGAGAAATATGTTTCCCACTAAAAAACTGTAAAATACTACAGAACAATATTGTCAGTATTTGTAGACATGTTGGCCAAGGCGTGCAAAAGTCTACACGACAATCCCTATACCACGAATGAATTCCACGAACGACTTTCCCTTTACCAAACAATATTAGAAATAATTACAAGACGCGATTACATTATTACAAAAAATAAACAATTACTAATATTTCAATAAAAACCAAAATAGTGATCAACATCTTGTGAATCAACAGAAATATTACTGAGATTTCCATTCACGATACGCATATTCTAGAGATATGTTCCACGGCGCACAGGAAGCATATTTCGTTACACAAAATAAACAGAAACACGCACCTCCGTGCAGAAGGCAAGTGCACGTCAAATGCAGGGCGCGGATCCTCTCCCTGCGCCCAGCCACGCGGAGGAGCTGAGGCGTGCGCCGCCTCACGCAGCCGCTTCGACGCGCGTCACGGCCGTGCCCTCCCCGCTCCCCCCTCCCCCCCGCGCGCGCATTCGGGACGCGACGTTTATGGGATTACAGTTTCCGGTCCAGGAAAATCGGTTTAAAACGTTAGCCGCGTCCCGGCCCCAGCGCCGACCTGCGAGCAGTGTAACACTTTAATTGCATAAAAAATCCTTCTCCCCCCTCTTCCCTTTTTTTCAAATCTAATTTTCTCTCCTCCGCGCAGGCGGAAAATCCGGGCCGGTGAACAGCAATGTTTAGGGTCGGCCGGGCGCCGCCCAAGAACTGTCCCTCCCGAAACAAGAATATGAGCGCGGGCGTCGGCGAAACGCCCCGAGTTAAATCTCATTTACTCCAAAGCGACCTCCTTTTTCACGCGGCGTGGCGGGGGCGGGGGCGGGGGCGGGGGCGGGGGCGGCGGCGGAGTCGCACCCAGCAGTCCTTAACGCAATTCCCGCGCGCGCTGCGCCGCGCCGCGCCGCGCCGCGCCGAGCTGTTAACGCGAGATTCCACTCGGCGGTACACGCAAATTATGGAGCCCCTGGGAGTGGAGACGCGCTGGGCAAGCACGCCGCGCCGCGCCGCGGCCTGGGCCGGGGGCACACAGGACGCGACGGACCCGGCAGCGGGGGTGGCGGGCGAGAGGCGAGGCACGCAGAGGCGCGGGCGGGTGCTGGGTGGAGGGCCGCGCGCAACGGCGGATGGGAGGAGCGTCGCGGAGTGGGGGCGGGGAGGCAACCGAAGCGGAGAGGCGGAGAGGAGGCGACAGGCGAGGCTGGAGGCGGGGCTGGAGGCGGGGCTGGAGGCGGGGCTGGAGGCGGGGCTGGAGGCGGGGCTGGAGGCGGGGCTGGAGGCGGGGCTGCAGGCGGGGCTGGAGGCGGGGCTGGAGGCGGGGCTGGAGGCGGGGCTGCAGGCGGGGCTGCAGGCGGGGCTGGAGGCGGGGCTGAAGGCGGGGCTGAAGGCGGGGCTAGAGAGAGCGCTGGAGGTGGGGCTGAAGGCGGGGCTGGAGGCGGGGCTGGAGGTGGGGCTGGAGGCGGGGCTGGAGGCGGGGCTGGAGGTGGGGCTGGAGGCGGGGCTGAAGGCGGGGCTGAAGGCGGGGCTAGAGAGAGCGCTGGAGGTGGGGCTGAAGGCGAGTCTAGAGGCGGGGCTGGAGGCGGGGCTGAAGGCGCGGCTGGAGGCGGGGCTAGAGGCGGGGCTGGAGACGGCGCTGGAGGCGGGGTTGAAAGCGGGGCTGGAGGCGGGGCTGGAGGCGGGGCTGAAGGCGGGGCTGGAGAGAGCGCTGGAGGCGGGGCTGAAGGCGAAGCCAGAGGCGGGGCTGAAAGCGGGGCTGGAGGCGGGGTGGCGACAGATGTCCGCGTGAGCGCCGCAGGGGAGGCAGTTATTCACAGGAGGCCGACAGGCGACGACGCAGGAGGTGGGGCGGGGCGGGGAGGGGCGGGGTGAAGGAGATGTTGCTTTAGGACGGGGCGCGAGGCAGCGCTGGGCGGTGAGCACGAGACGACGAACATGAGGGGCGCGACGAGAGGCCACGGAAGAAAGCAGCCTCTGGTTGAAGAGACGCTGCGAAGCAGGATTATGTTGGAAAGAAGCCCCACGATTGAGACGTTGAAGTAAACGCACCGCAGGGAAGTCATTGGTACTTCTTTCGCGATTGGAATTTGGACCTGAATCACTGAGCAGTAAAAGAAGGAAAGAAATCTACGAAATTGGCAAGAGAGACGTAATGAGAACGGAACGAAAAAGGAGAGAGCGTAAACGATATAGGACGGAAAAGGATGGAAGAGACGAGCCAAAAAGAACAGGAAAGAAAAGTTATATAACAACTCAATGATAGATCAAGCGGTTACAAATACACTTAGCATTACATCGGTAGATGAGGGGACGGAGGAGGAAAAGGCGGAAAATCTGTTTCCCTCAGGAGAGAAAATTATAACAAAACGAGAAATGAAATGAAACGTGTCTCAGGCGGGAACGAACAAAACCTATTTTACCCCGTTCTGAATAAACCACACAACCTGATGAGTTTGCCCGCTCAGTTATGACACTTCAGCGTCCGACCATTTCCACGAGACTTTTTGATACGTTCTTTCCTCCGAAACGCGTGACCATAGCGCGGTGGGAATAGGACGGCACACGTCATCTCAGCGAGAAGCATTAACTTCAAGCCGCGATTATTTTCGTTCCTAGACCCAGAATGCTTTCCTGGAGAAGCGATGTGGCCTTGGTCTGCACGTGGCCTTGAGATGGGGCAGGGTGGCCACCGCGCGAATTGGCAAGAACCACGGGGAGCCCCATCCGCAATCCCCGTTCTGAGCAACCTACCGCTGACGCCGTGCGCTGAGGCTTCACAGCACGCGCCAGCGGGCCAGCGGACGCGGCTTGTGTGGCAAGCGCAGAGCAATAGCTGGCAGAACGGGACGCAGGACGCAGGAATACGCTCAGGAATTGTCTTGTGTCACGCCACATGATTGTAAGAAAGGGACGGGCGACTGACTGTGTCTGACGAATGGCTGTATGACACCGGCTGCGCCAACTCAGTGGCGTAATCGTTGCCCTTTCAGCGGCTTTCAGTTTGCACGAGGGCCTAGGGTTCGAGACACTTCGCCAGATTCTAGAATCTTCGGCAAGTTGCTCAGAATTTTAGCGGCCGACTACTCAGTTCAGTGGTGTTTTTTCGTGATTTCTCTGTCCAGTACCAAGCGAATACTAGGACATTACTGCAATAAACGGGTCACGATACACGAAATCTTGTCCTTCTTATCCTGTTCCTCTCACTTCCCCCTATACAGTTACACTTGCATGCACTAGACTACCACACATGTCGAGGGCTTAGACTTTGCCCGACGATGTTCTGCTGGAGAAGAGACCTAAAGTGGCAAAACTCCGCAAGTCCATGTATAAGTTGGCGCTGGTTCTCACGTTCCGGCAGCCGGGGAACGCCCGCACTTCTAAGGATCCAGCATGTCTAACACTAACGGGTCTAATGACCTCAGACGTCGACGCGCCCAGTGCAATACTCATTCATTCTGCTGCAGCATAGGTGTAAGGGAAAACAAAGACGTTCTATGTTTACTTTCTCGCATGTTGCGCACATAAAGTAGAAAGTCTTGCAATGCTGCAGCAAAAAACGGCGTTTGCGACAGAAAAACTCGTATTTACGTCTCTGACCGAAAAACTAAATAATTCTTATTCTTGTAGTAAATTACTTCCTCCAACTAGTTCCCCCGTATGTATGTCGGGGACCAAGTAATCCCTTTACCTTATCCCGTGAAACTTACTTTCGAATTTTACATGTAAATTGGGGACCAAAGTAAACCGGATAATAAAAAACACTGATCAAGTAGTTAAGGGCGACAAGGAAGTCGCCGCCGTTGCAGCAGTCGTTGGCCGCCGCGCTGCTGTCCAGCTTTTCCTTGTGCAGTTTTGGTTGCAGCTCTATACGGTGCATGTAATTCAAAATGGAGATTTTGTTTTCTGTCTGATAAGCGACATGCAACGTACTTTAGAATGTTACTTTTGTTAAGGCGAAGAACCTTGAACTGAATTACACATTGATGCCTGAAGTCGTCGTCGCTGATTTTGAAACGTCAGGGCAAAATGCTATGATCGATCATCCAACTGGGCAACAGCAAAATTGGAAAGGGAGTTGAGTTTTAAAAATAAAAGCTATGAAAATGTCTTTCGAAAATAAAGTGGCACCTCTACCTGCAACAGGATGAGATGGTAGGTCCACAATTTACTTCTATCCAAAAAGGGGTCGGTCCCCAAGTTACCTATGGCCTCCTCCAGGTCGGTTCCCAATTTATATGTGGGTTAAATACTCATCTTCTTTCAGGTTTCCAATTCACATTCCCTGACTCGTTCTGTAAACAAAATCCACGTTTTGTGGGTCCTTGATAATGAAAAATTGGTTTGTAGCAAAACGTCCGTCCGTCCGTCCAAAAACAAAGCTCGCGGCTAAATCGTCCGCAGAAATGTTATCAATATTGATACTCCCAGATCGATTCGACTAATGTCACGGAACCCTAAATTTGAGACAGATATTTTGATTTTGTAAGAATCATTGAAAAAAAATGAATCTTAGATCACTTTTATTTTTCCCGACGAGTTAGCGACGAAAAAACGAGAATTGCCATGGCGATGATAGAGCGATTGATTTGAGTGAAAATTGAAAAACGTTTAGCTGATAATGACATTCATTTACACAGGCAAAAAGGATTCGAACAATCTTTTGGTGTGTGGGAACAAACTTAAAATAAGTTATCGGACATTAACATTCCAAAAGAGCAATTAAAATCACGGAGTTGGCTATTCAATTGACGTAGAGTTGTAAGTGTTGGTGTTTCCAATGAGTTGATGGGTTCTATTCGCACATGCTGCACATCCGTTTCTATTCGCAGCGCCCTGGATGCGGCCATTTTGGCTGCAGCCACGCAACCCCAGCGCGGGGACGAGGCCCGCGCCCTCCGCTCTGTCCCGCAGGGAAGTATTTCAGGCGGCGCGGACTTCTCCGACCGCAGCGCCCAACTGCGCCACCGGCGAGCGCCCTCCTGCCCACGCCCCTCGGGCTACGCTGCGTCCCTCCTTCACGCGTTCACAGGGGAAACACGCCTCCCCACGCTCTTCAACACGCAGACACGGAAAGAAGATTCGCTGGCGCTTTCACAAATTCTCCTTTCGTTACGTTTCCCTCGCATTTCATCATCGACCCTTTAACGCCTTCCTCTCTATTACAGTTACTTACAAGGCTCTCCAAATTATTTACTACTTATTCTGCTGCGTTGGGACCCATGAATTTACATTCTTACACTGGGAACCAGGGAATTCATTCACCCGTGGTGTAGAAGAATGAGCGATACGTGATGAGAAAATATATAATAGTCATCGAATGCTATCGCAAACTTTTCTCTGTCTTTCAATGGCATCCGAAAATCAGCCCGTTAAATATTTCCGAACTCATAAAATGTGTGAGACACATGCGTGCGTAGCAAGCCGGGGGGTGATGGGGGAGTCAACTACACATCTGGGACACATTTGCCATTCAACTTCTTTTATCTACTATCATAATTTGAACGATATATTTACTAGTAAATTAATAAAAAATTGAATGAAACAATAACTATAACGATATTATTACTAAATCAAATTTGTTTTACGTTAAACTATTTACTTAGTTGCCACACTGCTTGGAGAACCTACTACCAAAGCTCATATAACACTTTCCAAACTTTCAGGTTCAAACGGTGAAGTATCAGATTTAAAGGTAATAAAGAAATAAAGTGAAAGTAAAAACAATTCACGCAAACACACCTTTGCAAAATTTAATACCTCTCTCCCTCATTCCTATAGTGTGAGGTATTATTAGCGCTTTACGGGAAAGAATTAAATTTATGCAAGTTTCTATAAAGATATCGCTGATAAGTAAAAAAGGAGGATAATTTCCGGCTGAGTATCGGGTAAGACAGGCACAAAATCTAAAAAGGGTAGAGTGAGTGAGTAGTGCCTGCAATATATTTGTGTAACATTATTCCCAGAATACGAAATTAATTACTGTTTTCATTAATTAAATGAGATCGTTCTTCTGACAAAAACTGTGTGTTTCTGCTGGTTTGTGGTTGGCCCCGGCCCTGTAAAATCTTGCTGGCTCAAATCTGCTCTGAACAATTGATCTATCCCCGCATCGTCTTCTCATATCACATGTTTCTCCGTTCCACTATCTGCCGTTTGGGGAATATTTTTTGAAAGACAGGTAGGGCAAAGTTCAACGCAACATGTGTAGAATCCGCTGAGTAATAAGCACGATGTAATGTGCTGACCGTGTATAATGACGATGCACATCTTAGGGAAGTTTAATTATCTTAGCAAAAAAAGTCACTAATTTGATGCGGCTACTTTGACACGCTTCGATTGCGCACTTCCAAGTTGAGGGAAACATTTCAACGTTCCGCTTCCGCGATTAACATAAAACACCTTTGAGCTCAGCCAAAGTACAATTCCCAACGCATTTGCATCATAACATACAGACACAGCTTTTCTGATACGCTTTCCTCTCCTCACTACTACTAAAATTATTGTATTGAATTCAATACGCGCATTCCGCACGTGTTCTATTTACACATATGCTCTCGGTTTTTGTTAAAAAAAGCCCTCGCCTGTTGTTGCGCCAGCAAGCCCGGCACCCGCCTCCGCGCCCCGCCCACGTGTCGCTGCGGTGGCACTTCCCGGCCAACGCGCGCGCGGAGTTTCCACCCGATACTATTTTACTCCTGATCATAAGTTATGCACGACGTTTAAAGCGGTTATCATAAATTCATAAGCGAAGCAATGGGCGACAACGCGCGCGGCGCGAAGCGGCGCGGCAACGCGAGACGGAGCGGCGCTATGACGTCAGCACCTGAGGAGAAAGGCGGCGGCGGCGGCGCCAAGAACGCGCGACGCGACGTCCTAATACCCAGCTCGGAAGAGAAAGGGCTGCGGGGGTGGGGCGGGGGAGATGTGCAGGTGGCCACGAGGGCGGAAGCACTTGCTGCCAAGGACCACTTTAGAGAGCGCGGGTGGGAGAAAGTAGAAGACACAAAAACCGGCGTCGGGGGAATAATTCAATATGCAGATTGAACGAGGTCGGGCAGACAATACACGAGTCGTTCATGATTTATATACCTACATAATACTTCAGGTATGAATTGTGAACCACCGAACCTACAATGCGGCCATTTTTTTTTCATTCCATTCGCTATTAAATCAAGGTCTTGGAAAAAAGAGAAGAAAAAAATAAATGCAATGTTATGACTCAATCTACTCAAATACTCTTTCATATCTCAAATAATATAATTAATCCCTGCAACTTTATCAATGATACTATGTGGATATCATTGAAAATAATACACAAACCCATTATGAATATCCTTGTTGCAAGTGACAAACGTGCAACGGTACTTTGATGGAACGTTCAATAACATAAGTGCATATGACATGAGGTGCAACTTTTAGGCACAACTAAAATAAGAACAAAGGAAAAGACATGGGAGTAAAAATAGGTAACTGTTGTCTGTTAATAATGTGACAGAAAACACGCATTCCTGCAAACATTGCAAAATTTCCCACATCGCACACTGAATTGTCAGAAACGTGTTTTCGTGTAAACATTCGAAAACTAAATTTCGGCTAACATATCCGTAAATAACATGCGCAAATCGTTTCTAAATTTCAGGAATTTTACTAAAAATGCAGAAACTGAATTTTCTACTTTCTTCTTGCATGATTTTTGTGGAGAATGCAAATCATATTTAAAATACGCTTACGTCAAACACCATCACTAAAATAGCTGAACGGGGGAAAAGCGAATATTGTTTGCATTCTTCATGAGGGCCATGCCGTCTATAGCGGAGCGCCTAGAGCACGCAACTTGCACCGCATGCGAGACACGCACACGGATGCCGCCTCCAAATGAACATCATCGGCAGCCTCGAACTCCAGTGCACGCGACGACACCCGCCTCCTTCCCAGCGCTAACCCCGACATCGTTCGTCCTTGCAGCATTCACCCTTTGGGAATGTACCTGGAGGCATGAGAATGTTTCGCGTAGTGAAGAAAATTCCTAGTAAGAAACGCATGTCTCATTTGATGAAAAAATTGACCCTTGTGGCCATTCTTTAAGTACGGCCATGTCCTATTTTCAAAGGGTTTCATGCCCCAGTCATCAGTCGAGTTGTTGATAAAAAAATAGTAAATATTTTTTCACGACTACATATGAGTATTCTCAGATACCATGAAACCATTCCTCTATCAAAATTGTTTTTGTGAAACTGAATCCAAAAAGTGATCACAAAATTTGTTTTACAGAACTACATGAAATGAATCGAACAGTTTGAATAGCAAAGTGAATGAGAATATCTTCAGCCAATAGATTACGTCACCGATGCCAGGAAATTCTGCATTTCTTTTACATATTTACAGAGAATGAAAAACTGCTATGCAGTCTTCGATCATGGGAAAGGTGTCCATGATTACGTTAGACAAACAGGAGTTCGTGAAAAATACAACAAAAAAAAAGAGTAACGATTTTGACTGGAAAATGCCAATTTTACTTTTCCGTATATTATACGTACGTTATAGTGTAGGGAAAGTTATGTAATGCTGCGCGAAAATCGGCGTATTTTCGGCAGAAAAACACTTATTACAGGGCCCTGGTAACGAAAAAGTGGATAAATTCAGTTGCTAAATTAAGAAAAAAATCTTCTAACACGTGGTGCAGCCAGACACACTGTTTTATGGTTTCTTGATACCGAAAAACCAATAGTCTGTCTATCCGTCTGTCTGAATGTCTGTCTGTCGTCTGTCTGTCCGTCCGTCTGTGAAGAACGCTAGCGACTAAACCGTTCAGCTGATTTTTTTCCAAAACTGATACCCCGATCTGACAAATCTCGTGGCACCTTGAATTTGAAACCCATATTTTAATTTTGGGGGTACCTTACATGAAGCCCCAAGGACATTTACAAAATGTTCAAAAAAATGCCGCCAATAATTTTAACGAAATGTTGTTGCTGGATATTCTGAAGGTCATTTAAGAGAACGGCGTAGGTCCCATTTTGGTTGAAATCTTTGATTTTTTGAAAATTGAAAAAATTTAAAATTATTCGGCATCTTCCTACAACTGCAATTATTAAGATACAATTTTTTTCTTCATGAAATACGTTCATAAAAACAGGTCTTCAAATAAAGTCACGTTCAATTTTTCAAAAACATAAGTATTTTTGGGAAATTTGTGTCAAACAGAGGCAATTTTATTTTCTTTAATCCATTTTTTTTCTAAAAAACCGCACGACATTTTTATTAAATTGGAACCTTAGATAGCATAAATGAAGCTTAAGAGAATGGTGCAGATTTCATGTTCGTTGAAATGCCTCATTTTGCAAAACTTTTAAAAAATTAAAAGATTTTCGGCGTCTTTCTACAACTACAATTGGGACGATACAATAATTTCTCTTAATGCAATACGCTCATCAAAGACCGATATTCAAATAAGGTAATGTTTAATTTTTTGAAAATAAAAGTAGTTTTTCTATAATTTCCTGACAAACATAATAGCCTGCTCGGAATTGTCTACGCTTCGTTTTCTTCGTCGTTTTCTTACAACTACAATTGTGAGAATACAACTTTTGGTATTGCTTGCTGTATTTCATGACCATCTGTAGAGGATTCCATTGCGTAGTTCATGCGTATTGGTCGAAAAATGAAATTTCTGTCATTTAGCCGACGTTTCGGATGAAATATATTTACCAAAACGACATATTCAAATAAGGCCATGCTCTTTTTTTTCTTAATATGAGTAGGTTTTGTAAAATTCCGTGACAAACATAATAGTCCACTGCAAATTTACTGCGCTTCGGACAGCTGGATACGTCGTAAATTAGAATTTGCAATTTTGTATATTATTTCTTTGTTCGTTTCGTCCACCTTTTGTAATACATTTACGCATACATATTTTAGAAATTAATTTTGAAATATTTGAAATAAAAATTACTAGCTCTTAGAATATCGACAATGCAACGAATGCAACAATGAAATTCCGTTTTGCACTCGCAAATTTCTATGAATTACGTGTCATTGTTGTGACCTGATGGAGCTGTATGAAAAGGAGTTATAATTGTGAAATTTACGTTCATAATTGCGTATAAATATTTAGTTTTCGTACCAAATGCTGTACAATTTGTAGTGAGTAGAGTACTTTTGCATTGTTCTAGAATACTCTTCTCTAATCATCGCCCTATGAAAAGCATTTCTATATTGTCCGGGGTATCAACCTTGTTTTTCGAATACAAGTTTACAAAACGTTTGTATTACATATTTATGCAGTTGTAGAATTAACATAGTTCTGGTAATGCTGCGATGGAAACAATGTCCAATTCAACCAAGAAGCGAACAACTCACTTTTCGCTTCTTGGTTAAATTGGACGTTTTCAAATAATAACCAAGATTTTAGTAGCTCACAAAGTGCAATCTTTCAATACTATGTAGCTGTTTTTAATAACGCGGGAAAGTATGTGCTGTTGTAGCCCCACTAGTTTTATTGTGTTAGTTCACCTATTTTCATACTGCACGTATCGACTGACTTATACTCAGTGCTTCACTGCTTACGACTCAGCTAACGCCATGAGCAATACGGCGCCAAGGAAGAGGCCTTCCACCATTAAACGTTCTATGTACGCCTTCCGATGTGCCCAGCCCTGAGTGCCAACACAAGCTCGGCAGAGGACGACTTATACAGAGAGACTGTACTGGTCAGCGCGTCACTAAATGGCTAATCTGCCAAGGGTGGGCGTTGGCTAGTAAGTACGTACCATTAAATGTTCGTCATTTAGGTGTTGCATTATGGAACAAAACCTTTTTTATACTCTTGATAAGCAAAGAACTGTCGTATTATACTCGTATGAATCTACAATGGTCCGACTAAAATACGTTGGTGATTGACAGTTGTGCTTCTGAAGCTGTAGCTTCTTCACACAATGTGAGTGTATGATTTGGTTACTTTAATAAGTATGTATTTCAAGTGTTTATCTTCGTGTCCCGGGATAAGGTTCTCAGTGGTACGCAAATTGTCACCGTCGCTCCTTACCACAACTGTCAATCACCAACTTCTTTAAATCGGACCATATACTATATTACTGTATTATTCGTGAAGACTGTTTTTGTTAATTTTTTTTTTAATATAAAGAGGATTCAAGAAGTTCAGTATTCAACTCAAATTGTTACCACTATTGTAAATAAGACACATTTTCAGACTCTCTCCATTATCCAAGGAACATCTTCGGAAATAGGTCGAAGAAAGCAACAACATGTGATTTTAAGTTTTTCAATTTTTACCGAAAACTTGTGCTGATTGAACACGTAGACATAAAACAGGAAAGTAGAGTTTATTTCGCGACAACAGACAAACCTACAAAAAATCATGTCGTGCACTGCGGTCTATTTTTTTGCCTATTCTTATTAATGTACAGTCGTAGTGACAATAATCCGTAACTATTCAGTACTCTAATAGTTGTATTACAGAATAGCATTATACACGAGAGAAGATTTCCAGAATACTTGAATATTGAATGTAATAACTTGAAGGTAGAGGATAGGAGGCTCTCAGGAAGTGAGAGCTAGTTGATATTCAATACACAATGAGGATAATGCATGCAGAAACTGGGTTGAGAGAGAAGATTGAAATGTACGGAAAAAGCAGGGCAGTATAACTGTGCTGATATGAATATACTGGATGAACCGAAAAAGGTCTCAGCATGATCAGAGAATATCATTTTATGCTCATAATTGTAGCAATATTATATCTTTCTTTTATATCTGTATTGTGCTGTAATGAGCTGCTCTTTTTTGTGTGTGTTTTTGAATTTTGATGACTGAATTGTACTGAAATGTGATGACTGTAATGTATTATGGTTTATTGTAGTGTTGTGATTGTATATTTTTATTGTATGAAATGGCGAATTCAACTGCATTCCTTAGAGGGACTAAAATAAAGCGACTACCATTGGCTCTAAAGAAAGAGTGTCCTCTCACCCCAAACACAGCTTCAATCTGCCTCCTCCAAACGACTGAATGATTAGTGATTCCGGGTGCGTCTACCGGTAAGGTGATTATCCCCGTAAGTGCAGTCCATGTTTTTGTAGCGGGAGGTAGTGGTGATCTTCACGCGCTAGATGGCGGGATCCGGCGCCGATCTACTCGTTGGCTGGCGAGTGCTTTCCCCAAACGGGTACATCCCCTCAGCGGGGCATCGCCCCAGCCGGCAACAACTCGAAGCTCTGGACCGTTCTCCCGACATGTTCGGTAATGTAGTGCATGTAAGTAAGTGTGTGTACTTAAGGGGTGACGATACAAGTAAGAGGAAGAAAAGATCGCATGCGACCCGTGGCCCGTTCCTTAAGGCACAGCTCTGCCATTCGCCTGATGTGGATCAGAAACCATGGAAAACTACCGATCAGAGCAGCCGGCGAGAATTCTCCTGTGGAAAGCGGTTGCATTTCACCTCAGTGGCCAGTGTTGAAAACCCTGCCCCCGTCGGGAGTGAAGCACTGTCAGAGGCACCAATTGATGCCCTGCGCCTCTCCCACCCCACGGGGCATCTCCCTCGGCAGGCCTGGCCCCGCGCCTGGCTCAAGAATAGGCTGCCCGCCCGCGCGCGCCAACCGAGCACGACGCCCCCTTCGCAGCACGTGGACAGGACATCTGCTTCCTCAGCACAAATGCAGCCAACGACACATTTCGGTAGCAGCGGCACGCCAGTACTCGCGAGACGAGCTCGGTCCGGTGCGGCTGGATGTGTCTTGCAATGTGTATTACTCGTTCACTTTACATTTGCAGACGGGAGAATTAGGAACTAATGTTGTTTGTGAAGTGAAGGCCCGAACACACAACCGAGAATACACGAATGGCCCCGATGTCAATCAGCATCTGACCAATCAGCTGTCTCTTAAGGCAGCACAAGCGCTACCGCCACAGCTGACGAATTATGCCTTTCTGACAGTGAGCTGGAGTCGCGCCCTTTAATAATTAAGGTAATATACAATAAAATAGATCACAACTCACGCTATTCACAACATTCACGCACAATATTTTTATTTCTTCTTTGCACTTATCTACTGCTTAAAGGTTATGTTCTTGCCCCGCCTGGGTTCTGTGTGCTGCTCACCGCCATCTATATCATATTAATCGGTCAGTATATACTGCAGACGCGCGTTTTTCATTCAGTCGGCGGTGACCTCATGTAAACAGATCGCAGCGCTCCGTCTGCAAATGTAAAGTGAACGAGTAATACAACCGTCTTCAAAATTATCACATTATTACCGAAATAAAGGAAATATGATATTGTCATGAATGAAATTATTTGCTTCTTTATATTAATGTAGGAGCGATTCGTAACCATGACGTTAAACAGGAAAGCATGAGGTGAGTGCGATCTGATTGCATAAGTGGGATCATCGTCTCCGAACCCAACGGGTCAGCGATTATCGTGTCAAATGGAGGACACATGCTAACGAATGAACAAACCGCAGCTGTATATTGCAATTACAGAATGAAAAGCATGGCATGAGCAGAATAGTTTAATTTCTGAATTACACATTTCGCATATTCGTAAATACGCATTTCTACTTTTATTACCTGCTCCATCCTTGTCAATATGATTACATAATCCGTTACTGATTGCCTCGTATTTTCATAATTAGGCAATTAAAAACGAATTTACTTTCCAAGGAATAATCTTGTCACCGACACTGTGATTTCACATTTCAAAATACCACGGTATGTATGTATTAGCATGTATGCTAGTTACGTTCTGTCTAAGCATATTAAGTTCGAAGACCCTATGTAAAAACATTTTAGAAAGTATTCTGTCAATAATTTTATTGAAAATCCTTAAAAAAATTACGCAATCACTAAAATATCTCCAAGGAGTAAATTACGTTCATCACAGTAGAGCGTACGAATAAATAATTTGTCAAACAGCTGTTAAGCTTGATCAATTAGTACTTCGGCTTGAAACAAACCGCACTGCAATTCATTTCTCGTTGCAATGAACGCCAGAAAGAGCCACTCTCAGACGAGAAACAATTCCCATCTCTAGCGCCCCGTTGGCAACAAGCGAGAGCGTATTCCGGATGGGGGCTTCTTTAACAAAGGTTGGCAGCGAGAATGCGAGCCGCTATTGAACGAGCTTCGATCGCCGGCGGCGGGGCGGGGCGGGGCGGCGCGGGGCGGGGCGGCGCGGCAGGTGGAAATGAACAGGCGTCGGAGCATCACACGCGGAGGGAAGGGCGCGCGGGGGGGGGACCGGGGGAAAGAAGGAAAAAAAACAGAAATGACAAGGGCAAGCGTTCACGCGAGAGAATCGAACTGCTGTCAGCGGAAGCCATCGGCAATTGAGAAGCGGACAGAGGCGGATGAGAAGAGGCAAGGGAAGGAGCTCAGAGAGGGGGCAGCTGAACGTACTAGTTGAGAGTTAAAAATTTACAGAGAATTCACCTTACAGTCGTTTTCGTCGGAATCTGACTGGAAGAACCATTAAGAGAAGTAGGCATTAACATAGTGATTAGCTAAAGGAATCCATCTCCAATACGTGTGTTTCATTAGAATGTCGAGATGAAATGTTCCTGGTGCAAGGTGGGTGGGGAGGTGCGCGGCGGGGCTGATAGCATCGACGTCACGCGAGCGCCTGTGCGCGGCTCGCCCCCGCGGGCCGCGCCGCGCCGCGCCGCGCCGCGCCCTTATTCCTGGAGGCGTCATTCGCCCACCGCCGCGCGGCCTCGCGCTTGCTTCAACCGCCGCTGCCGTGACGCCCCACAATTCGTTGTCAACAGCTCATACGTTGGCCAGGACGGCCCCCCAACCATCTCGCTACTCGCCAACCGAGAGGCGCGTCATACTTTTTTGTTGTGCAAAACAAACTAGTGGCGCTACAGAATGGCACAGGCTTTCTCGTATTAGTTTTCTATTTCCTTGGTTCTAGGGTAGCTATTTGGAATATTTATTTACTATATATTTTATTGCAATACTATTTACTATATTCTTACACAAAATTTAAAGAAAAAATTTCGAGCTCTTTTCGAGAAAATTTTGAAAATGTCCGGGGGACTTCATGTAAAGAACCCCCAAAAATTAATGAATGTTTCTCAAAATCTCAGAACTTCGACTCAGGCCATGTGGACAGAGGTTTATTCAATTACGCATAGTTTAGGCGGTAGTGGTCTTCACATACACCGGACGGGCGGACGGACAGACAGATGGACGGATGGACGGACGGACGGACGGGCGGACGGACGGACGTTTTGCTTTCAATTGGTTTTTCGGTATCAAGGATCCACAAAACTTGGATTCTGGCCACACCACGTATTAGGGGATATTTCCCCTTAATTTAGCACCTGGTTTTATCCACTTTTTCGTTATCACGACCCGGCAATGAAAATTTTTTCTACCGAAAAGTCGCCATTTTTTCGCGCAGCATTACATCACTTTCCCTACACTACGAATACTACTCCGTATTGTGACCGTACACAGAACGTATACGCGCACACCGCATGCATAGAACGTCTAGCGCGACCGGAGCCAGGCGAGACGCGTCGATCGATAATGAAAATCGATGCTGGCTCTTGCCCAGACGTAGAGAGTGGAACACTTGTCTGAGCGCCGCCGAACTGTAAGCAACAGAAAGCGAACTGGAAACGCAGCCACTTGCAACACAGCACGAGGACGACGCATGTCTACGAAAAAGTACTACTCAAGCTCAATAGGGGGAAGAGATGTTCATGATATGTTCAGATAAAACATCCGTTAATATCTAAGACGAGATGAGAGCGCGTGGCGGATGAGAAAATGTGATTACAATCATATTCTTTCATGTAATGGCGCCACGTGGCGACAAGTATGAATAGTACGTAAAGGGTAAAATTTAAAACGCTTTACAAACTTTTCAGCTTTTTATTTTTGTTGTAAACGCCCATCCTGCGACTGAGGAGCAGAATTCGTAAGGAGGAATTCTTGGAGACGTGACCGTGGGTGAAGGTCAAATTAAACCGAGCCAGCAGCCTGTACGACGTGAGCAGACGCCGCGACCCCTCCGGCTGGACACAAGGTCACGCTGCCAGGAAACCCAGGAAAGTCGAACGAATACTGTCAGTACAGCTAAATTTTTCTAGCGTGGCCGCTGCGATTCGCGAGTAGAGGGGGAAGCTGAAAGTGGTGGGGGGAGCCAGGAGGCGACTTGCGCGCATCTGCCCATTCCAAAAACATTAGCCTGCCACACCGCTCGTGCTAGCGAATTTGCTTGGAAATTAATTTGCTTCAGTGTCTTCGTTCGGTAGTGGAGAAACACCAAATTCACTTGATCGCCCGGCTCTGCTCCCATTATCTTCATCTTTTTCTCTGTTTCCCGTTTCGTCACTATCATAACTAGCATTACTATCGTTTGCGGCGTTGCCGGTCAAAATAACCATTGCTTGATAGAGTGCACTAAATAATTCTGCGGCGAATCACTTTCATTGAAACTCTCGAGAGCAGATTCCACGCTCTTCCTTTTCCTCTCTTTAGCAGAAGTTCAAAATGAACACGATTCCCTCAGTTCAATTCATTTTCTTATTAAGCCTGTGAATACGTCTTTCCGAAACACCCCTAGCATCAGGTCACTCCCTTAAGAACTACTATGGCATTTTTGACACCATTTGCTTCTTTCTTCATAAATTGATATACTTTGGCAACTATTTTACGCGTCTGACTGTGAAGGCCTTTCTTTATTCAACTTGCTCTGAATCGGACGCATTGCAATAATCACTAACAGAATAATCACTTAAAACACAACTTTCGAATCACGAAGAAATGCTTCTCTCTAGTAGGAAACGAAACTGGAAGCTTGTACCTCGCAGTTACGAAAAGTCGGGGTCAATGTTTACGCAACTGGAGTAGGGCTGTCAAGATGTGCTGGGAAAGGGCGAGCTCCCCCCTAAACAGCTATGTTTGAGGAGATCTGAGCCCACGACCTTGAGCGGCCACGCTAAAATAATACTACTGTAATTTTTATATAAAATACATATTGCTAGGTCCCAGCAAAATCTGCGACGAGCTAGGTTATATATTACATTATTTCATATTGTAGGCAGACACTAGAATTCGTTTAATACGATCATAAGCTTCCATTCAGAAAATAATTTTAAGTTCCTTACATTTCATTAATAAAATCAGTATAAAAGGGATAAGGTGAAAAAGAAATTATATTGTTTTTCTCTCTCCTATTTTCGGATTTTGTAACAGTGCACTATGCGGTAACCAGGAAAAATAGTGTAGAAAGGGAAGTTTCTTTTGTTTGACAACAATATAATAAATTTAATGTTTTTTGGTTTTATTTTCACACAAGTATAATACTGTTGGGTCACAATTTGTCATATAATTACCAACTTATATCCTGTGGAGAAGCTCAGGACATTCAATTCAAAGCGTTTATAACAATTTATTTTTGTGGATGTATATATGTGTATTTCTCTTTAATAGTGCTGCATTCTGTAATTGGGTTTCTTTTTTTTTTTGTGATTATATTGTTATTTCTGTATATTTTCAGTATGTTTTTCTGTTGATCATAAATCTGCTAGTAGCCCCGTTCCCACCAGCAGTAAATGTTTTCGCAATCCTGAATAACCAGGGATCCTTTTCTCCCAAAATAAAGAATAATAGATCCCGTTACAGATTTCAGTATATACGTAAGTATGCGGGAAAGTAAAAAGGGATTCAAAAAACAACGTGGCAGTTTATCCAATGAAAAATACGTAATTTGTATCTGGACAAAGATTTTTACGACATATCACATGATCTCCCTCCTTGCGGACTACCAAGGATCAGATGAAATTTGTCTGCGAATGGAAAGAGCTTCCCCTGTTGGGATATAGAATTTCGAGGGATAAGTGTCCAGACCTTTAAAAAGTAGGAATGCCTAATGATACGATTGTATGCTGTTACAATAAGGTAACAGGATATAAATGGAAAACTCTACGATAAGTGATAACATTTTCCTGTGTCTGTTTTTAAAAACTAACAGCAAAGCAATTCGTTAATGGCCAATCTCTTGAAAATACGTAGCACCAATAAGAAAAAATCAGGGGAAAAACAGTAAATGCTCCAAAATGTACCAACAGTGCATTTATATTACAAAATATATTTTCGGTAACTGCTCTCTCGAAAGTTATTTTTACACACACCAATAAATGTATATAGGTAAGTTTGCAAAGTTTCTTTATTTTATCTCTTGCCTGGGAGAAATGGAAATACGTGGAACTATTTTTCGTTCGATCACAAAATATAACGTAAGGAAGCTCCATAAAATTTTATTCCGGCACCGCATAAACGTGAATCCAATATGCCCAGTTCCAATAACCTTTCCGCAAGAACGAGCCCTCAGCAACAGTTCTCAACAACAGTTTTTCATGGAATGACTGATGACCCCAGAAACCTCAGTGTCGCCGCAAATACGAAAAGAACACAAAACTCCCACTGCTGCGGGCCGCCTGCAAACGCCACCATCGCAAGATCCATCGACGAAAGCAGCCCCCCGCAAAACCGCCGGCAAATAAATACTACGAGCGGGCGCAAGAAAGAACATTAATAAGCGAGAAGTTACTTATGTAAGCTGTCCTGTTGATATTCATGACGCCGCAACCGCCGCTTCGAATTTGTCACGGGAGAGATGAATGAGACGAAAAACAACGCGGCATGTGATCGATGGGTGCGAAAGAAACAGCGGAATCTGGGTTGCGCAGGGCTCCTTTAACACGCTCCACTAATAGATTTATTAGGTTAATTTCTATGACGCGAATAAACACGTGGCGCTTTCGATTTACATTAATAAGAGCGCAGGAAGCGGAGCTTTTTCGCAGGGCGGGTCGCTTGCGCCCTTTCCTCGCTCGTGCTCGGGAGCGCGGCCGCCCCCACACCCGCCCCCGCCCTCTCGCCGCCGCCGCTTTGGGGGCATTTATCAAAGTTAAATACCGGAAAAAGTCGAATGAAGGCGACTGGCGTAGGCGCTGGGGAGGGCGGTTCATGGATCACCTTGTCATCGCGGAGTAAAGTACGACGTAGTGTGCCTACGGTGGTGACGACGGGGGCGGTGGTGCAAGGGAGGTGACGGAGGCGACAGCGGGAAGGGAGGTGGTGACCTAAGAGGAGGGGTGGGAGGGGTGAGGGACGGAGAGGGAGTTGTGACGGGGGTGAGGGCGTAGAGGCTGAAAGAGTCGTGGGGGGGGGGGGCAATTCGGCAGAAAAGAGAGGTGAGATGTGAGGGGTAATGGAGATGGGGCGTGGGGGGCGGTGTGGGCGCCAGGGAGGGGGGCGAGGAGGGCATGAGAGGCGCCGCGGGGGCAGAGGTGACGGTAGGAACCGAAAGAGTAGCTGAGAGGGTGGAGATGGAGGCGGCAGCGAGGGCTGCAAGCGGCGGAGTCCCAGAGCGGTGGCGATTAGCAGTGCTTGAAGCGGGGCGTGGGGAGGGGCAGGGGGGGCGTGGCGTGGCGGGGAGGGGAAGGGCGGAGCGGAGGCGAACGAAGAGGCTGGAGCGGCACGCGAAAGAGCCGTGGCGTAAAGGGAAGTGGGGGAGGGAAGCGGGCGGCGGAGGCGGCGACGTCGCACGAATAGAGGTGCGTGTCTGCGGCGGAAGAGGGGGGAGCAGAGAGACACGGCCTCTGCCTCCTGGCGTAGAATGACAGAGCGCGACGCCAACGAAATGATAAGCAAGATGGCTTCACAAAAAGTAGTCGTAAATGTACAGCGATAATAATCATACAAATCAAACACTATCAAAAATACCGATATGCTCATGACTTGGGAATGCGCACCTGACAAGTAAATATATAAAAAACGTTTTCACTCCGAATATTTCGCCTGCATAAAAGAATTCTGTTAGGAGTACTCAGAGTGAAACTAATTACTTTCTTTCAGCGTAAACAAGTTACGAGAAACATTATCTTAGCGTGAAGCGGCTATCAGAAGAAAAGTTTTAGCCAGAAAAGTACACGCACCCAACGACCAAAAGGAAACAAATAACACTTCAAAGCTAAGAAGAAGTGTCGAAGGGAGAGGGGTTCTTTGCCTTAGTAGTCAGGCATGCCAGTGGGAAGTCTGTGCAGTAATAGTGATTGGAAAACGATATCGCAGCCACACATCGAGGTCCGGGTGCAGTGGTCGAGTTTCGTGGAAAGTATGCCGGGCAGCGATGGCGAGGACGGCTTCTACCGCGCAGCGCCGTCGGGCGGACCAGCGGGGGCAACTGGTGCTGGGCGAGCGGTGTGGGAGTGAATAATGCAAGATTGAGGGCTGTTGGGGAACCCGATGAAGCGATGGGGGGAGGGCGACGGTGACGCGGCAGGCGATGGCCACGCCAACAGAGGTCGGGGCGGTGGGAAGCCGATAATGCGGTTTCCGGATGGGCCACGAGAGGGAGTGAATGCTGCAAAGGGCGAGGAGTGACGGGGAGGGCGGTGAGCAGAACAAGCTGCGAGGAGGGAGTGGTGACGCCGATGGAGGTTGAGTGATGAGGACCCTGGATGACGGTTGCGCGATGAGCTGTGGAAACGGGGAGAGAAGGCGGCGGTGGTAAAGGCACTCACTTGTACTACTACTGTCTGTACGTTGTTGAGGGCAGGCAGAAAGGGGAACGGTGACGGTCGTGGCTTGAGTACGGAGGCGTGGGTACAAAGGTGAGGGCACGGAGGCGTGTAAAAAGTGACGTGGGTACGGAGACGTGGGTATTGTGGTGAGGGTACGTTGCGAAGGTACGGCGGAGTGGGTATAGAGAAGTCGCTAAAGAGGTAGGTGTACTGTGGCTTAGGTACGGAGGCATGACTATGGTGGCGTGGGTACGATGGCACATTTATGGGTGAAAATGCATAGACATCGGTACGGTGTAGCCAATTCTGTGCGGCCGGTATGACGTGGCCGGTGCGGCATGGCCGCTACGGTTAGGCTGGTACAGTGCGGCCAGTATGGTGTGGCCGGGTACGGTGTGGCTGGTGCGGTTGGCTGGTTTGGTGTGGCCGCTACGTGTGGCGGGTACAGTGTCACCAGTACGTTCGCAAGGGAAAGTAGGGCAGTATAGTAAGGCGGCAGGATAATGGAGGGTGAATTGTGGATGTATGATGGAGGTGGCCAGATTGCTGGGCGGCGCGGCGGGGGCGGGGGCGGGGGCGGGGGCGGGGCGGGCAGAGTGGGCCGCGCTCCGGCGAAGAGGCCGCCGCTCCATATTCATGGGGGCAGCGCCGCGACGCGACGGTGCGGCCGCTCTCTCGGGGCAGAGGGCCCTTCCCTTCCATTCCCTTCCCTTCCCTCGCTCCCGCCACGGGTAGCACTCCCGCGCCCACAACCGCACCCCCCCAGGCCGCACTTCCGCCCGTAAATGCCCTTGTTTGTCGACCCACTTTTTGGATTTTCTCCAGAAAGCCACATCCCAACGCAGTCTCCTCCACGCCATCTGCCGCCACTTTGCCGGCATTCGCGCACACCCGACTTTTGCTTTAATGCGCAGTTTAGAAACCAGGAATTTCTCGGGACGATTGGACAAAAATTGCACTAATACATTGTACACGGTATACACTTCGTGAGAAAGACACATTTATGTTTATAAATAAATCCAATCAATCATGCTTCGTCAAGGCATTTTAAACAGTAATGACATGTATAATGACATTATTCATGAATGTTGTATTAATAAACAGAAGATCTGCTTAGATGGTTCGAGATATCAACTGATGTCAGTGTATGAGCGTTGGGCCCTAGGATTCGGTGGCAGGCTTTTCGGCATGAGTTCATGAGCTAAGACGAGTTCAGCCAACATACACTTTCACTTATATCGACCATACTACCACATATATTGGGAGGTTACACCTTGTGCGGGTTGGGGCGGTGCACCGCTAGTGGGAGATACCCAGTTGGGGAAATCCCGCAAGCCGACTGGTAGGTGGTTACCGCATATCGCCATCCGGTGAGGCTACCTGCCTCGATAAAACATGCACTACACTTACGGGACTAACGGACTTAGCCGTTGACGCGCCCAGAATCAATAATCACTCAAGCAATAAACAGCAAACACATTTAAACGATAATCGTAAAATATAATAGTAGCAATGCATTCTCGCAAAGCAGGTCTGATTGTGGTGAATATCGCGCCTCTCGCACGCAATCGAATCGATGCGCCGCGAATGAAGCGCGCGCGCCCGCCAGCGGCAGCCCACGGCCGCCAAAACGGCGCCGCCTGGCGCGGGCGGGGGCGGGGGCGGGGGCGCGGGGGCGGGGGCGCGGGCGGGGGCGCGGGCGGGGGCGGGGGCGGGGCGGCGGGAGCCCCCGTTTACGTATGCGCATACGGAGCAGCGGGAGCGCTCGGCGGAGTTTCTTGTTACATATTTGCCCAATGCGCCGCGCGGCCGTCGAGTGTGCAGCCCAGCGGGCGCCTGTGACGTCACGCTCCACCCCGGGAGACCTTGAGCCATCGGGGGTTTGGCAGCGACTCAGAGCTCCCCATACGCACTCCACTGCGCGAGGCCGCTCAAATGCCCGAAAGGTTTTCCAAGAGGAACGCGTCAAGTGCCGAGAAGTACAAACGTGACGGAAACCTCCAAAAATCACAACGAAAAAAGTGTTAAGAGATTGGAGAATTAGATAGACATTTGCCTTTTAGAAAAAGTCTTACAATGAAACACTTTCAACCTCAATTAAAAGGGCCTAATAAAGTAAAAACAAGAAATTTTGTTGCAAATATTACTTTTGTACAAAATCTGTACTTTTAATATACAAGAAAATAATGAAAACTAAAAAGTATTTGGAAAAAGATTAATTTTATTTACAAATAAACTCGTGTAAAAGAAAAGTGATTATGTGAGCACATTTAAGTAACTAAAACGTCTTCGTTAAGTCTGAAAATCGGACAGTTTGTTGAAAGTGGGCATTGAAAACCGAAGTGATGCAATGGTGTACTGTAGATGTCTTCGACATCGAAAAAACCTTCGACTCAGAATGGCGTCCTGGCTTATCATTAACATTTCAAAAACCTGGCATCACGGAGTATTGTATTGTCCTTATTAAAAGCGTCCTCACCACTAGGTCCTTCTCCATATGATTACGTGGTCCGCTTTCAGTTCCTACTATATTCGCAAGTGAACCTGAAGCCACCAATTCTTTTTAATATCCTCACGTGTGAGGCGTCAAACAGTAAAGTACTCAACAAACCAAATACCGGATGATGCAACTCTTAACAAACCAAATACTGGAAGACTTCAAACTTAGCCTTCTATTATAATATATTGTGACGATTGGGACATGGACCAACCGTCCCTTCCACCCACGTAGTCACGGCGTCATCGAAACGCAGCCTAAAGGAGAGCGCGCCGCTGCAGTCAATTACCAGAACGCCATGTGTTGGCAGGTGACCGCAACTCTGCGCGAGACTTGCCGGACACGACACGCGCGGGCCGTCATCTCAATACGCCGGACGGATAATAGAAACCTTGCCTTCTTGGTGTAGTCGCCGGCGCAGTAAGTTGGTAATTGCGAATGTTAAGCAGTGAGTAAGGAGAACGCCTCATTGAAAGACGGTTAAAGTAATTTGGACAGCGACGCGAAGGAGGATAAGTGTGAAATCCATTTGGATGTACGCACGTAAGTCGTAAAATCTATAAGATAACGAAAATAATTGTGAAGTTTGAACTATATTTTCGAGGCGAAATAGTTACAGATTTTGGGAAAACGCAAGTGACATGTTGAAATGCAGAAAGAACATTCGAATCAGTATTAGAATCGTGAAATAAATGTGAGCTGAGAGCGGTGCCAAGAACAATTAAACGCCGTTAGTTATTCGATACGAGCGAAGACCGTTAGTACGCGTCGGCGTTCAACGTGTGGGTACGAGACAGAAGAGAGAAGACGAGGCCTGCGCACAAGGGTGCTGTGTGCCGGAAGAAGACGCAAGAAGGAAGAGAAGTCGTGGAGAGGACTTGGTCTGGATTCGGTCGACGCTGCGAACGCGAAGTCTCCAAGGGCAACGCGGAAGAACGAAGAACGAGCCGGTGTCGCTTGACTGATTAATTCGTTTTTCCGGGCGCGTCAACAAATGAGGTCACTAGTCCCGTAAGTGTAGTGCGTGTTTTTCTCGGGAGGTGGCGATGATCTTTTCCCCGATGGATGACGAGATCTGGCGCCGACCTACCGTCGATTAGCGGGGTTTTCCCCTCAACCAGGTATCTCCCACTAGCGGGGCTCCGCCCCAGCCGGGACAAGCTGTAAGCTCCCGACCGGTCTCCCGGCATGTGTGGTAGTGTAGTGCATGTTAGAGGCATGTAGTGCATGTTAGAGCATGTGCGTGTAAGAGGAGAGGATAGGACAAGGAAGAGGAAGGAAAGATCGAGAGCGGTGCGTGGCCCGTTTGTTAGGGTACTGCTCCGGCATTCGCCTTATGTTGATCGGAGAAACCACGGAAAACTACCGATCAGAGCAGCCGGCCGTTAGAATTCTCCTCGAGACAGCGACTAAATTCGACCTAGCTGACAAGCTAGTGTCGAAAATCCTGCCGCCGTCGAGACTCGAACCTAGGACCTCCCGGTCAGAGGTCGTTGTCGCGATCTATGTCGATGTCCCAGCGAGGCAAGTGCGAGAGCGCGCTACCACGAGGGAAAGAAAGTCGCACTGGCAGAGTTTAGGGCGTGACTTAATGAGACTAAAATGAACAGAATGATTCAAGAAGCAAATGGATGCCTTGTAAATTTTATAACACTTGATTCTAATTTGATTTTGAAGAAAAAGTAATTTACACTGCGTAAAGTTGTAAACCATGAATTTTGTAGTATTACTGCTGTTGAAACGTTTATTTATGAGTGAAACAGAGTTTTCAGTTTTGAACTATTTCTGTAAATTATGTGTGTAAACTCTGGTCTGAATTTTCACACTGAAGTGTATGAGAATTTCACTTACCAATAGCAAACGGTGCACGGTTTACACAGGTCCCGGCCTTGAAAAAATAAATTTTAAACAGGTACCGACCTTGAAAATATTCATAGGGGTAAAATTGTATTAAATTATTATTATTTGCAAAGAAAGAAGACGAGTAGCTAGTAGATATAAATCAGACCTTTGAGGTCAATTCATGGCTCGAGCTGAGACGAATTAAGAGTTTTGGTTTCCGGTATCATGATTATTTGATTTTGTGCGTGTGCGTGTGTGTGTGTTGAATTCAATTAAGTCTAAGAATATATACAAGCGTAACTGATTTACGTGATTTAAGTTTTCTTTCTTACCCCGAAAGATCCTGCCATCTTGAGATCGATAAAAGCTATATATATATATATATCAAATCGGTAAACTCCGACATCGTGTGACCGACCTCCATGGAAGTTGGCTCATCTACATGTTTTGTTTCACCCAGAAGGTGTATATGCTGTTAATTTTGTTGTAACTCCACTGGATGGCACTGCAGAATAAAACTGCGCTTCATTTCAATTCAATTTCCATTCAAAATGCGCTCCACCTGGGCTTCATTGTTGCTGATCGTAGCCGTGTGATGGACGGCGAGGCCTAGGTCAGGACAGATGCGCATGTAAGTATGTGAGAGACAGAGAATGACAGAGACAGAGAGGGACCACGACAGACAGAAAGAGAGGGAGACAAACACACAGAGAGACAGAAAGACAGAGGCAGACAGACAGACAGAGGCAGAGACAGACACAGAGAAAGAACGACAGAGAGAGACAAAGGGTGACAGAAAAATAGAGAGAGAGAGACAGAGGGAGGCTGACTGGGGGAGACAGACAGATAAGAAACACAGACAAATAGAGGCAGACAGATACAAAGAGACAGAGGCAGACAGTGACAAAGACAGACAGACAGAGGCAGAGAGAAATAGAGACACAGAGAGATAGAGAAACAGAGAGGGAGACAGAGATAAAGACAGAAAGAGAGAGAGAGAAAGAGACGTTTTCTTTGTCACAAGGATTGAATATGTAAAAAGAAAACGGATAACGACTATTTTGCTAGTTTTTTCTAAAAATACATCAATGATATTTGACATAAAAATAGAAATGGTAAATTTGGTTTCAAATGTACGGCTGACGATTCGAGACCCTCCGTCAAGCGAATAACAGACGTAACAACGAGTAAATAAAGACTTTTGACACTCCAACTTGTCACTAATACAGTATTGAATCTTTATACACAAACGCAGTCGGCTTCTTTAAATTAATTACAAAATTAATACAGGAAGGTTGTGTCCTCTTATGTGACAATGAAACCTTACAAAAAATTTGCAAACCAGAATGAATAAATGCGAAAACCTTTTGAAGAGCGATGTATTGATCACGCACAACTCTGGTGCTAGACATGCGGAAACGAGAGTCTACAAGGACTGCATACACGTCCACAAACGCGCGTATCAGCAGGGAAATTATCCACAGTGAACCAAAATGACTCAATACGGACAAGAAATCTTCTGACGTCACAGTAAAAACTTCAACCAAGAAACAAAAAAGAGTATTAGAGTATTAAGAGAATATGAGAGAAAGTGTGTGTATGCGAGCACGCGTGCGCACGCGCGAGCACGTAAATTAACCTTCCAACTAGATTTTTCTTTCTTGGGTTTATAGATTCCGAAATATCATAACTCAATGAGATTCTCATGACTGCAGTTAAAAAACTTTATTTCTCTTTCTTTTAATTATCAAAATAAAAATGAAACAAATCCTTAAATCACATGTCTCCAAAATGTTGCCAGATTTCGCCCATCCCTTTACTAGGTGCGCCTTTCGTCCCATCTGGAACAAGCGTGCAACCCGCGAGCAAAGCCACTCACCATCCTTCCGGCGGAGTTTGGGCACGCACCAATTATTCTTTCTGTTCGGGACTCCCTCATTACACAGCGTTCGACGCGCTGTGCCCATCCCGGGCTCCGTCTCAACCCCGCCGCCCCCGAGCCCTCGGCCCCAGCCGTGTCCTCCCAGTCGCCCGACCGCCTGCGGGGCAAGGCGGAGCCGAATAAAGCAAAATTAAATAACGTAAGCCCGCCCGACACGTCCGCCGCGCGTGCCGAAAAAGATCAATCAGGCGACTCCCTGGAATTGGGAGGATGCGACGGCAGGGCTACGAGTGGTTGCAGTGGAACAAAGGGTCCTCGCCTGCAGGTAGCCCGTGCTCTCGCGCACACCGCCTTCGCCTCTGCGCACTCACGCTGCCCTTGACCAACTCATGTTTAGCTCAAGTCCTTCTGAACCCAACGAACGCACTCACCCACGCGTAGGAAGACCGCTTGCACAAAGTATGTGTTTGCACGGGTAAGGGACGGTACAAAAATTATTTCAGGAGGGAAGGGCGCAATTTTAGTTCCCTCATCTCCAACAACGAAATCTCGTTCACTGCATCCAAACATATACTACTTGCCAAACAACCAGCGCAGGATGCGTTACCTATCAAACAGAAGCAAACCTCGCAAAGATAACTTCATTGCCCATTCCATATTCATAGGCATGAAGAGATCACCGTTCACCCCTCATACAAGTCATTGAGGTTTGTAACATTTTTTCTGAACCAGCCCTCCTCTTCTTGTGCAATGTTTTAGTGCACCGATAGAATTAGCAGCAGCGACTAGTGCCACATGTCTTGAGACGGTTCAAACCTTATAAAACCGAGCTTATCTATTATGGACTTGTGACGTCGGAGGAGGAGACCGGAGTCAAGCAAGCGGTGGTTGGTCCGCACCGACGTTGACGCGGCATACGCGGCTACGTAAGCGCCTTTGTTAAATTTTATTTTTACCAAATCACTCCCCCACGTAACCAACGGTTTGGCGCTTTGGAGCGCATTCACCACATCCAGAAGAAGCCACAACCACGAACGCCGTCTCTTCGCCATTGCCACTTGCTGCGCAATGTTTCAGAGCGCCGACGCAGGATGAGCGGCGCCGGCTGCGGGGCGGAGCGGGGGCGGCTTTAAAGGGACTGTTGTAGGCGAAACGAAAAAGGCGGCGAGGCGGAAGCTTCCAGAGTCTGGGGTCGGGCGTCGGGCCTTGGGCCACGCCGCGCCGCGCCGCGCCGGGTCGGGCCGGGCCGGGCCGCGCAGTGCCCCTCCGGCCGCTGGGGCAAAGGCGGACGGGCTAGGGGCGGAAGTAGTCCCACTCCCTGCCCCACGCCCCACGCCCACACCCCAAAGCCAGCTGGGGCCACCCGGACAGGGTCGGAGAGCTCGATCAATAGAACACGCGCCGCCCCCGCGCCGCCGCCGACCACGCGCCACCTTCGCGGAGAGCGGAGTAATGTGGTCGGGGTGCGGAGCGGAACGCGCTGGTTAGGGCAACGGCACGGTGCGTTGAGATGCGTTGCCAGGAAGGAAGGGCAGTCATAACGTTACAAATATCCCGTAAGTCCTCTCCCTATTAAAAGTACTCAAGCACCAAAAAGGCGTTGAATGTCTTTGGGTTACGTAGGCGTCATTGTCCTTGTTTGTTAGAGCAATACAGTACCTGGAAAGTCATTTCATGTAAAATACTCACGCATACACACACACACACAACAACGTCTTTTCCTCAATTACACTAACAAAAGTTTCTTGTGCGATTTTGCTGACAAACGCTTAATTTTTGTTCAGAGTATATTGACGATTCCTCTTTTTCTATAACGTGTCGAACATTGTGCTTAAAGAAAATCGAAGCGCTGAGAATATTTCTGCCGAAGAAAATTCTACTTGCTTGAGATTCAAACGACAGAAAACACAAATTTGGAAAGTGATGGAACTGGAGAGCGTTTCACAACGTTTTAAATGTTAAATATGATTGTAATTTACAGTTAATGCTTACTGAAAAATGTATGATATTTGTAGATATTAAAGGCAATAAAACTAACATTTTCTGGTATAAAATTCAATGGAAATTTGATCCAACTGATATTTAAAATTGTCCAAGGAAAACAGTGGGGACGCACTTACTTAAAATATATACGTACTAGAGATTTTTTATGGAATAAACTTTACAGGCAAACTGAAATAACCAACAGTGAATAGTACTTATAAATTGGTAAAGAATGGATTAAAAATGTAAAACGATAAGGGGCATTGGTGTGCAAAGGGCAGTAAAACGAGGCTAGAAAAGCGGAGTGGGGGAAGTGCGGTTGCAGGGTGACGCGTTAGATTAATTCATTATTTCGTTTACAGTTTCTTTAACGCATCATGTAATTATACCCGTAAATGCAGTGCATGTTATGTCCCGAGAGATGGTGGAGTTTCTTCCCTGTTAGGAGGCGAGATTCGACGTCTGCTTGTGAGCTTTCTCTCCTACAGAAATCTCCTCCAGCGAGGCACCGGATCCAGCTCTAGATCTTCCGTCATGCCTCCCGACGCGTGTGGTAGAGTGAAGGAACGAGGGCGAGAAACGAAAGATCGCGTGCACCCATTTGTGTGACCCAATAGTCGCTAGGTGTTGCCGATGTCACAACGAAAAATAACCATTCAGAGCAGCCGGCCGCTAGAATTCCCCTCCAGACAGCGGCTGAATTCCACGTCGCTATGCAGCTAATGGCGACAATCCGCCACCGGAGGGAACCGAATCCTACGATCTCCGGATCGGAGGCGCTGCAACGGCGACTGGGGAACACGTGGGTCAGCGCGGGGAAGCTAGGGGAAAAAGCGGAGGTCGAGGCGAGGCGAGGCGGCGTGCTTTGAAGAGGCATTCCGGGCTGCTGGGCGGGGGCGGGGGCGGGGGCGGGGGCGGGGGCGGGGCGTCGCCCACGACCCGCCTCTGGCCTTTCCGCATCGCCGTGAAAGAAGCCGTTGGAGAGCCGGATAAGACGCCGATGGCGGAATGGAAAGATAGAGGGGCGACTAGGAGTTTCCGGACGGGCGAACAAATGAATTGCCCAACAAAAGACGAGCCTTAAGAAGCTTCTCAAGGAAGGGGAATAAGGAATAGCACCACATAAGGGGAAGTACCTCGTGGGTCACAAGACGACGAGAAAGAAGAGTTCAAGTGGAGACTTGCTGATAAAAGAAATCTGTTAGGGACAATGTGTTGATTAGGAGCGATTGATAACAGAAAGATATTGGTCCATTGCGAAGTTCCTTTATTTCATATATTAACACCGTTGATTAATTAGTAAATGATGCGCTAAATAAATTGAATGCGAGAGTATATATTTTTAAGCGCACCACGTCATAAATTGCATGCCTATGTAAAAGAAAAACTGCTTCTTCTCTTTGACTACAATAACAAATAACGCCGAATAATTGGTTCCAATATAATTGAATTGTTGTTGGCGAGCATTTACATTCTACTTTTCTAATACCAATTATGTATTTAATATCTGTGTGTCAATAGTGAATGAAATGTGTTCCGCCAGATGGATGTGATATGAAACACGAAAGTGCTTTAAACGAACGTCCGCACGAGACACGATCAATGAACTGGACAATACGGCGACAAAACATGAATGTAAGTGCACATTCAATAATGAAAAAAATATCACAAGTTCTTCAGAATAAGCATTTATAAACATCATATGCCTCCTAGCACAAAGCAGGTGAGTCACCTCTGACAGCTGAATCAAACAAAAAAGAGAAGAGAAAGTTCATAAATTTGGAAACCGTATCGTATCGTCAAATTTAGTGAACTTACCATAAGGTATACAAGACTGTGCGAAGACAAAACACGTTTTTATAATGTCAATTAAAGATTAACAGATATCATAGATAGATTCACAGATATCATTGTGATCATAATTTATTAAGAAACGTTCGAAGTAGGAAATAGGTTTTACCTATTTTTGAGTGGTAAAATTAATTGCTCAATATGTTGAATTACACAACTGTTGAAATATTACTTGCACAATTTGTACCTATGACTCGAGTGAACAATGAAAATTGCATAGCTCTTAGGGTATTATAAATAGCATTACGTATTAGATGTACACAAAGATCTAATGTTATAAAACAAACGTGCAAAATGAATATATCATCGAGGTTTTAATACAAAAATTGCAATAAATATGTCAATAAAAATAATATCTGAACAAAGGTTAATGAACATTTCGGATTTCTTTGCGTAAGTAATGTATTAGGCACAGTTTTTAGCGCACATAAAGGTACAAGAGTAATTTAAAGCTGTATTGACACACTTATACATTTGCTTAACATTAAAATAATAATATAAATGAATTTAGTGTATATTAATGAGAAGTATTTACAAAGTTTTTCAAACGGTTACAAAATAATAAACACACGATATAAATTACATTTTCAGTGAATTAGAATTAAATTGATGGTGGGTATTGTTACACAACTTCTATATTTATGATGAAAATATAGCCTACATGATTCTGCAAGTACATGTTATTCCAAAAATAATACGCATGTTGAGAGTAACGTAGTTGTAAACAAAATGACGATTGCTGTGAAATGCAAACATTATACCTAAAACAAAATATTCTTCAAAACGAAAAATAAACTATCAAAAATGTATTTTAAAGTTATTGTTTCTGCAGTGAAACTCCACAATATTTTACATGAACCCTTAAAAAAATATTTGTGCAATCTCAGATATAGTCGTACTTGCAATGGCAAATATTTTCAGACTTATCTGCATAGAGACAGAAATACGTGAATTTCTTTTATAAACTATGCTCATTATTGGACCTCAATCCATGAGTAACAAACAACACTATCAATGATCATATTTGTTCAGTGACGTACAATTAAGAACCTTGAAAGAGAGAGGAAAGCTAAAAAGCAGACATCTGAACATGGTCAGATTCGGAGCCTTGCACTAAGATGTGAAGAGCGAAAGTATTAACCATCGTTCTTTCAACAATTTAGAATATACGTTCTAGTTTGTGCACTGCTGAAAGTGCTAATTGATTTGGAAAACACACGAAATCACCGCAACTTCCGACACCCGGCAACCGGCCATCCAAGGAGCTGCAAATGAGTTTTCCCTCTAGTAACGCCTCAGCGAGGGGTGGGGTGGGGTGGGGGTATGTAAACCCATTCTTGGGAGGCGTGGAGGGCGCAGCGCGTGTGATGTGGCGGAGGCGCTGAAATTTGCAGCGCGGTGAGGGCGGGGGCGGGGGCGCTGGGCAGGGGCTTTCCGCAGCTTCTCTTAATACGCAGCGGGAACGCGGCCGGGCGCGCCCGCGCTCAGTTATTCAGGCGGAGTGCAACACCACAGCTCCCCCCCCCCCACGAGTCTGCTCCCGAGCGTCGTCTCTATCTCTGTCTACGTCATTGAGTTCGCATCCACGCTCGTCGTGACCGTTTCTCGCTCCGTCACTTTTCATCACTTTCGCATTCTCCTCCTTCCTCTACTTCCTCACTGCGTCCGTATTTCCCCCTCCACCTCCCCGTCCCAACCACAGCTAGGTCCAACACAGCCCACAGCGCGACCTCCACTTCCACCTTCCCCTCCCCCCGCCCCCGGCGAGGGAGGGGTCGGAGCGGGATGCCGTGGCTATTGCGAAGTCAGCGGGATGAGCCGGCTTTGCACACGAAGCAGGCGGGAGGGCCCGCGCCCGTGACCGCCAAGAAAGGCGCGTTGTTAGGACGGTCAACTAATCCACTGATTTAAGTTCTCTAACACTTCCTTCACACGAAACAAACTTGACAAATACTCCTCTCCTGGCATTTTTAATTTCTGTTTTGGTTCTGTTATATGGCTTGATTGAGGGATACTCTGTTGAGGTTCGCAAAGATAAAAATAGTATTAGCTTATGTAGGAAATGTTCATACTTAATTGGAAGTTCTTTTTGTTTGTATTTCAGTTATTCGTTTCGTATAAAATTAGAGGATTAATATATGTTGCAGTGTTTTAATTCAAAGGATATTTATTTATTATCCAGGAAAATTAATTTTAACTTTACACAACTTTCACACGGTATTTTTCAAATTTTAGAGCAAATACATTTTATATTTTTCTTTCGAAATATATAAAGAAACGATACCATGTTTATTAGGGCAAAATTCCCAACAAGGTCCAGAATTGCTAAGAAACGTATTAATGCCTTTTATAACCACAACAAAAAAGGACGTGGACGATTTAAACGAAAGTAAATCGCTCAACAGAAAAGCAAAGGCCTTGCAAGAAATCATGCCTAGAAATTTTTGGTTTTATTAAAGGGAACGGCGAAGACAGCGGGAGATCAGGGCTCAGGAAAGTTCTTTGGTGGCAAGCACGCACAGGTACCAGTTGTAGTGAAGCAGCCCCTTGTTCACTGCATGGCGCACGGGCGGCAGGGGTTTGGAAATGCAGGCAGCTAAAGAACCTGACGGACCGAATGGTCGCGGGTTCCAGTCCCTTCTCGGGCATGCTTGTATGTGTCGGTCCTTTAGCCCTAAAATAACAAAAATAATCTATCGATACAACGCAAAGAACATATGAGTTGGAGCGGCTCGAGTGGATATATAAGTGCTTTGCAAGTGAATCGAGTACACTGCTCCTTCATTTATAATTAAGTTATTTTTCTCTCTCAATTTTTCATTCATGTAATTGGAGTATTGTATTGTACACAGCCTCGGCGTTTGTACCGAATCAACACTCCCGTCCGAAGGGTCGCGGGTTCGAGTCCTGCCTTAGGCATGGTTGTTTGTCTCTTGTATGTGTTGCCTCATGTATGTGTTGTCGCGGCAGGCATCGACCCCTGATTCGAAGAGCGTTCTGCTGAGCCCTGATCACAAGAGTCCGAAAGTGTGTTGATGTCTAGTGTATGGTCGAATATACGCCCCATCGGGACGTCAAGGGTAACTGGCTATCGGCTGGATGAACGTTCTAAAACAATATACTATACATCAATACTTTTACCAGTTTCAATTTTATATAAAAAATGATACTGTGACTTTCTTCATGCCTCAAATGATAAATACAATATTCTCGTGTTATTCACAATAATGGGGTAAACTAATGAGTCTCGTATTGTACTTGAAAGATTGTATTTATTTGATTATTATGAAGCGTACTAAAAACGAAAAGATATAGAAAACGGATACTCTTTCACTGACATATTTGTCACGTACTAAAATCCCTGAAAACATACGTATTTGCACTTTCAATGGTCCAAAATACAATTTATTTTATTATCGGTGTTTCAAAAATAATCACACGAGTTCGCGCCTTCACATCTACAGAACAGCAAAAATAAACTACAGTTTAATCCGTGTAACATACGCGAAAACACCATCCTCCACCGCCCCTTCTTCCCAACTTTTATCCCTGGCCCCCGAACGCCGTCCCGTGCACCGCCCGCACGGGCAGTAACCGCGCGCGTTGCGTCGCAGCGACGAGCTCGTTCCGGCTCCCGCGACCGTTCAGTAAATAAGACACGCTGTTGCGGGAACGGCGGGATTTTATCCGACGGAAAATTAAAACTACGAAATACAACAAAATGCAAACATATTTCGCGGAGCGCCCTCTGGCCTCCCCGAGGGCTACAACGGGGCGCGCGTCACATACCTTACCCGCTAACAACGTGCCCGCTCGCGGGGCACGGGGAAAAGGGGGCGGGGCGCGCACTCCACAATGGAACACAGCGCGGGACGCCAATTGGGGAAGTCATGCGCCGCCATACGCAGAAAGTACGGCGAAACATTCATAGCTACACGAGATGCGATAATCAATTTATGTCGCCGGAGCGTGCGACCTGTAACAACGCCCGCCCGGCGCGGGGCGGCGCGGCGCGGCGCGGCGCGGAGGGCCGCCAGCGAATAATACACGCCTGGAAAGCGATGTTTACGCGCGGCCGCTGGGAGGATGGACGCGCGCGCGGCCGCGTTCCGAACGCGCGTGAATGGGGCACGCGGCCCGTGGGCGGGGTGGCTTTGTGTCCCCGTGGAACAGGAAACGCCGCACCCACGACCGGGCCCCAAGCGCCAACGGAGCGCTATGATTGCGGATGCGTATTATTTCAACATTCAAGACAAAATCGTGACTGAAATAGTTTAACCACTATCTACCTCGGTATGTTTCTTAAACTATTGTGAATAATCACTAGTGCTCCAATATTAGAATGTAGATATAATGATTTTAAACATGTATCAAATTGTAAAGTACCATAGAATAATTCTCTTACTTTTGTTACAATGAACTGATATGAACACGTTGCGAAACAGCTTTCAACAAGGCAAAAAACTAAGACCAAAACATGCGTTAGTTGCGAAAATAAATATTCAAATTTTCTCTAAATGTAAGACTGTTGCTATTTGTTCTTTAAAAATCTCAGACAAGTCATTTCAATTTTTTTCACAACAAATCATGTCACGTTTATTGTAATTTAGATCACGAAAAATATTTGTTATGTTTTGCCTAGAACTTTGCACATTTACCTGCATATGCCAATACTCGTCATTAATTTGAATTAAGCATTCATATTAGTAAAACGCTTCCAGTTGCGAACAGAATCGGAGAATTATTTTCTCTCAGACAAGGTTTGACTTACATGGTCTGTTGAGTTCCCTTGAATACGCATAAGAAATATAGTGCTATTAGCGCAATGATGAAGACAAAAAGCAAAACATTTGCACAAGCAATTTTCAATCTTGTCCTCTCAATCAAGGGTTTTTGCGGTTGTCAGAAAATTAAAAGAAGATACTGATGGAATCTGAAAGCAGAACGTCCTTCCCAGAGCTCACGTATCGCGGCTCACGTATCACATCCGGTTGAAGCCACAGAAATTCACGCACGGAATAGTCAATACAGCATTTTGGCAATGCGTAAATTTCAAGTTTGTCCAGAGACGAAATTACAACCGAGGATCTAGTTTTGAATCAATTATTGCAGGGCTGCTAAGTGGATTCCCTATGCCGCTGGTGACAATTCTCTGCAATAAACTTCAGCGCAAGTATATTAGCCACATGTTTCCCACCAAACTGATCAGTTCAGCCGGCATTTGAAAGAGCTGGAAGAACATAGTGATTTTCATCACCATTTATGTAATCAAGAAGGCATTATTTTTTAAGCAAGACGGAAAACAAAGTTTCCACTTTATCAGACATTAATCAACTTCTATACACCCAATTTGCTGGTTCCTATACACAGATTTTAGTTCTATGAACATGTTTGTGCAGCATCTAGATCACCGTTTGTTTTTGGGAAAAATTCTACGTTTTTTCTTTCAGCTGAGTGAAATGAGGGTTATCATTACATTGGCGCGACCCTTTCATTTGTCGCGTCCGCTGACAGCCTCCATCGGTGGGCAGCTCGGCGCGTTTCGCGCCCCCGCGCGCCGCCCCCGCGCCCCGCGCCCCGCCCCCGCGCGCCCAATGAAGTCCCCGCGCGGCGCCCGTGTGACGCGGGCGCAGACATTTGTCTTCCGCGCGGGCGCCGCGCCGCGACGCGCCGCGACGCGCCTCGTTATTTATTGCTTAATAAAAACCGCTCGCGGCGCCCACCATGGCGGCGGCGCCGACGCCCACGACCGCACAGGGATGGCGACGGCGGCCGCGGCGAGTGCAACATGGACGTCGACGCGAAGAAGGCCAAGGGGACTGCAGCAAAGACGTTGAAGATGATGGCAGTGGCGATGATGGCGATGGCGGCCACGGCAAATGCAACGACGACGGCGACGACGAAGGCCACGACGACTGTAGCAATCACGTTGACGACAAAGACAACGGCGATGACGACGACGACGGCCACGGCGAGTGCAAGAAAGACGTCGTCGACGAAGACAGTGGCGAAGATCTCGGCGACTGCAGCACTGACGTTGACGACGATGATCGCAATGCTTCACGGGCGGCGGTGAAGAAGGCGCATCCGTGACAGGCGTGGCAACTGCACTAATGGCGTGACAGCATGGTCATCGGCTGACAGAGCAAGGGAGTTAGATGCGGACGCAAGTGACAGTAACAACGATGAGTAGAGACTGCTGATGGACAATGAAAACAGACGTAAAATGGCTCAGTAGTAGAACTGCCGTATACCTTTGCAGCGTCTCCGATCGGAAGTTTTTAGGATTCCACGGTGGCAAATTACTGACACCAGCTAGGTAGAAAGCAGCCGCTGTCTAGAGGACAATCCACCGACCGGCTGCTTTTATCGACAGATTTCCGAGATGTTTTCTCAACAATATTAGATGAATGCTGAAGGAGTTCCGCAAGAAAAGGGCCATGGACCACGTGCGATTTTCCCTCATACTCAGTCCCTACTACATCTTATAAACATTACTCTTGTTCTTGTATACATTACTCTACTAAACGTGCCAGGAGCTCAGAGCTTGTTCCTGCTGGCGCAATGCCTCACTGAGGACGGTATAAGGAGGGAAAGACCCAGCAAGCCGACATGCAAGTGAGCGCCCGATGTCTCGTTTTACAGAGGAAAGATCATCGCCACCTCCCGGGATCTATCATCCACTACTTAAAGGAGTAATGACCATAGTAGTAGATGCCTCCGGAAACTTTTTATCAATCTATCGTAACGGCGACCAATTCGATGTACATGCGAAAGAAATTGGGATAAAGGTGGCAATGAAAGGGCTGGCGGAGATGGCCCACATCAGGGGCAAACCGACGACGACGATGGTGGCGATGGTGACAGCCAAGTGATTGCAAGTAACGGTAGAAAAAACAACAAATTGAGCAGGTGACGCCGCGATCATAATGACGGAAGATGCCCTGTTTGGCGTTACAACTACGAATGAGACGGCGATCAGTGTGCACGATGACGGTGACAGCTGATCGTGTTGAAGACGGGAGGGGGGGGGATGACGGCGAAGTCAACGGTCTTTGTGGCAGCGACGCATCGGAAGCGGGGGCGCAGCAGCGAGGCCCGGCGCCAAGCAGCGCCGACAACGACAATATTGTGGCGCCGGATGATAAATCGTAAACAAAAGGAAGTTCCTCGCGTCGCGGCTGCCAGTTCCTCCGCTGACAACGGCGCGTAAGGGCGCCTGCGAGCGCAACGAAGACAAACGCCGAAAACGCCCCAACCTCCACGGCTAACAAGCATCTTTTATTAATTTTTCTGATACCTCATTGCGTCTGTTTTCTTCAAAGGCATTTCAAATCACAGCAGTTCTACGCGCTGCAAAAGTGAATTACACTAACTTGAAGGTTCCTCAGATTTTATGTAACTCTGTAACCTAGCTTGCAAAGCTTCGGCGAAGTGAACGGGAATATGTACAGAGAGACGTTGAAATAATAAAATAAAACACACAATAACGACTCATATGTATAAAGAAATTTCCTGTTATAACAACGAAATACATCGTTCTACTGATTTGTCATAGAAACATCCCGATCCGGAAAGACAAAACCAAGTTTGTACAAGATTTCATTAATTCCTTCTACTGCTGCAACTACCACTTATTAATTAATCTCATTAGACTGCGGTAAGACTTCACCGATAGGTGATATAGGTTCCTCAGATTTTATGTAACTCTGTAACCGTTTCTTTTAAAATCATTAACCATGATTTACTGACAGCGTGCTTCAATCTTTAATTAGAGATGAACATACATAATATTTGTCTTCAATTAGTAAAATTTAAAAATACTTGGAAACCAACTAACCGATTTTTCACATACCTGTCGATAGATGGTTGAAATTATGTTAAAGATGGTATCAAATAAATTTTTCATTCATCGTTTACTGCAGACACGGGAGGTCTGGGAACTCATTTTCTCGCAATGCTGTACATTTCGTCATGCGTCATGTGTCTTATTAACTACTCACACATCATATATTTTAAAGAAATTTTAATACTACTGTGACGTACTGGAGTGATTGACACAGACACTGCGTTGAAGATAACAATATTTACATTTATTTACAAGAACTTAACAATTAAAATATTCTACAAATACTAATTAAACACCAGCAACCTTATTCTTCCCCTTAGCCGCGAAAACCCCATGACCGTCCCTAGGCCCTACAGCCAAGTGCCACTGCTCGAAAGCAGGCACAACGCATGATGCGATGCAATCGGACGTTAAGTCCCCGGTATTCACGTACCAGCATGGCTTGGCGCCAAAAACCGGTCTCCGCCCCGGAAACCACGAGCTGGAGTGTACTGAAGATCCCACCCAGCCTCTCGGCTAACAACAAGCTCTACGAATCTATCTGAATCTCCGCGAGCGCAGAAAGTGCCCGCCTTATATACACCTCCGTCTCCCCCACCCGGCGTCATGCTGTCCCATGCGTCCCCAGGCTCGATGGCTAGCCAATTCCAGGGGTCTTGCACAACCGTCCCAGACTCGCCACTAACCTTTTCTCAACACTTTGTTTGCGTGGGATGTTTCCTGAAGCCGTCACATCCTGTCAGTCGCTCCTTTATTTTAGCTCAGGTGCGCCCTTTCACTACAACTTCCGGCTCAGGCATGCCACTCGCTTGGAAACGTTGCCTCGACGCCACACTACGAGTGTACAAAACGGTACAAAAATTAATATTTGTAAATCTGATTTTTGAGAGTCACGTCTTCATTTAATATTTTTCATTATTGCATTATTTTTCAAAAATTTATATTTGTGATATACAAAATTGAACATCTGTCACCTTAGTTCTCTTGCAATTATCGTTGATTCGTTAATCTAGGTAAAACAGCGAGAAAAACAACTCGACATGTAGAACCCTGCTATCATCTCCGCTCACTACAAATACTGTATGAAAGCATACAAGAGTTCGTGCGTCTTTTACTTTCACATTATGTTTAAAAATTTTAATCGTTACTACGAAAAAAACTGACGCTACCGCCCATGCGGGGATGCATGTTACAATCCTGAATCTCATCGCGGTAAAAAAATGCATGTTTATAAAATTCTGAATGTTTAAGAGGACGACCCAAATCCAATATGAAACAGGGGTACCGCTTGTCACTTGTATGAAGCAAAAAGTTCAATGATAACAACGGAAAAACATATGAATCTGCTCAACTGGCATCGTGCAAGTTTTACGCACTTACAGATGATTGCGAAAGACGCTATTATGTTTTACGACTTGCCGCACCGTGCGACGCAGAGTTTTATCAAAACGGACGAGCGCCGGCGTTCATTTATTTACGCGACGCGTGTATTCGCTCTTTTTGCTTCGCTGCGTCGTCACAACGCGGGGTAACAAGCGTACATATGTGCATACAAACAAGCAATACCGCGCCCCGTTTCTAAACAGAAGAATATTTTTAAAAGGTGCTAACGAAAGATTTATAGCCAATAAATTACTCGAATATTTCGCACAGTTCCATAAACAGAAATTCGTATTGATTAGTCATATTTAATAGCATTACAGCAACACTGAGAGTAGTGGTAGGAGTTTCAGCCTGCGGGGAGTTGATACGGTACAAGCGGGCACAGACCGCCGTACTTGGCAAATGGAAGTCATCCGAACCACAATAACAGCGATGTAAAACTGCGGCAAAACAAATGAATGGAAATCCAAGATATTAGACGCGTGCTCAAAAACCGTATACATGAAAATATACAGGTACAGGAGAAAATGAGTCATGTTTTCAATCATTAATGCAGGTTATCAAAAATACTGTAGTCAACTGTGTCGTTCATTCCAAATAAATACTCATCAATTAAATACAATAATTTCAACGAAAGTCTTTAATCCTATACAGCGTGGATGATATTAAAATTTTACCGTAAACGGAGTCTGCAATAATACAATAAAATGAAAAAAATACAATTAATGGAAATAAAATTGGGCCCAAAGATATTATATTCAAGTGATTTGAACGACCTGAAAAGTAGATGTGAACCAAGGGACTTTTTTTTATCCACAAACCCATTTCCTGAAATGTACGCTAGTAATAATCATGAAATAATGATGGATCTACCTCATGAAGTTCGTGCACAGAAATATATGAAATATGTTACGGCCCAAAAAGATCCAACCTCATTTCGTAACTCCTTTTCATTTAAATTGTAAGAACGCGGATGCAGAAATCAATATTTGCTACACGAGACCACCTTTAGGTAAAATTTGGGAAATGTATTCTCTACCACGCCGAAGGTATCTGCAATCACGTCCGTTGGCTTCATCGCAATCGGCAACCAGTAACCAAGCACGTCCACCACGTAGCCCTCTCAGCGCGCGGCTGCACAAACACAGCGGGCAAGACGACCGGATCCATCCATCTACCGCTGGAAATGCGAAAACGAACGCGAGTGGAAAAAGCGGAGCGGAAAGAGAAACGCAATTACGGCAGAAAGCGGGCCGCGATCACGGCGCCCTCTGCAACGACGCCGCCTCCGCTGGGACGTCGCCGTCGGGGGAGCAAGGCGGGGCGGCGGAGGGGAGGGGGAGGATTCGGTGCGGAGCAGGACAGGGCGGGGAGGTCCAGGCGGGCCCGGAGGGAGGGAGAGGACGGGAGAGATGAGGGAAGGCAGATGAAGCAGGGTGAGCGGGGTGAGACAGGGTGGCACGGCGGGTGGGGACGGCCAGGACGGTAAGGGGAAAGCGGGCACGGAGCTGAGAGGGAGGGGGCGGGGCGGGGCAGGGCACAACCGATTGGGACATGACGGTGTGGAGCAGGGATGGGAAGTGCGCGTTGCGATGGGAACTGTGTACCGGAATACGAAAGGATGAGTAGAAAAGAATGGGGGAGGGAGAGGAGAAGAGTGAGGTGAGGATGCTGTGTTAGGGGCAATGCGACAACGGCGGGTCGACAGCACGCAAGGGGCGGCGGCATGGGCCGAAAGAACGGACATGTAGCACACGCTGACGAAGGAGAACAGGAAGGGAGGGTAACGACGTGTGAGCACGGACCGAGGAGTGATGGCGGAGGGATGTTTCGCGGAAGTGGAAGGGTAGGCGACGGGAGGGCAGCGGCGTCCCCCAAAAGCAACGGGTACCGGAAGAGTGAGGCCTTGGGTATTGCGCTCGGAAAGGTCGGGGAGAAGAGTCGGGATCCGTCAAAGAGGCGGGCAGGGCGAGTCGGGGTGGGGGGACGGTGTATCCCGCCCCGCTGATTCAATAAGGGCGGGCCGCCCGCGCCCGCGCGCTCGCACTCGCCTACCCGCGCCCCCGCGCGCAATCTCGGCCCAACGACCCGCCGGCGCATGCATTAGCGATGAGCCGCCGCGACGCGACGCGCGGGACCCGCGAAGGCCCCACACACCGCGCCCCGCCCCCCGCCCCCGCCCAGCGCCGCCGACCCCCGGACCGACGTCGCGTCCACTCAGGCACTCCCCGCGCCGCTGCCCGTCGACGCCCACTTTCTTACTCGCCGGGGAGAAATGTCTTGCCGCTTCCAATAGTCATCGATACGTTTGCACTAATCGGGAGGAGATTCCAAATAGTGATCCTTTCGTTTTAATAAGTGCTCCCTGTATTATTAGTAGACTAGACGGGTACATAGGCAAGATAGTTAAAAGTATTGTTGCTTCGATAAAATATTGTTCGAGAGTAAAAGAACATCAATGTGAGGGGCGAGTAGGTACAGAAGAATCGGGAAAGCAGACCGGACATTGGAGGCTAGGTCACACACACACACACGATTGGAGAGGGCAATAGGAACAGGAGAGTAAGGATAGGCGTGTAGGGGAAGGAGAGTGTGGACAGGAGAGTAAAAACAGACGAGTAGGGTCAGAAAAAGTAGGGACAGGCGAGTACGGGCCACCGGGCAGGCGAGTGCGCGGGCGAACGGTGGACGGGAGGCAGGGGCGGCGGCGCGGCCGTAGAATCAACAAAAAGGAATTATCGCCCCGGGCGCTTTGAACATTAATTTCATTTTGGCCGCGCGCTCCCCGCCCGGTGTGGCGCGGCGCGGCGCGGCGCGGCGCGGCGCTGCCGTGCGCAAGGTCAACACGCCGCCAGCGGGCGCCACCGTGTGGGCAGGTGGCGCGGGTGGGGGTGCGGGTGGGGGTGGGGGTGGGAGGGGCCGCGCAAACACGGTCCGTGCGCGCTGATAGGCGAGAGCACGCGGCGGCGGCGGCGGCGGCGGCGGCGGCGGGGCGCCGGTGAAAGAATGAGGCCGCGCCGACTTTAATATCCCCAAATAAAACGAATGGGTTGTTGGGGCAGGTGGGGTGACGGGAAAACTTTTCGATAGGGTGACGTGTCGAAAGTTGGCGCGCTCTCGTTTGCGATTTCTCCGAGTCGAGCCTTGGTGGGGAATGGGCGTGGCGAATACCACGCCAGTGAATGTAACTCCACAAATTACTAAATTCATACGTTTCTTCGTTAAATGACTTCGTCAACACACGAGTAAAATGTACAATATTCTACCAATGGTACATTAGTTTTACATTTAATATGTTGGAGACCAAGTAACATTATTAGTTGTTTAACCTACATTATATTTATCTCTTTCTGGAAATATAATTCTACAAGTGACCTAGAAGGCAACCTTGAAAAGTGCCTTTTTTTCGACAAATATTTTTAGAAAACAATTGAAAATATAAATAAAATAATTACAATTCGAATATGTCTAATTTAATACCACGGCAAAACTGAGCAAAGACTACATTATTGTTAGAGACATAAAAAATAGTTATTTTTTTAAGAAATATATCTCGTACAATAATTTAAAAACGAAGACAATCTTCTCTTATGATATTGATTTTCTGCATTATTTTTTATTTATGTTCGCCTCCATGTGAGTTAATACACATTTAAAACAATGTTATGCTTTTTCAAGTTTCATTTCTCCTCATCGTTCATACTTTAATCTTCTTATAAAAGAATTGTTCATTTTCTAATTTCCTGAAAACCTTTTTGTGCGTCTATTCTTGCAATACAGGTTGAACGCAATACATTATTACTTTACAAAATTATCTCTTTTGATATAAAATAAGTCAACAAATTTACAGCAATAAAATGAACAATTCCTTTCCTCTTTCCAACTTTTTACCGTAAAAGAAGACACTGACTTTATATTCAAATTCTGCTCTATATGTTTCCAATGCAAGCAATGCCAAACCAACTAAACATGAGAATTGCGTGCACAGGGACCCGTCTCCAGGTAGTTGTAATTTATTAGTTGTAATTTACTGTTCCGGATCGTAGAATTTTAAATGAACAGCTCGAGGAAATAAAAAAAATGTTCACACAGCCAGAATCTCATTTGTATCAACAGAATAGGAACGGCACTTCTTTGATTCTAAATTCCATGCATCGCTAACGCGCGAATAACAGCCAGTTCCCTCCGGCGAAGGCCGAATTGATACATTCCCTGCACTTTCAACTTACTCACGCACGAGTTTATATTACTCTGCAACGGAACCGATGTCTGGAAACTGGCACAACTCCGAAGCTAATTCTGGTAATTGTTTTGCAAGCTTGTCATATGCCAACTTTTAAAAATGTGGAGCAACGTCATTTTCTAAACCAGATTTACAAGGGAGTTTATTACAAAAACAAGAATTTAAGTACAACACGACCTAAGACTGCCTGATACATTGAAGTAAGGGGAACAAAAAACCACTAACTACACTTTTTGGTGAAATTGTTTGGTGAGTATTCAATACAATTTTTAATAACAATTAAAATGCAATTTTTAAATTTTGAAGTAGGTTATTTGATATGGTCTGTGATAACCGAGAGAGATGATATTTTTTTATCTCCGTAAAGTTTGGTTGTCAAGACATGTTTTGATTTCCGTGATTCATCAGTTAACTGATTGGGGCTGGCCTCCAGCAGGGAAACAAAGTTAGAGATGAGGTAGAAAGCACCAGTGTGTTTACGCAATGTCACACTGGCACCTCCACAACAAAAGAACTGAAGAAACATTTTAGCATTTTTTTTTTAAATCGAAGGTATTGGGATGCACGTGACAAGCATTTACACGTAATATACTACGCGGTTCTAGTGTTTAAAATACAATAAGAATATCAGTATGCAGACTATAGTCAAATGACAAGCACTTTCATGAACGCGAGACTCTAAACACAAAATGTTTCCTCCATGAACGCACGCAGGTCCTCAATTTCATCTTCTTAAAAGTAAGTAGGTAGTTTCAATAAATGTAGATTTCTAACTTCACAAAAGTAGATAGTTCTAGTAAATGCAAATTTCTTATTTAAGCAGAACTCCGACAGAAAACTAGACGATTCTTGAAACTATATGAACTAAATTACACTTCATTTTTTCTAGGAGTACAAAACACAATTGATTCTATATTGCAGATATAAAATACATTTGAAAGTCTCTTTGGTGTACACTTTATTTTTCTGTACAAGAGTTTAATCAAGCCCTTCGATAGGCAAATATAGCAGTGTCTATCAATTCTACTCTCATTGCAGATGCATCTATTTACAAAATGTCCATTGGCACCAACACGAGGGTACTCACCTCATTTGTGTTCCAGCGGTGGCGCTGCGTGGGGAAGTGGTCTGCCTTGGGCAGACTCTCCAGATTCTCTGGCAGCTTGATGGGCTCACCGTCTGCAACACACGGAAAAGAATCCGGTGAACATCCATGTGTATACTCGACGGCGAAAGAAGAATCCATAAAAGACAAAGTGCAAATAGTAGAAATCATCGGCGTACATGTTTGAATAAATGTTACTATTAATAGAACATTTTCAGTCACTACAACATTGCATCAGAGAAGATATTAGCAAAAATAATGCCATCACATTAATCATCAGCGTGTATTTTCAATAAGAATCATTCAGTATATCGGACAAGTTATCAATATTTTCCACGTTCTTTTCTAAAACAATTGGTATTTCAATAACAGCTGTCATTCTTTCCAATACATATAAATGTTTTGCGTTCCAACTCTCATCAAAAACCAACACTGTCACACTTTTTCTCATGAATAAAATATGAATTGTTCTACATCAAAGTAGATGCGAGAATTTCCAACAAACATATGCGTGTTATCAAATGGAGAACGACCCCTTTCTGCATACATTTCCTGCTTCCAGAACGATGTAAAACATAATTTTGAACACACGACAAGGGGGTAGAATGATCATGCAAGTCAGTATTTCTTGGATCAAATTTAATACAGCAATGTATTACACCACAAATTTATTTAAGGTATCAGAAGATAGATGGGATGAAAAATTGTAATTCTTGTTCGTAAAACAACAGTATACAACTATCACATTAAGTTTGCATAATAGAGGAACATTATATTCACATATAATCTTAGAGTAATAATTCATTATGCAAATTTTGCACGGAATTTGAACATAAATAATGATCTCAAGAACTAAAGTGCTAGAACAAAATTTAGATAAGCACATTGGCTTATGTAACTTGTACTATTTCATGTTTAGTTACCTTTAAAGTTTAGTTTGAATTTGTAGTTTTGAGATATGAACAAAAAACGTAAAAAAAGTAAAGTGTGTGTGTGTGTGTGTGAGTGAAACATTACACTGCTAAGCTCCACGTCTGGATTCCCCTAGCGCAGAACAGAGCAAGCATGCACCATCTCTGTGCACCCACGCTCAAATCTCGGTGATTTTCCATTGAATTTATGGTTAGCAAAATGAGAGTGGAACAGATTTCCTGGAGGTTCTCTCGATTTCCTCCCTCATGTTTCATCGCACCGCTTCCTCCATTACCGTTCGTCATCGGCCACCTCTCATCTCCCCTCTCTCGGCTCTCCATTGGGCCTCGCGGAGCGGGGGCCGTCGCTCGTTCCCGCCCCCTGCCTCCCACGACCATCTCTCATCAGCCCAGGCTTCGTTAAAATGAATTACGGTACTTCCGCAACAGTTCTTAATAGGAACCGTAAAGGTATTCGTAGGTGGAAAATAAACGAAAGGAGTAATCACAGAGGCGGAATGGCCCAATAATATTAAACTCGACGAGGGAGAGGAGAGGCCGTTTTGTCTGTGAACGACTTAACGTTTCTCGCGTGCAACATGGGGACACGCCATCAGAAGAGTATACGAGACACTTTCCATTTCCCGGTTAGAGTTGTAACATGGGTTTGTTTCATTCCGATATATTGCCTAATGACACTTGTCAAATATTGACCTCCTATAACGCCGTTTTTACTTCCCCGCATACGTACGTATATACGGAATAATATACGTAGTATAGGGAGAGTTACGAAATGCTGCGGAAAATCGATTTCGAGATTTTAACGGAAATATACGTTTTGAGGTCCCCTGATACCGAAAAAGTGTTGTTTTTTTTTCAAAACGTCCGTCCGTCCGTCTGTCTGTGAACAACTCTAGCGCCTAAACCATACATGCGATTTCTTCCAAAATGGATATTCCCCTGTCGATCTGCGTCCACTAGAGGCGCCGCGATTTTGAAAAAAAATCTCCAAAACTTGGGGGTACTTTCCAAGAAGACCCGGGACATTTTCAAAATTTTCTCAAGAACGCTCCAATTTTTATCTTTAAATTTCTTGTAAGAATAAAGTAAAATACACTTGTAAAGGCGGCAAAGATCTCATTTTCACGGTTAACTCTGAATTTTCGAAAATTTCAAAAGTATGAATCTTTTTTGTTCTTCTTCTAATACAAAATTAAAGATAAAGATTTTTCCTTCAAATAAAATGTGTTCTCCAATGTGAGTTCTATCATTAAGGAAATTTCCTTTTTTGAAAATTATAGTATTTTTCGCGCAATATTGTGTGCAAGATTTGCAATTTTAAAAAAATTACGAAAACAAGATTTTCTCTAAAACAGTTGCAAATTTTTTCTCTAAACTTTTGGACGGGATAGTGCTAAATGTGCTCTATGAAATGACATAATCGCCATATTGTTCTATTCTTTTGTTTTTTAAAAAATTACAAACATTTTTTTTACTTGTCTCCCACATCGGTAATATTTAGATTAGTGGCGATTTGCCTACATTATTATATTTACGAGTACATGTGCTCTAAATAATGTTAAGTAAAGTTTCTCCAGAACTCAACCGTTTCCTATGAAAAGTAGCTCAAAATTCCGCATTTTCAGAAATGCTCAAACGCGATTTTCTCAAAAATGGCACCAATTTTTTTCTTCAAACTTTTCGATAGGATAGTGTTAATTGCACTCTATAATATGAGGTAAAGTTCAATTTGGGCTACGTTTTTGTTTTTGCAAAAATGCCATTAATGTAATTTTTTGAAAGATCTCTCACACCTTTAACATGCACATTACCAGCAATTTGTAAACACTACTGTATTTGTAAGTTAAAGTACTTTAAATGACTTCAAATGAAGTTTTTTGGAAACCCAAAAGTTTTCAGTGAAAAAGAGCTTCAAATTGCGCATTTTTAGTTGAGCTTAAATGTCATTTTTTTAAAAACGTCTCCAAATTTTTCAAAGAAAATTGCCATTTAGGACAAAGTTTGACTGTTCTTTGATATTCTAAAATTAATATTTCCGTTTTGCCATTAGGAAACCGAAAAATTAAGAAAATGCCAAAAAAATATACTTTGGGCGGAGATAGATGCCAGATGGCACAAGTCTGTGGCAATTTCGAATAGCTAACCGAGACCGAAGGAAATAGAAAACTAACTCGGGAATGTCTGTAGCAGCTGTAGTTTACAAGAATTTCTTGATTCTTCACAAGTAATGTGTATTAGCAGAAGTAACACCACATAAGAGAAATTGCATCGCAGAAACTGCTCAATCATTCGATTTAAATATTTAAATCAAATTCTGCAGCTACTAGTGGACTAATTTGACCTATCAATTATTCTCAAGAACATAAGAATTTGCTGTCCTATTCCACGGATAAATGCGTGTATATTAGAGGTAGTAATAAATATTAAACAGAAACAGTTGCAAAATAATAATTACAATTTTATGTTTATTTTGAAACAGGAAGCCGCAAACACATTCATGGATTTAGTCATGATTGTTTTCAAAACAAACATCTATTTCACTGCAAACAGTATCAACATTTAAACATTGGCAATTCATGAAACCATTTAAAATTAAATGTTAATTGGGAGTTTCTACCTGATATTAGTTTTTGGAATTGAATTCAGCACCCACACCTGAAACATTTTTCAATGAGAAGAAGTTATCGGGTCAAAAGTTAATAACTCAGCTGCAAAAAACCAAACTCAACATGAGCAGTGAAAAGCTAATATTAACAAGGGACTCGCGGTTTTGATATTTTATACTTTCACGTAATTAGCATAAGTTAATAAAACTCTGTAGGAAGAATGTAGAATGTTGTTTACTACCGATAAAACATTATCGTCAGGCCGTACATCAGTCCATCATTCCCTGTTCAAACATGTTCATCAGGTGTGGCAGTAATTCTTAATCATTTGTTCTTCACGTTTCTGACCATTCAGACGTTTAACACAGAAGTGAAAAACTTCCTTGAAACGACACTTATTCGATTCGGTGGATTTCGATGGATTCGATATAGAAGCAAGTTGATAATGAAAACGCTAGGGCGAATTATGTCTGAAAAATTAACATCAGTAGCTCATGCCCTCAAAGTTTTACAAATACAATTTCCATAATTGTGTAGATGAAAGATAACATTCGAACAAAATTCAAATAAAATGGCGTCCTTTTGACAACCAAGCGAAATGCAGTGCGTTAAAAGATGGTGAGAAAAATAGCAATTTTAATTCCAGAAATCAGCACTTTTAAGAGCGTAACGCCTGAAATAAATAAATAAATAAATAAATAAATAAAATTTAAAAAAGAACCTAAATAGACACAACGCTCACGGAATATTAATGACTTTTTAAGGCTTCATCTGAGTAGAAAAACGTACTACTATACTGAACTCGTGTTTACGCGAGATAGAAAGTGGAAAAAAATACGGTTGCGTCTGTGGGAAGCTGCGAGTCTAAGAGTCGATGGGAAAAATAGCCGAGAGGGGGCCGAGAGCGGAGCAGCAGTGAGGAAAGAATCCTCAGGGGGGGTGCAGGGATACAGAGGCAGGGAGGGATCTGTGACTAGCGAGAGTGAGTAGAAGGGAGAGTTTAGAAGCAGAAGGGGCAGAGAGGGGAAGGAAGGGGCGGAGAAAGGCGAAATGTGATTAGGCAGTAAATGAGGCGGATAGGTAGGGATAGAGTAGGATAGGATGGGGCGAGACAGAGGAACGTGGGATTGAGCAGGATGAGATGGAGACCGAGGAGTGAGAGCGGATGGTGAGACATGGGGGGGGGAGGCAGCGCGGAGTAGGAAAGGAAGGGTAGGCGTGCCGGGGTTCGGCGGATCAGGGCGAGACTGAGCGGTGTTAGGCGGAATTGAGATACAGCGGGGCGGGGCAGGGTGCGGTGAGGTGAGGCGGGGAAGGGCAGCGCGGGGCGAAGTAGAGCGGCGGGGAAAGATGGGGCGCGGCAAAGTGGAGTGGGACTGGGCGAGTAAGGGTGGGGGGCGAGCGGGAGTGGGCGAAGAAGGGTGGGGCCGGGTGAGGAGGCGAGGCGGAGCAAGACAGAATACGGAGGACGTGGCGGGGCTGGGCAGAGCGGGATGGGGCGGGACGGGACGCGAAGTGACGAGGCGGAGCGGGTCGGGGCAGGACGGGGGTGGGGGCGAACCCAGCGCGGCGGCGGAAGCCGGATGGGGCGCGAGGCTGTCCGCACAATACGCCGGTTATGAGGCGGCCGGTGACGGCCCTCGCCCCGGGCGGAGGCGCCGCCCGGAGCATCCGCGGCCGCACCACGCCCCCGCGCTCCCCGCCTCCAGCCACTGCTCCATGGCCTTCAAATGCACACAGCAGCATGCGAATTTTGGGGCGAATTATGGAAATTCGGTTGTGGAATACTAAACATTGGCTCAGTTGTCATTCCTTTGCTGGAATGGGACAGCCGATGAAACAACCAGTTTTCAAACCTCTATTACTATCCCTCATACGATATTAAAGCAATGCCCTATGATCAGCTTGATGCCTACCATGCTCATTCTATAGGGAGTATGCTTTTATTCATACTTGTTCATTAGTGCATTGTGCATTGTGTATTTTGTAGGGACTCTGGAGACATCGGATGCATTGTCTGCCCACTGCAGATTCAAATTTAGCTAATGCTGATGAGCTGGTATCATTCCCTCCTTAAAATGTTATTATTCTTCATTTTTATTAGTTCTCGAAATTTCTATAACCGGTTTTCCAAAACCGTCGAGCATATTTGTCTTATCACGTGATGCCATAGCTTCGTACTCTGTATCCCGTGCTTTATCCACCTTCATTCCCTCTCGCCTCTTGTTCTTTACGTAATACACAGATTCATAATCCCGCTCTTACCCCAGCCTTTCCAAACCATATAGCAAACTCCTCAATACACACGTCCCTGTCCTTCAACCTTGTTCCTCCTCTCGTCTTTCCGGTTGTATCCTGCGCCTCGCGCACCCCGCCCTCCCTCATTGTCCAGCTTGTTCCTCCTCCGCTGCCGCCGCGCCGCCTGGCAGGGCGCACCCCAAGAAGGAGGGGGCGGCTGCTCTCCGACACGCTACACGTCTCGACATATTGCCTCGCGAAGGCGGCGGCGGCGGCGGCTGATCCGCGGGGGCGACGAAGCCAGCTGACGAAGCGTCTCGGGCCTGTCAGGCGCGTACGTGACACGCCCCCCTCCTCCGACCGCCGCGCCCTGCCGCCGCCGGCGCCAGCGGGCACGTCCGCGCCTGGGCGGTCCCCGCCCCCCCGCCCCCTCCGGCCCCGCCTGCTCGCCTTCGGTGCGGGCTGCCGCCTCCGCTCTCGCCTCGCCTCGCCTCGCTGCCTGCCGGTCGGTCGGTCGGATGAAGCGTATTTCAGGATGTAGAACGCCTCGAGTAGCTTCTTGCCTAGTGGCCTTCATGCTTATATTGAAAAGAAATCTATAGCAGCCCATGTTTCTAGTCGACGGCGAATCTGGAATCTTGAGACTAATTGATGGGTACGGTAATAGAACGTGTATTTTCTTTAAATTTACACTCAATAAGATTGTATACAAGTTCCAATAGGTAAAGCACTAAATAAGCGGTTTTAACAGGCTGAACATGTAAAGTGCTGCTCATTATGAATTTATAGCCTACCAACATCTATATCAAGGCCCCAAATGCGAACATTAAAGAAAACTATCAACTCTTCTATTACCCTCCTATTCTAGTCCTCTCCCACGTCGGACTTCATTTTCTGTCATCACAACAACGAGCACCACGACCCTGACACTATTAATATTACAGGCCATCAACCATTTTCGCTTTATTACGAATTAGAACTTGTTGTAGATGTTACATGTGATTAGTCCAAATTACCTCTGAGATAGAATTTATTAACAAAAAAATAAACAGATCAATTGCACGTGCATTTCTGTATTTTATGTTGTATAATATTTCATTATATATTTCTGTTTTCCCTTGTTTTTCTTTTTCTCATTTCTGTCTCATGTTCTTCCTACTATTTTCTCTTCCATTAGTAACATATTCGGGCGTGCATTTTCCCTTCCAACGCCCCCCCTCCCTGAAGACATGCGCGGTGTTTATGCGTTCGCAGCGCCCTCCCAAGCAGCCGGTCGCGTTTCACTTGTTTCCCTTTATTTAAATCGCCTTGCCCCCGCCTCCCTCGCTCAGCCACGAAGTTGCAGTCGGAAGAGAAGAAATGTGACTAACAAAAGGGTGAGAGTAAAATACAAGAACGCTTCGAATACAAAAGCACGGGACGAAAGGAGTAAACTGAATACAAAAGAAGATACAGTGCGAAGGAGGAAGGCGTCGGAACCAGAATAGAAGAAGAGGAACTCGCGGGAGCGTAGATTCGTCAAAAGAAAACGTGGAGAAACGAAATACTGTGCGGAGAAAACCACGTCAGAATGAAATAAATGCAAGGAAAGATACGCAGAGAAGTGTAGAGAGAACCAGTTTCTCAGTGGAATAGCGCCAACGAACATCGGAGACATAGAAGTGCGTTGGCAAAATGAACAAGCAGCCAGGAGCAATTTACTGCCAGCAATTTACAAGCAGCGGAAGAGCGAAACGGGAGCAGAGGCAAAGCCGCGAGAGTGTGCCGAAAGGGAATTGGGCGCCGACGCGAGCGCTGCGGCGAAAATTGGAACGTTCTCGAGGCGCCGTCGTCAACTCGCCGGGAGGGAGGAGGGAGGTTGCCGTCGGGGAAGGCAAAGGGGAAGGGTGTACGGATCAGAGAAGGGTTCGGAGTGGGAAGGGTGGCTGGAGATGCGAGCGAACTGTGGGGCGAGCGTGGTGGGAAAGATGGAGGAGAGTGGGCAGGTGGTTGGGTGAGGGAGGGTAGGTAGAAGTGAGGTGGTGAGCGCGGTTAGGCAGCCGGGCGCAAGGGTTGGCGAAGGCGGGCACGAGAGGGTTCGTGGGCGGGGCGGGTGAGAGCGTGCGGGCGGAGGGAAGGGCTGGCGTGGCGCTCCATGATAATGCAGGCAGCGGGGGCGTCGCCAAGGGCGGTAACATGATAATGCAGGAGCAAAAGTGGCCTCCGTAATGAACGCTCGCAATGAAGCGCGCGCATGCGGCGAAGCCTTTGAATTTCAAATCCAACCGGGGAGGGGGGGTGAAGGGCGGCGGACGGATGGATGCGAGGATGGACGGCCGGGTGCTGGCCACTACGCACGGCCTACAGAGCGGCGCGCCTGCGATTACGCCGCAACCTCCAGAACGTACATTGCCGTCTCTTTAAGTCAACTGTCAACCGCTCTCTGAAAGAATCAAGTCATATAAATCAGTCTCATAAAGAATCAAGAGTCAATCTGCCAAGATACAATTTATTATTTTCCTTCTTTGTCAAATGTCAACGAGAGATGTATAATATACATGAGAGGTAACACTGACGTCTTTGTGACGCCGCCATTAATCTTTAGCAACGAACCACAAACCTGTTACAATATATTGAGTTAATAAGGTCAGATGAGTTAATATCTACACAAGAGACATAAAAACCAAATTAAAGAAAACCTCCATTAAGTTCTGAAACATAGGAATTTAAAACTGAACGGAAAAAGAAATAAAATTATTGGACCAAATACGTTTTTTCTTTGTTTTCTCAACAAATATCACCAAATTTATTACAATAAGAGATCAGCAATACAAGGGAACTAATTCTACAACGAATATCTTCTAAAAGGATGTCGTGGAAAATTATGTAAAAAGGAGCGGAGAATTTCAACAAATAATAAAAAACAACTATTTGTCAAAAAAGAAGGAATTTCGTAAACTCTGACCAAAAAAATTACTAATACCTCGTCATATGGAATCCTTCCCTTTCTCTTCATTCATGGATAACTCCTCCCGGTTATGCTTAAATATACACCAACACAAAGACTTTTCCCTCAATAGAGCGAGATTTCATCGTTTAAGAGAACCATTAACAACCCTCGCAATTACAAATATCGTCAGTTTCAATAGCTCTTCTTACCTAGGCCCTGGGACACAGAATATCGATATTATTACGGACAAGGGAAAAACGCGGAAGGCACTGTCACACGTTCTTAGGCGTTTGAGTTTCAACGAATGGCATCGGTTGCACCGCACCACAAGGCGGCGACCGCCGGCGCGCGGCTGGCCACGTCGCCCGGCAACGGCGCGCGCTTCGCCGCGCCCATGCCCACGCCCGCGCGAACGCCTTTTTCCGCGCGCTCCCTAAAACAACTGCGAAGAAGTTCGGCCGGCGCGGCGCGGCGCGGCGCGGCGCGGCCGGCTCTATCTCCGCGCGCAACGGCGTCCAAATTATCTCGCGCGCCGCCTCCGCCGCCAACTTTTCCGTCGCCCGCAAACGACACGCGGGGCGCCGCGCCGCGAGGCAAGGGGGAGGGCGAAGGCGGCGGGGAGGCACTTGGGGAACGATGGGGGAGACGACGGAGAAGATGGAATGTAGCACGTTGGAGAGGAGGCGGAGGATGAGGTCGGTGAGAGGGAAGGACAAGGGAAGGGCCGGGTTGTGGAAGGAGCGGGCGCGGACGAGAACGGTGGAAGTATGGCGAAGATGTTAAGAAGAGATCGTCGTCGGTGTGGCAGAAGAACAGGAGAAGGAGGGCCGCAGCACAACAGTCGAGGCAGGCGCCAGCGAGAGCGGCGGCTGCGCGGGCGTCTTTGTAGAGGGGGACTGGGGGTTGCCAGCCCTTGAACGGTTGGGGTTGGGTCTAGAGCTTGGACAAGGGTACAGGGCCAGGACAAGGCAGTGCAGGAAGGCGACTTCTTTCGGTATGTCGACGCACCGCTCAGAGATCCAGGGCTACAGATTCTCTGCTTTCACAATTTCAGTGAAGCAAAAACAGAAGAAAACACTGAATAACAGCCAGATTGCGCTAGAAGTACTGTGCGTACATATATCTAGAATTGGTTCTTCTCATAGCGTTGTTGTAACTCAGAACATCATTAAGAGTATTACTGTTCAATTTGCAAAATATCAACAAATATGTGAAAAAACACGAAAGAATACGTTCGGTTGTTTGGAGAGAAATAAAGTGTACATTCCCCTACACAGAGTGAATTAAAATAAAGAATTCATTGATGCTTTCTTTATAACATTCCGTAATAAAAGATCGTGGAGACTCGAATGACTCGTTAAATGTTAGCTCTTAAAAATTTCAATTTAAACCGGAAGCGACAACCTGGAAATTATTACCAAAATATATAATACTTGGAGACGAAAAGAAAAACAAAAATTTAATTTTCAATATATAATAAAAATTTATTAATATAAAACGAAGTACAAAATAGTTCTTATTTTACATGATTTTATTACGTTAAAAGTTTTTATTACATTCATAAGTTACCTTTCAGTCCCTGTGAACTAACAGGTCATGTCTCCTTTCAGCATAAAAAGCACCTAAAACTCTGGTTCTGAGACATCATGATATTAAGCAGAGACGGGAGAAGAATCCTTCTGGCGCGGACAGGCGAGCAGGGTCACCGAGGACTGAGGACGCGTCAGTCGCCGGCACCGCGCACTTCCTATGAGGACGCGGCGAAGCGCCGGCACCCTTCGCGGCGCCCAAGAAGTGCGCTTCTGCACATGTTTTATGCCCCGACGCGCGCACGGAGCCTCCGCCCTCCCCCGCCGCTGCCACCGCTGCAGCCGCCTGCCCCTGTAATCGCCCCATCCGGATCCGGAACAGTCCCTTCCGCAGCCGACACGTCCCCCCACCCCTGCCATCCCCTCCTCTGCCTCTTCCATCGCTCTCTCCAAAGCCCCTGCCATCGCCCCCTCCTCCACTGCGACCATTGAAATCATCTTCCCTCAATCGGCTCTTCTCCGGCAGCCGCTTCCCTACCCATAACATCTCCTCCCGCTGACCTCCACCCCTCGTCCTCCTCAGCTCGCTGCACGGGGCCTTCCCCACCATCTGCCCCGCGACGCCGCCGGCGACGGGCGCCGCTTTACGAGGTATAAAACTTAACAAACACCAGGCGCCGCGGAATATATCGCTCCTCATTTGTCATCGCAACGAGCGCGCGCCGGCGCCGCGGGCAGCAGACGAATGGGGAGGGGCAGCGGGGCGGGCGGGGCGGGCGGGGCGACGTCGCCGCCGCTGGCGGAAGGACAAAAAGGATGAGTCGCGGGGAGGCGGGTGGCCGCGTCCGTTTGTTCGCCAAGCGGCTTCAGGACACCGCGCCAGCCCTCGCGGCTCGCCCGGCCACCGCCGCCCCGCCCAAGAAAAAATCAAAGCCGGCAAAAAGCTAACGCGAAGGTGAAAGTTAGAACTGACACATACAATGTTCCCAACTCGCAACTCGCGCGGGGGGAAGAAATATATATAATAAAAAAAGAAGAAGCGAGCAGACACTTCTTGACAGCGAACATCTCTGGGAGCCAAGTCGCAGCGCGAGGAGGTGAGCGAAAGAGTTGGGATGAAGGGGTGGGGGCGGACAATACGGCGCCTGTCGTGGGGCTGCGAGGGGAAGGACCCGGCGGGGGGGAGGGGGGCGGGGGAGCAAATTGACACGCGTATCGGGCGTCCGCGCACGCCTGACGGATGGCTGGGCTAACGCGCGGCGTCGGCTAGTGATTGCGGCGAGCGGCGCCGCGATGATGGATGCCCGGGGCGAGCGCGGGCGGCGTGCGCGCGAGGGGCGGGAGGGGGGGGGCGCCTTCAGCCACTTCGCCTCAAGGCACGTCCGGGGGAAGACAGCGGATGTAAATGCATTCAACATACCGCAACCGTCATCAGACGCTGCTTAATGGAATACAAAGTAAGGTAATTGCATCATTAACAAGATGAAATAAATATGCGTTTTACATACAATAAAATTATCATTATAATTAACTTTTTCATAATAAATACTGTTTAATGCAGTCAACATGAAGAATGAAAGACACAATGACGATAATGGGTGGGCTTCCACATTGCTTATGACACGATTCCGAGTAAAATTAAAAAATCTAAAATAGTTTTGGATGGATCCGAAATTTGGATTGTAGATCCACAATGAAGTTTGACTGCGTTACTTCTTAATAAAATTTGTCTGAATTCTATTCTATTAACATGTTATTTTTTCCTGACATTCTATAAATATGAATGTTAACGCAAACTCAAATTCTCGAGAAAAAACCCACTAACCGTAACACTCAAACATTGATACATGTAGTCTATAATAACAAGAATAAGGTTATAATAGCAATAAGTCAATATAATACGTAATTGATATGAAACGAAGAAGATTATACACTAATTGATTTGCCACTTTTTCGTTTCATAGAGCAATACCCTCGCGCCGCGAATCCACGACCTTTCAATTGCGCATCACATGCAGGCAGAGCGTCTCGTTGCGCGCGCAACACAAAGGCCGCGCCCTCCTCCGCCGGCCCAGCCCCATCGCCGCGCGCTAATACCCGAGTTCCATTAGCCTGCGAGCGGGAATAGTTTCCTCCTGCTCCCTCTTCCGCCGCCGCCGCCGCAGCTGCCATCAGTCCCGCGCGAACTTCCCCGCATCAAGTCCCCGGTGGAACAGGGAATTAGATCCTCGCGGTTCCCGGCGACAACGCCGTCCTCTTGGCCTCGGGAGAGAAAGGGCGCGGCGGGCAGGCGCCGGCGCAGCGCGGGCCGCAAAGAAGCCACTAAGCCAACTCATAATAGGAAACAAGACCCCAATTCCCTTTTTGTCGCCCGGCGGGCGCTGCTTCTTGCGACGAAGCCCTGACCTACTCGCGCCCTTTGATGTTGGGCTGCGCGCGGCGCGGCGCGGCGCGGCGTCGCCAGCGCCCGAGGGCCAATTGCGGCGCTCGGCGGCGACACGACCGCCGGAAGAGATTCGGACTTCTCGTCATTCGCCTTTGTTCCGCCCGACCGCTTTCGCTCAAACAACATGCGCCGGTATTGTTTCTGAAAATGGAGCTCTGATTCAGAACAGCACTCAAATTGGAAAAAATGGACACATTGTTGTTATAAAATGTGTCTGGCTTTTAAACAGCATGAGCTGTGTTGTAAAAACACAGTATCGATACGTAAACAGCACTTCCATTGATTTACGTAAAAAAATATTGCGTCTTGACAGTTCGCAATCGACCGCTTCAATAAAACGGCAAGCCTTCAAAAAAAATAAACGACTCGAATTAAAATACTCGTACATTCACACAAAGAAATGAAATGCTTCAAACTGCTATAATGGTTGAAAATAAGCTCGGTAAAGTGGAACTTTATTTCCAAACTCCGTAAGAATAATCTAATTTTAATTTATTGTGTTATTCAATGACGCGTAATTCAACTATGTTCACGTATTGTTTATTATTGTGTAGTATTATCACAGAAACTAGTTCTTCTCTTTAACTAATCCTAAAAAATAGGCAATTAACAAAAAATATTTGTAGCATAAAAGTTTGTTATATAATTGGAGATGATAAAAATCCTCTTACAAAGAGGGATAGATTTCTAACTTGTTACTATGAGTCACTTTTTTTCGAAATAACTTATCGTGCATTCAATCTTTGCACGCACAACGTCTTATCACTTCCCCACTTTTACCGTAATAATCGTGCAACACTTGCGTGAGAAAATTTATCAGTAAAGGAGTTGATTCTGCAATACCGTAGAAAGAGAAAGTAGGCTAGCTTTTCACAAAACAACTAGAAGCATGATACCCTTTAGCCTTTAGGCTATCATGCTTCTAGTTGTTAGTAATGAAATACTGATTTACTGGCTAGTCGATATGAAATACTGATTTCGAACTGCAGAAACTGTATCGTACAGACGTCAGGTAAATGACAAGAGCACGGCAGTTAGTCATTTAGAAAGATTTCTATTCAATGGATATTAGACTCCTGAAATTATTACTTCTATTTAAGTATTTAACACTACCAATAATAGAAACAAAAAATGTTTTGCGATAATTATTAGATTCTACTATCACAATGCAAATAAATAACTTAAAAGGTACAGAACGAAACTAGACAGCATTACACTTCACGTTATACGTAATTAATCACATTATTGCTTAGATAATAAGCAGTTTCAGACAATACGAGAAACAGAATTTAGAGGAGAGTGACTGGAAACCGTGAATTTCATCCCCATTCACGCGGAAGAGCGCACGAAGTGAGGCAGCAATTGAAAGAGCGTTATCCACAGGTGAAATCCCCCAACGAACCCAGCAGCCAACTCCGGCAGTGGCCAACCCGCGTCGCAGCCAAAGCGACGGCCGAGCGCGCACTGTTTGCGCGTAGCCGCGGCTCAATCAGGCGCGTGTTTGCCGATTGTTTCACACGCGAGCAGCCCAACTCCCGCCCCGCCCCGCCCGCCCCGCTCCACCACCCTCCCCGCTCCGAACCGCCCCGTCCCCTCTGCGTGCCGACCTCTCTCACCACCCCCAGCACTGCCACGCACAATGCCAGCGACGCAAACATCTGCGCGACCATTCTCAACGCGACCTCCGACACACCACACCGCCACGGTGCGCCACCATTTCCACCCTCATGATCATCTCCACCTCGAGCCTTCCACTGTCAATATTTCCACCAAATCACCAAACCTTGCAGTATTACTAAGCTTCCACCAACCTCATCATCAAAATGCCACAAATACCATCAGTTCTGAAGTATTAGATGTTTAACACCAAAACGACAGAACGCGGCGCATAAAATTATCACAAACCACCATCACGAAAGCAACCCAAAAGTATGATAAACACAAAACGACTACTATCACCGCTAACATTTATCCTACAGATTGACATCCACAAATTCCAACAATGTCATGTTGCTACAACAAATGCATGTTGTTGTCGTAGAAGCAGCAAGCAAAGATTTTACCTCAAACTTGTACTTCCCAAAGACATATAGGAACACACGCAATTGATCATACATACATAATATAATGATAGAAATATAGTAATATTACCGTTCACTAAAACGATTATTTTTTTGAGCACTTTTGTACACTGATTTGGAATACGTACTGCCTTCAATGCATCGTGAAAAGCCTTTTATATATATATATATATATATATATATATATATATATATATATATATATATACACAATTTTGTTAATACAAATTAAAAGTGTAAAACAATGTTGTACTGAAGTGAGTACATATTTGAAAACACTGTGATGTTAAAAAATCGAAGAAATAAACTACAGAATTATTTTATTTTTGCTAACATGTCGTGTTTATTTTGAGTCCCTGCGAGTGGTGTGTCCAGCATGGCCTACTCCTCATATGCTTCATTCATTTAACCTTAGACACGCTGTCTCTCACTGCACAATTTGTTCAATACTAATAATTTCCGTTCGAAACTTCTGCAAGTATTTTATGACAACCGTTTCCCACATGGCAGAGACTCAACTGCCACATCCGACGTCACTGTCTCCGCTCCCTCTGCGCATGTCACCGCACATATGTATAATAAATTGTGTGTCTCCGTCAGTGGCGTGCCCAACTCTCCACACGCTTCATTCGTTTACCCTTACACACGATTTTCCCTGCTGCACAATTTGCACAGTTCTGGTAATTTGCTTCTACACCTATTTGATGACTACCTTTTCCTATACTACAGATACCGGGCTGCCGCTTCCGACTTCATTGTCTCCGCCGCTGCTCGTGTCACCGCTCCCACCCCCAGGGCGCGCGGCGCGGGGGCAGGGGTGGTGGCGGGGGCGGGGCACACCCAACAGCGCCGTCGCCATGTGCGCGCGCGCTAGAGCGCCCGGAGTGCCTCTGAATTTTGCAGGCCGCATCTGTTCGCACCACGCAGTGCGCCGCGCGGCGCTCGTCGCCCGCCCGCCAAAGCAGCCTCGCAGCCATGCAAACGAGGCCACCGCGAAGGCCAGCGCCAGGCAAATCCAGCACTCGCTGCTTCATAGGACGCGGGGAAACAGCGTCGGGACGAGGTCACAGATGCACCCGCAGCTACGTCACGGGGCATTGGGCGACCTAGACACACGTCATTTCTAGAGTTCCGAAACATGTTGAGAAAAACTCGTATTTCTGGCAGTAAACATAACAAATATTCTCTAAAACAGAGGTGGCCAACGGGATCGGTACGAACCCGCGGGGGTCGATGTAATTTTACAGGAAGTCAGTGACGACCACGAGATCGATTGGGTGTCGGAAGCCGAATTTGCGCGGGCAACAGAACCTATTGATTACAAAAAATTGTAAATGAAGTTGTTGATTGTTTTCTTATATGAAGGTTCAAAACATATAAATACGTGTTCGCGTTTCTAAAGATTAAAAATTAAAATGATACCAAAAATAATGACCATACAACTAATAATTCATTTTTTAAAACTGTTGTTCATATTCTTTGGTTAATTGTTATCAAGTAATTTAATGTAATGTAAATAATGTAAATATTTGTACTATAATTATTTGTACTATGATATATATTATAGAAACAGTCAAGTCCAAGGAAAATGCTGTGAATCCTTACTATAGAAGTTATATATGAGGCACGCTTATATGTTTTTCATTATAATTTCTGCACTATAATAACTACAACCAATCCTCAGCGAACGACGATAATTTTTATACATGCGGCGATGAGTGTGGAACTGTCGCGACGCACATCATCGAATGCCACCACTAACATAAAAACCGTGTGCTGGATGACTTGTGTATACGTGATGGTTCTGTTTGAAAAGCGACCCTTTATATCGACAAGTGAACAATCGAACCAGAGGTCGACAACCTGCAACGAACATATACAAATGGGTTCATTGAACTTACCTGTAGGGACACACGATTAATTTTGAAGAAGCTCACGTGGAACTATGTTATTGAGCACAAAGCGTCGTTCAATGGTCACCAAGAATACTTTATAATAATCTAATTAAAACTTTCCAAAAGTTTGAAAAAAGAGTTGGCAAATGTTTGAAAATTAATATCTGTAGAATTTTACCCATGCGCTACCAACAATGCAAGAAAAGTTTTTAATCGCCATCGTAATACAAGGATAAACCTTGTCTCAACCATAAATTGCACACTTTCTAACAGCTAGTTGATTCTGTTTGCATTTAAATTAAAAATGGGCCTTTTACAAACGTCAATGAATACCGATTTCCTGCACAATAAGTCATTAGCAAATTTGACTCTAAAATCCTTCCTTTCAGAGTTCCAAAAAATAGAAGAATCCTGATCGACTTCTCAATGGGAGACGGTAAGCAGAGCTTCGGAAAACCAAAATAAAACTTTATATCGTTCCAAAATTAAACTTATCGTGAAACAGTCTACTCTTACTGCCAACCCTCTGTTTTTATCGTCACGTAACTGACGTGACTCTCACAGAGACACGCATAACAGGAATCACACTTTTTTATACTTCCTGACCATCTTGTTTGCTCCCATCTTCTATTGCGTAAAGATCCTCCAGAATCGGAAAATTACGCGAAAAGTATTCAAATTTTTTAAAAATTCTATACTTCAAAATCTAGCTTTAAAGAACATATTTCGTTTAGGGAAAAATCTCTACCTTCGTAATTGTAGTTGTAGGAAGACGTCGAAAGAATGTGAAACTTTTGTAATTTTCGAAAAATCATGATTTTTAACCCAGCAACGGATGGAAGCAAAAATGTAACACGAAAGGATGGGCTGGGTCTGAGAGATCCGGTTAAAAAACAAGAATTATATAGCAAATATTTTGTTTATTTAATTGTTAGAGGACTTCATTGTGTTAGTTTGATATAAAAGAAAACATTTTTGTAAATATTTTATGCATTTTTATTCATTTCAAAAGTATCTGGTAAATTTAAGGAGCACAATGAAGACTCCCTAATACCATCCTAGTCATTTCACTGGAAATTTGGACTTATTTCTGACATTACAGTTCAATTTGACTTAGTTATACGTAATACTACACAAAAATAACACAATTCTCTATATCGCAATAATAAATATTTCTAATAATAGTAATACGTGCCTTTTCGATTGCTGTTACACGAACGGATGCGTTGGGTCTGAGAGACACAAGCAGGAAACAAATTACGCATATAAAACAACGTATTCGGCAATTACTATCATCTTAAACGTTTCATTTGCAAATAAAAGAAATGTGGAGAGATGAACAGGCTTCAAGTATTATTTGAATGCGAGGGGCTGAAGTTTTTGTTACGTCGTGGATCTCACAGACGCAACCCATCCGTTGCCAGGTTAAGGAATACGAGACCTTCATCATTCTCTTAAAAGACCTTTATACAACCCAACAACAGAATTTAATAAAAATTAATGGCACCATTTTTTCGAAAATTTTTAAAATGTCCCAGGATTTTCATATAAAGTACCTCCCAAAATTAAAATGTTTTCAAATTCAAGGGACCGCGACATCAAGCAGATCGATTGGGGAATATCAATTTTGGAGAAAATCCACTTAACGGTTTAGCCGCTAGCCTTTATCACAGACGGACGGACGGATGGATGGACGGACAGACGTTTTACTGTCATTCAATTTTTTGATATCAAGGACCCACAAAACATGAATTCTGGCTATCCCACATGTTAGAGGATTTGTTTTACTTCTAATTTTAGCAACAGGATATATCCACTTTTTCGTTACCACGGCCTTCTAGTAACAGTTTTTCTACCGAATATTCGCCGTTTTTTTTGCGTACTCCGTAGCGAGAAAGTAAAAGCCGCCAGGGACAAGTTGGGCGCTGGGCGGCGGCGGCGGACGCAAAAACGTGGGAGCGCCGCGCGCGTCGAGGCCTCGGCGCGGTGCGCGGTGGCCCGCACGACACGGCCACGCGCGGCCGCCGCCCCCGCCCCCGTCACGCCACGCGGCCGCCACGGAAACCCGCTAGCGTGCGAGCGATTTTTCTGGCTTCCGGGAAAAAGCCCGCGTAACTGCCACTTCCGGCGCGCGCCCGCCCCTCCCCCGCGCTGCCCAACTCTCGCAATTGCTCCGACCAGACCGTCGCTCTCGCTCGGTGTGGTTCACGGAGGCGGCAAAATGCCTCGGATATCACGAATTTTCTCCGCAACTGAGTTAGTGTTGAACTGGCAACTCTCAGAGTTTTCGTCACTGTTCATTTCACTTTGCATGTTCCATTCCTTTGGAAATAAAAATATTAGTTTCAAACAGGTTGTAAAAAATAATATTACCATAAAAGTTTTAAAACACATCATAAACACCTAGCGCATGATGTAACTAGCACAAAATAAGAAAAAGTCTAAAGTAACATTTTGTACGTGATCAAAACCAACATTAATTACGTCTGTCAAATATCCTTTGAACACAATGTACAATTATAAAAAAATTGATCTTCCGAAATTGAACCCCACTTGAAAGATTATTCCCTACATTATAAAAGAACGAAAAAATTAAATGCATATTTTTTTATGGAAAATTCATTTTTAGAATCCTCAACATCGATGTAGTTAAAAGTGAGTAATTAAATTTCTTTTTAGCCGCTCTTGCGATGGAGTGTCAATTATAATTTTATCAATGTATAAACAAGTGTTCTCTTCTTGATATCCTCTTAATAATAACAATCAGTTTAATAGGGAAACTATACGTAAGGTAAGTTTTTAATCTACAACCAACCAACGCTTAATAATAACAATCAGTTTAATAGGGAAACTATACGTAAGGTAAGTTTTTAATCTACAACCAACGCTTAAAGTTCATCGCTAATGCCATTTCTTGTATACATTACTCGAAATATTATATTGCAATAAAAACAATATGGCAATAACAGAAAGATAAATTTTTAATATAAATTCATCTTTCAATTACAATGTCTTGAGTAACAGGTCTGGTCTTTAATCTTAAGTTTTTACTGTTTTTTGACTAAATAAATAAATAATAAATAAATAAATAAACCTTCACAAAGCGCTCAAAACACTTGCAAAAGACTTCATTTGAGGTGGCGAGGGAGGCCGAACGTCCAGAGTAAAACTGTCCCATAGCTTGATTCCGGAGCAGTCACACTAGCGATGTAAACATCTCCTAACGAATGGAAGCACACGCGGACAAAATGTCAGCCGCACAAGATCAAGCGCTTTGAAAAAAAAGTCATCATCGGAGACGAGAATTATTCGCGATAAAAAATGAAAAAGAGAAAATATTTTGACGAAGAGGATCTAATGGTGTGGTTGGAGCACGCTTAAAGTTCATCGCTAATGCCATTTCTTGTATACATTACTCGAAATATTATATTGCAATAAAAACAATATGGCAATAACAGAAAGATAAATTTTTAATATAAATTCATCTTTCAATTACAATGTCTTGAGTAACAGGTCTGGTCTTTGGTTGAAATAGTATATTCAGTGCAAAAAGAAACGAGCTTTTCCAAATGTCAATGATTTTAAGTCATGAAAAGATTCAAAAACACAACTTTGAAAGAGTAAGAAAATGCATTGGCGTCGAAAACAGAAACTTACGGTTTTAAAGAGAATTCTTCCTATCATGACCATGATATTGATAAATTGAATAAACTTCCTCGTTGATCAAAGAACGATACGTTCGTATGAAGCCATAATTACAGTTATCTCACTGATAAAAATCTGGTGCGACGTGAAGCAATTGAAAATTTGTCCACGGGATGAGAATAATCACTACATTCACCACTCTGACACAGAAGGCGGTGGGGCATCAGCCGATTAGGCGCCTCCAACCGTGGGTGGAGCTCACCCGGAGAATGAGAGAGGGTGAGGGAAGAAGGCGGTAGGCGGAGGGCGTGCGGGGGCGGGCACTCGCTAACGAGGCAGCGCGCGCCCACGCCTCGCCGCCCGCGCCGCCCGCGCCGCCCGGGAGCGCGGTTTGCGGCTCCGCGGAACCTCCAGCAGCGCGGGTGCGGCGGCGCGCAAAGACCGGCTCCGCGGCGCCTTTGAAGCCCCGCCCGGCCCCGGCCCCGCCCCCGCGATCCACCTCACGCAGCCCTCCGTGGCCCCGCCTCACACCTCCCCCGGCCCCGCGGCGCCCCGCCTCGCGCCGTCCCTCCTCGCGTCGCCCCGCCACGCGCTGCCCCGCCACGCGCTGCCCCGCCTCGGGCCACCCGCCATGCGCCCCCCTCATCACGCGGTGCCCCGCCTAGCGTCGCCCCTTGGGCATCTCGACCAAGCGCCTCCCCTCTAACCGCCTCCCTCCGCCACACGCCAGGGCGCCGGGCCATGCGCTGCCTCGGCCTCCCGCGCATCTCTCCGCTCCACGCAGCCCCTCCCCCTCCGTCCCACCGCCCCCGCGCCCGAGTTTTACGATCAAGGGGATGCGTTCGTCAAATTTATATTCCGCTCCTGGAAATTAGCGCGCGGGCGGAGCAGCGCCGCCACATGCGCTGCGCCTTACTACCTGCCGGCACCCGCTCCTCCCCGCGCCGCGGCTTCTTATCCGCTGGCGCCCGCGCACGGCGTTATTCCCCCAGCACGCACCGCTCTGTCTCTCACTCACTACGTCCTCCCCAAATTGTAACCCCTCCGTCGCAATAACCAACCTCACTGGCTATTCAATTTTTACGTTCACCATAGATAATCTGGCCACCTATTTCAGTACGAGAAAATGTTTATGATTGCAATTGCCACATACTCGTGCTAGCTGCCATCTATCGCCGCCAAAAGTACATTTGATATTTTCTTAATTTTTCGGTTTCCTAATGGTAGAACGGAAATATTAATTTTCTAATTTTAAAGACCACTAAAACCTCGTCGTAAATAGCAATTCTCTTTGAAAAATTTGGAGCCGTTTTTAAGAAAACGGCGTTTAAGCGCTACTAAAAGTTTGCAATTTGTAGCTCTTGAGTTTTCGAAACACTTCATTTGAAGCACTTTAGGAATAGTGTTTACGAATTGCTGGAAATGTGTATATTAAAGGTGTGACAAATATCTTAAAAAAAACACTTATGTAATTTTCGCAAAAACAAAAAAAAATACATAAAATTTAACTTTACGCCACATTAAAGAGTGTAATGAGCACTATCTGTTAGAAATGTTTCAAGAAAAAATTTGGAGCCATTTAAGAGAAAATGGCGTTTGAGCGTTCCTGAACAGGAATAATTTTCAGCTAGTTTTCACAGAAAACGGTTGAGTTCTCAAGAAACTTTACTTGACATTGTTAAAGCACGTATACTCGTAAATATAATAATGTGAACAAATCGCCACTAATGTGAATATTAACGACGTGAGAGAAGTCAAAAAAATTACGTTGGTGATTTTTGTAAAAACAAAAGAATAGAGCAATATGGCGTTTATGTCATGTCGTAGAGTACATTTATCAATATCCATATCAAGAGTTTAAAAAAAAATATTGGAGCTGTTTTTGAGAAAATTTTGTTTTTGTAATTTTTTTAATTGCAAATATTTTATGTAATATTGCGCGACAACTACTACTATTTTTTAAAAAATATACATGTCCTTAATGAAAGAACTCACTTTGGAGAACATACTTTATTTGGAGGAAAAATGTCTATCGTCAATTTTGTAGTTGTAGAAAGACGCCGAACAAAATTAAAACTTTTGCAATTTTCGAAAATTCAGAGTTAACCGTGAAAATGAGACCGATACCACCTTAATAATTGTATTTTACTCTATTCTTACTCTTAAGAAATTTAAACAACAAATTTGGAGCCGTTTTTGAGAAAATTTTGAAAACGTTCGAGGGGCTTCATGCAAAGTATCCCCAAATTTCGAAGAAAGTTTTTCAAAATCGCAGCGCCTCAAGTGGACGCAGATTGACCGGGAATATTGATTTTGGAAGTAATTGCACGTATGGTTTAAGCGCTAATGTTGTTCACAGATGGACGGACGGACAGACGTTTTGAAAAAAACAAATTTTTCGGCATCAGGGAGCCCCAAAACGTGTCAACTGAAATCTCGAAATCGATTTTCCGAAGCATTTAATAACTTTCCCTATACTACGTATATTACTGCGTATATATACAGGAAAGTAAAAAGGCCAATTCACGGTTATCGCACGTTGTTAGTCCAAGACACGAGAGAAATCCAGTCTCCACAGATCCAGTGGTCTGCAAAACCAAAGGCGTTGCCTGGCCCTCCAGTGCTTCCATCACCATCATCTGAGGCGCGCTCGTTCCCTCTACCGCCATCCCGTGACGCGCCATCTTCGCAAAGGAAAAGACGCCGCGAGCTTCGCCGCTGAGAGTTACAAATGGCGGCCGGGGCTGGAGGAGAGGGCGCCCGGCGCGTTATTCAGATAAATCGCCGCCCTAATTATCGCGCATACGTCGCCCCCGCGGGGCCGCGCGGGGCCGGGCGGGCAGGGCAGGGCAGGGCAGGGCAGGGTGTCCTGGGAGCGGTGGAGGCGGGGGGGGGGGGCGCAGCCGGGTCGAGGGCCCCTACATTAGCCAGCAGTAATCTGTCTGACTTAGCGTGTCGCTCGGCGCCACGTCGCGCTGCCCTCCCCTCCCCTCCCCTGCCTCCCCCAACCCCTCCTCTTCGCGTTCCGGCGTCACGCGTCAAGCTGCGCCGCCGCCGCCGCCGCCAAGCCGCCTCTTCGTTTTTTTACGTGGCCTCCCCCGCCGCTTTTTAATCATTCAACAACGCCGCCCGCCTCGCTACATGGATTGCCGCGACGCGTCGCTTAGGGGGCCGCCATTTCTCTTGATATTTAACGCGCGACTTCTCCGAGAAGAGCGGGCGGGGGCGGAGCAGGGGCGGGGGCGGGGGCGGGCGCGGCTTCGTGGGATGAAGGGCGCTCTTAAAAATGACACTGCCTGCCTATTAGTGAAGGCGAATTGCGCCCGACGCGGTGGATGACTGAACTTTCCGACAAGCGCCGGAAGTGCAGCGCATTCTCGACAGCCGCCGCATTTGTTTAAAGCCTTTCTAATACTGAAGCTCGTGATTTGGCAAAAACGGCACTAATGGATTAAATTATTTCCATACAGGATGTCAAAAAAAGAAACAAATGCTTTAAAAGTAGAAATACAAATATCTAGAAATACTAGTATGTAGTCAACAATAAAACATTGTTCGAGGTAACAATATAGTCATTACGTAGAGAAGTGACTAATTAAATTCAAGTATAAATCAGCTACTCAAATAAAGTCCATTTTCAAACTAAATAGTGAATAAATATAATGACATATTTACTCTCCTTGTTTGTTAAGTTCCGTAAAAGATCATAAGCAAATTAAATTTTTAAACAATGCGTCAAACGTTATGTGTCACAATTCATATTAATTATAATATATAACGCAATGATTTAAACTAATGAATTTCGTAGAAACTCATGAAAATCTTATTTTAATTTTGCACTGGCAATGTAGGCTGGCGATTTGGCTTATGTAAATTTTGCAATGGCGAGTAGGCAAAAAAAGCAAACATTTATTATATTACAACATTACAAAAGAGAAACCCAACAAATTAATTTTTTACTGACATTAAAATTGTAAATAAATATAGTTCATCTAAACAACATCCAATTAGGAAAAAGCAATCCCCAAATTAAGGTTAGCCAAAATTAACTCCGTAACGAGAAAAACTATAACATATACTCAGAATATTTTTTGACACTCAGAGACATTTGAACGATTAAACATGAGAGATACTGAACCAGAAGGGCGCGCTCTGCCAGAAGCGTCCATAACACCGCCACCCAGCCCAGTACATGAACGGCCGGAACCCGCCCACCATTTCTCTCGATATTTAACGCGCGATTTCTCGCGTGCGGGAGAGGGGGTGCGAGCTAAGCGGGGCCCCTAAAAACGAAATTGCGCGCGGATTAGCCGGGGACGGGAGTGGGGGGGGGTGATTGCGCGCGGCACCGGAGATGGCCGAGCACCCACGATGCCGCGTAACAAGGCCTCCGACCCCACGCGTGCTGGCGATTATGAGCGGCGGGAACCCGGGCACGCGGGGCGGGCGGTGGGGCGACAACGGTGGAACGAGGACTGAGGGTGGGGGCGGTGGGACGGATGGGCGGGGACGATGGGGTGAGGACGGAGGGCCCAGATGGTTGGGCATGCCAGGGTGGACGAGGGTGAGACACAAAATGCAACGGGTCGGATAGAGTGGGGAAGCCAAAAGCAAGACAGCGGGAAGAGAGGTGTGAATCGTGAAATGATGGAAGCAGCGGAGCTGGAGAATCAACGTGAGAGATGAAGAAGAAACGTGGCAACACGATGGAAACTATAAAGCAAGCAAGTAAAGGATCTTTGCATGTCTTTACAGAATCAGCGCAGAATAGACCCTTATAAATGGACGAATGCGGAGTGAAGTATTAAGATGGGCGAGGTGTCAAGAACTTAGAATGAAATGCAGCGGAGAAAGATTGCGACAAGGTGAGGCATTCGGAAGGGGAGTCCTGATTGTGAGGTGGGGAAGCGGAGTCGTCAGTCTGCAATGACCATAGGCAAAGCAGAATGATTCCGTCAGGGACTGAGAAATATCACAGCGAAAGGACGAGATGCGATTCACACGCTAGCGAGTGGATAGAAAGGGGATAAAAATGTGGAAGTTACCGGGATGGCTGGAAAAAAAATTGTACAGTCTCACTCGAGAAAGTGAGAAAGAAGCAAAACGGAAAAAACGGGAAAGGGTATTAGCGCAAAGGGAGCAGCGGGAAAATCCGTCGCGCGTCATCGCCCAAAATGAGGGACAAGGAATAAGCAAGGTATTCGGAGGCACGGCAGGGACGGGACGGCGGAGAGGAGCGGCGGACGGAGCGGGCGGGGGCGCACAGCGGGCAGCAGCAACGCAGCGGGATAACAGTGGGCGAGCGCGTTCGATTTCTGCTCCGGGCTTAGCACGCGCCCCGATGCATTAGAGCGGCGCTTTTTAAAATTCCCGTAGGCTTACCCGGCCGCCACGCTGCGCCGCTGGAGGTAATAGCGTGTTTGCGCCAAACTTTTACGAGCCTGTTCCATTGCGAATTCCATTATACTTTAATTATTTCTGAATCCTCAAAGAAGCAAACATTCTACTAATGGTTGTCGTTAGTACGCGGAAGTTTCTTTACGAAAGAGAGGAGCACAAGAAATTCGTGGAATAACGCTTGTTTTTTTTAATATTAAATAACAGAATTACGTCAAGAATAGCATTGCACCTTTAAACATTTTCACTTATCATTTGGATCTCAATTTAGCAATATTCGCATGAAACAGCAATTTTTCTTCCCCACGAACAATACGACGTATACCTACCACTATCAAATCCAGTAATTAAACAACTTTCGAAACTTAAGCCACAATTCAACGATATTTCCTCGTAACATTATAAAAAACACAATGAAACCTCCGCTGAGTCCCTGCTTTTTCTAAGCACACAATATATCACGACCGCGAAATTACAGAAAAACCGCCTTCAACAATACCAGAGCGGCTCTACCACCAAAATTACGAACGCACACGTTCACTTCCGACAGGAAGTCTAAAGGGGATTAACAGCCCTCGCTTCCTGCTGCGGTCCAAAAGCCCAAGAGCGCAGTGGTTTCTTTAGGAAAAGAGCTTCGATGAATAGTACCCTTCGATGCATGAATACAAATTTGCTATTCGGAAACCAGGGGAGATCTTCACAAAATCCCAAATTTCTAGCGAAACCCTTCGCACTCCATTAGAGAGCATACACATAGGCAACTTATATTCCGTTATGGATAAAAAACGTTGTGCCGTTTTCATATAAAACTTTTCTCCCCGAAATGCACAAATCGCGCACAGTGGAGCAAAGCAAAAGCGCGCCCTCGCCGCAGCCGCCGCCGCCGTGCCGCTGCCGGGGCCGCCAAAGGCAAGAACGCACGTGTTCGATTCCGACTCGCCCGCTAATCGCGCCTAAGAGCTCCGCTTCGGGCGGGCGGGGGCGGTGGCGGGGCGAGGGGGCGGGGCGAGCGCGTAATGGGTGCGCCGGCCGGCGGGGCACGCAGCGCGCGCGAATACGAGCCTGCAGAGACTCGTCGGGCGATGATGAAGTCCGCCCCGGGGAGCGCGCCGCCCGTTATCACGCGCTCGCACCCGCAAAAACCCACGGCCGCGGGGAGGGCGGGGGAGGGGAGGGGAGGGGAGGGGAATGCGAGAGGAGCCGCGCGCGAGGCTGGCGAAATGCGGCAGGAGCCCTTGGTGGGGACGAACCGCCGGCAGAGGTAAAAGAATGGGAAAGTCGCCCCACGGGTAGAAGAAGAAAAGGGGATAGAACAGAATAGAAGAGAGTAGAAGAAAACGGGACGGAAACGAAAAGGGAAGGAAAGGAAAGGAGACGAAAAGGTGGCATGAAAAGGGAAGTAAAAGAAAAAGAATAAAGAGGAAGAGAAGAAAAGGGTAGAAGAAAAGGGAGATGTAGGAAAGGGGAGGAGTAGACGAGAGCAGAAGAATAAATTAATTGGGAATTAAAATAACATTATTTTTGTCTTTGCGATGATGCAAAGCAGGTGAAAGATTCGTTTGCGTAATTTATATTGTTCCGAAGGAGTACGAGGACGACAAATTTTTTTAAAAAGTTGACACCGATAGAATGTGTATCAGAAGAAGTGGGTGATGAAGATTGTTCAGTTTCGAAATTAAGTGCAAAGATTTAAAAGAGAGAACCTGAAATTTGTAGGGCAACGAAGAAGAATAAGGAAAGGGGAACTAAAATAGAAGGGGGATCAGACGAAACAATACAAGGAAAGAGAAGAAGTTGCTGCAACGATGTAACAGCAGTAGGAGGACCAGCTAAAACACAATTCGAGAGCGGAGAAAAACGGAAATAGATACAAGAAAATATGATATGTATGACACTGAAGAATGCAAAGGAACAACACAAGAACTGCTGGCAACGGCGGCTGTGGAAAAGAAATATGTGCGATATCAGTGCAAAGCAAACGTTAGTAAGGACGGCGAAGTTGTACTTGAATAGAGGACTAGAGAAGAAAGCCGAGGGCAAAGGGAGAGAGAAGTTTGAGAAGGTAGAGTTACCATCATTCTACTCAACTCACGAGGCAGCCGGGATCTTTACGGCACGGGTACAGCAAGCACATGCGGACTCGGGCAATGGAAAAGGAAATAATTGAAAAAGAAAGAACGGACAAGTCAGAGACGAAAAGGTAGTCGTAACCCAACAAACATCGAACCGCTGAGTTCTCTATCCTTGACGTATCTATGTACTTGCGCCGGGACACCGCGCCAGTTTATCCCCTTTCCTGACAAAGTAGTAGTTTGCAACGTAATGCACGTCGTTTCCCCATATTTCATCACATTCCCACAACCACCAATATTTCAGCACTAATAATACTCGTGTAATATCCCTATTATTAACTTACACTGCAGAACGTCACTCTTAAGTAATACTGTACGTAACTCTAGATCGTGCTATCCTCACGCATAACTCTCCCAAATGCTCAGAACATTTCTAGGATTAGAATGCGTCCACAATGTCTTATTTTACTCTCGTAGAGCTCAATTTGCTAGTGTCGTTCTATCTTCATTGCTAGATTATATTATTTCACAATCATCAATAACGTCCATCTATTCTAATCCTCTCTAGACCTGCTAAAAAGACAACTACAATTTATCAGAAAGCCCAAAAAGTGTCAGAGCTTTACACCCCATCTCATCCATCTCTCCCACCCGCTCTGCCCCGCGGCGATATTTTGCGTGCGCGGCCCCGGCGACGCGTCTCCCACCGGCGGCGCTGCCACCGCCAGCCGCTTCGGCCGCCGCCGCCGCCGCCGCCACGCCGCTGTACACGCTCCCGCGCGCCCGCTCCCCGGCGCGTCAGCTGGCGCCCGGGTCACCGCGCCCCGCCCCCGCTCCGCCCCGCCCCGCCCCTGCCGCGGCGCGGCGCGGTCGCCCGGCTGGAGCTGTCCGCAACACGGCGCGGCGCCGCGCCGCGCTGCGCGCATCGCGTTCAGCGGAGAGGGGGCGGGGGCGGGGGCGGGGTCGAGGGGCGCCGACGAGGTGGCGGCGGCGGGGGCGGGGCCCAACTTCGCCGCGGGGACCCCCGTTGGCATGGGCGCTTCGCTGTCGCGGCGACCGGAGAAACTTTCGCCGCTGCTCGCTCCAAGAGATTCCAACTACTGCAGGCAGTTTGGACCTACAGTACGAGTGCGAATGTCTAGTGTTTCCGCGGAATCTACTGGCGAATACGGAGTGCGAATTCTTAAAATTTAGCTTACAATGCTCATCCGTTCGAGCAAATAGGAAGAGAGAATTCTAAGTAGTTTAAGACTCAGCGACTGGGAACTTAACACTTGTCAGTACTAGAAAAATATCTCTAATCTAATCCTCAGGCCAGTTTAACCTTATGTATTCAAATTTAGAAGATTAAGACAGCCAGAATGACTTTCTTGTCATGTCTTGTATTCACCACTATCATTATCAGAAGAGGAACTCGCACTGCCAGGAGTGTCCAAAGAAATGACCAATTCATCAATGTGTTGGTCCATCACATTATCTGAATTATTGTTGATCATTTGAACACCCCATACTATTGCAACACGTAAGCTGACTTTCGTCTGATCCTTCTCACTTATCAGTTTGTTATCGCCAAACCCGCAGAAAAAAAGACCCACGAGAGAAAGTCAGAAGGGGGAATGCAGACGGGTAATATTTGTAGCTTTGGAGGGGGAGACCACGTTCGAGCATGGGCAGTGGAAGGTTTTTTTGACTCTGGGAGACCTTTAGTTTTAAATAGCTGAAAATCGGGGTTTGCGAAAGCACTTCAACAGCCCAGTCAACAAATGAAGAAGGTTTTCTAATCACAACAATCACAATAAGTCACCGCCTGAAAACAGTGACGAAAAATTACGACTTTTACCAGAGTAACCATCAACATCCCACTTTCATAATTCATTTATTATTTTGTACAGTTGAAGCAGAATGTGTGCAAGTTTCTTAATACTCTAAATTTCCCATCAGAGACAATTTCTATTCGTTCGGAGTGAATCACGCCTCCATGAAAGCTCATCTTTTCTCCACTGTAGTTCAATGTTGAAAAACATCATTGAACCTCAAACTGATAGTCTACCGACTGTCAGTATACATTAACACGCACTAGTTGATCAGTAACATCTCTAGAGTACAATGTGATGTGCATGGAATACACCATAGAGAGAAATCTGAGAAGTATGTTGAAACTTCTCGAAGAAAAGAAGATATTTGTCTGCTTAGAAAATTTATTTAAGACAGTCAAACCAGAAGTATATTTTTCCCTACGACTCTGAAAGTTCATTTTAGGAGTATTTCTTTTCATAATAGGTATAACACTTAAAATGGAAAACACTACAGGACATAAACGAGCAACGGAAAGAAGTGATGCAATAGTAGGATTTATCTATAGATGTACATTTTCATTCCTGATGGACGAGTGGAGGAAAAACTATTTCAGATACAATAGGGAAATAAAACTTGTAAGAAATAACCGCGCAGATTGATGTTGTTAACTTATAACTCCACAGCTGTTTATTATTTAAAATGCCTTGCTTAGGACTTTTAGAGGTTAATATAGAAACATCCTTATTGCGTGATGGATGTGTACAACCGCCAAATGCAGTTTGTAATGCTTTATTCTCCAAATTGAACACTGTTAAAAATATTTCCAATAACCGTAAAGTCATTGAAATAGATGTGATAAAAATGGTTGAAAATATGATTGAAACATTACCTAAAAATGAGTTCAAGTTCCAACTATGTTGTTCACCCAATACCAATAAACTCTTTGGCATCGAAAAGTCTTTATTACGTCGTTCCGGTATTTTAAAGAAGAATCGACGTCCTGACGTTTCCACGCTATCTCCACTCCATTCTACTTCCAATTCCCTCCTCTTTTTATCCCCACATATTTCCTGGCGAGTGCACTTCGGTCCATAAATAAGCGCTTCACAAATATTTACTCGCGCGATCAATTACTTTCTCGCTTTTCCGCCATTTTTGCCCCCATCAATATCCCCCGGCGCTCGCTCTCCCCGCCGCCGGCCGCCGCCACGATCCTCTCTGCCCTCGACCAGCGCGTCCCCGCCGGCGGAATCCTCAAACACCCCGCCCACAAATTCTATACGTGTCTCAGAAAAAGTTCGCTTCCTTTCATCACGGAGCCCACATTTTCATAGAGCAAACAATTCAGCGCATTTCCAAACACGCTACAACCCTACCGTCTTCACGTAATAAGTATTTGCCACCCAACCAACCAAACATGACTAAAACAATATGTATTCTTGTCTTTAATAATGCATCCATTATATCATTCTTCTTGTTTTCATATACGAACTGCCGTATTCCCCTTGCATCTATAATACAATCACGAGCAAGGCTAGCATAAAGTTTTTCGATTGATGGCATTTAACACACCTTTGCATATTCCCAAAACATCCCAACACTTCTGATATGTGAAAAGACTACAATGAAACCCCTCGGTTTGCACAGCGGTTTATATATAACTTCATTCCTTCAACTGCTGAAGCCCTGTAATACTGCATGGTTCATCTACAAAGTGTTCGTCAGTCTCAACACACGCGTCACCGCAAACATTCCTACGTAGACAACCCCGTAATTCCCATAATTTCGCACCCCACTCGTTCCTCGCTTCGACATCCCGTCACTGCCCCGCCGCGTCCATCTCCACTTTCGTCTCCGCGTCCTCCCCATCCCCCATCGCCCTCACCCGCCTGCAGAGCTCTGCCGGCGTCGCGGAATTCCGATCGTTCGCCGCTCCGAGCAATTCCTCATATTTCTTTCTCAGCGCCCGCGGCGCCCCGCCCCCGCCCCCGCCCCCAGCGGGGCGTCGCGGGCGAAAGAAGAAGGGCTCTGCCGCGACGCGATAACGCTCAACCGCAGTCGTCTTCGTCGCCGCCGCCGCCCTCCCAGGCGCAGAGCACGCTGGACCCAAACGACTCTATCACGCGTGCAAAATATAGTTGTTTTTTTATTTGTAAAGAAACACCGGCAAAGGTGGTTCAGGGCACCAACTGATCCCACTGCAGTGTCTCTGGCCGGGGGTCCCAGGCTCCTACCCCGACGGTGGCAGGATTTTCGAGAGGAGCAAGGTCGAATTGCAGCTGTCTGGAGCAGCATTCTAGCGGACGGCTGCTCTGACTGGTACTTTTCCGTGGTTTCCCCGCTCAGTGGCCTGACAAACTTTCATTTCTCTTTCTTGTCCTATGTCCGCCTCTTACACACTTATAAGCACTACACTATTACACCACCAGGAGACTAATTGAGCTTACAACTGTCCCGAATGTGGCGGTGCCCCGATGGAGGGAAATAACCTGATTGAAAAAAAATCCAGCAAGCCGACACAACGTGTACAGCATCGCATATAGGTGGGCGTCCGATCTCACTATCTATCTAAAAAACACCAATTAAAAAATTAAGTGTAATATCAAATCTCTTTTGAATGCGAGCAACCCCCCTCCAGTTCATGCATTCCAATTAAAAACGTGACTTGTCTGCAGTATAGTTATTTTTCTGACCAATTCCAGCAAATGACTAGTTAAAAATAGCAAAATTGCTTTATTATAAATATATCTATTTCGCACATTATCGATATTCGCATTTTCAAAAACATATTATTTTTCGAAATTATCGGTTTTATCCATAATTAAGTACACAGATTCAGAAATATTTACACACAGTCATTATTTTAGTTACAAATTTATTCATTATATTCAATTTTCATTTATATCTGCAATACAAAATATTATAAAACCCTCATTCCCATTCAATGCTCCTACATTCCAGTAATTAATTACATATAGCGTATGTAGAGAGGTGCGTCGAGGCATAGCCAGCGCATTCACCTACCACCCCCGGTCAACCCTTGTGAAATTTATGGTCCATAAAGCAAGCTTTTAACATGGTTTCTAAGCTTTGTTCATCTTTCCGATTTTTCACAATTGCTCCATAGTCATCTCATTGTTATCGCTATTATTTACACGTTAGATCATCACTGATGGGCATTATAATCTTGGCTGAAGAGCTCCTGAAATCAACAGACAATAAATAAATGCCTCTCGGGAAGCTCAGCGTGCTAATTTCTGTGAGGCGGTCTCGAGTTCGATTCCCGGCGGGAGGAAAATGAAGCCATGGCTTTATAATACAAATCATTTCCGTGTCTATAGCTGTGTGACGAAGTAAAATGCTCAAGCAAGCCAAGTAACCGAGGTACGGTGATAGGAATACGTCATGTTTGCTATGTCTGCTTTTGCCCCAAGCGTGGGTAATAAATAAAAACAGTGCTCAGGTCTAGGAACACCGCTAGCTGTCAAAATTTAGATTAATTCGACCCTAAAATGCTTAAGAGAACATTTACTGCTGGATTAGGGTTTCCGGGCGCTTCAGTTTCTAAGATCATTAGCCTCGCATGAATACTGAATGCTTTTTGCCGCGGGAGGTACATCATTCTCCGCTCGAGGAAAGATCTCGCACCAGCGGGGACACCGCCCCAACCGGGTCAGCTTCAAGCTCCCGACTGGTCTCTTGACATTTGAGGTAGTGTAGTGCATGTAAGTGTGTAAGTAAGGAACGAGAACAGAGTGAGGAAGAGGAAGGAAAGATCGCGCCCGTTTGTTAGGATACTGCTCCGGTATTTGTTGTTGATCAAAGAAACCACGGAAAACCGATAGAGTAGCCGGCCGCTAGAACTAGGACTCGTCCAGACAGCAGCTGAACTAAACTAGCAATCTAGCGAATGTCGAAAATCTTGCCATAGTCGGGCTGGACCTCCCGGTCAGAGGCACTGCAGCGACATCCATTGACGCCCTCAGCCATATAAGCCAATGTCAAATAGAAACATACATAAATAACAAGTAATGTTTCTGTAATGTACTAGAAACGTGAGCCCTGCGGGCCTTCGAGCCAATCGGGCCCACTGTGCGCGTTGCCGGCGAAGGCAAGCGGCGTGGACGGCTGTCGCCAGCGCCTGCTCTACGACTTCCCCGAGCGCCGGAGAGATCGTTTCGGCTACTCGCGGCGCCACAATGCGCTCGTCTTTCGCTTTGGGACAGGACGACGCGCAGCCTCGTGCCACATTTGCCCGCGCCCAAACCATGGTTCGGGAACTCTTTTGACAGATTCGGAAAGAATTGGGCAAAGCTGGTCGTCCTTACTTTACTTCGCGGGAAAGTTACGGGGACCGTCGAGTGGGAGTCGAGATTTTTATATTGTACATGGCTGAGTTACTTTTCAGACTCTTTCAGATCTTCAAGTCTCTTCTTACAGATTCCACACGTTACAGAGCAATTACTTATTCAACAATTACTGCAAAACTACTGTTACATTAACAACTGAATCAATTGGAAGAAATATAAAGTACATAAAGTATCTTAACCATTATTTAAAATATTAATTAAATAACCCCAAAACATTTTAACGCTCACCAACTATTCTATTTTTTCAGTGTTACATCATATGAATTTCGTGACAAATTTTAGCTGAAACGGCTGAACCGGCGTGAAAACATTTCACGAACTACGGACGCAAGAAAACATTTCACGAACAAAATTAACTTACGACTTTCTACAAAATCTCGCTTTTCAATGGTGATTATACGGAGCGGATTTTTATGATTTTGTAAACTTTTGCTTCAGTGCATAGCGAAATGAAATATCTAGGCTTGTGGTTAGAATATGGTGTAATATAGATTAATATGTTAGTGCATATTTGTGCATATTTGGCAGATTTTTTCTGTTGGTGAATATTCGCGTAATAATAGGCGCATATGTGGAATATTTCCTTAAAAAAAGACACTTATTTATATAAAGTTTCATCTTTTTAAATAATCCTATATATTTGTGAGCGTTCATTGATTCGAAAGGGCCAATCACAGTTTGCGTTTTTGTGTTTTCTGTTGATGATAACATACTTGTGCAAATATAGGATATTTCTTGAGTATAATTTCTATGTAGGTCCAGTAATTTTTAGGCAGACACAATATTAATATATTTTTATTAAGCAATATTAAAAAAATATATAACAAATATAAAAAAATATACTAATATTGTGTCTGCCTAAAAATTACTGGACCTACATAGAAATTATAATCATTAAAAAAGCAGTCTTTGACTAATATAATTGATATTACTCTCTGTAAAGATATTTCTTGAGAACATATTTTTTAAACTAGTCAGAATTAATTCAATCAGACATACAATGTACTTCACTAAGGTGAATGTTTACTTCAATTATTTCTCTCGCGAACTACGGTAGATTATATTACGTTTGCACAAAAAGATATATTTTCATTCCAAGCAAATTTTCATTTCATTCAAAGAATTTTATCAAGAAAGGTTTGTGGAAGAAATGAGATATTGTTAATTTTAAGTGCATATTAAAGGGCATATTTCCTCATTTTTAGGTCGTAAATGCATATTTTTAATAGCATATTTCAGTATTTGTAGGACATAAAAATCATCTCCCTACTGATTAATATTATCACCTAAATAGGTACAATACAACTTCTCTTAACTTTTCCCAAAGCTTCACTTGCCAAATCACACAATACTAAAAAACCGTAGCTTAATTTGCAACCAGAAACCAAGTCTACTCTCATCGACAATATTATTTTCTTCGTATTCTTTAGCAATCAGGCTACTTACACACAGTACATTATCGTTTATAAGCGTACAAATAATTACAAAACATACAAGATTCGTCTTGAGAATGTAACAAAGACTAACATCAAAATAATGTTTGTCGGTCCCAAATTAGAGAAACAATAATTTGCTCACATTTCGGATATTTATTTTTCACAATAAGGTCTGTCATTATTTTAATCTTAATCTACAAATAGCAACATTAACTCTCCACTGTTCAGGGCCAAATAATTGTTTATTTATCACAATCTGAAGAGGTAGATCAGAGCCATGTAGTAATAAGTTTTTAAAAGTCAGGTTTACAGATAAGTGAGTATCAATTAATATACTATTTGAATGTCTACAGAAGAAGAACATCAAATCAGATGCAGTTTATTACGGAGAGGTAACTACAATAAATTGTATCAGACATTGAGCAGAATGAAGATACGACAGATAAAGAATTGTGAAGCGACAAAAGGAAAGAAAGAAAGAAAGGAGAAAACGCCTCAAGTCTCTTTTACCCACCCACAAATCCCGTATCGAGAACCATCGATTTCAACTCCAAATCTCATGAACAGAAAAATGCGAGCTGACAGTCCAACTTCTCATCAGGCGACGAAAAGGTAATGTCACACACATCAATAATACACTCACATCCAAAAATTTTGAAACAAACGCAGGCATCACATAAAAAATAAACAAACTCGGCGGCGTCAAAGCGCCAACGCAGTCGCGGGGCGGGGCGGCCGGGCGCTCCATTACGGGAGGATCATGAGCGCTCGCGCACGGCGGCGCGTGCATCAACGCAATTTCCTCACAATACCTCCGCCGTTAAAAACCATCGCCGCGCCTTTATATTGCAGCAGCTTTCTCATACGCGCTCGTTACACGCGGTTACGGCGTTAATTGCCGTTTCATTACGCAAACACTTCGCGCGAAGCGCACTTATTTAGTAATGACAGCGTCGATGACGCCGCTATCGCTACCGCGCCCACCCCCACCACCCCCGCCCCCCCCGCACCGCACTGCAAGTATTAAGAGCGCCTGCGGATGGACCTGCCATCAAATAAATAGCTCTTGACTGCGCTCTCGCGCGGCCGCTCTGTGAATCGAAAGGAACAAAAACGCGCGACAGTGTAATGCGATAATTATAAAGCGCGGTGGTAATTGCTGGCATATTGATACTGGCAATTACGGAGTACCTAAAAATCAATAGAATTAATTCCGGTAAACGTATAAAATGTTTGATTAGCTGGGAACTTTGTGACAGATCGCAAATTGCAATAGGACCGCAAACAACCCATTAGAAGGACAATTAGAAAAAAATGATTAATTTCGGAACATATTGTACTGATATTCCAACTTCCCATTAGTACTAATAGAGTGTCCGGTATATTCTGTTCGTAGAAATGGAACTGTACCTTAAATGCACCTGCTGTTTCAGACTTTTTGCTCATATATTTTATCACGAGATTGAAATTTCATTTCAAGTCTATTAAACATGTTTCACGTAGGACCCAAAGAGAGCAATTCCTACGAAGGTATTCGAACTTTTTCAATGAAGAATACATATTTTCTATGAAAACGATAGCTCGAGCAATACGTTCGAAGGAATCTAATAATATTCCATAATATTATCTGTCAAAATATTAAGATACTGTACGTGTCTACTCTATTGGTGAAGGAGGACGTAGTTTGCTCATACGCTTAGCTCCTGTTTTGATATCCCTATCAATACTTTTTTTACAAGTAGTCCACATAGCATTTCTTAAAAAGTTTTAAAGCACGGAGTACTAAGCTAACAACAGAAATACCCACTCTTTTAAAAATACATGAAAATGGCCTGGAATCTCCCATGGGCCGTCCCCGATGGCATGTACTAGTGGTAAATCTTATCAAACATGGAGGTAACAGCAGAACTTTTCAGCCCAATCAGGTTCCGCTAAAAGACAAATATCATGAGTAAAATTACAGGAATGACACAGCAGAGCGGCAACACCTTGCAGCCACCATGAAAATGCCACAGCCCCCCGCGAAGCACAAACACCGTGCGGGGTCTGCGACTAACCTGCCTGCGCCTCGTCTTCCAAGATCGGTGCATACTGAACCTAAATTTGGCCACTACCGATCTAGAACCCAGTGCATCCTGGGAGGGGGGGGGCTACTTCCCAAAGTCCATTCCGCGCGCCGCCGCGATTCGCGGGGCCGCCCCGCCTCGCCTCGCGTCGTGGCGATCGCTCAGCACCGGCCCCACCCCCGCTCCGCCGCCGCCGCCGCCACTGCGCCGCCAATGAATCGCGCAATGAGGTCGGGAACTTTCTGGAAGCGGCACCCAATGTGCGGCGCGGGCGCATTCGCCGGGCGGGGGCTATGGGGCGGGGCGGGGCGGGGCGGGACGGGGCGGAGCGCGTGAAAACTTTACAGCGCGGGTGGCCGTAACGGCGCTGGCGTCGCTCGGCGGGGGCGGGAACAGCGAGCGAGGAGGAGGAGGCGGTCGCGAGCTGTTCGACCGGGAGCACCACGCGCCGGAGAAAGGAGCTCTGAGAGAGAAGAAGAGTGAAAAGAAGGAGCGCGGACAAGGAGAATGGCTGTGGAAAGAGAAGCGACAATGCAGAAATTAGCAGACGCAGAGATGGGAGCGAAAACGGAGAGGCAAATAACTGTGGTTCAGAGACGGGAAAGAGGAGCGGTAGAAAGGGTAGCTGGAACAGAGAAGTGTTGGGAAGCGGATGGCGAGAGCAGCAGGATGGGAGGAAATTGAAATAGAATCGGAGACACAGGAAGGAAAGGATTAGGGTCTGAAAGAAGATGATCACGAAGCGAAGGTAGGGATGAATGCAGAAGAGCACAAACGATTGTCAGAGTGAGTGCAGGCGCGAGGGCGCGGTGAGAGCGGAACTAGACTATGCCAAGGCTGACGAAGGCGGAGCATGAGGTGGGAACACGGCGAGCGGGAGGCGCAGGAAGGTTGCGCGCCAGGAGAGGCGAGAGCAGGATGTCAGCGCAGCGAGAATGGGGCGAACGCGAAACGAGGAGGAGCTAGAAAAGGGCGTCGACAAGGACGGAGGGACACGAGAGTGGACCGGGAAGATCGAGGGAAGGTTGAGAACAAGAGAGTGGGGGTAAAGGAGAGCGTAGGCTGGAGGAAAAGAGGACATTAAAAGAAAGGACTGAACGAGTGGAAAATAGGCAATGATCGAGGCGAGAACAGAGAGAGTGTAGGAGTGAGAAGTGGAAGAAAGCGAAGAAAACAAGGAGAGAGCAGGGATGATAACAAATAAAGAACGGGGTCGAGAGAGCGGATGTAAGAACAGGGAGAGAGCAGAGATGATAACAGAGAGAGGAAGAGAGTTTAGGGAAAGAACAGGCCTGAGAAGAGGGGGAAAAGAGGGACTAAGAAAAGAAAGAGAGCGGGAATGAGAATAGAGAAAGAGAGAGTTGTAAGAAGAGAGCGGGGGAGAACATGGAGAAAGAGGACGTGAAAATAGGGAAAGAGTGGGGGTTAGAACAGAGAGAGATCAGTTTTGGGAATAGTGAGAGAGTGGGGGCGAGAAGAGGGAGGCAGCCAAGGAACTAGGGCGGGACGCGAAGGCGAGAGAGAGCCGAACGCGAGCGGGCCGGGGAGGCGCATTCCCCACCGCGAATTCTTCGTCCTGCGACAGAACGCACCCGCGCCAACGCGACGGAGGCGGCGGGGCCGCGGTCGGGTGCCCGCCCCCGGCGCCGCCCAAGAAAGAAGTTCGCAACGAGCGCGGCGGGAGACGCACGGCCCCCGGGCAGGGGAGGGGCGGGGCGAGCAGGGAACTGGAAAGGGAGGCAAAACGAGCCAGGCTTCGGCACGCGGAATCGGTCCACATGCGCATACCGGGGGTCTACTCAACAACTGTGCGAGCGCGCCGCTTCGTCTCCCCGGCGATGGGCCCTTGATGCCGCTTCCACACGATTTCCCCTCGCAGGGGATGTTAAAAATACCCTGCGCACACGCCCACAATTCAGTTATTAAAACAGGCCTATTTTAGACAGTTCTATGCATATATGATTCTGAAACGCCGTTATTGTGCGTGCGTTGGTTTTGTAAACTACACGTGAATACACGCCACAAAAAATACCACAGCGCAAAACCACTCAGGAGATCTCCCCGGCCACAGACTAATTACTATACTCTCAAGCGTCTCCGATAGTTCACAAAACTTCATATTTGATTCGAAGAGACGCTACCTGCACGAAATGATGCACTTTGAAACCGTTGTGATTTCAATCCGGACATATCCTTTTCGTTCCTTGTTAACTACTGTAGGGAGAGAGGAAATACAGCTAACCAGCTTTAAAAACTGGGGTGTTTCTCTGTGGAAAGTAAAGAAACTCTCCGTGGAAATGGCCCGCTCCGCCGGGTTGGGGGAATTTGCGAGCCGCGCCCGGGCGATCGACGGCTTCATCGCCCGGGAGGCAATTGTCCGAATTCCGCGCAGTTGTTGTATACACGCACTGTACATTCAAGCGACTAGGAAAGACTAAGAGGATGGCAGGGTACATGAACTGCCAAACGTGAAAGAAAGAGGAACTTCCTGAGGAAGACGAAGTTCGTGCAAAAACAGTACATCCTCCGGTGTGAGTTGTAAGGTCAAATAATTACAAGATACTGTAGTTGTAGGGATATAAAGAAGGCAAAAAAGTGAAAAATACATTATTAGATAAACACGAAAGAGAGAAAACGATGCGCAAGAAATAAAAGAGAATTAACAAACACGATGACAGTTCTTATAAATCTGGTTCGGAGAGCAGCGAAATGAGTTGTCATGTTAAGCGGATAGATATCTTGCGGTAAACTACGATAGTCGTGACGACGTTGACGCGACATATACTAATTACTATCCTCTCATAGGAGAGGTTTTCCTGTGAACATAGAATCATAGACAACATTGGATAGGTTTTCATGCGAACGGACTCCCCCGACGGGTGAGAGGAAAGGGCGGGACGACGCCCTGGCAAATCAAGGCCTGACCGCTGGAGACAACTGTCTGAACTTCGCACCGTCGTGCAATAGAGACAATGTATTGCGGTTATGAAATGTGCAAAAAGGAATGGCCATCACGAAGGGGATGTGAAGCTGTGAAGGAGTGTCTTGGACTGAAAAGTCGGCCGGGGAGGGAGGGTTCGCCTGTACGTCCATAGGGAAGTAAGCAAACAGGGGAAACGTATGCACGAAACAAATGGAACTAGGTCACTAAAAGAAAAAAAAACGTGGACGGAATAGTACGAAGGAATCGAGCACAAAGATCAACAAATATCGGCGAAATGCTTTACTCTTGAAGCGATATAGAATCACGGATAAGGGTGTTCTCTGCACATCACGTACCACCGCGATCTTCAGAATAGCATTCCAAGCCAGTATTACGGAATTAAGATACAAGACGGCAATGCGGGCCGAATTGCTATGTGGAGTAGAGCTTGGGGACGTGTATAGAGCAACGGCGGCGAGAGCGCGCGACCCGGGAGCGATGTCGGAGTGGGGTGGAGGGGAGAGAGGAGGGGGAGGAGGGGGCGGGGGCGATGACATCCGTCAGCCGCGTCGCGGAGCGCAACGCGCGCCCGGCACCGTGAAATTGTCTGCCACCTACGCTAATGCAAGGCGGCGTGCCTTTGGGCCCCGCGGGCGCCGCCGGGCGGGGAGGGGCGGGGAGGGGCGGGGAGGGGCGGGGAGGGGCGAGGAGGGGCGGGGAGGGGCGGGGAGGGGTGGGGAGGGGCGGGGAGGGTCGCGGAGGGGTGGGGCGGGGAGGGGCGGGGAGGGGCGGGGAGGGGCGGGGAGGGGCGGGGAGGGGCGGGGAGGGGCGGGGCGAGGAGGGGCGGGGCTGCACGGAGCAGCCGGCGACGAGCGCTGGGCGCTGGCGATTCAGGGTCTGGCGCCCGAAGCTCATCGCGGATACTTAAACGCTTCCGAAAATATTCGTATTGGCACTCATCGTGGAATACATTTGATCACATCTACTCATTATTTTCACTACTTTATTTTAAAATCAAGAAAAGAATTGGTTTCCATTGCTTTGTTTCACACATGACTGACTGGATCTCCGAACACATGGTTGAATGTATGTAAAAAAAGTGCGACTTTAACAATAGGTATTCTACATTTGAAATTGCCGTTATAAGATGAAGAATTGAATGATCATGAAGAATTTCCATATCATCTTTAGAGAAAATGTCATTTTCAGTTAATACGTAACAAATTTCATTTATTTATTATTTTCAACTTTTGTCCAATGGTTCTCGATAACATCACACTCACATTCCATACAATATACATCAAATTAAAGAAATGGAATAGAACGGCAACGTTGTTTTACATTTTATGACACTGACCATTCTCAAAAACGCCGACCGTTAACAATCCTAACATCATAAAACAAATTTCGTACGTGAAGATCTGAGTTAATCACTTAAGAGGCCGCCGGGCAGCTCTAAGAGCTCTCGTCGGCGGAGGCGGCCGAGAGGAAGCGCGAGGAAGGCCGAGGAGCAGAGGACGCCGAAGCGACGCTGCGGCGCTCGCAGTCGCAGGTGGGAAGGGGGCGCCGCAGAGGGAATGTGGAGAGAAGGCGTGTCAGGAGACGGCGGGGGCGGCAAGGCTGAGGGCTGCGCCAGAAGAAAGGGCGGGAAAGGACCGAGGAAGGTGAAGGCGAAGGGAGGACGCGGAGACGAGGGCAGCGCTTGAAGCTGCGGGTGCGGCCGGAGGGCAGCGGGCGGAGGGTCGCGCGAGGGGACGGGCCTGGCGCGGGAGCGGCAACGCAAGATTCTGGGTGCGGGGAGGCGGTGGGGTGGTCAGGAAAGGATAGGGACCAAGAGAGGAAGGAGGGCTTGCGGAGGGGACAGCGGGGACGGTAAGAGGGGCGACTGTAGTCAGCAGTAGGGTGCGAAACGGAAGGTGCGGCTTAAACAGTGTCGGATTGGTGCGGGTGGGGTGGGGGAGACGGGGCGGTGCGGTGGGAGGGCAGAGACCTAGCGGCGCGAGGCCCGGAGCTGGGGCCGAGGGCCACATTCCTACAGCGCCCGAGCGCGAATCGTTTTTGCCCCGGGGCTAATAACGCCGGCGGGGGGGGGGGGTGCGGGGCGCGGCGACTCGGCCGGCTCGGGCGTCGCGCGAGGAATGTGGCCGCGAGAATATCGCAGCGGTCGCTGGGCGCCGTCGCGCCGCCCGCTCCGCCCCGTTCCGCTGCCCGCGACGAGCCACCCACTACGTTAACGCGCTTCCACTTTCACTGCGCTGCTTCGCTGTTGCGGCACCGCCTTCATATGGCAGCTAACTTAATAAAGATACGCACCGCTATAAACAAAAGCAATGAGTGAAAAATATATTTAGAAACAAATTCGTCTGATTAACTTATTTTAACCCTAGCAATACAAAGTATACGAGTCCTTAACTCAACTTACAGAAAAAAGCATCAGCAGCATTTTTGCCACAATTTTTTATGAAACAAATGAATATAAAATAACTCAAATGGATTAATTTTATTGAAGTGATTCATTATTTTATATGATTTTGAAATATTTATCAAACATGTGTAATTTTATTGAGAGTTATCACATAATGCAGTAACATTCGGAATCCGGAATTTTGAGCGTTTTAAAAAATGCAATACTGTACGCTTCGAATACTCTCTTGTTTGTCGTCCCTTATTTTTGGATTCCAATGTGTATTGATGATTAATGTGTATTAATGATAACACTCTTTGCCCCTGTCCTGCTTCTACGTGTGATCATGACAAGTCAGAAATAAACACCTACTCCACATCATTTAGAAAATCATTTTTGAGCAACTAGGAAAATATTAGTTTCATTAATCTTATGTAGGATTGATTAGGAAAGATATACACTTGAATATAGAGATAGCAGGAAAGATTTGCCTCCCATACTATATTTACCCTTAATCAAATCAATCTGCTGGACATTTCCATCAGCACAATAAAAACATGTACTTAGCTTACTTAGCTTACTTCAATTACAAGTACCTGTTAAGTGACGTCTACACTTCCACTATTTTACAATGGTTTACAAGGGCATAATTATTTTCTAACCATTTTGAAGTGGTTCTGATATGGTATTTATTATTCTGAACACTTGATGTGGTTAATCTTCACCTGTAACAATACTCTCACATCACATGTAGCAGTATAATGGCCAACATTATACTGAAAGGTAATCTGAAATTCGGACTGAAAGGTCTAACTAAACCGAATTCGCTAAACAATGAATCATTCGTTATAGTAGTAATTTACACAAGTTTATGACAGAAGCAGTAATAAAAAAAGTATCGTTGAGGTTAGTGTATACAGAACAACGAACACATCAATTCTGAAGATCGATGAGAACAGAGAAAAGAAGAGATTATCGGGGAAGTGTACATCGCTCTTAATTACGATCGCGAGAATTATGACACTGCGGTCTTGAATATTGAACGCGAGTGCCAATCACCTTATTCCCTGCACCAAACAGGAGAGTGAGAGAAGTTGCCGGTGAATGAAAAAGTTGCCGTACGTTGTTGTAAACTAAATCTGCTTGACTGTGAGAAAATTCTACAGTCGCAGTTTGGGGTTTCAATTTAAATTAATTTTTATTCCATACTTCGATAAACTTCATTTGAAAATAAAATTTGACGATGCAAATACTCACTCAGAAATTTATATCCTGCGCGAGCCAAATTTACATTCATTAAGAAGAGGACATAACGATCACTTTTCAATTGAACACTTTATACAAACAAATTATTAGAAACAAACAAATAAGGCTTGTTGGAAAGCTTAATGAAACCTAGCGGTAATTTGTATTACGAGATCTCCTTAATAAAACGTTGGCTTCTCAGCCGTCTGAAATCTGACATTACATTCGTGCACTTCAATTACACCATTGCATGTTTTTTTTTATTACAAGGGTTACAGGGTAGTACAGGGGCTAAAAGTACTGCGGGTTTGACACGCTTAAGGTTTTAGAGGAAGTTAGGAATCCTTTTCATTTAGCCTTCTCCGGTTACTACCGAATTCTATGGCACTCTGTATAGGGTAACGGGTATTTGTAGAGGAACATAATATGACGTTGGAAAATACAATTACATTTACATCTAAATAATAAAGAAACTCATAAAATGAGAAACCTGTATCGGGAACATGACAATAAACAAAACATCAATTTCAAACTCACCGATTAAAGAACAGAAGAACTATTCAGAAACATAATATGGAACATCAAACATTTTTAATTATTTTGAAAAGCATTAAAAGCACGTGCGTTAAATATATTTTGAACAAACTATTCGTGGCGACCGAGATATAAATAAAAATACAAACATTGCTCGACTAACAACATTTCATTTCCCAGAAACGAATACGAAATTCACTTCCCTGAAGCATTTTATATTTAACGTCCCCCGCCCTTGCATTCCAGCCATATAACAAAGCAAAAGCAGCAGAAGCAGTCGCGAGCTCCAAATTCGTCTCTCGTTTGGAGAGACCTCCTCTCCTCCACCGGCATCCCTTTCCGGCAACCTACAAATAGCACACGCCCACTGTGGCGGACAGCAGAACGCGGCCGATGCGCCGCGCCGGCCAGGCGCCCACGCCGCCAATGCGCTGGGCCCTGCCTGCTGCTGCACGAACGAGCGCGCCCCTTGCTCGCCAGCTGGTTATTTATATTTTTCGTTTTAATAATAGATACAGCAATAGAAATATAGGTTTACACAACAAATCCGTTGCACAAGGAAACATTTCCTGCACAACATTAGAGAAAATTTAAAAATTTCAAAACAATATTATTTTGAAATCGAATTTCTCATTTTCATTCTCAGACGGTCGGCCGCCCTCTCGATAACAATCGTTACACATTCGTATTAGGATGTTTTATTCTTTTTTACTCATCTGTTTTTATCACCGCCACCGTTTGATAATACACACAGAAAAGAGGCTTCGCTACCGGTTCGTGGTGGCAATGTGCGCCGCCAGGGGCGTGGGTGGGCGGCGCCGGAGAGCGTCGGAAGGGGGCGGCGCGCGGCGTCTTCGCCAACGTCAACAGCACGCCGCACCGCGCCGCGCCGCGCCGCCGGCTTTTATCAGCCACAATTAACTCAATATTAAATTTTGCTGAAAGGGGAGAAAGCAGCGGCGGCGGCACGGCAGCACACCCGTTGCCGCCGGCGCCGGCGCCACGGGGCCAACTGCCACGCCCCCTCCGTCGCCGGTCGGCTGCATCAGTTATCTGCCAACTCGCCGATAATTTGCAGCAGCACTCCATAACCGATGCTGTTAATTAACTTGAAGGGAGGCAGCAGCAGTAGCGGCGGGGGCGGGGGGCGGGCCTCAGGCTGCGAGGTCGAGGGGTCGGGAGAAAGGGAGAGGGTGGGGTGGGGTGGGGGTGGGGGTCTGGAGGGTGCGAGCAGCGTGCCGAGGCAACGAGCGCGGGGGAAATCGATGCTCACATCTGCGTCGGATTCACTCAACGTTCGGGTGGCCGCCGCCGCCGTTGCCGCTGCGCCCGCCGGCAGCGGCGCGAGGCCCCGAAGGCGCGGCCGAGGAGCGCTCGGGGCGCTGTGTAAGAAGCTAGCGGAGCTCATGAGCCCGGCGGATGGTGGGTTGCGAATTAGGAGAGCGGCATGTATGTCCGAACTATCACACACATTATTTTACCTCTTAAAAGTATATTTTGAACGCAGTGAACTGTAGCGTGTAGTGTATACAACGATTTGCATGCATTGGGATTTTAATGCTTAAGACAACGTTTTCTTTTGTAATGAAATATACAATTGAGATCACGCGAAAATAGATTTCAAAAAAAGTTCAGCAAATAATACAAAAGAATAATTTATGAAATCAGATGAAAAGGTCGACATTCATCTTCGCTTAGTTAATAGCCAGGGATTCTGCCGAACAAAACCGTAAGAGAAGCACGCTGTCCCCACCCAACTCTCAATACTCCCACTCTTCCACAAGCCCCCATTGCCACGCATGCACTAGTTGCGAACGGACTACCGATAGTCCACGATGCGACTCATTCCAAAATCTTTTATTTTTCGTTGAAGCGGGCACATAAGACTTTCGAGAATTCATTCGCGAAAATGGTGGTATTAATATAGTATTAATATACTGCTGCCAGTTTTATTGACAAATTTTCTAATTTATTTTCCAAATTCGGGCCCTTGTCGGGCGGTATGCGCCGTAAATTCGCTCAGTTGACTGCATAAAGTCGACTCGGCTGGCGTGCTGTGTATCGTTCTTCACTCAACCTATGAGCCACGAGTTCTATATTCTGCGTTTTTTGCAATAATTCCGTCACAAGAAATTGCAGAAAAACGTAAAAATGTGTAGTCTTAATTAGATATACGGTTAACATGCAATTTGTTACAGATTTTTTTAGTACGGATTACAATCAATTTTTTTTAAAACTAAAATTCTTTATTGAGGATTGGAGAGAGATATTATACGGAGGCTCCGGTACAGTACACCAGTTAGGGACGCCCTGACATCCCGGTCCTCAACATTCATTAAATAATAATACTTCACACACACACACACACACACCAGAATATTTCACATGCCTTCGCCAATCATGTAAAAAGTGGTTATTCAAAACAACCCTTTACCATACTGACATGTATAATTATTTGTAGCTTACGGCATGATTTAAATTTTATCCATTAAAGTTAACACAAAATTGTATTCTTCATTCGTAAGGAAATACAAAGTTTATCGATAGATGCTAATGTAATAAATAAAACATGTTGACATTGGCAACTCCCTTTTATTCACAAAGACCTCGAAACTTTCATCGGTATGGACAATGTGTTCCCTGTTTACAAATACTTCGAAAATAATTTAAATAATAGACATTTCAAAGAAATTATATAGTTCAATTTTAAAGAAATACCTCCATATGAAAATATTCATGAGTCAACTTCAATGGTCTACAACATATTTAGTTATTTGGTCTACAACATATTTAGAATTTAGTTAATGTCCGAGTCTATGTTCACGGTTCCGTAAATGTTAAATTTTACTTTCTTAAATCTCAACAATTTTGGATTAAAAGAAAATAAATTTGACGTAACGTACCTGCATTTCACAATTACATGCATACGTTTACACGTATACGTTTAACAATTAGTACACGTATATTTTTCATATTCCCATAGAGGGTTATCAGTCATAACGTAAGATCAACAAGTAAGTAATCTGACTCGTTACTTGTTTAATGTCAACTATACCCTGATGCCTATTGCGTAGACAAGTATTTTAATAAATGTGGTATTTATAGTATTTCTGATCACACTGTCGATTCTTTCTTTGCGTCAATTGAAAAAACACCAGCAAGTATGGATTTAATTCACACGTTGTTACAACGCTGCCAATGCACAAAGGAAGTCTCCGGAACGTACGCCTGACGTAGATGAAATGTCATGCAATCTTATGTCTGTTTATTCTCGACATATCGCGTCGGTATTTTGTGCTTCTCACTTCTGCTATGCGCCATGTTGCGGGCATAATTACGGTAATGAAATGGTGCTGAAATGCGAGAAAAGTAAGAACAGAGGAGTGGCTGCCAGCAGAGCCACGCAACGGAGAAGGCCGCCCAGCGCCTGCGCTTCGCTCCCCGTCGCCCCTCACCCCGCCCTTCCCCTCCCCCTCCCCCTTCCCCTCCCGGTGACTCTTCAGCTTCGCTGGGCGCATTAGTGGTAACTAAATTGCGGAACGAGGCGACACACAAAGCATTCAAGTGAATTTTAAAACAGTAATTAATTACATCCCAACTTTAAACTTCTTTGTCGCGAAATTTCGTCTGGCTTGTGGCACAAGACAAAGGACGATAATTCATTATTCTACGTTACTGTCCTTAAAAGTACCTGCGTGGTATTTCCTTCGCAAAATTACTTTTAGAACGTCCTCGGTTGAAAATTCTCGCTCGTGTGCCATTTTTCCCCCTGTCTCGACATGAAACAATACGGAAATTGCTAGTGGAAATTTGGCAGAGGTCGAAATTTCGTCGGTTCGTAAAACCTTTTAGTGCGGCTGAGGGGGCATCAATACACATCTCGGAAAGGGCAACCATTCGGGGCGCTCGAGGAAAAGCCCGAAGCTCGCGGGAGTAACGAAGATTTAAATCTGGGCGGCGCGCGGTGCGGCGCGGAGCCGAAAAACAGCGGCGGCCGACGCAATTGTTTTCGTCCGGCGCGGCGCGGCGCGGCCAATCACACCGGAGAGGCGCTCGTTTGAACGGGCAAACAACGGCCGCCGCGCGATCGAGCGGGGGGCTAATCCAGTTAGTGCGCCAATGGGGAAACAAATTACAGGGGCGGCCGACGCGAAGACACAGCGCTGGGAACACGCGGACGGCGGGACCGCTGGCAGCTGGGCAGGAGAGAGCTCTGGACGGAGGGTGGCAAAGGGCTGAAAGCAACTTGCACCACGGGTGTTTGTTCAGTCGTGATACACTTGTTTTAAGAGCCTCCAGGAAACTTCATGCTCGCTTCGTAAGGTTCAAAATGACCATACATCTTCACGAATGAGGAAGGTGACTTGTTTGAAGAGCGCGAGCCAAAACTACAGAAGTGGGTGGAGAGAAATCAGAAATGGAAAAATGTATTTTAAAGATGAAGGAAATCATTGGGAATTGAACTAACACGCCATTCATGAGCAAGAATACTGGTGAACAAAATAAGCGTTCTGGTTGCTAAGAACTGTAACGGCATTCAAAAACTCTTATCGTCAAATTATGGAAAAACTATTTCTCGTATTAGCGGGCAAAAGATATACATTTAGGATACAACTGGAACAAAGTTAAAGAAAAAGTATTGGAATAATGTTTTGATGCAACAAATATAAAAGAACGTCACTTAAAAAGAAAACACGGGAACGGTTAACAGAAAGGTGAGATGAAAGATAAGAAAGAGAAGATGTAAGATAACCGCTCAAAAAAGTGAGCTACACAAAACTGTAAGAAACGGGGAAGCATTCACAGAATTATCATTTCCGACTTGCCACAACGCAGGGACCAGCGAGCCACAGCTCCATGAGAGCACAGCGAAAGAAAATTACTTGCATGGGGCGGGGAGTGCAGCAGATGCACCCGTAAGAGGCGCAGAGCGCCCCACTGTCGGCAAGGGGTCCGCGCCAGGGGCCGTCGCTGCAAGCCCACAGGCGACGCACAACGAGGTTTGGCAAGAGGTGAGCGCAGAGGCAGAGCATGTTGCGGCCAGGGAAATAGGGCGGAATGTGGAGCACGGGGGAGGCAAGGGGGAAGGTGCAGGAGGAAAGTGAAGGAGAGAGCAAGGAGCAAAGCACAGGTTACAGGGCACGGGGCGGGATCGAGGAACGGGAAACGGCGAGCTGAGCGAGGGGCGCGGGGAGCGGTGAAGAGAGCATGACGTGTGGAATTAGGAGGGAACGGAACACAGACAGCGGGGCAGGGAGAACGGAGCGTTTGAAATAGGCCACGTGGAACGGGACGCATGTAAAACGGGGGCATTTAGAATGGGTCACATATAGAACGGGCCGCGTGTAGAATGGATCGCGTGTAAAACGGGGCGCATGCAGAAAGAGGCACGTGTAGAACGGGCGCGTAGAACGCATCGTATGCAGAACGGGGTGGGCTCATGAACGAACGAGGCTCATGAGGAACGGGGAGCGAATAGAACGGGCGCGTATAGAACGCGGCGCGTGGAACGTGACGCATGCAGAACGGGGTGGGCATGGAACGAGGCGCGTGAGAAACTAGGAGAGAATAGAACGGGGCTGGCATGGAACGGGGCGCGTATAGAATGGGTCGCGTGTAGAACGGGGCGCGTATAGAATGGGTCGCGTGTAGAACGGGGCGCGTGGAAGGTGACGCATGCAGAACGAGGCGGGCATGGCAGGGGCTTGTGAAAACGCGGAGTGAGTAGTACGGGCGCGTGGAACGAGGCGCGTTTAACGAAACGCGTACAACGAATCGCGCAAAACTGGGAGCAGGGTACGGAGAGGGAGGAACGGGGAGTGGGGAACGAGGCACGAGGAGCGGGGAATTGGGCGCGGGGCGGCATTTCTTTGTCTCGGAGGCAGTGGGCGTTGCGTGGCGTGGCGAGGCGCAGCACAGCGACCGGTGACATGCAGATTCGCTATCGGCGGCGCCCGCGCCGGCGTCTCCATCCATCAATATGATGCATGGCCTTGGGGCAGAGGGGGGCGGCGGGGCCAGGGCTAGGGCAGCAGTCGCCACGATAGCAGAGAGCCGGAGGGTTCCAACTTGCGCGCTATCGTCTCCCAGGAGGGCGACGCGCTGAATGCGGGACGCGGCGCCTATTGAGTCGCGGCTCCCAATGAAGGCCTTTGGGATGCGCGCGCCAAATACGTGTTCCACGTTTGTATTCATTCATTAAATGAAGTTTTCTCAATAACATCGCACCTTGTCAACTTTCGATATGTCCAAAGCAAAATATAACTTTCAAAACGCCTATACCCAATTCAAGGTATTCATCTCACCAGAAAAATGGGGAATTTACGGCCAATAACTGAAGACAGAGCATCATTCACACAAAATTAAAGTAATTGTCATGAAGTTTTTAAAGCAAGCCGTGAAATTGAAAAAATTAAAACACATTACAATTAATACAGTCCAGAAGAAATGAATGCGAAGAAAATATGGAACAAATAATGAATTCCAAACTATATAAATATGATTAAAACAGCACGCATTTTTATATTATTTAAAGTTGTTTCGCAAAAATTCCCATTAATACAGCCAAATGAAGAGAGTGCAAAGGGACCAAAGGTTTGCTTGCTGCCTATTCTAAAATAGTTTCGCCTCCAAATAATGTTTTTTTTATTGAATCGAAGCGAAAGAAGTTTCCATGAGCAGAGCAAGCAAAGATCAAGACACACGACCACCGCAGCGGCGGCCAGTCCGCGGCGTTGTAGCCGCCCGTTCGAGTTCGCTCGCTCACCCGCCCCGCCTTAACAGAGCGTAATCACGCGTGCCTCTACATCTCAATACAGCTAACGAGCACCGCAGCGGCGACCACGGACGAATTACTGGCCCCCTGATAACTCCCCGCACCCCGCCCCATAAATGATCCCAGGCCGCGCTGTTGCCCGCTACCGCCTCTCCTCTCCCCCTCCTCGTCCGCCCCCCGAGCCTGCACCACGCCGCGCCACGCCACGCCACGCCACGCCACGCCGCACCACGCCGCGCCGCCGGTGAAATATACCGGGGCGTAATTATTACGTTCCTGGCTCGCGCCAACGATACCAATCTTGAATTACAGCGGTGCTCTACTTCTCCCGCATACAGGCGCCGTCGAATATTTTCCGATCATAAACGTGAAATACGGGGCGCGGATTTTTCGGAAGCAATCCCTGCGGCCAGCGGCGGCGCCGGCTCGGGCGGGCCGCGGGGCGGGCGGATGAGGATAGTGGCGGGGAAGGGAGTCGATCGTGCAATCCGATTGGGGGCCCGCAGCGCCGGGCTAGTAGAACATGTCGCGTCGCCTGCGGAAAAAACAAGTACTGCAGAATATATGCTTGGATTACGTGAGCCACCTCCGTGTTAAACACGGTGGCAATTAATGTAAAAACTTTACATACCCTCGGTATACAAATGTTGAAACAACACAGATGGCTTCTAGCATATTTTCGTTTACTCCTCTAAATATTTCATTACGATATATGAAGGGTTACTAATGTGCGAAGTTATAGGGTTTTTCGTTAGCGTTATCTCTTATTATAGACAGAATTAAACAGAGAGAATAGTTTTGTAACGAAACATCCAATAACATTAAGTATTCTTATTAAGCATATTCTAATTGTCAATCCCATTGTACACATACTGCAGAATATATCTTTTTGACAGAAGTATTCATAAAATATTTGAGCACCTAAACCACTACCTACAAGACATATTTCTAATCAAATGTGTTATAGGTTACCATCATTTTTTTTTAAAATCTGGGATAGATGAAAACAAATTTCCATCAATTTGTCAGAAATCGTTGAAAGGGGATTATATATTTCAGTAAAATTTCAATAAATAGACTTTATAGACATTATTTTCCAAACGGACCATGAAACAATGAAAGAGTACAATTTCTATTTCTTTTTGAAATTTCTAGTACAAGTTAATTCATTCTGTAGACTGTATAGCATTCATTTTTCATTCTATTACTATTTTATTGGATAATTTAAATTAATCACGTAATTAACATACGACCTAATTGTTTGCGTTTGTCGATGAAGGGTGCGATAAGACATGACAAGGAAATTACGCTGATTACATGCTGTTTGGTGTGTTCTGATTAAAGATTCGTAATTCCGTGTTGCAACACCCTATTATGTATCATTCCTGCAAGTTTCTTAAGCACCAAAATCCCAACCTCCATTTCATTACCAACATTAGTTGAATTAATAATGAAAGATAGCAACAAGTATTCTTAACAAAATCCAATAACCAGAAATCTTCCCTCCATTGTAATTGAAATTACTTTGAAAAGAAAAACATAATGAATTCGAACAATTTACAAGATATTTTATTAGACAGTTACAGCCAACAATCTGAAATTATTTTGTGCCGAAAAACGTGCTAAAGATTTTCTTCCAGCTCCTCCTCTAGCATCAATCAAAATAGAGGCCCAAGGAAACGTCTGCGGATACTGCCCCCGCGACCTCAACGCGCTTTCCTTGCCGTTTCTTGCGCGCTCTCAATCAGGCGCGGGCGCGGGCGCGGGCGCGGCGGCCGCGCGGTCGCGACAACGCCGTGACGTCATAAATCGCGCGCCGGCTTAGCGTCACCGAGTTTGCGTAGGGCCATGTCTCTGCGTCGAGGAAGTTTTGCCGGGGCAGTCCAAATATTTTAGCGGGGGCGAGGAGGGCGAGGAGCGGCGCGGGGCGAGGCGGAAGATTGGCTCGGTGGGTGTTGGTGGCTGCTGAGGGGGTGGGGGAGTGTTGAGCGGGAAAAAGAGTGACTTACGGCAGCAGCCCAGGGAGGCGGGCTTTCCCACCGCGGCAACGCAACGTGCCCCCGCTCTCTGCCCTGGGCCGGGGGAGGGGGGTTCCGCCTCGCAGCTGCCGTATCTATCGCCACCATCTGCCTGTTTCACCGTCTTTCGACTACCAGGCTTCCGTGTCCGTTCCTTCGCTGTTTCGTGAGGTGATGTTGCCTCGATGCTGCCTCCACCACAGCCAACGGCCGCAACTATCAAAGGTTTCCTTTCAGTTTGATCTACACTGTCTCGTGAGATGATCTATCCCCAACTACTATTCATTCCTGTTATCAGAATGAACCCCACTTTTCTGCATCCCGTACCACAAAAATGCCACCGGACATTTTTCAATTGTCACCGTTTATGTTATTTTTCAAGGTTTGGTGTTATTCGCTACCCGAATTTAAGTTGCGTCTCGTTGCCACATGTCAGGAACATTATGTCCCCTACATTACCACAAGAACCCTCTCCTTTCTACTGTCGGCCTTCTCGTTTTCTACTTCAACATCCTTGGCCATTGCACACAGCAACACCATTGATGCTGTAGGTTGGTTCATTTAGACATCGCCTTCAATGACCACCTGAAAGCCATCCCCAGTGTTACCGCCTCCAAGCCGGAAAAGTACACCTGCGCTCTTGCACACGGCGACCTTGACATTACTTCCCTACCATCGCCTGCCATACGCTCCGAATCGCCTCTCCCTCCTTCTGCCAAACCGCCCGCCCAGCCATCACTTTCGCTTCCCCGCTGCGCCACACGCATCTCCGCCGCCCCCACGCTTTATCTCAGCGCCACCCGCCGCACCGCCCCCACCCCGGCTCCGCGGCACCGCTCGGGGGCCGCCGCCGCCCCAGGGGAGGCGATTAAATCATCGTGCCAAGAAGATGAGATTGCCGGCCCGCAAACTCGCGCTCGAGCCATAACTCAGGAGAGCTCATTCACTAACTTCCGAGACGCGGGTGCGCGGTGCTAGGAGCGCCGCCGACGTAGGGGGCGGGGGCGGGGGCGGGCGGCAATTGTTAGCGTTTTAATTAGAGGCGACGGGTCGATACGCATTTGCATGTCGATACGGCGCGCGCTCGAGCACGGACGCGATCGTTTTGTACGGAGCCGTAAACGGCGACGGCTACAACTTGATTTCCTCGCGCTCGTTTATGGTAATTGGCAACGGAAGCCCACGGGGAACTGCGTTGATGTGGAAAAATGTCCTAGTACGTTTTCGGGGAAGAGAAGTGACTGGCTCCCACGAGATGGGAGCTCGTACGTTTCGCCACCGAAATTGACGCGTCGCAGATAAACATGTTCCGATCTCTATCGATTTTCCGTTCCAGTTCCGAACGTCGGAAATTCACTCAAAATGTCACGTTATTACATTCGCGAGTCACGTAAACTTTATTTAGAAGATGCATTTCTGCCCGGACCACGCTGCACAACCTGTTGTAAGGAGATATAACAGTAAAATATGAAACGAATTCTATTAACGGCGAAATAACGAATATATCTTTCGGTAAAAACACACTTATGGGTAATATTTGATATTTATGGCGGCGACTACAGTCTCCCCCAGCGAAGGCAGAATTGCTGGGTGGCTGAGGGAGGAAAAGAAGGGGGCTGGCGAAGGTGGCGGCGTAGAAAAGGGTGAAGGCGGCACACAGGAACGACCAGCAGAGTCTGAATCGGTGGTTGATAGAAGGGTGGTGGGTGCGGAAACTATTTGCCACAAATACATCAGAGGTCGTATAAACTTGAATTACAGCCCGAATAAAGATTAATTTTGAAAATGTATAGATTCTTGGAGGTATTGTGAAAACAGAAGTAATAAATGCAACATATTGACAAGAATTGGCGAAAATAAAGAATTAAAGAAAGAATATTCCTTGTTTTCATCGAAAATCTAGTTTCTTTCTTACAATACCGACATATTCATATGGAGATTAAAGATGAAATCGGGAGAAGATTGAGAACTCGTCAAAGGTCTAATGTTTTGTATCTGATTTCTGTCAAATATGTAAGTTTCAATACGCGAATGGTATAAGGATGCGGTAGTATGTAGCCTTCGGAAGCCATCAAAAACACGAGAAGGAAGCCTATCATGCTCCCAAGGCAAAGAAAACACTAGTTTGTCAGCGAATGCGGCGTTTTTCACATTCGGAATCGGATAGTCCGTTTTTGGACGGAATGCGTTCTGCAATTGGTGACGAGTGAGGAAAACGGAGGAAGAGGGGAGAGGAGGCGGGGCAAACAGTGACAGGGAGAGGCGCGGGGAGCGGAGGCGGAGAAGAATGGTGGAGAGAAGGGGTGGGGGGGAAGGGCGGGGAACACGGGTGGAGAACGAGTGGAGAAAACGGACAGGGAACAGGTGCAGAGACCAGCAAGGGATCGTGGATCAAGGTCGGGGAGGGGGGAAAGACGGAGAACTTGCAACTGGGGCGCGGAAGTGAGACCGGGGCCGCGTTGGGTGAGGGGCGAGGGCGAGGGCGGGCAGCAGCGCCGCGTCAACAGGAACCCCGGGCGGCGGCGGCGGCGGCGCGGACGTCCTGGCTCTCGGGCGCGGCATCAAAAATCGCTTACGCGCCGGCGGGCCACGGGCGCGGCGGGGGCGGGGGCGGGGCGGGGCGCCTCCTGGACGACGTGCGAGGAGGAGGAGGAGGGGGACGGGCGCGGACGGCGCTGCCGGAGCCGGAAGCGCTCAGATCAATGCGCGTCGCAGAGCAGGACATGCAGCGTTGACGTATTAATAACATATGAAGGTAAAAGGGAAGACGGAACCTATAAAACATACAGCCTTATGTGTTTATAAAAAATTACAAAAAAATCATACTACTGATGAACCTACTCTTAAATAATTCAATCGGTAACAAAGAAGAGCTATGGAATCATAGATAAGTACACAGAAAGTAAAGAAACAGCAAATATTACAAACGGCAATGGATATTCACATACAATTTACTTACAAATGGGAATTACAATTACAAATCACCATTGCAACGACCGCTGTACAAAATTCCATAAATGTATCACTATCCTTACAGAATATTAGCTTCACATCAAATCTAAAATTCCGTTTTAATGGCGTTGTGGATCGTCACCTCACAGCAAAATTCACAAAGATACAAACGTTCAGATCGAAAACAAAAAAAGAAAACAATAAAAATGTGCTACACAGTTATGAGCGTCTCCATTCACTTTTTTGACCAAGTAAGACAGAAAACAGTCAAATCAAAACTTAAAACATATTACTGCAATTACTCAAACAAATGCAGAATTACATGGCGATAATAACTCGTGTTTAGAACAAATGTTAAAATGTGATATAGGAACATTGGATTTGCGGCCGTGAGACGCGTAGGAGCGCGCATTCGCAGCAGCGGATGCTTCCCGGGGCGTCCGCTGGGCCTCGGGGGCGGTGGCGGGGGCGGGGGCGGCGCCGCGCGGAGGACGGACGGCCGGGCGCGCCGGCGCAGGCCACGCCAGCTTGATCCCGACTAAGATACGAGCGGCGCGGAACACTGATCCTTATCCCCCGGCTCTTGTACCCCGGCGGCGGCGGCCCCGCGCTCCTACAAAAGCCATTGATTCAAGGCTGCAGCGGCAGCGGCACAGGGGCGGGGCTGAATGTGGTAGCGGGATCGAGGGGATGCTGCGCGCCCGGGGATGGGGGCCGCGGGGGACGGGGAGGGCGTGGGTGTGGGAGGACGCAGCGCCCGGGTGGTGGGGCGGGGATGAATGTGGTAGCGGGATCGAGGGGATGCTGCGCGCTCGGCAGGCCCGCGGGGGGTGGGAGGGCGCAGGCGCGGCGAGGGCAGAGGCGCAGGCGGGGGGCGCGGCGGGCGGCCTGCGAGGCTGAATGGCGGGCAGGGCTGAGGGAGCGGGAGGGGGAGGGGAAGCGCGCAGGGGGCGCGGGGATGGGAGGGGCACTGGAAGCGCCGCAGAAGACGTGGTGGCGGTGGACATCAAAGCTCGTTGCAGCTTTCAAGAATAACAGAAGGCAATGAAGGGTGAGGAGCAGGTGATAAAAAATGTTGCAAGTGGGAATGGAGATTAAATAAAGATGGTGGAAGATGGGTCCACAGAGAAAAGACTGGCATGGATAACGCATAACGCAATTTGTCAATACACGGGTAAATTTTAGAAACTAGTTCATAGAGAGATATACCTCAAATAATTGAAAATTGAAATGTTTTTTTAAAATATGTATCTTATTAATTGAAAATGTATTTACGTTCGCTTCAATCCATCCTGTCCATGCACCGTGATTCCCAAACAGTCCAAATATGGCGCTTATGTGTTCCCCGGCTATTGTCATTTTTGTGTACCTCATTTAAACTTCTTTCGGCAAACATGTTCACTTTCTGTTATCTTTCAAACGTTGCCTTGTGGGTTACCGCGTGTCACACCCGGAACATTAAAATCTAAGCATCGCAACAGAGAATGCAGAGGCAAAGTGAACACGCGGCGAAGGAGAGTCGGAGAGCGAGCAACGGCGTGGGCGGGCGGGCGCGCGTGGGCGATCGCCCGCAAGCGCTCGGCCGCCCGCGCGATTCCATAACTTCCCCCCCCCGCCCCCCCTCGGCCTCGCGCGGGGCGATTCGCCGCTCCCGGCGGCTGCGATCGAAGGAGCTCCTTATCCTCCCAACTATCGCAATCGGGGCGAGCGCCACAGCCACCGCCGCCGCCACCGCCGGCGTCGACGCCGCCGAACGCCATCCAATAACATTTTCCCCCCCATCGAGCGCTGGCCATCGGCATATTTCCATCAGCCGCCTTCTGATCTCGAGGGACATCTGCACTCGGCTCGGCTAACTTCTGTGCGTTGGGACATGCACAAGCTGGCACCTGACCGCGGTCAGTTTTCTCTTTGACTTTACTATTTTACTGAGACATTATCAAACAAGTAATTCGAAACGAATTAATTCTGCCTTTAAAAAATTATTTGTTCTTGCTCGTGATCACATTCTTTCATAGTTGACAATACGATAATAGAAATTCTAACATTAATTTTAACTATTACAAAGAGTAATATTAAACAAAGCATTAATCACTAATTGTTTTTCAAGAAACTCCATGTAGGGTCCTCTAAATATCGATTAAAAGTAATAAAATAACGAATTTGTAACATCTGTAGAAAAAAAATTAACAACTGAATACACAAATATGGAGGTTGAAATAAATCTTTGGAAAATTTTGATTCGATTCTAGAATTTGAATAAGTTGTTTTTCCTAGTGAATAAATATTAGTTGTTTGACAAGAAGGAGGTGTAGAACAGCAGCAAGACAAAAATGTTTATTAATTTATTAATTCCAATTTTAAAAAAAGTACATGTATTCTTCCAGGTTACTAATGAATTTATGACAATTCTTATTGGTTACGTGCACTGGATAAACTATGAGGCTCTTTCCTTCCAATGTAAGAATTTATTTTGTATAATTTCTCTATGTTTAAGGCAAGAGTGTTGTACCTCCAAAAATCGAACAAGCATGTTAAAGATAATCGTATTAAATATTTGAGTATAGTAATTTATGTTTCTGTATGAATTGCAGAACGCTGGTGGTTTATAGTTTACCCTACAAAGATATAGATTTAATATTGTTATAAAGGTTTGATTTGCTATTGTTTTGATATCATCTTTAAATGTATTTAAAATGTATTTATTCCTTAAATAACTAACAATAAAATTTATATTAAAGTTAAATCTTAATTTCTTAGTCTAGAAACGCCCAAAAAAAAGTTTCAAATGCCTTCGTACTTAGTTATGCAAAGTTCGAATACGTATGAAAAATACTAACAAGCATGGTTTGAAACAAATGTTCTCTACATTTTTTAATTTACTGACAAAATATATTAGTTTTCAATGAAACATTATTTACACGTTCTGATATGTTTGCATCTCGTCATGATTTTCACGTTTAATGTTTCAGTTAGTCCAACCACATGTGAATGAGAGTCGGAATTTAGGCATGGTAAATTTAAATTCTAGAAGGTCCACAATTTTTAATATTTCACTTCCTAAATGAACGAGATGTATTCCGAAATAAAGGTTTCCTAGGTCGGCAACAAAATAAAGCACAATTACCGGAAACAAGGTTATTTTATCAAATAACCTCACTGTCTGGATCTCGCCGTCAGCGATTTCAATCTTGTCTTCCACCTCAAGAAATCCCACATCGGCAGGGTAAAACCCATGGCATAGCAAATGTATGCATTCTGATAAGTTAAGGAGTTGTAACATCTCCTATACTATCACTATAAACACATTTGAATCCGTTGTAATAATATGAATAGAGACTAGCATGAGCTAGGAAATTCCTTTACAGTCGACTTCATCCTCTTGGACGCATCCTGGAAATACCTAAAGCCACATTCCGCTACACGCAAAAGAGGTATTCGTGAGAGAGAAACACAGGAACACGTCAGCGAAGCTTCCCTCAAGGAAGCGATGCGTGAAAATCCGACAGTCAAAATCGACAGCAACAAGCGAGCAGGTAATCCGCATCCCGCTCGGCCGCAGCGGGCGGCGACGTCAAGTGCAGACGGAACAGGGAGTGGTGGAGGGGGTCGAGAGAGGGGAGGGAAGCAAGGAGGAGAGCAAGATGGAGCGAGGCTCGAAGAACGGGGCGGAGAGGAGGCAATGGGGTGGACTGGCAGGCAGCAGGCCGCGAGGTAATGGAAAAAGCGACTGGGAAGGAATGGACAGCGAGACGAAGAGAGTGATGGAGAGGGCGACGGACAGCGGAACGAAGAGGACAATGGAGACAGCAGAGCCAAAGAGAGCAGACGGGGCGGAATGAAGATCGAATCGGAGAGGGGAACGGAGAGCGCAGAACGGAGAAGTGGATAGGCCAGGCAGTGGGCCGGTGTGCGGAGCATGGCCGAGAGCGGAGTGGAAAACGTAGCGAAGGGAGTGGAGAAGAGCGGACGAGCGATGGCGCGCACCCAGGCACGTGGATCATCGTGGAGACAGCGTTGCAGGCGCCAGGGGGCGGCGCGTTGTTCCAGTCGCATCGGAGCGAACGAGCGCGCACGCGCGGGCGCGTGGGCGGACGGGAGGCGGGGCGGGGGGGCGCCTTTGAGGGCCGCCCAGCCGGAAGGCGGTTGCTGATCAGCGCCGCCACCGAGACGTCTCGGACAGAGCGCGCCCGCCTCAAAGCGCCTCCCGCCCCGCGCCTGCACCCGACCGCCCGTTCAGCGCAACGCGAACTGAAGGCGACCGTCCACTTTTCTTTCGCTTCGGGTGGCGACGGATGACGCAGATGATATGAACACGTAATGCTGGAGCATGAGCATCCAGGTGCGCATCGTCATGTCGCAGGGAATATGTAATTACCTCTCGTTTCTTTCAAACTGTTTCAGACGAGGATGCGGTTTTCATTCATTGATATTTTCCCTCTCTGGCTGACAAATTGAGCAGCGAACGCGAACAACTAAAGTACTGTCATTTACTGACACATTGCATGTAGAATTACAGCATAAAGGTTTTGCACGGTAATGAACGATTGCTAATTAATCAGGAAACTAATTAAATATAATGTTTAGTCGACCTTGTGACTCACATTCAGCTCTCAAGAAGATTACAAAAAATGAGTTCTATTCATTTCACAAATATATTACTTGCAATTAAAGTATATTGTAAGTTTCTGTGCCAATCTGAAAAATCTAACGACACATAAAAACCTTTTCCAAAAGCGCACATTACCAACCTATGTCTACCACTGCAGAACGTCAAGAAGGACGGTCCAGCAAATGACATAAGTGTTCAAAGGCAACTATTTAAGGCACATAGGTGCTCATGAAATAGCAAATGAAGTCACACACGGGAAACTGGAAAGTAATCAACACAATAACGACATTACAACGAATTCTATTACACGATTACACTCCTTTCTCCGGGTCACACATAATAAGGTAATATAAGGTAAGGTAATATCTGCTGGATCTGAAACGGCCCATCTCTCGCAACGGGAAAAGTGCGCCAGGCGGATTTTTGGCGCGTGCGGCGACGCACTTGGCGTGCAGAGGCCGAAGGGCGGAACAAGACCTTGAAAACGCGCGCAGCCAAGCACGGCCGCGCGATCACGGGCCCAAGTATCCATCCGGCGCGCAATTAAGAAGTTTAGCAATAAGGCGACTGAATTGTTCCGTAACTACTCCAATTACGCCCAACAATCTTTAGCGCCCGACCGGAATAAAATCGCGCTGACGCGGAGCGGAGCGAGGGGGTGGGGCGGGGCGGGGCGGGGCGGGGCGGGGCGGGGGCGGATCGAGGCACTGTCGCCAGCAGACGGCGCGGGGCGCAGCGGGGATGAGGCGCTGGCAACACGGGGCGGGAGAAGGCGGCGTCTGGCAGGGCGGGGCGGCGCGGAGAAGGGTAGGATAGCCTCGTAGAGACAGCGCAGATCGGGACGTTACTGAGCGTGGCGTGGCGTGGCGGGAAGCGGTGGGGAGCTGGGAGCGATTGGACGTGGAGGTCGGGGTGGAGTAGGGCGGAACGGGGCGAGGTGGAGAGGGGCGGGGATGGGTAGGTCGAGGGTGAGGATGAGTGGGACGGTTGTGGGTGGGATGCGAGGTGGGGATAGGTGGGGCGGTGCAGGGCGGGGCAGAACATGGTGAGCAGGCGAGATGAGGCGGAGTGGTAGGGAGGGACGCGTTGGGACGGGACGGGACGGGACAGAACGGCGCGGGGCGGAATGGGGCGCGGGTGACGCAACATGACGAGAGGGACAGCGGAGCAGAGCGGGAAGGCAAGGGGCAAAACGGGACGAGTCGGGGCGGGGCGGCCGGGGTGTGGCGCGGCGGGAAGGGACGGGGCTAAACGGAGCGTAGCAAATCAGGGAGGGGGCGGGGCGGGGCGCAGCGGCGCAGGGCGTGGCGGGGCACTCAAGCAGAGAGGAACTGTCGGCGGAGCGGCCGACGGAATGAGCACTTCATCTACGCAATTCCGCCGGCGAGGGATGGCCTTTATTTAGCTCCTCCAAACAACAGCTCTTAATTCTGAAGTATCGCGGCCACTCGAGGAGACAGAACGCTCGCTTTCCGCCCACGAACACCGGACACAAATCAGCCACTGCGCGAGGGATTGGTGGTAGACCACATTAGTTAGCAACATCTTTCAAACACTCAGATGTTTATATTTGTGGATATATGAAAATGTGGCAGGATATTTTCCAGTCACACATACACACTTTTTTATTATTATAATTTCAATTAACAACAGCCGCTCTGCTTCACGGAAAAACAATAATACATTTCGGAGAATACATATACTAAATATACTTTTAGTCTAAAATTTAAATATTCCCAGATCGTAGAGCATGAATGAAACTAATGAGTGAATGAATGAAAGATGATGTGTCATCGCATCTTACGACTCAATGAACTCTTATCCGAAAAACATTTTGCCTGGATATACCGATAGCGCCCAAGCCTCGCGAGTGCTTTTTGAATGGCGCTCGGCGCTGCCCAATCGGCCGGCGCGCGCCCTCCGCGACAGCCCCTTCGTCAAAAATCGACAGCGCCACGTGACCCGTGCCCGAGGGGGAGGGAGCGGGCTGACTCCGCCGTGCGTGAAACAAGCGACAACACCCGCGCGAAGAGCGCGCGAAAAAAAACACGCTCCTCAATTAAGCCGCCGCCATTAATCACCCACGAGGGGGAGAAGATGGCGCGGGGGGGGGATTACAGGGTGGCGAAGAGGGGAGCAAGGTTCGGGGAGCGCCAGGACTGGCAGGGGACGGGTAGGGGATGAGGCAGAGGGACGGGCAGTGGTCGGACGGTGGTTGGCGGGTTGGGCGCAGCTGACGGTCAGTGGGCTGGACAGTAGGCGGGTAGTGGGTGGAGAGGAGGTCGGCAGGGGGACGGACGGTGGGATGGGTATGGAACGGGTATGGGGCGGAATGGGAGTGGGGCAGGGAATGGGCAGGGGGACGGGCAAAGGAGCGGGCAAGCTGAGGGGAAGGGTGACGGGTAGGCGGACGGACAGGGGGACGGAAGGTGGTTGGCAATGTGCGGGCAGGGTGGATAGGGTGAGCAGGGAGCGGGCAGGCGGGCGCACAGGGGGACAGGCAGAGGACGAGCAGGGTTACGGGAAGGGGGACTGGAAGGGGACAGGCGGGAGGCGGGCAGGGAGGGCTGAAGGGGGCAGCAGAAAGAAAAATGGGGGTGGAGAGTCGGGGCGCGCGAGAGTAGCCACGCGATGTGGCCCCGATGTTCCCAACCACTTCCCCCGTCTCCTCCGCCGCCTGCCACGGCCAGCGTTTTTAATTTGAGTCAGCGACATTTCGAACTGCAAGCTCATCCTTCGATCCGCGGGCGGTCTCGGCGCGCGCGACACTCATTTTAATTTCAATAACATTTCATTTATTAAAACCATACATTTTCAAGTTTCTCCTGTAACCTCCCGCGCCTGCCGCGCTCCCGGCCCTCGCACTCATTCGGCCCAGCCACGCCACGCCCCCGCCGCCCCGCGCCGCCTCATTCACTTTATTAAAGCGCGCGACAGAGAGCGCGCTTGCGGGCTGACGCAGACGGGGCGAGGCGGGGAAGGGCGGGGCGGGGACGGGCGCGGACCCGAATGTCGAAGGGCAGAGAAAAGGGAGGAAGGCGACATGAAGCGTGGGCGGGTCGTGAGAAGGCGGGTCGTGAGAAGGCGCCTCCGGGAAACAAGAGAGGAAAGCATCCGTAAAGAAAGGGAGAAGGAAGTAACGACGCACAAAAACGAAAAGGAAGAGAAGGCGGTAGAAGAAAATCAATAGAATTGTTGAACACAGAAAATAACAAATCTAAAGAAAAGAAAAGCAGGAGCAAGAATGAGAGAGAAAAATTTCGATGATGAGGCCAAATTAGAACTTGAATCAGAATGACAGAGAAAAGTGGCACATATTAAAACAAAGCTTGAGAATGGAGAATTAAGACAAGGCATGGGAATGTGATGATTGGTTTTTGGGGATCAACTGTCCGATAATAACAAGTTCAGGATTGCAATTGAAATAAAACTGTCTTGTAGAAAGCTACTATGTCAACAGGCTACGTGAAACCACAAAAACAATGTGAGAAGAAGCGGAGAAAATGTGTGAGGAGAAGCAACGCTAGTTGTAAAATTGAAAAGTGTTGATGAGCGCAGACGAGGGCGCTCCAAACACGGAGAGCGAGCGAGCTGGGCAACGCCGAAGGAGGAGCAGCTTGAGAAGCCGTCTGTCGACGTAGGCGGTCGGTCGCGGAGGGGGGGAGACGGCAGGTGATTAAAAAGTAGGGCCAGGGACGAAAAGGCAAGTGAGCACGAGGGCGGTGGCGGGCGGAGGAGCAGGCAGCTGGGGCGCGGCGCGCCCCCTGGCAGGTTGCCGTGCTGGCACGCGCGGCTCCTGCGCCTCCCCGCCCACGCCACGCCGCGCGCCTGCTCGTCCCGCCGCCGCCGCCGCCGACGACGGCGACACGCCAGGGTATTACCGGAATGTAACGGAGATGTGGGTAAACAAAGGACCGGGCGACGGGTCAGGTATCAGCACTTCATAGCGCCTCCGAGCAAACAACCGCCCGCCTTGGGCGCCGCCACCGCCGCCGCTGCCGCCGGAAAAGAGAGGCGGGGCGGCGCGCGCTCTGGAAATTGGAGCAGCGCAGCCCTCCGCCCTCTCCCCCTGCACAGACGGGGCACGCGTGCTCTCCGCTCAGCCCTTAGCGTCGTTGACCCAAATTGCACGAGATTAATGAGCCCTTAGACTTGAATGCATGATTAAAAACGACCTCACGTCTTTACAAAATGAGAGAAAAATTGTTCTGGATACAAACGTTGATGTCTCAGTCAAAGATGTAAGACAATCATGGTATCTTTAATTACATAAAATTCGCGCTCATTTTTTAAGTTATTTCTTGGTTTGCCAACATTATTTAATAATACGTTTTGCCATTATTTCCAAACAAAGCAGACATATCAATCAGTAATCTGGCTGCTGTCTTTTTGGACTGTGCAGGTTTTTCAGAATATTGGCGTTGAAAGAACCACGTGAAAGTTAATGAAAATATTATTATTATTCCTCTATATCACGAATAATGATGTTATATGTCGGCTGAATATAAAATCTACTCCAAGTTGTAACCAGCTACGTAAGGAGCAGATCTAGGGACATACAATACTTTGCGCAAAATGTGGGCTATTCCAAATAAATTATTATTATTATTATTATTATTATTATTATTATTGTTATGAATAGTACTAAGAATTGCTCATTTAACAAGAAAAGCATTTGATACGACTACAGTAAATTAGGCACCTCTCGTTTCCGAGGAGCACCGTACAGAAAAATGTCAACTCGAAAAAGCATATTGAACCTGCAGACGACGTACAAGAGGCACAGAATGAAGAATAGCCATGTTAAAAAGTGCGCGGTAAAGCACGTTTGGATATACAAATCAGGTCGTAACGACAAAAGAGCGAAAAAAGTAGTAAAATTTACGAGGAGTTTTCGAGAGAACTTCGTCCGCGAAATTTTATTCCAGGACATCGAATACGCAAAAAAGTGAAGAGCGCCTGAGAGAGGGGCCGCAATAAGATCTTTTATTTAATAAATGAGACGGAACGTGAAGCGTGAGCAGAGGAGCGGGGCGTCTGGGAAGGGTGGGGCGGGAGGACACGTTCTCTGGAGCCGCGCAATCACGGGCTTATAAATAAAAGGGTCCTGGCAGACAGACCCAAGAGGCGCCGGGCTAACGAGCTTAAGGGCGGGAGAGGACAGTTGGGGGCGCCGAGAGAGAAGAACGGGGCAGGGCGCGGGGGAGGGGGTGCGGGAGCGGGCGAGTCGTCTTCGGAGGCCGTGGGAGCGGCGCTGGCAGAAGCGGGGGAGGAAATTCGAGGGAGTGCCTGGGTGGGAGGTAAAGGGCGTGGGAGAAAGCGTTCCAGAGGAGAACAAAGGGGGACGAGAGGGAAGGCAGGCTGGAAGTGTTGGTGGGAGAAAGAGTTGATTGGAAGGAGGAAGGTTGGGACAATGGAACTAGGACATGGTGGGTGGGAGGGTGGGTGTAAAGAACTGTTGGCAGCAGAATGAAAGAGTTGGGAGAAGGAGTGAGAAATGGAATTTGGGGAGGAAAAAAGGGTGGGAAGTGAAGAGGGGAGAAAGAGAGGATGGGAACAAGGGAGAGTAAAAAGAACAAACGTTGGCAGGAATGGATGATGGAAGTGATGATGGGAGGAAGGGAGGGGGGATGAGAGAAACAGAGGATGGGTGAAGGGAAGGGAGGATGGGAAGAAAAGAGGATGGCAGGAAGGAAGGGAAGGGTGTGATGGAGGAAGAATAGTGGGGAAAACAGAAGGAAACGAACGGGCATATATGACCTCGAGCGTTTAAAGGGGAGATAGGCAGGCGGGCGTGGGAGTGGCAGGCGGGCGGGAATGGGTGAGCGGTGGGCCCAGGGGCGCGAGCGGGGAGCGCAATATCGCAAGGGAACGCGATCAGCATTTCAAAAAATGCTAACGAAATTTACAACCACTTAACGGAACGTCGCAAGCGGTCCTGAATATGTAACAGCTAAATTCTAGTACGCCACTCAATTGAATGTATTCAGAGGCAGAAAGAGGCGTTCGCGGAGACACTGTGAGCAATATACTTGCACAGGAAAGATTCCCTTCTCGCGATGTGGTTTGCACAAGGCCTGGCGCAAACCAATGGTCCTGGGGAGACTATAGACTCCCTACTATAGATAAACTGCTGTAATCAGAGAAACGTTTTCCATATGTCAAAACAATAATCAAGAAATGATTTTAAAGACGTAATCGGTTTCTTCATATAGTCGATAGTGATACCATACCGATTCTTACAAATAATCTTATCAAAAGAGAATTACATTACATCAAAGATAAATGTGTTCCGGAAGATGAAATGCGATGTTGAACGAGTTTCGTTTTACATTAGGTTTCATTTGTTTTCCGTGAGTATTCACTACTAAAAATATGTTTAAATTAGGAATGTTCAGACGATTATTTGGTTATATTCGCGGACATAGGAAGTTTTGATGACATCAGCATTTCAACAGCTAATTTTATAACCAAATAATGATCTTCGCCCTATGTACAAGAACGAATCTAAATCAAACCAATTCCAGCTGTCTCACCACGGCCGCCCAGAAGGAGGGGGCGGGAGGAGACAGCTGGGGCAACTTGCCCCACGCCCCAAGTTCATTGGGGCCCCGAAATTTGTTTTCATCAAAATTCATTCAATTTCATACAAAAAATCTATATACTAGTTATTAAAATAAGCACTACAAGTTATTTCTGTCCATGGAGATATGAATTCTGTTTATGTGCTGTAAGTGGGGGTGAGCAAGAAACTTCAGTTTGAAATAAGGGCTCCGTGAATCTGCTGTCCCAGCCGTCTTGTTTTCTCTCCTCGCCTCTGGGTGTCGCACGTAATTACACGAAACTTCTCCATACATAATACATTCAGTGCTCATTAAAGGAAAATAATGTAAAGTAAACCGTGCCGTAAACATAAGTGCATTTTACTGTCACTTATTTCAAACACAGTGCGCATGTCAAGCCTTCTTCCGCGTCTGTGTGTCTCATAAATTAAGAACATTAGTTACGTAAACAAAAATTTACATACTTTGCAAAAACCGTGACTAGCATTAATGCTTCACTTCTGTCTACGAAAAAGGTTATACAATAGGCAAAAAAAGTAAATAGCAAAGTAAGGTTCAAAAACACGTTATGCAACACAATGAGAGCAGTCGTAAACATTGAACGTTCCTCAGCATCGCGTGGCTGTCCAAAACAACACAGCAACAGCGGGAGAAGAAAGACATTGAGCTGACAAATAATCCCTAATCTTGTGCATCTAAGATGATATCTTACAGTACAAAGTTTTTGGAAAGTTGTTTCTGCTCGCAAGAGCGGTAAATCAAGGCCTTATTCATACATTTGAATATCATTTCTAAGTAATGTTCTAAGCCTGAATTTTCCCTGAATTTCTAAGCCTGAAGGGGTAATCCAGTTCCGGGATTCCTTGGAAGCTTCATTTTAATAGAGTGAACTACCATTCAGTCATCAGTTAGTATGCCAATTTGACATAATATGAAATTACCATGAATTTAAAATGCTTATCGTTGTCAAGGACAAATGCAACTCCTCTGACATAAATTACGAATTATTTAAATGTAATTGAACATTCACGCCGCTCCAACAGATCACAAAATATCCGAACAGATTAAGAATTTATTTTCTGATCGTTCATGATCTCGCGTCTCTGAGACCATGCGCAGAGAAGAGTAATGACGGAGTACAAGTAATGACGGAGTGAATGACGAGGAAGCAACACTCAAAAGTAAGGGGAACTTTGGAAAAGTTTTTTTCTTTCTTTTCAAATATACATCTTTGCTACAAATGAGTTATCAGGATTGAATCTCCAGTCGGAAATGAAACAAAACAAAATCCCTGAGCGCACAGCTGATTCAAGAGACTCAACGGGGACAAATTATCTGAGCCGAGGCAACAGAAGTGCCGGTTCTGGCGATGTTATTCTGTTCACTGCCCTGGTCCGAGACAATCAGGTGAGAGCGTAGAGGTGTTTAATTTTCCACAGTTCCGGAATGAGGGCGATTCTGAAATAAAGATGGCAAACGACACGTGGTCAGGGCTGCCCGGGGTCAAGGAGCGGGCAAAGACCACATGGACATGAGTCGAGCGTAAGAAGGGGGGATGAAGGGAAGAGGGGTGAGGGCGATCGAAAGGGGCGGATGAGGGGGTGGGTAAGGGAGGGATGAAGTGGAGGGTAAGGGAGGGGTGCGCGGGAGTGCACGGGAGGGGTGAGGGCGAACGTAGAGGGGGGCGGTGGGAAACCAGGCGAAGGGGAGGGCCCCGCGGAACAGGGTAAACACATACAAGTGTCAAACAAACGCGTAGAAAGACGTAGCAAGGCCAAAAAGAAACAGAAAAGCCTCGAGAACACCAGATCCACGCATAAGAGAAGATAAGTGAGTAAGTTCTAAAAGTTTTTGCCGTTAGAACTGTAAATGACTTGCTTACACAATAAAATATGTGAATATCGTTGTCAAAGCAGAAGAGCAAAAGTATCACAAAAGAATATAAAGAAAAAATACATTACGACCTTTGGAGACAGATACGTAAGGAAATTTATCTGAACATATTCATTTTGAAGAAATTAAATGTAGAAATGCCATAAATATTCACAATGGTTAAAAGTTACTAGTGATAAATATTTTGAAATAAGCTCTGATATTACGATATTCAAAGAGCACTGCAGATCCAGATCAATGGAAAGAAATTTTAAGTTCAAAACGAAACAGTATAAACAGCAAAGAAGCATTTCTGTTAGCCAAATAAATTGTTACAATAATAGAAGTGCGATGATGAATAGAAACAAATGTTACATCGCACCTTTAAGTACTGAGCAGAGAAAAGAGTGGTTAACTGAAATCGATGACATATCTATAATTACAAGAAAGAATTTTTGAGAATGAAAATATAATTCGTAACAGAACGACACAAAGACACTTGAACCATTAAGTGTTTTGTGTTTTGTGTTTCATCTTCATAAAGCTAAAACCTTCACGAAAAACGTTAGCGAAATTCTTCTTAGCGGGAACACAATCTTTCTAAAAGGAATAATTTAAGGGTGCACATCAACGAAGAAAAGCATCTTAACCCCATTTGTTTCTTTGAAGCATCTCGATAATATTTTGTTCTGTTTTGAAAAATTAAACAAAAATGAACACGCACACCTGATATTGCACAAACAGCAATTTTCACACATGAATAATGTTCAAGCTCTAGTAACAAATGTCATGTAACTCAGTATAAAATGTTGGAGGTAATTTATATAGAGATAAATTTCAAGTGCTACAATGTATTTCCGTTCCGTCGGAATTGTGTCGATGCATCATCGTAAAAAATATATATCTCTAACATTTTATTATCGCACATAAACTATTTTTACATGTTCATGAACATAAACTGATAAATGTGTTGCAGTAAGAGAACATCGTTACATGAACAATTTCAAAGTGCATCTGATATAAATATGAACTCTTCAAGAAAAAATGTGACACACGTAGTCAACCAACAGCCAACCTATAGGCATGTTAGTATATACCTAATCAGATGACAGTAGGATCTAAAATAATCACAACAAAAGCTTGAAATATTTTATTATTAAAATAATAATTGAAAATTGAAGTTTTTCCGTATTTCATTTGAAAGTTGTGAGTAATCCGTATGAGTGCCAACTTGCTTAGCAGATGTAGATGACCGAGGAAAGACAAAAGGTGCTGACGGTGGTGAAATTCTAAATTCGTGAGCTCACTTCTCTCTCCACCGTCGACTCTCCTTCCGCTACCGCCTGCAACGCCCTCTAACCGCCCGAACTGCTCGCGGCGCCGCCACCGCCGTGCCAGTATTACACAGATTATCATTGCGTGACTCGAGCCCCCGGAAACTTGGGCGTTCGGGCGGGCCGCGGAGGCATGCCAAAAATAAAAAAAAAATGAAACGACACGCAGAAAACAGATCTGACCTACATTCGTGTAATTACAACCAAAATATCATTCATCCGGATCTCCCGGGAACTCCTGGTGCCCATCAAACCAGACGTGCGGATGAAAGCGTTGGCGGGAAACAAATCCCGGTATTAACCAATTACGGCGAAAATGAAGCTCGCCCTCGGAATCGAGGGGGAGACAAAACGAAGAACAACTTTCGATTAGACTTCGAGGCAGGAAAAACAGGCGGCAAATTGCGCTGTAATTACAAAAACAACGCAACCGATGCGCGCCTACGTAATAACAGAAACAAAATAAGAACGCGCGTGACAGCACGCGTGCGGACCCCGCCGCGTCAAAACCATCACTTTGGTTACGAACAGCAGTGATTCTACTAAACGGGACGGCGCCCACTACGCAACACTAGCCCCAGAGCTGCATTTCCAGAAAAGAGATAAGATAAGAGACGCTACTTGCTTTATGGCACCGTTAAATTCCGGTTCTATTATGCCGAGGTGCAATATGGCTTACTGCGCACTTGTGGAACAAAGGAAGTTTTAGTAACGAGAGAATATCATTTACGACTTGCTCTGTAACCCAATATTTCACCAACTTCCTCACATTTACTTCCTGCCGTTCTCTTCCTGCTTATTACACCTCATATTCTTGAGTTAGGTGGTGGTTTTACTTTAGTTTCCGAAACTCACGAGACGCCGTGATTTTCAATCTCGTTAACACGCGGCTGCACGCTATGTAGAAAACTCAACATACCTCTCAGCTGTAGAAGACCGTTGGTAAATTTTTTATGAAAGGGAACCGAAGATCAAAGTGAGAAATTTCGAGGAATAATTTAACCAAACTTAAGTCAGCAAATTAAGGTATACTAAATTTATATGTAATACAGAACAAAAGTAAAATCGCGATACAAAATCCAACAATTTCTTTTAGTTTGGATTTTTCTGCTTCCCTCTTTTAACGAAATTAATAAAAAAAACATTTTTAGCACTTTTTTACAAAATAAAGATAAGCAAATATTTAACACCAAGGCAATTTTCTAAAATGAATTAAGTAATTATGCTCTTTTCGAAAGTAGAACAAGGGAAACTTAACAATGTTTACAAACAAAATTTCGACGAATCCCTGTAAATTGCTTTTTATTCGAAAACCTTAAAATTATTTGAAAGATAAACATAAATATTGAATTTGAGAAAACATTTTAACATCATTTTTTTCAATTGACACTTTAGAATGATAAGGTTACAACTAGCATTTTTTTAAAATTTATTTTTTACCTGTTCAGCAGTGTTGCCTTTCGGGGGGTTTGTACATTTTTATTTTCAATACAAAAGATTTGGGCATACAACCGCTTACTATTGTATCTTACTATTAGCTAATTTACAAGATTTCATACTTATATTTCTTACACATGAAAATAACCTACATTCAATAATCTAATTTTTGCGATACATGATTCATTGTTGAATCTAGATACTTTTACATACATTCAAAAATTATCTTCATATTGCAGTGAAAATAAACTTTTTTACAATATTTTATTTTACATACAATATTTTAGTGAATATTTATTTTCATGGGGGTTTTAACATATCTTTTGGATATCGTGAACGTATTCTCTTGGGATTTTTTAATGTTTTTCCCATTGTAAATTTTATACTTTAAGGAGAGGACGGAAGTAAAAAATTTGTCACAGTTCTTTCTTGTATGCTCTATTAGGGGCTCTATTTGAAATTCTCTTTGAATTGGTGTATTCGAGATGAACATCTGAAATTATTCTATTATTATAAGGGTAGTGAATTGGTTCACTGGGTGCATGGATATCCAGATTGTTGCTAGTTATTAGTTGTAACAGCTTTCTACCATGTGATGAGGTTGAATTGCAACCCCAAGCTGTATTTTTGCTATTTAGGTCCCCGATTGTAAGTACTTTCGAATGCTTCTAGAAAATAATTTTATTTATATCTTAAGGGAAGGTGTAGTTAGGTAGTTTATATGCTGATACAATCACTGTTTGCTTATTATTCACGTGTTACAATTGCTAGTTTCTAGCATTTTGTCAGATGAAATTTCTATCATTTCAACTAGTATTTTTATCGTTTCATGAAAATTGAAGTGAAACCTTTGTTATCTCTCCATACGCAGTAATTAAATCATCTCTCCATACGCAGTAACGATGTTCAGAGTATATATTTGCCCAGAGATGTTCTACTTGCAGTAGAAGTCAAGTTGAACCTTCCCGTACTAACAACTATTTTTTTTCGATTTTATCTCTTGGAACTTTGTCATTCCAAAGGATGGACAATTGACAGGTTCATCTGAGAATACTGTACACACGTTTTCTTTTGAGATACCATTCAGAGGTACTCAACAAGCACAGTCACAGCATGCGTTTTGACAGAAACTAAAATAATATGTAGTGATGAATACAGGTCATCTAATTTAACCGATCACGTTTATACCGCTCAAAATGGTAAATAAAATGGAATTCTCCACATGACCCTACAAAAAAATTAACAATTTTTTATTAATGTCCTTATAATTATTGCAAAGAAAACGGAGTATAGAAAATAAATTTAAAAATGTAAACAATTAGACGAACGTAAGTTATATTACGTCCTGAAAATAACAAGGATTTATACGACTTTGAGAATATTTTACTGAATAGTATTTCAGCAAGATGTTGAGGTGTCTGATTATGATACACAAAATGCTTTGTCGTTTTGTTCATAGAAGGTTCCAACAAGACTAATTTGAAAACTATTTAAATACGTTGTAGATTTGAAAAAAGAGATTTAGATCATGCCCCTTTTGCTCAAAAAAATGTTGGTGAGGAACTTGGTATTATGAGGTCATGATCTCTTATAGTTCACAACCTAAACCGTGATATTCCACGTGTTATAATATGATGATGATGATGACAATAATAAAAATAGTAATAGTAATAATAACAACAACAATAAGAATAATAAGCCGGCCCCATGGCGCAGGCGGTTGCGGCAGCCGTCATCTGCGCCGAGGAGGCTGCAGGTTCGAGTCCTGTTTAAGCATGTTTGTATTTGTAATTGTCCCTCCACCTCTCATTGTCATCCTGTCTCTTCATAATTCATAATTATGGAGGCTTAACAACCTTGTCTTACGAAGGGATACAGCCGAAAACTTGATCCCATTAATTAAACATGTTAATCTCGCTCTCACTAGCCTCGAAAGAGAACGTGTAGCGTGGTCAGAAATGCCAATATAATAATAATAATAATAATAATAATAATAATAATAATAATAATAATAATAATCAGACAACGCTTCCGAAGAGCCCGTACACTGAATTTAGAAGTATGTTATGTGAAACGAATAAAAAGAATCGTTTCGCCCCTTTACCTTAGGCGGAGTATTTCCAGCATTCGCTCCCCGTATTTTACCGCACAAACGGCCCCTGGCGCGCCGGGCGGGCGCTCACCGGGCCACAGATCTGGGGGCGCGCGGTCCGGGCGCTCCTGAAATACGCGCGGCGGCGCCGTGATAAGTGCCATTGCGGGGCCTAACGGGCACCGTCGCCCAATCCCCGCTCGCCTCGATAGGCCCCGCCAAAGCCCCGCGGAGGCGGGGACGGCCACTGCGCAGGTGAGGGCGGCGAGGGGCAGGGGCAATCCTTGGGCGTTTCCGTGCGAGCGGTGGAACCTTGGTCCCGCGATGATGCCACATGTGGGAGTATACGGAAGATCGCGCGACGACCCGGAATCAAAAGGAGAAATAATAGGCAACGCGTGGAATCAGCGAGGAAAAGGTGGGAAGAGATGGAAAGGTGGGATGCTCTGTTTGAGCAGGGGGAGTGTAACGGTTTTCGTACTGTGTAGCGTGAATCACGCACCTGCGAATGGGCAGCAGAAGATAGAAAGTGCTGCAGGCAAGTCCCAGGGACAGCAGACTTGTCGCGCGCATTAGAATTGGGGAGACGCGGGGTAAGCAGAAGCGTGGGAGCACAGCAGTTGTAGAGACGGAGGAACTGCGTGAGAACGAAGAGATGTCAGAGAGAGAGGAGTAGACGAAAGAAGCGAAAAGAGTGATGAAAAGAGAGAGAGAAAGAGAGAGAGAGGGAAAGGTAGAGAAAGGGAGGGAGAGATGTCAGAGAAATCCGATCCATTTATTGCGTAATAGGCATTGAAAGAAAAATACAAAAATTAGTCACTTAAAGTAAAACAATAATATAATTTTATATTTAATTTCTATAGTTTTACAGAGAGGGAGAGAGAGAGAGAGAGAGAGAGAGAGAGAGAGAGAGAGAGAGAAAGGGAGTGCAGCGGAGGGAGATGAGAGGGGCCCAGATAAATCCATTTACTGTGCCAAGGGCATTGCAATCAGTTTGACAGAAAAATGCACATATTATGCACTCAATATATATATATATATATATATATATATATATATATATATATATATATATAAACGATTTAATTTCACAAATTTTTCATTTTTAATAATATAATTATTCAAAAGCACAAGGAGAGAAGGAAACAAAGGGTGAAAGACGAAGAGAGAGAAACGAGAAGAGGCAGAGAGAAGGGAATGCGAGAGAGACAAGGAGCGCGGGCGCGAGAGAGAGAGAATGAGAAGACGAAGAAGAAGATGGACAAAGAGATGTGTGAAAGAGAAGGGACAGAGGAGACATTTGAAAAATGAACGAGGTAACGTGGAGGAGATCAAGGCGAACTTGAGGAGGCAGAACGAAAGCAAGTGCAAAAGTGAGGGGGAGGAAGTCCTGAGGAATAATAGGAAGCCACGGAAGAGTCGGGGAAAGTGCAGGGGAGAAGAATACAAGAGGGCAAGGTCGACGTGGGGGCGAGGGCTGGATGAGGGTAGATACGCCGGAGAGCAGTGAGATGTAAGTGGGGGTGAGGCCATGGCAAGGGCGCGGGGGGCGGGGCGGGGCGGCCCTGATCCCCTGGTCGCGCGGCCGCCTAATGAAAGCGCGCTAAATCTCCCTAACGTGCTGCGGCCGGCGCTGGCTCCGGCGCCAAGGACCGGCTCGGGCGGCGGTCGCCCGCCCACCCGCCCACCCTCCGCCCCCGCTCCCCGGCGCCGGCCGCACACTAGAGCCCCTGGCGCTCGCCTAATGCTCAACCACCAATCAGCACAGGGGCACACGTTCAAAACATGTCGACTCAAACTTGTGGTACACCATGTAACAAGAATGTAACTGCATCTAGATCTCAAGATACGTTTATATCCCCAGCTTTCCTTCTGGTTTACATTTACATTCAGATTGTCATTTTTCATCTGTGGTGAATGTTTGCATATACCAGATGTTATTGATCGCAAGGTTTCAGTAGTTTACACTGTATTTTCACAGATATTTCTTACATTTAATCCCTAATATTAAAATGTTTTTTTTGTATTCAATGGTAACGTAAATGCATGGTTATAGACTAATAAGTACCACCGGAGGAGCTATTGTAGTGGTATTTTTGACACTTTCGTATTAAAGTCACTTTTAATTTTTTTCTGATTATAAAAATGCATTTTACTTTCATTTCATCAGAATCTTTAATTTACACTACCTCATTACATATTTCTTTTTAAATTCCACTTTATCATCTTTTGAATCGAAAGTTACAAATACATTTTCTGTGTTGAAACGTATATTTGCATTTCTAAAAACACGCACTTCATAAAGAGCGGACGGCGGGCGAGTCCCGAGGCGCCCCCGATCACGTTTGCATAATACGTAACCTCAATCGTCCATCACGCGCCACAAAAAGGCGTCACAATACTGATCCCGCAGAGGCAATCGCACGGCCCCTCTCACACTCTGATGGCGACCCGGTCCCACGCCCCCAGCGGCGCCCTTCCCGCTCCCACCCCGCCATGCTTTATTCCTCATCCAACCCAGTCGCCCCACTCCCACGCCCCGCCCAGCGCATTCCAACGGCCCCGACAACACCATTCCCAGCACCAAGCGCCACCACACCCACGCCGCGCCAGGTCCAGCCTCGCCCACTGCCACGTCCAGCCCATGCCCACGCCCCGCCAAGTATTCTTACCTCCTCTCCCAAGCAGCACCACTCGCACTCCCACGCCCTACCACAACCTCTTCCTTACAGCGCCGTCTCTGTGCCTTCTTCCCCCATCACTCCCCACTTTCCGAGCATCCTTCCCCCTCTTCGTCCTCGCCGTTCCGTATCCCTCTGCCTCTAAACAGCCCCGCCCCAACCGATCCCTCCCCCTCCGCTCCGCGCGCGACGAAACGAGCGCGTCGTGCAATCTCAGCGCTCTTCCATGAAGTCGTTTCCATTATCGAGCGCGGGTGAAATACTACCCCGCATATGTACCGACGCATTTAGGAGTTCCAGTAATTAACGGTAACGGTTTCTCATTAGCCCACATCTCGAGTTGCCAAGGGCTAAATTGGCCCCGTTTGCCAACGCCCGATTCCACCGCCCGCATCGGGAAGACGCCTTTCACCCCTCCTCACCCCCCACGAACACCACCCACGGATTGGCTCCATCCCTCACCGGCCCCAGAAAGAACGCGCGTAATTATTTTTGGATTAAGGATAAGAGAGGCGGCAAGCCCTCTTCTCTTGCTGATGACATGGCACGGCACTATTTCAAATCCTCTTTATAAACACTGCAGTCGTAATAAAATATTCTCAGTGAACAAAAAAAGAAGAAAAAAAAAAGAATTTAGACAAGATTTAGAAAAAAAATGACCCTTAATAAAATGCTATTTAATCAGACTCCGCAATCGAGCGAGCTTCACCTAGTATCCACTTGCTCTCCAAAGTAATTTTCTTTCTTTCCCTCACGCTCGGCGTTTTTGTGCTTCTTTTTAGTGCGAGCCACTATCTCAAAATTAAGATAAAGACAATGGCTGGAAAATTGCGATACAAGGCAGAATGAGAAAAAGGCAAGCGACGAAGGGCCCAAAAAAAACCCACGCACACAGAGCGGAGGAGATTGGGAGCGCGGAATAACCGAAGGCGAGGAGCGCGGGGGCGCGGGGAGAAGAGCGTTTTGACCTCGGGCCGTTAGGGGGCGGCGCCGGCCATTGGTGCAGAGCCAGGGCTGTTGCGCGGGGCGTGGGGCGGGTCGCGCCCTTGGATCCGGCTCCAGCGCCGCCCCCGCGCCGCCACGCACACAACTGCCTCGCAGCCCTGCCCACGCCCACCACGGCCTGTAGGGTGCGCACCACAAATGCCTCGCGTCACTACAAAAACTCAGCCTCCTCCACTTTGTGCTTTTATGGTCGAAATTTGAATAATTTATTAAGAAAAGTCAAAAAGTTCCATAGATTCCCTTTCTTTTAGAAAGAAAATCGTAAAATGTTTGGAATACAACTGTCAAATATTCATTTAAACTTCAAATTATCATTTATTTCATAGTTAAAAATTGCAACAAATAGTTTTAATTTAAAATGGATTAGATGATTTGTGTGATGCGGTTTAAACTGCTCGTAAGAGTAGTAAAGCAGTGATGAAAAGAACTCACTGTAAAGCAGTGATGAAAAGAAACATTACCATCGCAATATAACTTCAGAGAATATCTTTGAATATGAATGCTCATATACGATAAAAAGTGAAATAATCTTCAATGTTATAAATGTATTATTTTTGCTAAATATTGAATAAATATTAACAACTACATATTCAATGATTATTAACATTGGAACCTAATGATCGGAAAATTAACTGATCGCTAAGCACATGTGACTAAGAGGGAAGTACTGAGGCATTTTCTACCAAATCTGCCCATTCCCTTATCTACAGAAATAAAAATATCCATTAGTTCACATCTGTTATGATCGAGACTTGTCACATTCGAGGTGCTAATATGCTGCATTTGAAGTACTTCCCATGCCATTACAGAGGACCTCTTAAACTTAATAAACATATAAAAACCTTAACTTTGGTAAATAATAGAATGAGCTTGTTTTCATACCGAACAGCTGGTTCTTTAGTTCCTTCCTGTGGTGCTTGCCAACAGCAAAGCACCCTCGGACAATTCCCTTCGCCACGTTGCGGGAGCGCGTGTCGCAGTGCACGCCGATCTTGCCAGCCGCTGCCGGCGCCTCCCAGCTGAGGGGCCCGACACGCCCCCAGGCACCCCCCCCCGCGGCTGCGCCTGCCGAGGGCGAAGCGACACACGCCATGCCACGCCGCGACGGGGGAGGCTCGCTTCACAATTAACCGCATCGTGCCAGAATTAGGAGACGTTGCCACGCGGGAATTCAGCTTCTTCAGCCCAATACATCCCTCCAGATGCACAGCTCTGCTCAGAATACGGAGCCAGACCCTCAAATAGCATTTTACACCCGTGTATTATTTCATCCCCTGCATCTTTTTAATGTCCAAATAATCTCCCGGTAAGGTAACAGCTGGCTTTTTAAATTTATACAACATAATAATTAATTAATTTTATAATAACTGATTAGTCAAATATTTTAACTAATAATAATTAACGAATTTTAAATTTCAATGCATCAAACACAGAATGGGAAATATGAATTTGTTTAAGACTAAAATATGTGAATTCACTAATACGCCAAAAAACAGTTATAATGTGTCATTTGCTATCAAAACCAGCTCATATCGTTTGCAAAAACTTTATGGACGAGCAAAAATCTCTTCGCGTCTTTCATACCAAAAGGACATTTTTTACGCAGGAATTAGCTAGATTTCGACTACAATCCTTCAGGAGGTTATGAAGAGACCCACTAAACTTTAAAAAATGCACAGAAGTGTTTGCTAAATAACAGAATGAGCTGGTTTCGGTACTAAACGCCTGAAATACACTATTCAAGCCGTATAGCTATTTTTTACCCGGTAATATCAATACTAAACTATGATTCGTCGATGGAGAAATTGTCTTCATCATATTTGCAGCCGATGAAGATCAGCGACAAAGTGAAAACATTAGCTTCACTGCAATCACAAATTACTATTCTCTGGAGTCACAACTTTCTATTTGTTTAATTATTTCCACAACTTCAAAAATAGACAAAGCGAACAAACAGTATTATAATCAGAGAAAAATTTAAATATTCATACCGGTAGTTTTACATACTGGCAATTCATTCCGGTAGTTTCACAACATTCGCGGGCGCTAGCTAAGTACCAACTCTTCATTAACGGATTTAGTTTTCGTTCTCAACGAGAGTTCAGAAAAGACAAAGTTTGTAGGTGCTAATACTACAAACTGTAACATTCCTGCTTCACGGAGATCGCCAAAACACTTCTGCAGGAACAGGCACGAGTCAACCGAGTGTGCTTGACGATAATGTTAGTGTCCACAGTAAAAGCATTTGATGTGAGTTACTCTATGACGGTGATTCCGTCCAAATTCCTTTGCATTAGTTCCTGGGTAAGCCGCGCAGTCCTGTCTTCTCCATTAGCGCCCCGCGTCTCCCAACTTTCGCGATGGTGGCGCCCTCGTCTCTCGCCGCCGATTCGGCGATTCCACGACGCTCACTGGCAAGTCCCCCGCCCAGGCGATGCACAGCACGTCGAAGCGGGGGTGCGGAAGGGAGGCGACTGCGGCAGTACCTGAACGTTTTTACTTTCTAGCTATGGAGTACAGAGAAAGTTATGTAGTGCTGCGCGGAAAAAACGCTAATTTTCGAAAGAAAACTTTTATTGCAGGGCCCTGGTAACGAAAAAGTGAATAAATCCAGTTGTTACATTTAGAAAAATATCCCTAACACGTGTAGCCGGAATCCATGTTTTTTGGGTCCTTGATATCGAAAAATCGAATGACGGCAAAACGTCTGTCCGTCCGTCCTTCCGTGAACAACACTAGCGGCTACACCGTTCAGGCGATTTTTTTAAAAATTGATATTCTCCAATTCATTTGGCTGATGTCGCGACCCCTTGAATTTGAAACCGATATTTTAATATTTGGGGGTATTTTATATGGAAACCTTGGGACATTTTCAAAATTTTCAACAAAAAATATGCCTTCATCGTTTTTGATTAAATTTTGTTGTTGGATAATGTGAAAGACGTTTAAAAGAATGGTGCATGTCTCATGTTGGTTAAAAAACTGTGATTTTTGAGAATCAAAAATTTTCAAATACTTTTCAGCGTCTTCTTACAACTACAATTATGAAGATAGAGAGCTTTCCCCATAATAAAATCTGTTCCTTAAAGACAGATTTTGAAATGAAGTCATGTACATTTTTTCGAAATTTCGAGTACTCTTCACTTACATGAAAGTCCGTACCGTTTTACAACTACTAGTTTAGGATGGAGATCGTTTGGGAAGGCGGCACGATTGCGAAATAGCGGTTGGTAGGCGAGACATCGGACTAGTTTGTCGAATTAGTGGGCGGTAAGAGAGCAGCTGGTAAATGGCGGGCGGTTGTAGAAATAGCAGGTGGTTGGCCATACTAAGAGGTTAATGAGATAATGCACGAGTATTAAGACGGAGGGAGGATAGCGAGATAGTGGACGGTTCGTCAAAGTGCGGGTGGTTGGTACGATGTCGAGCAGCTGGAAAGACAGAGGGCGATTGGAGAGACAGTGAACAATTTGAGAGATTGTGGACGGTTGTTCAGACAGTGAGCGGTTGGTAAGAGAGTGCGAAATGTGCAAGACAGTGGGAAGTTGGTGAGATAGTGGAAAGTTGGTGAGATAGTGGAATGTTGGTGAGACAATGGGAAATTGATGAGATAGCGCGAAGTTGGTGAGATAGTGAGAAGTCAGTGAGATAGTGGGAAGTTAGCGTGAGGCTGAGCGGTAGAGAGAAGGACGGGATGGCGAGTGGCGGGAAGGCACGCAGTGGGTGCAAGGAGGTTGGTGCCAACGGGCTGGCGACGGGCGAGAAACGGGAGGGGCCAGGGGAGGGACCGCCGACTGCAGGACTTAGTGAAGTCGAGTAGTTTCGCGGCTTAGGGCAGCGAGCCGGCACAGACCGCCCGCCTCGTGGCAGCGTAGGCGGCTGCTTCTGCCGGCGGGGATTACTGTGAGAGTACGGAATAAAATTTGTCGTCTGATACGGAACCCTGCTCTAATGACACTCAAGAACAACCTGCATTGCAAGGGGAAGGGTTATGATGGAATTAGCAACACACTAAACGCACTCAGAAATTTCTTAAACGAGTTAGAGAGAAAACTAAACCAATAATAATTATCACGAACATTAAATAAGAAGCTAGGGTTACAACATTCGTTAGAACCATATACTGCTCAGTTGTCATAAAATACAACCTGATTTTACGATCTTCATTAGAGTGTTTTGAAAAAGCGTTCTGAAACATCACATTAGATGAGGCATTACATTACTGAATGCATAAAAAAAATACAACAGCAGCATATTTCACGCAAATTTCGTCTTGTGGATTCACACGAGTAAGTACTAGTTCAGTTAGTAATATTTGATCCCAAAATAATAATAAATATTGATTTACATTTCACTAATGTTTGGTTGTCACATTTTTGAACAACAAATCGCGCCAAAAACTTTGACATTTTATTTAGCTAATTTTGGATTTCATGTCCATTCATTTCTGTATTTTAAAATTGGCTGTTCACAATTTTTTTTTTTTTTTTTGTATTCAAAGTTATTTCAAATGTTCTTGCACCTAAAAAGCACAATAGAATTTTACTGCTCGTTAACACGACGAAGCCATTACAATTCCCCCGAGAGAATACAAATCCAGATTTCAACATACATCAAAAGTGAAAGTAAACGAATAAAACGTTGCACTTTTTTAAAGCAGAAACCCGACAAACGCTTCAACGCATTAATGAAGAAGAGTCTGAGAGAAAGCGAACTAAAATTTTTTCGAATTCTCGTACGTTGGACGTACTAAGCAGACTCCAACACAAGTCCGATCGCAAAATCCAGTCACAAATTTGAGCTGCAGCGGTCTCCAGCCAACCGGAGCATTGGGCTGACGACGACCCCGCCGCCACGCGCGCCGCGCGATGGCGACGCGTCAGAGGCGATAAGTCGGTGACGGCGCCGCCCCCGCCCGCCCCCGCCCCGGCGACGACACGCGCGGCCGGCTGTTCGCCGCCCTCCATGTATTTGTATGGATATGGGGCGGTGCCCATAATTATGAGGGCTCACAAAACGCGCGAGCCGCCGCGTGTTAACACGGCTCGCAGATGATTTATGCAACCAGATTACGGCAACAATATTACGGACCGCCCGCGCCGCCCGACGTAACGCACAATGAATGCAGTATTAACACGGACAGGAATAGCAGTAGCCGATCATATTTCTGCAGCGGGGGAGCCGCTACGGCGCCGCCGAGCCGCCCCCGAGCGCGGCCGTCGCCGCCCGGCCGCCGCCCCGCCCCACGGCCCGCCCCACGGCCCGCCCCACGGCCCGCCCCACGGCCCGCCCCACGGCCCGCCCCCGCGGGCGCGACCCGGCGCCCGTGAATGGCGCGCGGAGCAAACAAACGGACAAACAAAACAGAGCGCGCGCGGCCCTACAAAAATAAAAGGTGGGAAAGAGAGGGAGAGAGCGACAAGCCCTCGGGGACCAGGGGGCGAAAGGGGAGCCGGAGGACGAGTCGCGCGGTGACAAACCGCCCCGTTATCGCAGATCTCGCTTTCAAAGAGCCACCTTCAAACCGCGCGTTGACACGCATTCATGCGGTTCATTAACAACGCCCGGTGGCTCCGCTGGCAGGCAAGAGGCAGGCGAGGGCGCGAGAGGCAAAGGTCGCGGCCACGGCGCGGCGCGACGGAGCGAGAGTTCGAGCGGAGCAGGCAAATGAGTCGCTCGGTCTGGGGAGAAACGTCAGAGATAGAGACGGGCAGCGTGATTTACGAACGCTGCCCGTGAGGCGGCCAAGCGCAGGAAGAACGGGTGCATACTGATTTTCGAATTCCTTTTATTATGAGGCGAGGGGGTATACGGAAAATAGAGGTCCGTTCTTTCACCCAAACACTCTGAAATCTATGGCTGGATATTATGTTCCTGTCTAAATGTTCTCCGATTCCAATGTTCTTCAACACGAGTACATTACGTACGTCTGCCCAACTTTGAGATTGAACATTATGGTCTAAATATAAAATACACTAATTACAGAGAGATGATTAATAATGAATAAAAAATAAACTAAATACTAGTAAATAAAGGGTTATCACCGAGGGTAGGGATAATTACTGTCACAATTATTGTCATGGTTTGTAATATTCACAAAAAAACAATAGTAGTACGTGGCGAGTCGTGTACGGAATGAAAATAGCGGAGCAAGAATAGGAGAGCGATGAACGAATAACGCGTTTGGAAAAAGCGACAGAACGTCTAGGCTAACAGCCCGCAGCCTCACCTCTCCCGACCTCTTGACATTCTGGCGCAATCACGCGCCGACGCGCCAGGGAGCGGGCAGCGCTCTATGTTGCACCCCCGATCTCGGCAATACGTTGCTCCGCAAGAGGCAGCTCAGCAGTGGGCTGGGATGGCGGCGTCCCGTGAGGGGTCTCACGTGTAATCGAGGGCGGGATTCGCCAGCCACGAGCCCCGCCACCGCCCATGCGAGGGCCTCGGCGAGCGGCCGCGCCAGAGGCTGGCGAGGGCGAGTGCAGGATTACGCGATTTGCACGACAATTTCCCATTGCGGCGATTTAGAGAATTAAAATTTAGAACGCTTTCGATGACACTATCCATCGTCCGTAATAGCGGCATAAATATCGCGACAGCGATAACAATAATCCATAGATTCAATTAATTGGAAATAATGTTGAAGAATTTGTTTTGATCCGAATACATAAACTGCACTGAAATGAAACCCACCAATGGAAAATAAGCAATGGCCGTTTCAAAATGGCAGTCAAACTGTTAAATTTACTTTTCTGATACAAAAATTGAATTTCCAGAAAGCTTCTAGGTGAACAAATTGTAATGCTTCACATAAATAGTTTATGTTCAAAAGACATTCTGAAGTGGAGAACATTGGCAGAAGAATTGATAGAGCAAAACAGAATAAAGTTGTTCTTGAAGCAAGAATTAAGAGCATAGTTTTTGAATAACCACGTAAACGTCTAAGACGCATGACTGACCGCGCTAAAATTAACTTCAGATCATCCTTCGAAAGAAAAATCATAAAAGTAACATTTAAAGGGAACAAAAGTAGTAGAATGAAGGCCCGTATTGGGAACGCAGGAAGACTCGAAGAAAATTACCTTAAAAACACGAACGAGGAGCGACGCCGCCATCGTCCAATACGGTCCCGGAGACACTTCATCGAAGCGAAAGACGAGAACCGCCAGCCGAGTGCGCGGCAGCCCATCGTAACAGACAACTCCACTCGGCGATCTCGCGCCATTAGCCTGGGCGCTGCGCCGGCGTCATCCGAATCAGCCAATTAGGCTGCAGCGGAGAGGGCGCGTCCCGCGGGGGCGTGGCGATTAAAACTTCCGGAATCAGCGCTTCCGAAGACGGCCGGCGTTCATCACGCGGTGACGGTGGACTGCTGCCCGCGCCGCGGGAGACGTGCCGTGGCGTGCCGCGGCGTGCCCCAAGGGCCTCAAGCCAGCACAAGGTGCGGCTTGAGTACTGGTGGGGTGGTGGAGGAGGAGGGTACTACCGGGCTGTGGGGTGGTGGAGGAGGAGGGTTAATGGCCTGGGTGCGGTGTCCTGTCTATTGCGCCGCCCCGGAGGAGTGCGGTGTGAGGGTGGTGTCTAATAATAATTTCAATACAGGGCAGGGGTTATGGCTTATGCAGTAAAATTTGTCTAAACCGAAACCTGTACAAGACGGAAACCTGCCTTAACCAGAACATTTCTCCGGCCCCTGAATATAAATGGCATTTTACACAGCTTAAAGCGGAATCTGTCTAAGACGGAAACGGTTTTTCATGTCCTGCAGGGGGAAAACCTTCATAAAACGGAATTTCTGTTAATTTAATGCAGTTCTCAGAGAGACGCGAGATGGAATGAATGCATCTGCAAGTTCGACCTTGGGGTCATTTGTCTCTCAAAGCGAAGGCCGTAGAGGAATTCCCTCTCCCCCGACTCTCTAAGCGCGCGTAGGTGTACGGGAATGGCTCAATTCACACGTCTCCCTGCCTCGCGTTGACAATCGTAACATAGTACTCTAGGCTGCGATACATTTTGCGCTGAAACAGTCTGCGAGAAGTCCGGGTGCAGCCACTAGCCAATGTGGTGGTATGTTTTTATGAGTTTCACAACCAGTTTGACAATGATTGAAAAAATCATAAAACTCTAAATATTAAAATTTTTCAACTTAAGAAAAACTTTTTTCTAAAAGATCTGTGTGTGTTGTTTTAGGGGATAGCATTTTTCTGAGGGAGTTCTGTGATTTGAAAGAAACTGTGATACCGGCTATGTGTATAGTGTGTGCGAATTTTTCTCAAAGATTGACAAAATAATGTAAACAAGTGTATTTATCTGGTGCGTGTGCTCAAGTATAGAGTGAAGTGTCTATTTTCAGATTTATTTGAGTGTTTGCGGCGTAGTGTGTTGTTAATGAATTCTGTGTTGTAACCGTTTGACCTAGCAATGTGTTGTACTCTGTTAGTTTCACAAGTTCAATTCAATTTCATCCACTTTCTTGCGTAGATTCAAAAATTTCTGTATTGTAAAAATGCTTTAATACACTCCTATCTTCTTTTACTTTTCTTTCATTTCACAAATGTTAATTCTATTTTTAAAGTTATTAGTAATCTTCCAATTCTAATGTTTTGTTTTAATTGTTAGCTATTTTTCTTGTACTAGAAACTGATGACGAAGGATAAGCCATCAAAAGCTGCTCTTGAAATAAATAGCATAGTTGGCAATGACAACACCTGTGGTCATTTAACTAGAATACTCAACCAGCACCTCAGAAATAACACTTGTTTCGCTTCCTTTCCTCAAACATTTCCCACAGTACGTTCCATACAGCGAATAATTCCAAGCTTTCTCGTCAGTTTAGAACTCCCGCCCAAAAGAATTAAGTTCCGGGGTAAAGTGACAATGAAACGTTCACTCTCCAACTGCCCGCGCACGAGCGCCAAAGCTTTCTCTCTTCGCCTCCGCGCCCAGCCGCCCTGCAGGCGAGCGAGCGATGGCGCGTCCGCAAAGTGTCGCGTCAGAGGAGCTCAGCGAATCGCCCACGGAAACAAAATTTAAAAGCTCCGCTTCGTCGCGCCCCCGCCCCCGCCCGCGCGGCCGCAAATGGGGCGCTGCGGCGGCGAGGGGGGCTAACAACGGAATTAGCTAACGAGTGCTCGCTAATAATTCGGGCGCGTGTAATTGGTTTCAAAGAGTCGCGCCGCTAATCTGGTTAAAACGAGAGATGGCACCCCAATTACAGATTCGAAGCCGTCCGGGCGGACGAACGGCTGGTCCGGTGGGCGAATCGCAAGGGAAGGGGGCGGGGCGGGACGGGGCGGCCAGGCCAGCCACTCTGGGGGAAGGTGAGTCCATCTGCGAGATTGGCCACACGAAATGCACTTCCCTCGTTACATAGATCCGGGCGAGTCAGCAGCCAGACAGGTCGCAAGAGGAGGGAGACTAGGGGATTTCAAGACTGACAGCAAAATCAGCAAGGTTTCGATTAAATGGGTGAGAGTGAGTGAAAATAATCCAATTCAAAAACTTGAAGGCAGCATAATAAGAACATTATTAAACATCTGACTTTTTCTTTTATCTTTGGAAATACTAAAGCTTTCTTTGTGTGCACTTCAAACAAATTTTAAAAAATAATAATAAAGCGATGGGTATTTGAGTTAGCTCAACAACTTTTTCGAAATAAAATCCTTTTTTTCGGAAGAAATTCATTCAAAATAATTATTACAATATTATGTATTTATAACTTACCCCCAAAAAATACACATATTTGTGCTTTCTTTCGAATTTCAGTTTTCAGTAAAATTCTTAAATGTAATTTAGTGAGATACAATAGTTATTTATCTTAAACGTGGCTACAAGAGACAATTGTGAGGGCTAGTTCATTATCCACGAGCGATGTAACGAGAATTTACACTAATTACTAAAGAACGTTCGATGGTATATCTTCGTTTTATAGCCAACGTTTTATCTTATACGATTGCTTCGTAACATATTTTCTTACGTAATAAATACTATTTAATGGCATTTTATTAATTTAGTACTCTTTATTACACTGGATTTAACTAACATGTCACCCAAGTGATGGTGACACTGATGTTATTTATGTGACTTACGTCATCATGATATCACTTCGTTACATAACAATGACACATTTGAACCACTGCACAAAGATTACGTATATTGAATATAATAAAAACTCATTTAACCTCCTAACACGTAAGTAAGCAACATATAAAGACGATCAGATAAGATAAAAAGCTTTTATAGCAAAATGTTTTTGAACTTATTCAATACTCGCATTATCATTTCGTAGATGACTTATACATGTATTCCCGTTTGATCACGTCTTGCTACAAGAGTAGTTGCGTTAAAGCTTATCATTCTTGCGCAAGTGTACCCCAAGCCTTGCATGCCTTGCGCCCTGGTGCCACCGCAAGAGCTGCGGTCCGGCTGCTGACAGCGAGGTGAAAAAGCGATTTCGCGCCCGGGCCAGGTGCGCTGCGGTTGCGTCGCCGACCCCCTCGCACGGACACCCCCCCCCCGCCGCTCCACGCAAATAAACGTTCCCACAAGGAATTTCTGGGACGGATTAAGCACTGAAGATTATTGCACTTAGGATTGCACAATAGTGCAAAATTACTTAATGTACATTTATTATTTGCATTCCAAAATTATAAGCGACCTTTTACATTACGAGAAATCATTCATAAAATGACATCTAACGGCCCATATTACGACGTATTTGCCGTTTATGCCACCAGTAGTTGCCTCATCACACATTCAGCCAATCGCAGGGAGAGAACTGTAAGGAAGTAGCGGGAAACCGAGCATCTGACCACCGTTTTCCAATGTCAAATACCCATGACCTTAAAACAACATCCTTCCAAAAATTAAGGTTGATACTCTTATAAATTTATAATGCTTTTAAACAAAAAACTAATGTATAAACCTTTATAATCTTTCTTTATTGTATTCGTACAAATGTGAAAACTCGCTCCTTACGTCGCTCAAGCGTGTACTCATGCAATAAAGCTCAATATTATAAACTGGTCGTATACATTCTAGTAGCAATCCACAGTACAATTTCCATAAATGATGATTTAATAGTTCAAATACTGTATGGTGTATTATAAGAAGTGAATGTTGAATTACGTAGTGAAGCTTTTTACTCAATAGAAAAAACAAATATAACGTATTGGAACTTGTTTCAAAACGTCGAATCGATTTAATTCCAGTTCTCAATAAAAAACAGTTATTTACTCAATGGAAATTATCCTACAAATTTCGTAGTTTTATGTGGCAAACTATCATGTTCATCGACAGATCTAAAACAATCTTAAGAAGAAATTCTCAAATCATTGGTAACGAACTATCTATCAAGACAGAGATCGACTTATTGCTGTCTGTACTACATATTTAAACAAAGCAACACCCACATATCCTATTCAATGAATGAAGTAGAAGTAAAATACGCGGCAAATCATGAATAATCATTTGACACATTTTTCAAAAGTCGGAAATGTCTCAATCCGACCAAGATTCTACACAGCAGGGATATATTCCAAGCACAAAAACATATTTCTCCGTTCGGCGACCGCTAACCCCGTCCACCCCTGGCAGAGGCCCCATGAGCCCATAATCGCAGCAGCGGCGAGGAAATTGTGCTTGGCCAGCCTACGCGGCGCTCCTCCTGTACTAACAAGGCCCCGGCGAGAGCTACGGCGGCCGCGCACAATACGAAGATACTCCCCCACGATCCCCAGAGCCCGGGCGGGGGTGGGGGCCTGGGGGATAAAAAGAAAAGTCCCTAAAAAGAGAACGGCGACAACCGTAATAAAAGTTCCGCAAAATAATACGAGCTTAAGTATATGGCTTAAATTGTGTCCGAGCGCGTCCGCGGAGCGTTCTCCGCCGCTTTTTGTAGCAATGAATTTCCTTTGTTCGCGCACGCGGCGGCGACGGCAATAGCAGCGTCCTCGCCCGCCCCCCCCCGTCCCCACCCGCCTCCTCCCGCGCCGCCCTCGCCCACGCGCGCGGGGAAGAGGCGGGAGCGGGGAGCGGGGAGGGCGGGGGTGTAAATTCCGAAGCACTTTTTAATTAGAGCTTCGCCCGCCCGCTCGCGCGCGCGCGGCACACTCTCGTTTGTATGCATGCGGTGGGCTCAAAACGTGGATATTTTTTAACGGGATTCAATAATTCCCTCTCAATGGGGGAACGGTGTTAAGTATGCCATAAAAGAGCGCTTTAGCGCGCGCGCGCGCGCTCTCGCGTTGCAAACCGAATGAACGCTCTCCCCCCGCACGCGGTGCAGGCTCCCGATAAGGCACACATCACTCTGTCACGTGGCCCGCCCCGCCCCGCACGCGCGTCCATCATTCACTCGCCTGCGCCTTCCTAATACTTCCAACGCGCGTTCCGCGGTTTTTCCCCATCACCGTCGCTCCCCGCTCCCCGCCCCGCTCACTTCCCCAGCAACGGCACGCGATTCATTTGGGCGCTCACCGCTCAAAGACGAACGGCAAAGGATGGCGAGTCGGGGGAGCGGCACAAACAAACAACGAATAAGGCAGCCGCAGGCAGCGGTGAAGCTATTTCGCTTGGCTGTCTCTACCGAAGAAGTCTGACGTTGCGAATATCTGAGAAATTAAGGAGAATGAGATTTTAACAAGTAGCTTACGATAAAAGAGGCAAACAATGTTCGTTAGAACGCAATATCTTGTTTTAAACACCAACACGATTTTCCACGTGCAGATGTAATCAATTTCCATATTTCTTTTAATGTTATTTAACGCCTTTAAATCAAATTATTGAACACTTGGAAGACGCAAGGGTAAGATGGTTTACTACTCAACACTTTTATTACAGAATTGCTTTATACGGCAATATGGTCATCGACCTTACAATCAATATTATGATTAACGATTAAATTAATAAAATATTCATTTGAAATAATATAACTATTGATTTTTTGTAGAGTGATGAAAATGCTGATAATTCCGATAACAGGATTTTATTTTAATAAAAACGGGTTGTCGACTGGTTCCTATCAACATGAAAAGTTAGTCAGCAATATCTTAACAGAATTGTACATTAAAGAGAATTAAGTTAAATGTTTTTTCTGCCAATACAAATCTTCAAACAAATTTTAAAAACTCAAACATGTATTTTTTATACGTACAAATAGCAAGACCACTTAAATAACTATCGTTTGCGTCTTTAAAGCTGGAAATCTTTGTAGTTCGTTACGGCGAACTAAGAAATCCTAGTAAATTACTTATACAAATTATCCGAAAAAAAATTAAGTACAGATCAACGCACCAAGAATGACTAGTATGCATTTGCATTTCGTATTCTTCCATTTAAGAGCTTCAGTGTTTCGCACCGTCAACATGTTCACATCAGCAGTTCTTCACAAGAGGGAGCCTCACCTGCGTAAGGAGTCTGCTCCCCTGGGGAGGGGGCTCAAATACAAGCAAGCGCATTACTGAAGTTTCTCGCTCCTCTACTTAGAAAGTCTTAGGGGCCGCAATTTCAGCTCCTGGAGATGCCAGCGCGGTGATAGGCACCCACAATCTAATTAGAGATGAAGTGTCTCTCTATAAAAATAATCCGTAAACTTTTATCTTGGTCAGGTATCCACATATAACCGCAGCCGAGCACATCGCCTCAACCGCAATATAAAAGTGAACTTAATCCACAACTACCAGATTAAACCTGCAACTTTTAATAACATTACGTGTATATCTTGGTTTAATATCCAGCAACAAACTTTCCAGAATCCTGAATTACCCGCACTCCTATGTGGACAAGAAATTTTAATATCCTTGGCAACGGAGAGATAAAGTCGACTTTCCCAATTCTCCTTCTTAAATTCATTAGGATTGCAACAATTTATACACTCCTTCGGAGTCAAGACCGCCAGTAATTTTACTTTTATGCCTCGCTCTATGTTTTTCATTGAGCTTTCGTATTATGCACTCCAACAATAATGAATGAAGAGAGTTCAAATTTACCGCGAAATTAAGTACAAAGATAAGTTATATTTTATGACCAGTAATAATTAAAATGCTTAACTGCAGAACCTTGAGTAATAAACCTGGAGGCCCAAAGATTCCCAAGAGAAGAAAATCAAATCCGAGATTGAGTCTCGCGTACTTAAGTCAAACTTGTGCGGCACCCACGATTAAATATCCCAAAAGATCAACTTCTACGGAGCACAACCATTTCCCCCAAAATCTCTGCGAGATTAAAAAAAACTGATGCAGCGATACAGATCAATAGAAGGTCTACAACGGCGGAGGAAGTATTTGAATATTACAGGAGGGACGCGGAGTGGGATTGAAAAGATTATCGCCACGGCCGGGGGCGGGGCGGGGAGGGGGGAGGGGCGGGGAGGGGGGAGGGGCGGGGAGGGAAATGGCGGGGCAGCGCGCGCGGAGTCGGCGGGGCCGAGCACGATTGCTTTCCACGCAATTACGCGATTTGGAAGCAGTAAATCGAAGCTGAAATCTCCGCGACGAACACGCCACCCGTTCCACCCCGACCGCGCTCTCGACAACGCGCCGCGCCCTGCTGTGTGGAGTAGAATGTTTGGAATGGTGTGCGGAAATGTAGTGTAGTGTGGTATAATGTGGTGTAGCAAGACTGGTTATAGAGTGGGGAGGCGTTTCATAGCGTTGTCATATCGCGGTGAGGCGTAGTGAAGTACTGACAAAGACCGGCGTAGTGTAGTGAGATGTAGTTTCGTTTGGTTTATCGCAGGGGAGAGAAAGGTAGCGTGTTCTAGTGAAGAGTACGCTACGCCTAAGTAGAATAATATCTAAGATTAAGCATACTTAGATGTTACAAACCATCGCGTATTGTTGCTAAGTGTCGATATGTAGGAAATCGTGTTAGTGGCAGCGGATATTAGTGTCATATAAGGAGTGACAGGTTGGGTTTTGGATGGTAGGTGGAACATGGTTTGACGACAGATAATATGGTACAACTTTTAACTGGTCTTGAATTATCAGGAAATATCAGCAAAACATATATTAATCATACAGAAATAATGACATTCCTTAGTAATTAAATATGGAATGATATCAGACGTTAATGCCAAACACGAAACCTTTAATAAGATTGCGTTCTCTCACAGCATAACGTCGGAGTATGTTATTACATAGTGTCTTCATCCATTTTCTAATAGGCTTTACCGGGAAATTAAACTGGAGTTTGGATTATTTTTTTCTATATCAATAAATTCTCATCACAACTTTATAAAATTATAAAACCTGCACTTGTTCAAAAATGTATTTACCAGACTTTACATGAAATCAAAAGAATCTCAAAGACCCAGCCCAATAGCATGTTCGCAATGTAAAACATAACTGACCATTGAATTTCCGTTGAAATCGAAATACGATATCACAATTTTTACAGGACAGCATGACGAACACAGCTCAACAAACCAAAACCCAACCCGCATGAATTGACGGGGCTTCTAACACATTACACATTTCCACGGCCAGTGCCTCATCGAGACACGTAGGGTCATCTCTATTAATCAACGCGCATTCTCACTTTCCGACCCCACCCCACCCGCCAAAATCGATCGCTCATTGTTGAGCAGCAGCACGCTACCGCTAATCGATCCGGCGGCGCGGCGCGGGGGGGGGGGGGCGGGCGATATCCATAGCGAGAGGAGCGCCAGCAGCGCGACGCCCGTTACTTCCAAATGCATTACTTCCGCGGGGGCGCGGACGGCGGGCGCGGGCGCGGCGGCAATCGATAGCCGCCCCAGCGCTTCCACGCGTGCGAGTGCGCGTGACCTCGACGAGTGGGTGCCCGCTGGGCGACGCCTCTTGCGACCAGTCGTCGCGTATTAGCTGGTTTTGTTGGAATATTCAATCAATTTATATTTTCAAATGAAGAAGGATTTGCGTTTAGAAAACTGTTTGAGCATCCTACACAACCAAATTTCTTGACTGTCGTTAAATGAAAGCTAGTGGGCCTTACACGTGTTGCAATTTTTTCTTATTAACTGTTCTGTTTCTATAAAAATTAAATTTAATTATAATGTTAATATCTTAAAATTACTAATAGAACGAATTAATTTCGAATAATATGATTAATAGAACGAACGCTTTGTTGTTTGCTCATTATTTCGAGTTGCCATCGATCTATTAAAAGCGGCTGCCTTTAACAAGCTCAACTGCCACAAACAAGCACGAGTGTGAATTTGTACTTCGCGAAGTGAAGATAGTGCGAAGATTAACGAGAGTTTTAATTGAAAGATCAGTCAGTGCATATAAATCGTCAAATTTTGACGGGTTTTCACTAGTAATACTGTAAGATTGTAAAATTAAATTAGAATTAAAAGATCAAACCCAGAAAGATTAAACTTGAATCATAAAGATCAGAAGGAATTTCAGGAGAAACTTGAATCTAAGTTAAATGAGAATACTCGTAAAATTGAGCAAAACTATCGGGATAATAAAGAATTTCAGGAAGCACTAGAATCCACGTTGAAAACCAAACTTGAAGAAAAAATTAAAACCAAAATAATATAAGTAGAACAAATAAAATTAGAACTGCACAAATTTAAGTTAAAGTAAAATCTTTTCTGCTGCATTAGAGACTATACTGATCGTCAAAAAGGAAAATAATGTTTCCTTAAAAAAAGATACATAATAAATTAGTATACATTTGTATTGTATAATTTTTAAACTAGTGAAGCTACCAAAGCATATACTTTCTTGCACTGTTTCTAAATGCTCCTAAATGATATTACACTACTACATGAACCATCAAAAGTACTTTCAAACAGCAAATTTTTTTCCACTCCGCGACCCGAACTCAGATCGTCAGAGTCAACGTTCTGGCACTCATACCACTACGATACACAAGCACCGTATGGGTCGAACTCGGGCAGAGGCAAAGGTAAATGTAGGTAAATGCCATGGTAGGTAAATGCCCAATTCGTGTAAAAAACAAATAATTTGGGACAAGGTACAAAAATTCAGGTATAGATATATTTTTTGCTTTTTCATTGAAATTCAAATTCAATTAGTAGCCCTACCAAAGCACATACTTTATTGGTGAGCGTAGAAAAAAAATAAGTTGAATAATGATCACCCGTTGCAAGTGTTGGACACTTTCCGATAGAGAACTGAATGCAAATAAATTGTGGGTTGCTTGAAAAAAACTGAGTAACTTTATAGAAGAAAAATCTTACCGCTCTCTTTTGGCTGAGGGTCGCCTAGGCCATATGAACATTAAGTTGTTATTGGTAACGGTAGAACAATGTACATCAGTTAATGCGTAATGATTGTAGATACAGCGAGCTTGGAAGCTAGTTCTCAGACATGTAACACGACTGACGGGCGACGGGCTAGACTAAGGATGAGCGCGACCTCCATGCAATACTAGCCGATCAGTTCCCTTTCAGATTCCACAAAGCTTTCTGAAGTTATTCGAACTACACGTCTCTATATTTTTATTTTATCTTGGCTATTCCGTAGTAAGAGAAGTGTATGCCACGCAGCACAGGAATATTTTAATGTTAAGAAATTCTAAGCATCTACGAAGATCATTGGGAACTCGAAACGTTTGAAAACCATTCTTTAAAATTTCAAAATCAATTTATTTTATTTTTAAACCATTGTATTTTATTTCAATAATGAAAAATCAAGAAAAAATAGCATAAATCTTGACAATGATGTCTGGAATTAACAAAGAGTTAAATTACAAAAATCACAACAATCAGAAATGCAACTTCAAGAACAGTTCGCCAAATGTCTTGTGAACTTCACAACACAACCTGACAGCACTTACCGTGGTAGCTTCACACATAATAATCCTATTTCAGACAATAGGAACCTGTAGGATGAAGACATTTACATGGAAATAGTAAGCGACAACAGCTACTTCACGACTCAAAAATGCTTGGTACACAAAGCGATACTATTACTATAGCGGGTGACAAACACACATTTCACTCCACAATCTCGAACTACTCTGCATCCAAGCACGGGCAAGCACAGGCCACAAGCAGTTGACTACATTGGTGCACAGCAATAAGCGACAGATCGAGAGACACGATCGACGTTCAAGTGCAAGGTCGTGCACGCAAAAGTCTACACAAGTATACTATGTACAAGATAATACAATTCCAATGACCATAATTACCTTATGTATGCATAAAACGTAGCACAATTTCGCAGATAAGCACAGTAGCTAGAAGATGAATAATGCATCCTTCTTTAGCATACAAAAGCAGACTTAATAATAGCCGAATAAAGCGTACCCTCCTCTTTCGGCACAATGAAAAGAGAGAAAATATCTAATAAATTGCACTGTAAAGTTGCAAAAAAAAAAAATCACCGCCCACTTTTAAACTTAGTTTCCTACAATCCAAAGCGAAACTTTTCCGTTAAAAATGATAATGGAGCATTTATGGTCTATGAAATAACATCTCATGAAACGAACAAGACGTAACCAGGAGACAAATCAGCGAACCACTCTAAGACTTCTCTTATTATCCATCAACATCGAGCAGTTTCGCCAACATCGCGTACAGAAGTACGCCTCAAAAACAGAACAGATTCCAAGAAACAAATCGGAAGAAATTAAACTCAGAGCTTAACGCACTGCGCCTCTGCATTCTGTGAACAACAACAACAGCGAAAAAAAAATTCAACAAAAAAGGAACTCACACCCGCCCTTAATAAAACATTCAAGAAATACGGCAAGGGAGAGAAAATATCGGAAGCGCTAGAGGAAAATGTTTTATTCCCCGACCGGCGCGCGGAAAGGCGGGAGCGGGGACGGGGGCGGGGGCGGGGGCGGGGCGGGAGGAGGGAGGACGGGCGGGGAGCTGGAATTCCCGTCCCCAACGCGACCGCCACGCCCAACTTTTCTCCCGGCTGATTCAAGCGCCGTCGCCGCCGCCGCCGCCACCAACGACGTCGGAAAGTTGGCGGCGGCGGCGGCGGCGGCGGCGGCGGCGGCGGCGATGGAGGCGGTGCCGGTGGGCGCTTTTGAGCGCACACGAAGAAAATAAACTCGCGTCGCTGCATTAAAAATACACCGCGGACGCATCTTAAACCCGGCATGAAACCCCGGGAGACGTCTTCGCCGTGGCGCAAACGGGACGCTCGGGAACGGGAGCTATCGGTAAGAAAAATTGGCTGCGCTTCTCAAATGGCGAAGACAGTGGCTTATTTATTCAGGGAAACTTTTGCGTTTTGAGATATTTAGATTTTTCTTTCTGATTCATGGAATGAAACAGTTCTTCTTTGAAACATAGTCTGGTGATAAAGAACGCTGTACAGTGACGGTACGAGTTTTCAAATTAAGCGATACGCGTCCTTACCGGTGGAGGCATGAAACATCATTCTTCAGAAGACTGATCACCGACATTCAAAAGTTTTCAATGCTGCCATTGTAGACCATTTTTCGAAATTGTTGTGTAATAAATGACTAATCTCTTATCTTGTAAATTAACATGTTACGCTTACGACCAAAAGTTCAACATAAAAAATAAAACAAAATTATGACTTTCTTTAAAGACCCACTTTTAGGGGAAAGATTGGATTTCCATTCTCTTTCAATGATAAATCGACAAACCAATATTATTGTTAATGAGAATAATCAAATATGACAGCACATGTTCAACTATATGAAAGCAAATATGCAGCAGAAAATGATTTCGTGGTGAGTGAAGTAACTGGGATAAAATGGTACGATCAAACCGTGAAGGCAGTTCACGAGAACAGAAAGAGCCATAGCAAATGCTCTGAGACAAAAAACAAATTTTAGAATGTGTATTATGTGTTCAAGCAGTCAGCCCCATTAATTTGCTTAATGGTTGTGGATATTTGAAAGTGGTTTCTACAGAACAAAACACTGTACAAAACAAAGAAAAATATCTGCTAAAGCAGTTATTACAAAGAAGGTATTTTCACAGAATATATAATTTTAACATAAAACTTAACTGCACGAAAACGCAGCCCATTCAAAAAACTACAATGAGACCAATTTTCAATATTCGTATTGACAACTTTTAAATGGCTTAGGATTATTATTGTGTCCCATACCCTTCTAACATTTGCAGAACAATTCACTATAAAGACCCAAGATAATCAGACAGAATACTACGGCCTTAAGGATACCAATATGAATACGTTATTAAATTATACGCATTACGAGTTAATTTATCCTTGGATTTTCGAAAAACCGTAAAGAAAGAAATGGTGTCTTAAGGCTTTAAAACAATCAAGGACCACTAACACTGCTTCGTCGAATGTTCCTGAACACCACGCTTTAATATCCGCAACCACCGAGCAGACAACAGAGTAGAGAACTGCGACGACACACCTGCTTATCATAAGAAATAGCATTCTACCAAGGTGCAGAAGACTAAGAGAAAAGAATATAGTATGGTATACAATGTATTTATGAATAAAAAAGTATGAAAGGGAATAGAAATGAATGAATGAATGCTGCTGCTGCTCAGTTGCCTTAAGCAGAGCGAGCGGCTGAGACTCACTGGCGTTGAGCGGCGTGAGCGGCGTGACGGCGGCGGCGTGCTGGTGGCGCAGCACGGGCGGGCGCGCGGACGCCGCCGCCGTCGCGGCCGCCGCCGCCGCCGCGTGCGCCGCCGCCCGGTGCTGCTGCTGCTGCTGCTGCTGTTGCTGCTGCTGCTGCGGGTGCGGCGCGTAGGCGACGGGCGGCGGCGGGGGCGGCCCGCCCCCGCCCGCCCCCGCGTGCGGCCCCTGCGGGGGCGGCGGGGGCTGCTGGTGGTGCAGCACGTGGCGGTGGTAGCCCTCCAGGGTGGCTAGCGACACGTACCGGCTCGACACCACGACGGCCGACACCTTGGTCCTGCCCGTGCCCGCGAGCGCGCCCGCCCCGCCCCCGCCCGCGCCCGCGCCCCCGCCCCCGCCCGCCGCGCCGCCGCCGCCGCCCCCTCCTCGCAGCGCTCCCCCGCCGGCAGACGCATGCAGCGAACGGCGCAGGCGGCGCAGAGTCGTCGACGGCAGAGTCTTGGGGCCCTTGAACGCTGCCGTGGCTCCGCGGCTGGCCGGCCCGATCTAGGCGCGCGCCGGGCCGCGCCCGCGCCCGCGCGACGCCGCCCCGCGCTCCGCGCCACGCGCCATCGAGCCTACCGGCGCCCCGACGCACGCGCTCCCGACCTGGTGGCTTCCGCCGGCGACCTCCGGCTCATATTCCGTCCTCTTCTCCTTACGCTCTTCTCTCCGCCTTCGGCTTGTTGTACTGACAGGTGAGGTACAAAATAAAAAGAGTTCGATGCGTCCTGAGGGATTCAGCACGTTATTGCAGAGGATCCACCACGACGGTTGGACTCCTCTTGTATCACACTTTTTGAATGATTTGCATTGATAGAATACAAAAGTAAACGGCACGTCTGGGAACTCAAATGCGTCTCGGCGGGTTATATATATCGTACAAAAATCTTCCTATTCGGACTCTCCCAATGTCGTTACGAGTCCTACGTTAAGCGAACAGTCAATCGAGAAGAAACGATTCTTGATGTTCCCTTGACAAACGAACACACTATTTATTGCCTTGAAGTCAATCTCTTTGGAATGTTTATAGCACCATTAACTTCTAGTCATGAACAATAGGACTAGCTTTCTTGGTTCGAGCGTAATACTAATATAAAATAAGAAAATCTTTTTTATGACATGATTTGTGTCCTAACTAGTGAGAAAGAAAACAACCTACGTTTCTACTACGATTAAAATGGCACTGTCAAGAAATTGAGGAATCTGAACTATAAACTGTCCCCAACTTCACATCCAAACGGTGTTTAACTCAAGAATGTACATCAAAACGAACGAAGTGCTGGCTGCTGCTGCTGTTTCTACGGCTACGGCTACTGGTCGCAGAGGAAGAGAGAGAAAGAGAGCTGCCTGCTGCGTGTGTGCGTGGAGGAGACTAGGCTGCGTGCGGCGGCGGCGGCCCGCGGCGTCGGGGGGAGCTGGCGCGGAAGGCAATGGCTGGGAGTCGGGGGCGGCCGCACGGCGATGCGGGCGTCTGCGGCGGCGGCAGCGGCGGCGGCGAGGACGGCGACTTCGACGGCGACTTCGACGACGACGGCGACGGCGACGACGACGACGAAAGCGACCGCAAGCGCACGAGCACAACACGCACGGTCGCCCGGCGCCAGCTGCCAGCCGCCGGACCCGAGTACGGAACGAGATTGGTGTTGGATCTGCAGACAATAAAGGAGGATAGAGCCCCGTAAACCGCGCGAGCCGCACCTGAGCGGCGCGATTGTCCGTCCGCTCCCCGCCCCTCCCCCGGGCCCCTCCCTTCCCCTACCTCTCCTCCGCCCCCCCCACGAGTGTCGCTCCCGAGGGGGTCGCGGACGCTGAAAAAAACACGCAAATAAAAAAAATGCGCCAACCGCGACCGCTGACCGGTGACGCGTTCCACGTCGTTTGCCTGTTTGTTAGTAACAATTTTCTGGTGGTTGCTCTCAATTCATCACGCTTCAGACGACTATTCGGTTAATTTTAAAACGGTTAAAACGTACACAACTCAAAAACCCTGCTGACAGAAAAACAAAAACACTCATGGCATGCAACTGCACACAGAGCTCAATATATAACAAAGAGTGTACACCAACAAAAACAATAACAACGAACATATATATGCACAGCATGCCCCAGGAAACGAAACAATTGCTATGAAGCCAGATATCGGACAGATAATTTTCCAACTGAAAGTACATTCCGGTACAGCTTTGATATAACTACACATCAAAGCATGCTTGAACTGGAGGCTATAATGCTACAGTGACATCAAAACATGGAAGCAAAGTGGACACACAATCCACCAAACAAGGACGACATTCATCACGAGAGCACAGGGCTGGAGGGGCGTCTGCGCTGCGCGGCGCAGCGACCGCCGCACGGGAAGGGGCGGGCGCAGGGGTCACCCCCGTCACCCAACACTTGCAATGACGTGCACAACCAACATCTCAGCCAGGAACCGACTCTACTAAGTCATGTACGGTGACCGGCTGAGGCGGTACAGAGAGTTCCCAGGGGAACGAGGCATCCGAAGTGATATGAACATCCCGTCCGTAACATCACATGTTTTATTTCCCCTGACAAAAAAGCTGAATTCGCCTGCTTTGATTACTTGCAAACCTCCTCTCGCGGCAGGTCCCAGACGTATATGACTTTCAGACATCGGAAGAGGCCGAGAATCCCAGTAGAGGGAAAAGGTTGCCACGTCCTTGCGAAGGGAAAGCACTATTTCACGTTTCCCCGACACGAGTTCAAAATCTCCCGCATATGCGACTTCTCAGCGAGACGCGGAATATTTGTACTGTTAAGGTGGTGTGATCTGTATTCAGAGACGAGTAATTCAAATTGTGAAGTAATTACTCTACTTATCTCACAGATATCCTTCAAAATCTTTTGTAAAACATTTAAAATTGTATGCTTACAGTTAATCTTAATACGAAGATCCTGATCAAGAGTAAAACCTCTTCTAAGCATGCTACAAGATTAAATCCATTTCACACGACAGTTCGTTGGTGTTACTTGCTCCATGAGTAGTTACGCAGCAAGTTAAGAAATGAATTTTATAATACAATATAATTTTTATTATTTAAAGGCTGCTGCCTCCATACTTGTGTCATACCATCGTGAGATAAAAAAATATTCAAGAACGGTCAATACACAGGAACACATGAAAACCTGAATCTCTTGACATTTTCGCATTTGGTCACAAATCATACAAGGATAGGGAACTGAAAAGTTTAAAATTAGAAGAGAATATTTTATATCCCGAATAAATTACCCTCTCTTCCGAATGCTTACGACTTACGTCCTATAAACACTAAAATATACAAAAAAAATACGGCACACTTACGTCAAATGAAGCGTTCACTCTTCCAATATTCACAAATGTATGTGACATTGAGGTATATTAATAAAAACACTTCGTTCACAAAAATCATTAAGTCGCGATTCCCAAAAAACACATTCTCAAACTAAATTGGGTACAAATATGATGAAGTTAAGCTGACGGATTACACAAAATTCCTGATCTCGATACACGAGTAAATTGAAAAAACAAAAACAAACATGAAACATGCATGCTTGAGAAACGCATATAATTTTTTTGTTTCGCAATCTCGTTTCGTATCATATAATAATGAGATTCCTAGAAGTTGCACCAGATAGCATTTCACTATTTTCCCATTCGGTAGAAGGAGCGTAAATCGTTCTGCTACAAAGTCAAGAATCAACCACACGCACGAGCACTACAATGAAAAGCCGCAGCTGGATGCCTTTTGAGCGAACACCCGGCAGATGATTCTATCAAATCTGGGTGCACATTCCACCCAGCTCCCCGCTTCCATCAAAATAAAAGAGTGCGCTGAATTACAGAAAGGGAAACGATAAGTAATAAATTCTCTAAGCTCGAACAAAATTGTGCTCGCTAGTACAAAGAACGCAGACCCGCCTCAGAAATGAAGAGAGGCCGACCCCTCGCAGAGTTTACATTCCCGCTTTGAAGTGCTGCACCACAGCTAATAAAATAATTTTCTGTGGCCCTTGCTATCAGAAACCCCCGGAAAGTGAATACGAGAAAAGCATCGCGTGTGCAAAAGGTTTAAGCCAAAGGCAATTGAAAAAATTAAACTGAGTGATCTCTGAAAACCGCAGGGATAGAAAAGAAATTTGAGGTTAAGGGGGTTCCGAATAAACATACGTTTTATCGACATTTTAACAAAAGTAGCCCATTACTAACATAGCAGCCATGGCTGGTATAAAATCATTCTACCATAGGGTACTTGATTTAAATGACTAAGTTAAAACTTGTATTAGCATAAATATTGATTAGTCCGAAAATTGCGAAGTAGGCCATTAGACGGAAGATGAGACAGAAGTTGATAATATTTAAAATTAATTCAAGAAAATAGACAAAAACTGAACTTTGGAGCACAGGAGCAATGTTAGTTTTCAAACAAAAGGAGAAACGATTGAAAGAAAGCAATCCACTCAAAACAATCTAAACTGCTGATCAAATTTAGTACTGATTAGAAACATTCACATCTCAAAAATATGGATTATAAATGTTACCGTTACATCTTTGAATCTTAGAATTATTAAAACAAGAAGCCAATAAAATTTAAGAAAAAGCTAGTGTAAAATATTAACCCCAATAAGGCAAGCTGTTTCATCCTCTTTGTAAGGTTGTCGAGAAGCCAACTTTTCATAACACAATACTTTAAAAGTAAAACTAGGCCTTGAAAACAAAATCTGTCAAAAACATCACCAGCATCGTCAAAACAATGAAAGAAAACGCTTCGGAAGAAAATGAAGAAACGAAGGAAAATCGGACTTTGAGCGTAGAAGGGGGAAGACGTACAAAACAAGTCTTTTCAGTGAGCGTAGAGGCGGGCCGCCGAAAAAGACTGGCTCTCAGATCCGGTTGTGGGCGACCAGACTTCCCAACTCAGCCGCAACAACTCAGCGGGGGAAGCGGGGTGACAAGGGAGAGGGAACGGAGCGGGGAGCTGGACGGAGTGCGGGACAGTGAGAGTGGCAAGGAGTGAGCGGGGCCGCGAGCTGAGCGGGACAGAGAGGGGAGTGAGAAACGAGGTGAGATGGAGGTGAAAGAGAACGAGCGCGGGTGAGCGAAGTAGGGGCGGCACGAACGGAGCGGGGCCGAACGGGGCCGGGCGGGAGCAGGGCGGGCGGGGTCCAGCGGGGCGGGGCCGGAGCGGGACGAGGCAGGGGCGAAGGGGGCGGGGCGCTCCGAGCGCTAACCGGACTGTCGGAGCGCAGCGCGCGCGCGCCTCGGCCGCCGCAGCCGTAGCGCTGGCAAGAATTCCCTTCAACTTCCGAAGGAGCCGGCAACTTTATCTATAAAGTGGCGCACGACTTGAGGCGCGAGGAGGAGAGAAAGGGGCGGCCCTATTCCGCGCCCGTCGCCGCGCCAAACGAAACGCCCCCCGACCGATCATTTTTTTCGCCCGCCTTTTTTTGTACCGCTTTTTATTTCGGAACTTAACAAGCTTCGGGCACGCCCCATCGGAGTGAAAATCTTGGTCCGTTGCGAGGTATGTGGAGGGACTTTTTCTGCGTGAGAGATTTAACGTGCAACTGAAATATAACTAGATTGCAAAGAAAGAAGCCGTTGTTCACAAAGTTTCTCTGTTCACTTATGTGTCGAATGAGCACACGCCCAACAGCCCATATTTAATGTTAATCTAAAAATTAGAAAATATTAGCTTATTTCTTATTTTATAAAAGTATTTACGGAAAATATTTGTTTGCAAGCCGCTCTGAATTGTTTTTCATGAGCAAATGATACAACAATTTACCGTTCTTAAAAAATGTACGACTATCAGGATTAAAAGTGATTTACGTCATAATTCCCGTAAATAGAAAATATCTGTCAAATATCGTTTCATTGAAACAATCATAAAGGGATTGCAGGCATTCACAGTATTATTCGATTACGATACTGACCCAAGTATAACAGTACGCCCAAGAGCAGTTTTCCACCGGTCCTTGCTTTCAAAAATACATTACAAATAAATTAATTGAATACTTCGTTTTCACCATTTTCATCATCTAGATGTATTAAGCAAGAAATACTGTATTATCATTCTTAGCAAAGCCACTCGTACCTTGCAATTTTATACAGTTTTAATGAACACTCCTTTTTAGCCTGACCGAACTCGGCACGGCTCGAAATATTCACGGCAGGCAAACACCGCCAGGTCAACGTTCAAACAAGCGGCGGCGCGCGATTAGAGAAAAGAAATTTCTCGAGGCACGTAGCAGGAAGAGCACGTAAATCGATGGGCCGAGTCGCGGGGCCGAAGAACGCCGGATCGCCGGGCGGTGCGGGGCGGGGCGGGGCGCGACCACGCCCTGAGGTTACGCGAGGGCATTCACCAGCGCACCGAGATGAACGGCCGAGGCGTCACACGACACCCAAGCCTCCACCGTAGGATCATCGTTCGCGCCGGCATTCGGCCGAAGAGGCGAGAAAGTCTGATCGTTCACGGTTTTCCACAGGCGGCCGATCCCATAGAAGCAGGCCGCCTACAAGCGTTTTCGTCGGCATTGTAATTAGAATACTCGCAAATCACATGACAATACAGCATTTTAGCCCTGAGGATGGCCACGATGTGTTGGCTGAACAGTCGCCGTTAAATCAGGTCATCGAAAACATATGCGTGCAGTAGTTTGCCTCTGAAGGCCAAAATCAGATATGGTGAAAAAACTCAGTTCTGGACAAGTTCCCTCGTTACCACCTGCCCTATTCCGTTATCACTATTCATTATTATTATTATTATATTATTATTATTATTATTATTATTATTATTATTATTATCAGACTATGAAATTTTAGGCTAATGCCTATTTTCCTCTTCGGATGTAAACTCACGAACTTAAATATAAACACACATCATGTCTTCACTATAACAAAGAATAATATTTATAATGCCTAAAACTAGATATTTCACCACTGACCGTAAAAAAATTATCTTTGTAAGACTAAAAATGCCTTTTCAGTATGATTTAAACTGCTGAGAATACACTCAAAATGTTCTTGGAATGAAATTCAGACTGAAGCTGATATCTCTATTAAAAATAATTCCCGGGCTACGTCCTACATTCAAAATTAAAGAAGAGAATGAATGCGCTACATGATAGTCCCAACATTAGAGAATGCACTTCACAAATGTAGAAACAAACACATTCCTATAAAAAGATTGAGTAAAAAAGTTACTAACGTTTTAGCTTCAAACACTTCTCTGTTCCTTTTAAACAGTTTATGCTCATGTTCCTAAAAAAGCAGTTTGAAACATAAATATGTGAAACCAAATTATATTGTCAATCAATGCCGTCTATTTAAGACTTTATGCAGTATACTGTATGTTTCAAGAGTGCATTTCAAGAGACTATTTTAGGTATCTCTAGGTTTTAATGCATAAAAATCCTTTGTTTACTTATTATTCATTAATCATCTAGTGGATTACTCCCCCTAAAAACCTCAGTCTGATGCTCAGTTGTAAGATATAGCAATAATAAACAGGTAAAGACTTGATAGAAATCTATTGAGGCCATTTCGATTTATCTATCAAATTTAAATACGGAAGTTTAATCTTAAGTGTCATTTCCGATTTGGGTGGCTGTTACACACATTCAAGAATGCGAGAACGTATGTGTAAAAGTTAAAATTCAATCTGCATTTCAGTAAATGTTTTTTTAGTCCATAAACCAATTCAAATTGAAATGGAGTGAAAATACTGTATTTGAATATTAAAACAGAACACAATCAATGTCATTAAATTTCTCAAAATTGGTCAGATTTTGAATGTAAATAAATACAAAATTAATATAAATATCAACGGTAAAATAAAACGAGAATTTAATGATGCATTGAACGATTCATTAAATGCAGTTGAAAACAGAAACACCAATTGATTAAAATGTGCTATGCAACCCGTAGCACTCTCTCGTACTGCGGGTTGCATGACACTTTCACCTTGGTCACACAGAATCGGTGGCTGTAGTTGCATTTATTTACTTTTAGAAGTGCAAATTTAAATTTCGCAATGTAAATTTCGGAGTAATAATGTAGAATGTTATACATACAACTACAATACAAATGCCAGATCAATAGCGAAATTGCAATGCATTTTATTTAACACAAAAAACCGAAGCTAAATATAATTCGGGAATGACCCTTGTACCAAATAACATCAGATACTGAGAAGACATTTAAATTGTAGAAGAAATTTTGGAAATTTCGAACAGATGATTACTTTTTTCTTTTCCGAAAAACTAACGCACTTTTATTATTGTAGAATGGATACGAAATAACTTGAATTTAGTCAATGACTTTTTTTAATGTTTTGCTTTACGTTTCGGGAGACAATCTCCGACCACCAGCAAATTCAAAAAAAGTAGAAAAGCCCATCTTAGTTCAAACTTCCCCATAATTTCCACACCAGAATTCTATTGGAATATTTACTTTTATAAACAACGTTTATTATTAAAGCTCGTAATAGGAGACTTTCTTTAGTACATTTCCACAATTTTTCACATGTTAGGAGGCCAGAAGGAATACAAAGGCGTGTGCAAACGTCCGAGTGTGAGAGGCAGTAGAGAGGGCGTGGCGTGGCGTGGCGTGGAGGGGCCGGGCTGTGCGCAGGGATGCCTTCCGATCGCTAATGGATTATTCAAACGGCAGGCAGGCGGGCGGGCGGGCGAGCGGGCGGGCGCGAGGGCCGAGGGGCGGGGCGGGGCGGGGCGGGGAGAGGCGAGCGTCCGAGGAGGAATGTGTAACTCATCGCGATAACCGAAATCGATATGCGACTCGTTTGGGCGGACGAGCAACAGCCTCCTCCACGCCTCCGCTGGCGCGGGCTGCCTCTGCCTCTGGCTGCGCCGCGCCGCCGCCGCCAAACAAAAGGCTCGCGCGACCGCCCGACATCATAGGAGGCCACAGGAATACCAGCGCCGACTAACAATAGATCCGACGCTCAAAAAAATTCTTTCAAATTTACACAAAGTGGACTCTTTTTATAGAAGTGTCCAAGAAGAAATTGAAACTAAATAAAATTTGGAAAATGATCTTATATTCAATTGATAATTTGGAATACATAAATAAAATTAAACACAATGACCCCCTATCTTTTTAAAATATACAAATGTAACTTACACAAACACTAATATAGCATTGAACTAGAGTTCTCCGGAGGGTATTCTCCAAAAATATGTACATTAGAATTAACATACTTATCGTTCTAAGCCAATGATCATGATATGGTCCCAATGATCATGATGGTTCACTTATGAAATTGCTGGGATAATGAATAAATTATTACTTTTCACAATTATTTCCATTTTTAGCCAACACTCGAAAATATAAGATAGATCAGAAAAATGCAAAAATGGTATATTCGTCGGACAAATTAGCAGTAACAAGTAACTAAATAAATAACTAAGTAATAAAATCAGAAAGAATTTATCTGATAAAATCTTTCACGGACACTAACAAAAAGAGAGCAAAACAAAAGATAAGAACATCCTTGATTCATTAATTGGCAGTTTGTTGTGGGCCGCAATTAAAATACGCCGTCTTTCAAAATTTGAAAACCGAAAATCGCAGCGAGCTCGTTGAAAATCGCAAAACGCCTCCATCAATGGGCGACCTGCGGCGCACGAGCCGCCTCGCCGAGCGCCTTCCTTTCACTTTTTCCTCCCGGGTGCCCCCTTTCAGGCAGCCTCCCCCCCGGCCCCACGAGCCGGCTCCAAGCGGCCCAGCCGACCCCACCACCTCGTCCCCGCCGCCGCGCGCCGCCTGCGCGGGTGCTCAGAAACAGATTCAGTGTAGCGCTGCTGTGATTGCGCCATCGCGATTGCTTCCTGCTTTGTCCTGGCGGAGATATCACCCATCAATCACCCTATTTGCTTCCTGCCAGGGAGCGCGTTACTCGCGCCATTCGTGCCATGATTTATGCTTCGGCAGGGACGATAAACCAGAGCGCGCCAGCCCGCCCGCCTACCACGCCCCGCCCCCCGCCCCCCGCTCTCAACCCCCGTCCCTCGACGCGCGCGCCCGCCTCCGCACAGTGCCCGATATGCGAGTGTTTTTGAATACTCCGACACTCCCACTTCAACATGCATTCGTTCTCTCACTGACGGCAAATATATTCATAATTAAACTCGACGAGGTGCTAGAAAGGTACAGGCAGCAGAGTGCGCCTCACGCTAGCAAGTTACACAAAATTTCTAGTGATTTTATGAAAAGAAATGTGAAATACGTATTGTGCTCCCATTCGTTGCGGTAAACCTGATTTTACTATGGATAGCAAATGTATACATGAGAGTAGTTTCCAAAAAGATCTGAATGAAAAAACAGGTACTCGTAAAGTTAGTCGAGAACAAGATATTACTAGTAACGAAATTCAATAATTTTAAATACAGAATATTCGAAAGAACTATTGAATATATATTGGATCCTTTCATTTCACAAAGTACACTTACAAGCACTACAATCTCATTTATATATTTTTTTCAGATTAATATTACTACAGCTCCTGTTTCAGCAAGGGTGCATCACCGGCGCCCGTAAAACCCTCCGAGAAACGTCCCACTCGCCCGGCATTTCCGTTCCCGAAGGCCCCGAAGGCTGCGAGCGTCCGCGGCGGCCGGCCAGAGCGCCCGTTGGGCCAGTGCGCGCCCGCCGCGCCGCGCCGCACTCGGCCGCTCGCGCTTTCTCGTAACTTGTCGCCTACAGCGCGATTATTACCTCTGGCCCGCGCGCCGTCCCCGCCTCTCCCCCGCGCCCCGCGCCCGCGGCTATCGCGCCCGCTGGCTGCATCCCGCCCCGCCCCGCCCCGCCCGCCCCGCCCCGCCCCGCCCCGCCCCGCCCCGCCCCGCCGCCATCGCCTCCGAAAATTAAACTGGCGCAAACATTCTTTTTATTCCCGCGGTCGGTTGGCCGCGCGCTCCGCCTCTGCGCGCGCGCCGCAACATACGCGAGGCCGCCAGCGCCCCCGCCCTCCCCGCGCCGCGCTCTCCACGTGGCGCGCATGGAGCGTGCTGTCGGGGAAGAGAAGAAGACAACGGAAGGCACAAAGGACGAAAGAAAAGTCTCAGACATACAGAAGAGTGGAAAGAACAGAAATCGAATAAACATGCAAGAGTGATGAACTGTAAAATGGGGAGAGATCAAAACGGAAAATGCAGGAGATCAAGTGGCAAAAACACAGAGAAGGAAATATAGATGTAAACAGATCAATTACAATGCAGGTAAAAGAGAGAGAACGCAAGAGATACAGGAAGAGGAAGGTAGTATGTGTGTGCGCGTGCGAGAGAGAGAGAAACCGAGGCAATATTTTGTGGATAACCGATAAAAATACTGTTAAGAAATGAGAAAAACAGAGTGGAGAAATGCTGGATAAAAGGTAGGAAAATAGAATTGTTGAGTAAATAGGTAATTCCAGGTGAAGTTTAGAAGAATAAGCAGACTTACACGAAGTGAAATTAACAAATAAAAGTAAAAAGTATGCAACTTATAAAAATTTTGTTGAACTCAAGGAGTGTTGACAAGAGTGTCGTCAGAAATGGCGAGAAATGTCCTATACATTCAAGGGACATATGTATTAGTTGTGTGATGCGAAACACAGGAATATATATGCCGCAACTGAACGTCTCAAGTATTTCACATTAAAAGTTTCGAGAAAAATAAATTAACAGATGAAGGAAGAAAAGTGATTGAATGCAAGTGAAAAATTGCGACATTGTTGTACTCAAATAGAAAAGACTTACAGAAAAAGTATATAAAATTGAAAAGTAGGGAATGAGAATAAACATAAGAAACGCCATATTTGTATGCAAGTGTATTCCCAGACTTCGTACGTCGATGTACAGAAGAGAGATGGAAAAAGGGAAAGACATTTCGTCTTCTACCTAGACCAGAGCAATTTAAATTCAAAACGCAATTACTGGCAACATGCCCCTACTTCCGTCACAATAATGGCTGTACACGTTTATATTTAGTGTCTAGCGGACCTTTGAAATATGCTGCGCTGCTGCGGAGTTGCAAATTCGAATTGATTTGTGGAACGTTCGATTCGCCGTCGGCCGTCTGCGTAGGCGAATATTTTAACTACATAATTACACAAAGCACTGACGAACCCTCGGGCGCGTTGGGCAAATACAGCAACGAATTTAGATTTTTGTTGTTCGTCCCGTTATTGAATTATGAAAACGAAAAATAACACACATTCTTCCATAATAAGCGCTGGTTCTCAGGCTGTTTAAACCGTCATATCGCAGAAGATTCCTGTCCGCGTAGAGTTGCTTCCAGGACTAACAAGGCAGCTCTAACGCAAATTCTCTCCTGAACAGCGCCAGGTCGCACTGCCACGTTTAACGATTACGACTCCCGTCACAATGAAAAACCGAGAAAGCCAGGTATCAATATTTTATGTGCAGTAATTGTATTAGAGAGGAGAAACAAGCTTACCGGATACGGCGGGAGATAAAACTGTCGGAGTAATTCCAAAGCTCGCCGGGGAGGAGATATTACGAAAATTTACACGAAGCAGAATTGCGTGAAGCGTCCTGCACGCGAGTTTTAATTCCAGAGGAAGCTCGGTGGGACAGGTCAAGGAACGTCGCGTGCTCGGGCTCGCCGCCGCCCACGCCGGCGGCGCTGGCCCCGCCCACTCCACGACCGCCCGCTGCAACTCGGAAGCCACTGCGCGGGGGAATGGAGTGCGCCAGCAGCGAGAGCAACTCCGCCACAAATCGAACTAGTTGGTTAGAGATGAAAACTCGTAGAGAGAAAAGCGTGGCAATTGGATCATCGAAAATATGTACAAGCTAATTGACAGTAGCAGAGAAATAGGAAGTAATATTTTAGATGCATTAAAGAGAATACGACCAAGGAATAGTTTGACATTTAAAGGCTGAAAGATCACCACTCATGTCAAGAATGATTATCGAAAGAAGGTTGAGGAAAGAAACGAAAGGCTCGAAGGAAACTCAAAGGCCTTAAGCCAGCTAGAAAACGATGCGATTTCGGAGGTTCCCATAGCCAGCGGCAGTCCGGTCGCCGACTCCACAAGCCCGAGGTTTCGGACGCGACGGGTGGGGCGGCGGGGGCGTGGCCACGGGCGGGGCGGGGCCGCCATCTCCGCGCCTGTAAATCAGGGGGCGGGCGCGCGGTCTGTGACACGCGGCCCGTGTAAACAGCGGGCGCGCGGGGGACAAATTGCGACAGAGATTAGCGGTTGTTATCGGGCGGGCGCGGGTCGCGCGAGTGGGCGCTGGGCGGCCGCCGCCCGCCGCCCCTGCCCGCGACAGATATGGCGGGGGCGCAGTGAAGCGGGGCGGCGCGGGGCGGGAGAGTCGGCGCGCCGCGGCCGTAAAAAGCGCGATCGCTTCCGACCGTTCCACGGCCGCCGCCGCCAACACCCCGCGGCAGCGCGTCGCCCAAATTCCACCCCTCTCCACGCGCCCGGGCCCCGCCTCTCCCTCTCCGGCAAAGCTTCGATGATATGTGGCGGCCCTCGCCCCCGCCCTCGACGGCCTTAACTCAAGGCGGCCGTAACCGCCCTTCTCCACGCGCCCGCGGGCTCTTGCCGCCGCGCGCACAAAAACCCCACGCGCTGGATAGACGGCCCTCGCCATTCGCGCTCCCATCTGAATAGCAGCGCCCTCGCCCTCGCCCTCACCGTCCCTCTCGAGCGCGCTCGCCCTCGAGGGGCACAAACAAACGCGGCGTTTTAGTTCTAATTCCATCCGCGACCTTTGCCGGATTTAGAGCGGGCAGCGTCGTCGACGGTCGTTGGCGGCGGCGACTACGACGACGACGACGACTCCGGCGACAACGATGAGAAAAAACGGGCGCGGCGCCGCCGCCGCCGCCGAGCCGTCCGGGCGGAGGCATCCGTCGCGTCACGCGAATCCGAGAGAGGCGGGCGCCGCTCGAAATACCCCCAATAAAATGCACTACCTGCACGGCGCCGGAGCCCGCGGCGGGGACGCGAGGAAAGGCGGAAGAGAGCGCGGAAAGAGCGACTGGCGCGGCGCGCGGCCCGGGGAGCCCAGACGGAGCAAGTCGCCGCCCGCAAGGGATGAAGGCTTTGGCAAACAGCCGAACGCACGAAAGGGACAAACAAATACGGAAGTGAAAAGTTAATGACACCGTTGCTGAAAGTACATTTACAAAATTCATGAACGTAAAAACGTATTCACAAGTCTATCGCAAGTGAGAGGCGTGTAAATAAAACAAAGGAAATAGCACAAAACAAAATTGGGAATTACAGAAACAAGAATATGAACATGTAAATGTACAAAAATTAAGCCAAAGTGACGAACGAGGCCACGATTCATTACAAAAAAAATTACAAAAACCAAGAAATGTCCTCTATTATGTGGCGCCTCTCTCCGAATGCATTGAGCCTGGAGAGGCGCGGATGGAGCGGGCGGCGGGGCCCGCGCCCACGAGGCAGGGGCGGCGAGAGCGAAGGCGGCGGCGAAGAGTCCGGGAAGAAGGGACGAAATCGGTGGGGGGGGGGGGAAGGGGTGGCAAGGCGGCGGCGGCGCCGAAGCCACTCAAAGGCGGCGCCGTCTCGGGTGGCTTTCCGGCGCCAGGTGCGTGAGCGGGAGATAGCCAGGATGCGATCCGGGAATTTGCGACGCCAGAATATCCTAGGGGGTTCTTTTTCGTAAAAGCGTCCTCCAGACAATGAATTGTGGCAGATAAGAGACAGAGTGAGAGACAAGAAGAGAGAGAGGGAGAGGGAGAGAAAGGGAGAGAGAGAGAGAGAGGCAATGTAAATGAATGGATGGAGGGCGAGAAGGAAGGAAGAAAAGAAGAAAGCAAGGGTAGACTTCTGATACGGAAACTGAGTTTTCCACAAAATATAACACAATGAACATTATTCACACAAGGTAATGTATACTACTAATTTAACTATTGTAATTCAGATAAGTATTATATTTTCACCAACACGATACAAAAGATGTGCAGGTTCTTTATTATGCTATTTCAGAATGCATTACGAATAATACTGAATTCACTAAATTATGACAATTAAGTACTTAAAGGAAAGTGAAAGGCAAATGAAAGAAAAGCACACTCGGTGGTCGCTGTTGTTCCCGTGTAGGGCTTCTGCACAACGAGAGTCCGAGAGACCGTTCGCTTCATTGCGAGCCCGCCCCCGCCCCCGCCTCCCCTCGACTTCTTTACTCGGGCGCTTAGGCGAACACGGCCCGCAAGAAAATAGAAGTCGTACCAATTGCGCGCAGTTGGCAGCGGCGTGGCGTGGCGTGGGGTGCGGGGCGAGGCGCGGCGCGGGGCCCAATTCGGGCGGCAGCCGTCACGCGCGCAGGGCGGCGCGGGGAAAGAAGTGGCGGGGCGGGGCGGGGCGGCGCGGGGTCGCCGCAGGGGCCTCCGCCTAACAGCCAATTTCGCGCTCGCACCTCGCAAACGGCTGGCAAATCTACCTGTGCCCAAATACCGCTTTCTCCGGCGCCGTATTTCCATTTGGGCCAATGAAGGGTGGCTCTTTATGAGCGGCGGAACGGCTCGCGTTGCCTCAACCGCCCGCCGCTCGCCCACGCCCACGCCCACGGACGCCCACGGGCGGGGGCGCAAATGGCGCCGGGGAATACAATGGAGAAGAAGGGGAGCGACATGGGAGATTCCTCGGACTCCGAGGAGCGGGAATGTTTCCAGACGACGATTCTGCCACTCAGCGGAATTTATGGGCAAGGGGCAAGTACACAAGAGGGATGCTTGCAGCAACTGGTGGCACAAGCAAATACGGGATCTGTAATCGACAGATAACATATTTTATATTTTCTAAATACGGAAAAGTGTCACGATCGGAGAAAGGAAGTGAAAACAGAAAGTGACACTAGGAAATGGTTCGAACACAGCACCGAAGAAAATAAAATCTGAACACCCATTGTTATCGGAGGAGGAAGGAGAAAAACAAATGAAGATCAAAAGGCAAAAAATTGAAAGAAGTTCGTAGAAACGACAGACGAACGAAACTTTTTGGAAACCTTACAAGAGAGAGTGCAACGATGAGGTTGAAGACGGCAAATTTGGAGGATAGAATCGAGGATGCCAAAGACGCAAAGAGGAGTCACAGGGTTACAGAGACAAGAACAGAGAGCCCCATAAGGAAAAGGCGAAAACGGAGAGGTAACAACGTGAAGAAGAGGCCGCAAGGTCGAGCCCAGAGGATCAGAATGGGAGGGTCGGACGTGAGCGTACAGCACAGCTCGCGCACAGCAAAAGAACGACGCAATACTTCGCGAGGCGGAGTGTAATGAAAGAGGAAAGCGTGAGGCGGTTTACAACCCCCGCTTCTCCCGCGGCGCCCCTAATGACGCGCGGTGCCGCGTTTGCCGCAGGGGGCGCCTCCCGCCCCGGGGCCCAGGGGCTTTCTCCCCGCGCCGGCGCCAGCCCAGGCCTCTCACACTCGTTCCCCGATTCCGTTCTATTGGCAACCAATTGGGACCTCGCCCACGGAACTCCAGGCGCCGCGTTTCACGTCGTCCCCGCGCACGCGGACGCCGCGACGCTGCTGCACAGGCCCCGAGCACGAGGCCAAAACGCTGCCAAGTTCACATTCGACAGACACATTCTGTGCAAAATAAAAAAATCTCCAAACACATATTCCAGTTTGTCACTTTTTCTCATTTTACAAATCTTCTCTTTCCTTTTCTTCATTTTATTACGCTTTCTTATTTAGTCCCTAAATTCATAATATATATAATTTATTTAGAGTTACATCAACAACTGTAATTGTATAATAATGCAATAAAATGACAAATTCGACGATATTTTCTAAACATCAAATATTATTTTCATAATTGGTTGTGAAAGAATTCCTCCATTTTTAACACGTATTTACTTTTCCATTTTTTCCGCCATAAAAGAAGAATGGTAACGGTTACAAAAAAAATGCACCAAAAGGATATATCGGCAAATGATACAGTGAACCAAAAACTACTACTCTGCGCCTAGGGCAATACAAAATGAAACACTTGTGTTCATTTACGTACGAATTGTACTACTGTCACCACGATCTACTTCCTCCAATATAATTTGGAGAGTGTATTTCCTTGTGATTATAAACGTTGATTAGTGAATATAAAGCAGTAATATTTCTGTCACGAGAAATCATTTTCGACGTCGTAGATCTTCGAAAGCAATTACTAGACAAATTTATTTTTTGTAAAATCGATTGACTGATTGATTCGTGTTTCCGGGCGCGTCAATTACTTAGGTCATTAGTCCCGTAAGTACAGTGCGTGTTTTTTTTCGCGAGGTGGCGATGATCTTTTCCCCGCTGGATGGGGAGATCTGGCGCCGACCTACCGTCGACTAGCGGGGTTTACCCCTCAACCAAGTATCTGCCACCAGCGGGGCACCGCCCCAGCCGGGACAAGCTGTAAGCTCCCGACCGGTCTCCCGGCATGTGTGGTAGTGTAGTGCATGTTAGTGTAAATGTGTGTGTACGAGGAGAGAAGAGAACAAGAAGAGGAAGGAAAGATCACGTGTGGTCCTAGGCCCGTTTGTTAGGGTACTGCTCCGGCAATCGCCTGGTGTTGATCGGAAAAACCACGGAAAACTACCGATCACAGCAGCCGCCCGCTAGAATTCTCCTCCAGACAGCGAATGAACTCGACCTAGCTGATAAGCTAGTGTCGAAAATTCTGCCGCTGTCGGGAGTGGAACCTAGGACCTCCCGGTCAGAGGGACTGCAGTGACATCAGGTTGATGCACTGAGCCATCTCTCCCGGTTTGTAAAATCGAGAACATCAATTACCAACAGCTGCCAACACTACTTTTCTCTCCCAATTTGGTAATCAAATTAATGAAACGCACACTCTAGAGCAAGGGAAAAGTATTCCCTTTACGAACAACGGAAATTCGTTGAAATTGTGGTCGCACTCGCACTTTGATTTGGAGGATTCTAAAATAATAATTACATGCGTTGAATGTCAATTCTTCTCAGTAAATAAATTAACGGTAACCATACTGTATTTCTATGAGTGTCTTCCTGCTACAAGCTGATCAACGAAAATAAAAAGTTTTTGCATAATATGAATGCAACTATGAATATATACATATATATATAAAACTTAATAAAAAATATTGCACTGGCTATTACATTAATGAACTAATAATATGCTTTGAACTGCTTTCAGATAGCTTATATTCTTTTGTAAATATTCACTTCTCTACTACTTCCAAAAGCTATATCCTAACGATGAAAGTGGGTACCTGAAGTACGGAGGGATTCAACGAGAGCGTCTCTTCGATTTGATCAAAGCTCCAGTGTAATTACACTCTTTTTATATCATGCATAACAAATCTGTCTCGCACACAATCATTATGCTAGTATAGGCACACATCGAATATGTGAAGTAAAATATTTTACATTATTTAATGCGGAAGATAGGAAAAGCGAATCGAACGGCTTTCAGTGAACAAAATGTGATCTGCCTGTAGAGCCTAATAAAATCTGATGCAGGAAGTAGCGCCTTGAAAACACTTCTTCTTTTAAACAACTAAGCTGAATAAACGAACGGTAAGTCGTATCGCACTTTCGGAGAATTATTTTTTTTACCAAACCAACAATATTTATCGACATTTCGCCTCCTTATATTAAATATGTAGGATGTTTTAATTTCGCAAATAGGATTATAGAAAAATGTATTTCCTTTTTAACAGAATCAAAGAGTATATTGTTTTCGCTTATAACGCAAATAAGAAAAAGTAACTTCATTAAATGTAATTTAAAATTACTAATGATAATCTAAATTATGATGTAAAATATGTAAATGATTTACAACAAACTACATTTGAAAAATAATTAAATCCTGACATTAAACTGTTTGACAATAATCCACCTCAGTATAATAACTGATCACTTTTCTATTTACGGTTTGTGAATGTCACTAGTTTCATGGCCTACTTTCAGTGACACGAGAGAATTTATTACGCTGAAATCAATGAACTTTGAAATCCCTTCTAATATCATTTATCGGAAGAAAAAAGCCTTCGTACCTTTTGAAAAGTCATGGAATTAATGAAGACTTTTTATCAATTTTTTTTTCAAAAATAGGATATTTGAAAAATTGTTTATGTTGTTCGAATACTCATGAACGATATTTTTATTCCACCGTTTTTGAAAACATATGACTATATTTTACAAATGCATAACTCTACGTTCAATACAAAATCCTCTGTGGAATTCTATGTTAAAATTCCGTTTCATCTGCAGGGATTACACAGAATAAATATGGTAAGCTTTAATAATATACCGAAGGGATCATTAATTTGTACTCTGGATGAAAGTGAAAATAAATACAGCGCTTTCGAAGTGCATGTAGCGGTTTTAGCAGCAAGCGATACATGTTGCATTTCAAGCGGCAATTTATGCAGCTGCCACCCATAACCCATCCCACCTCGACCTTTGGAGACAACCAGCAAAATCGTTTTCAAACAGTCACCCCAATTTCATATCGTTCATTCACAACAAAAACCCACTTTCGCCTTCTCTTGCGCATTCTTATGTCGTTCATAATGTTTTTTTTTTATCAAAGCCAGCGCGATCTCTTCTTCTTTCTCTTAAAAAAGGGGACGGGCGTCTTATTACAAAAAATACGCAGTCGAAGTGCCGTCAAATAAGAAATGATCCCAATATCAACCTCAATGTTTACGTGCTCCGCCCTGCGCCCCAGAGCGAAGGCTGCCAACGTCGCCGCAGACGTAGCAACACGGCGCTCATCTCCCGCGGATGCGCCCGGCTCGGGATCCGCCGGCGATGTGTTTGCCTGGAATTCATTGTGAGGCGCCTTTGCTTTTAAAAGTAGTCGACTCGGTTCCCTCCGAACTTCGCCAACTTCTTCCCGTCTGCCTTCCACGTTCCCCGCCCCCACCCCACCCCGTTCCCACTTGATTATATACAGCCAGGCCAGCAGCGGGCGGGGCGGGGGCGGGCGGCGGGGCCCGGGATCGATGCCGCCAAAGACGCCCCGGAGCGCCCCACTTTTCGCGGGCGCCGGCGCGGGAGGCGTGGCCGGCGGCGCCGCCGGCCAATGGGGGCGCGCGGCGGGCGCGAGCGGTGGGGGCGCGGCGGGGGCGGCGCGCTTGATTTAGGGCCCGCGCCGGGCCAGATCATCCGCCGGTTAGCATTATCGAGCAGCCAGCAAGCCCGCCAGCCCGCCCGCCCGCCCCAGGCCCTCTAGCGCTGCACAATGCAACCGCACACAGGGATATCTCCGCTTTCATCTCTGCCGCACACACCACGATTACGTCTCTGGAAGACGTAAAGTATACACCACGAACAGATATTCTCAATTTTCAATTTCTGAAAGTTATATTTACATTGTGCACTAGACCAAACCCACCAAACGGCAAACGTCTCAAACGAAAAATTTTTATGTGAATTTTACGTTTTTTAAAAAAAATACTCTTTCAATATTATGCTAATTTTATGAGACATGTTGAATATAATACGAAGTAAAATTAATAAACATGGCGAATACAATTTTTAAAATTACAAAACTTTCTATATTACGTATACAGTGGATAAGTCGATACAGTCGAAAAGAAAAATATGCTTAAATAAGAATACATAACTAGCTTTTTATCTGAAATAATATAAACATATTTCTACAGTTGTAGTTATCTAAGATGTATGTGACCGATTACCCGAAGAAAGAAAACACGATGATTTGTAAATAATAAAAATACGCTTAAGAATTTCCAAGTATAATCTGTGAGAAAATTTGCATACATATATATTATAATCCATTCACCTCGTCCCACAATCCATTCACAGTCTCTAGAAAGAAAACATTACTGAGATTCCTGCACGCTATCACTTTCACTTGTTCCGCTACGCTATGGTTATTACTTCCTGGGCATCCTGTACAAAACGCCCCGAGAGAAAGGCGAGCAGAAAGCGCCTCCGAGGCCCCTAACCCCAGGCAAATTTCATTGTCTACGATTTCTGGGCGGCCCTGTCAATTTCGCCTACCTAAGTCCCGATATAGCTTTCCGTTATTTATGGGCGCACGAGACGCAACCGGGAGGAGCGGAGAGGGCGGGGCGCATGCACCGGATTTCAGCGGGCTTTTAACCGCCGCTGCAGGCACACACACGGCAGGCCGGGCGGCCACAAAGCCACAGGTAACGGCCACACACTGCGCCCCCGCCTCCGCCCCTGCAAGAAAGTCTCGCCTGACAGGCGACGCGCGCATAAAGCTAATATGGGAGGAGACCCCGGCGCGCGCGCCGACGTCGGAACAAAACGCTGTTTAGTCCGCCTTTTGAGCGGAAGGCGTGGCGGGGAGCGGCGGCGGGGACCCAGCGGGGACGCGCGCGCCGAGACAGCGACGCCCCAGGCCCACAAAAGGAGACACAAATACTTTAAATAGGGCAGCATCGATCGATTGAATTATTTCCTCTTCCCTTTAAGGCAAACGCCGTGCGGCTTAGAGCTTCCCTCCGCGGTCGGGGTACGAGCGGAAATCCCACCCCCGCCCCGCCCTGCCCGCCGCCCTCCCCGCTCCGCCACGCCGCCGCTTAATCTTGGTGGGGCGGCGCGCGGCTAGGGGCGGCCGCCGGGAACAATGAAGGACGATATCACGTGAAGGAATAATTCAGGCGGTGGTGAGAACGGGCGGCCGGCTTTGCGCCTTCCCTTCCCCCGCCCCACGCCGCCGCCGGGGGGCGGGGGCGCGCCGCGCCGCCAGACGCCGGCTGATCACGCCACGCGATCGAGATACCGAAACATGACTCTTAAATTTTCAAGTTTCGTGAAGCGAAACGCCAAGTCGACACCGCGGCGAGGCGAAGGCGAGGCGAAGAAGGGGCGGGTCGCCGCTTCGGCCACCGCCGCCTTCTCAGGTGCCAGCGCCGCCGCCGCCGCGAGCGACGCATAAATATGCTAATTAGTTCTGCAGGCGGCGGTGGCAGCGGCGATGTGCACTCGACGCTCGGCGCGTCGCCGTCTCCGCTGCCACCTCCACCACCTCCTCCGCCGAGTCCTTCGCAAATGTACTGAATTCGTTGCATACTGACTAGCGCTCCTTTGTGCTCCGGCAGCCCCGTATAACGAGCCGGCTTCCTCCCGCGTCTCGCCGCCGGCGCCGGCGGCGGCCGCTCCGCGCTTGGGGCCACGCCCCCCCACGGCGCCTCGCGAGCGTCTCGCGGCGGCAGCGACCGCCCACGCCCACGCCCTCGCCCACGCTCGCCGCGACATGACAATCGGCCCGCGACGGCGACCTCGGCGGGTCACAGGCGCCCTCGCCACGCGGCGCGCCCCCGGCACACGTCTCAGCGCCTCGTAAAGGCGTCTATTTACTACCTGGCGATGAAGGGCCTCGACGCCCGCGCTTCGGCGGCGGAGAGCGATTTATGCGGCTCGTTCTGCCGGCGGCGCTCCAGCGCAACTGTCGAAGGGCCATAAAGGCGGCGCGAAACGGTCATTTTGAGGGCATGGATATACGACGGCGTTGTTGGCGTCTATTAAAGCCCGTATCGGAAGCCGGCGCAAGCGCGCGGGAGACAGAGAAAAGGGTTGGTTGTAAAACACGACGGCTAAAGGGCGCCTCCCCTCTTCGCGCGTTCCCCGACCGCTTCCGCCCCCGCACCGCGTGTCACCACACACTATTATGTAAACACTGCCGAGTAGGAGGTCGATACAACACAAGCTCTCTCAAGTTTCTAATTGGTACGCTACAAGACTACGTGTGATTACCCTACTTTTACGGGGAAAGACACGAAGAAAGAAGGTCAACACTGCCACATAGAGAGGACCCACTCACTACGAACTAAATAGTCTTAAAAACTAATGACACACAGAGAGAGTATCTACTTAAAAGAGTCTAGCAAATGCTGACAGTAAACAAACAAAATGCTTACATGTGACCTGAAGCAACACAAGCATCAGAGCAATCGGCGGTCGCGTTACACACGGCACTGTACTACGCTGACGTCGGCACCTCCTTCTTGTCGGGCATCTCTGTGAGCTTGCTATTTGACCATCGTGAACGAACCTACAGAAAGAAAGGGTTTCCGACTATAGCGGCGGCGAAACGAAACATCACATCGTCAGCAGCAGTAGCAACAACAGCTCGACCGACGCCCCTGCGGCGCGGCGGGGCGACGCGGGCGGCGCGAGGCGGCGCGGCGCGGGGGCGGCGCGGCGCGTGGCCGAGGCCGCGGCGCCCCGCCGCCGCCGCCCGCCGCCCGCCGCGAGCTCTCCGGGCGTCAGGCGAAGCCCCTGTTCGCACTGCGTGGCTCTGGGGCGCGCAACTGGCACCCGCTTCGAAACGAGCGGTGGTCTTTTTTTCGGTTCCGTTACAGATGCACTAATCATGACATCTACTTATGTGACAAGTAAAGTAAAACATAATGAAATGAAACTATCAGCACTGTGTGCAGTTCACGCATGAAAAAATTTGAACACGCCTGCAAGCGGCGTCCAAAAAATTAACGGAGAGCTTACGTTACTTCATTTAAAATGTTCCGCGATTGCTTTACATTCGAAAATCTACACTGATAATATAAAATAATTACAAACAAACGTGAACAGTTAAAAATGTTTGAAAATGCAGAAAAAAAAACAAGAAAATCTAAACTAGGTGAACGCCACCTCCTTCACCACCGCCACCACCATCCGAGCAACCACCACTGTGCTACTACTGTGCTCTATCACAACATCAACATGAACATGAACAAAAAAAATAACAACACCATTAGCACAAGGAGCAACAACCACACCACCACGGCTGCACACGCGCGCGGGCACTCACAGCTGGTAGGACGCGGGCGGCGGCCCCGGGGCGACTGAGAGCGCGGCCGAGGGGCGGCGGCCGCGCAGCCCCGCCGCCACCCTCGCCCCGCCCCCGCCCCGCCGCGCGCGGTCGAACCGAGCCTGCGCGCCGCCGCCGCGCCGCCGCCGCCGCCGCCGCCCTCGTCGCCCCAGCGCCGCGCGGGCATCCATTCACGTCTTGCCCGCGCCGCCGCGCTCAACCACCCGCGGCCGCGTGCGCGGCACGGCCGGCCGGGAGCACCCCTTCGCCGGCCGACCAGGCGCCGCCGGCGGCCGCTGGCCAGCACGTGCTACCGCCGACTGCCAATAAGCGGCCTCGCAGGTGCAACGGTTGGCGTACCGGCCACTTCTACCCAACTGCGTGGATTAAATACTTTCGAAGTCGTGGATTTTTATGGGCGAAAAAGTCCTTCTTACGCCTTCCTTCGTATGGGAAGTAGTAAAGCCGACTGTCCTCTGTAGTACATTTTCTGCATGTGAAGAATCAAGCCTTGAAGAGGCCTCTGAGCAAAATTCAAATCGCCTATTTCGTTGCCCGTGTAATAACTTGTTTCTCTACTAGATGCCGAAAAGAATGTATAGGAGGGTGGTACATTCGGAATTTGCGTGGTCATATGGAAGAGCAGGCCTAATGGCTTGAGCCATCAGGCTCAAAAGAAGGCTTTCTTCAACAAGTTTTCATGTCGTGTTCCTTACAGCAGTAGGCGCAGATAAACTATTGTGACCTCACCTGATTAAAACAGGGGACGATAAAAAGGTGTAAGCACTCTCACTCTCCTTCGCTGCCCGTTGGGGATACAATTAACACAGCACCAAACAACCAAGGCTGCGAAATACCTAATTAGAACCTTTATTAACTCCAGATCTCGAAAAATATAACGAAATATCTCGAAAAAAAATACTTTTATAGTCTAAAAATGTATTGCATGGGTGCACATACACTGTATTGTCTTCAATCAATTTCTGTGCACATTTCAATTATATTTCTCAATTTTATAGAACTCTCTTGAGAGATTTAAGTATTACCATTTTCGATTATATTAATTCCAAAATATCATGACTATTAGTCCAAGTCGAATGTAATAAATACAATAAGTCATAAATACAATCAATGAGGCGGAAAGCTCGAGTAGCACTACGAATTCGCAAATGTCATGCCAGGGTCAGAACTGGGCTGTTCTGCCATCGGAAAGAAAGAACAGAATATTATTATTATTATTCCATTACATCACGACTAAAGATCTTATGAGTCGGCTGAATATAAAATCTACTCCAGGTTGCAACCAGCTACCTAAGGAGCAGATTCGGTGACTATCAGTGCCTCTAGAATACTTTACGCAAAATGTGGGCTGTTCCAAATAAAGCAATTTCTTGCACTTCCCAGTCTTTTGAATTACCTGGGAGTTTAGACAAGTTCTTACTCAAATTTTGCGGAACAAATCCCAGAGCTCCGATAACTATCGGGACGACCTGTGCTTTTACGCCCCACATTCGGCTGATCTCGATTTCCAAACTCTTGTATTTAAGACGTTTCTCTGCCTCCTTGGTAACGACGTTTTGATCGCAAGGTACAGCAACATCGATAAGTAAACACGATTTTTTCGCCAAATCCCGGATAACTATATCCGGTTTGTTTGCCGCTATCGTGCGATCTGTTTGAATTTGTTGGTCGTACAAGATAGTACACAATCCAACAGACGTCACCGGATTCGGTGAGTGTTCGTACCACTTGGGGCATGTGTTTGGAACTTCGAGGGCGGTACAGATCTGCCAGTGGAGGTAGCTACACATCCTGTCATGTCTTTTAAGGTATTCTGTCTTTGCTAGGATTGGACAAGCTGAGACAATATGATCAATGGTTTCTACTTGCTCCAGGCAAATGCGGCATTTGTCATCTTGGGAAATTTTGAGAACCGCTTTATCATAATGTCGTGTTCTCAAGGCCTGATCTTGGGCAGCTATTACAAGTGCTTCCGATTCTGGCTTCATTCTTCCCCTTTTAAGCCACGTAAATGATTGATCTTTATTGATCTGAACCTTGTCCATTCGTTTCAAGTATTGTCCGTGGAGTGGTTTGTCTCTCCACGATTTCTTTAACAATTTTTGTGTCTCACACTTCATGTTTAGCAGCATCAGAAGTTCAGTGTCTGTGTTATTCGACGTGTCTAGCCTAGTTTTCTTCGCAATGTTTCTTGCTACACTAACAATGCCTCTGTTTCCCATTCTTCGGTCAGATTTCATGACCTGCCTCATTAGAGGGTCGTCTTGGTGGCTGACTACATACTTCCCCAACCCGACTATTGCGTTGTTATTATTATTATTATTATTATTATTATTATTATTATTATTATTATTACTCCTCTACCTCATGACTAAAGATGTTATCAGTCGGCTCAAAATACAATCTACTCCAGGTTGCAATCCTCTACCTAAGGAGCAGATCTAGGGACTGTCGGTGCCTCTACAATACTTTGCGCAAAACGTGGGCTGTTCCAAATAACGCTATTTCTTGCACTTCCCAGACCTTTGAATTACCTGGGAGTTTAGCCAAGTTCTTACACATTTTGCGGAACAAATCCCAGAGCTCCGATGACTATCGGTACGACCTGTGCTTTTACGCTCCACATTCTGCTGATCTCGATTTCCAAACTCTTGTATTTAAGACGTTTCTCTGCCTCCCTGGTTATGACGTTTTGATCGCATGGTACAGTAGCTACAAGTAGCTACGATCACTACAAGTAGATACGATTTTTTCTCCAATTTCCGGATAACAATAACGGTTTGTTTGCCGCTACCGTGTGATCACTTTGAATTTGTTGGTCAAACAAAATTGCACACGATCCAACAGACGTCACCGGTTTTGGTGAGTGTTCGTACCACTTGGGAAATGTGTTTGTATCCTCGAGGGCGGTATAGATCTGCTAGTGGAGGTAACTACACACCTTGTCGTGAATTTTCAAATATTCTGTCTTTGCTAGATTTGGACAAGCTGAGACGATATGATCAATGGTTTCTACTTGTTCCTGGCAAACGCGGCATTTATCGTCTTGAGAAATTTTGAGAACCGCTTTATCAGAATGTCGTGTTCTCAAGGTCTGATCTTGGGCAGCTGTTGCATGTGCTTTCGACTGTGGCTTCGTTCTTCCCCATTTGAGCCACATAAATGATTGATCTTTATTGACCTGCACCTTGTCCATTTTTTAAAATTTATTTCTCTTCTTCTTCTTCTTACTGTTATGTACAATGAAAAAGCAGCCTTTTCTACTCCTGCAACACTGTACAAAACATTTATAAATTCATTCAATTAAAGCGAAAAAATATACTTCAATAACTGAACAGTATTTTCGTTGTGATACACTTGTGATACTTTTATGGCTCTCTTGCTTATATATTTGTTTCTCGAATACCTTACGTACAAAGGAAACTTCCAACAAAATTTCTTCGAGATCTGCCAAGAACGACATTATCAGTTCATCCTCGCATCATTGCATGTCTTCCGAGCAACATCTCGTGCACGATCGAACGGATAAGGAGACGAAACGATCAATGGAAATTCGGACCCACGGAAACACCGTCGGCCACCACGTGTTGCCTCGTAGGAGGCGTCAGAAAGTCATGTTGTTTATGTCGCCACTTAGTATCGCATCACGAAAACAGTTATGGCTTCCATCAAATAGCAGAATGTTATAATACACCTTGCCCTTCGTCTCAAAAGAGGTAGAGATGACATATAACCTACAACTAAGCAATTAAATTAGTAATTCTAAAACAAGTATTATTTTCAACTGTGTTTTTTTATTTTTAAATATGTTCTGTTCCCACAAAACTTTCGTCACAAATCTTACGTATGAAAGAAGTTACAAAATATTTGTTAAATGACATTTCACCAAACTTCCTGGATCTTTTATTAACTACGTATTCTCATACTAGTAGTCCCATCTAATATCTCCCAAAATTTGAGTGCATGCGTCTATGCCCAATATGTACATATCCAAATTTACTGTGTATTTTCATCTTATTCATTTCTTCTTCGCCCTCCTCTTCTTCTTCTTCTTCTTCTTCGACCCTACGTTTGTTTCTTCTTCTCACTATTCTGTTTCTTCTTAGTCTTCTTCTTCTCATTTCCCTTCCTGTTCTTTATTGTTGTGTAGTAACAGCTACCACTCGTCACATTCCAAAACCCACTTGCATAGGTAGTAGGTATCTATAAACAAAACCAAATCACATCAACATGATACACATCCTTTTTATTTCAATATTGGTAGACAATCCGGTGTTGAAAATGACAATCAACAATTCGGTGGCTGAATAATTATCTCTAGTCATTAACAGTCTACTAGTAGAGACCTATGGCTTCATATTATTTTTAGCGCAGTTACGCTACTTTAATCACTGAAAGAGGTTTGCAGCGATCTTCTTCAATGGATCCATTTACTTGTACGCACTCCTTCACATTTTCTCGCAACTTTCCTGGATAACGCTTAGCACCAGTGAAATATCAGATTAGCGTAAATCATGTGTTCACGAAAACAAATTTCTTTTTCCAATGTTACTAAAACTTCCTACTCTCTAACAACTTTTGAGAATGGAGCAATTGATATTGCAAGCGTTGAATGCACAAGCAACAAAGTTTAAGAAAACCTCTCATTTTTCTCATTTTGACTCTTAATGCCGAACAAACAAAAATTAAATTTAGCATTAAATGAAAACAAAAGTATTATTTAATAATAGCAGACAATATGAAACTAGTAACTGATTCCAAACATACAAGTATAAGAATACCACGCTCGCTATGAATATAGTTTAAAATTCATCCATAATATGGTAACAACATATTAAATTTTTCGAAACACACCGTATTCAAACCTCCAGGGACACGTTGCAACAACATATTGTCTTTTCATATCAAACGAAGGCTTAATGATAAAAGCTTCACATTATGGTGCAACGGTGAGATATTAAATGACTCGTCAAACGTTTTCTTTAATGCGATGTGTGTGTATGTGTATACAGTAAACAAGTAGTAAGGTGGTCAGATGTTTCTAAGGTAGATGAGTGTTACGTGATCTAGAAAGCTAGACAAACGACAAACAATACGTAACTAAAAAAACGCTTCACAAAACCATTACGTGTGTTTAAATATAATTTTTACGCACATGAAAATGCTTATCTCACATTCTTCTGATTGTGATGGCGACACTCGATAGAGAAAATTAAACATCGGTTTGAACATGAAAATGAATTTAAAACTAATTTTCTAATTTTTCGTTTAATGAAATATTATTCCAAATGCAACAACATCTAAAAATGATATTATTTTTTGTGAAAAACACGAATCAAAAAAGCTCTATACTTTATTAACATCTCACAATACATTTATTAAAAGATACCATTAAATTTGAAAAGGAATATTAAGCAATGGTACCAAAAATGTAATCTACAGCTGTTATCAATGGGGTATGCATAGTGCGCATAGTTAACGACAAAATAAAAAGAAGTATTACTCTACAATTCACCATTAGCAAACTAAACTACGTAAGCCAACTACGTAAATAAACAAAGTAACGCACGTCTCATGTGATTAGTCAAGTAAAGAAGTCGAAGTAAATAACAATTTAACAGTAATCAAAAGTTCAATTTTTGGAACTGTAAAATACGAGACATTTTCTATTCCTCATCCATATTTTACCATATGCAAAAGCGCATTGGTCTGAGATGAATTGGTCTGAGGAAATTTATAAGAGTAGGGTAGTAGGGTAGTACCGAGGTAGAGAAGTAAGAAGTAGGGTAGAAGATTGCCCTAGGGGAACTCAGGATGCGAATCTTTTATGAAATGTTATTAGAAATATTCTACTTTTGAATTATTTCAAAATAATACTTTTGACTTCATGAATTTCGAAATTATTCAACTTCCATGCTATTACGCAGGAGCTTCGTTGCTTTCGAATTTCAAGAAAACAATCAAATACACAATGGAAATTCATATTGTCTGCCAGTGCTAAGAATGTAAAAAAACTAGGCAACAAAAACAAGTTTGTAAAATACCAATAATTCTCAGTCATATCCTCAATTGTATCTCGTTTATCCCTCACTTTATTTTCTACCGTGAAAGACCATGCTTCTAAACTCCTTTCTATTCTTCATTTAAACGTATAATTACGCTAAATTATGTTACATAACTTTACCTTCTTACAATTGACGAAAATATCTTTCTATTTTTCTGATTCTCAGCGCTCTAGTTCTCAGCGTGGATTTTCACAACTTTTTTACCCTGATCACGTACACTTCGCTAACGCAAGTTACTTTTCATACCTTCAACTAACAGTTCCTCGACTCGCGCTTACAAGCCCTGACACGAGCGTTCGTTCCCTTCTGCCTTCCACCACCAACAACAGTCGCCTTCAACTATATTCTTCTCTGCACAGATATTTCCTGAAAGTGTCCTCTGTTTTTTTTCCGGCATAGATCTATTCATTTGTAATCCCATCTCAGCCTTTTAATTGGTTTTGCGTATGGCGTCCCTAAATACATTGTTTCGATCCAATTACTTACTATTTACTTCTACTGTTTTACTCCCTCCACGCCAGGTCGTGCTCAGCTCCAACACCTCGCAGCGCTCCACGCGATAAGCCGTCGCAGTTAGTGAAAGTGACGAACTAGAGATAACGTGCAGCAAGTGGCGTAGAATACGCAGTTGTTTTTGCCGTTTTTAACATTTGTCAGCTTTTCACTCAAAAAGGCGGCAGTTTTCCTTCATTTTTGCATAGTTAATGCAAAATGTAGTTGATCCGTCCACGGGGTTTGTAGTCTCGCAGGCCCTATTAACCCTACACAAAGTAGACAACAATTATTTTTCCAACAGTGCAGTGCATAGTGTACTTCAAGATATAACAACCAGTGAATCGATGGATACAAGTGTTCAGGCAACACAGAACTCAACCTCCGCCGATGGCAACATGGAAGCGGGCTTCACATCGGGTTCGCTGCACAGCGAGCAGTCGTCGTCAACAGCGATTTAGTGTATAGCCTGATGGTGTAACTTCACCAGAAACCAGCCGTTTTCCATACCTCAGTGAAAATCCAAGTGAATAAACAGGTTTACCGACTAAAATCCCCAAATCTCCAATGCCAACAATTTCATCAAGGAGCTTAAAACAATGTGACCAATGACTTTGTAGCAGTCTTCATAAATAATAAAACAAAAATAACTGCATACTCCATTACAGATTTCCGAAAACTTGTAAAATAATTCGTAGAGAAAAACAGAAGCTTCCAGTCTTTCAAGGATCCTTCAAATAAAAAAAATCAGTTGTGTTCAAAAATCTCCACCTATCCATAACAATATCAGATATCCTTACAGAACTCAAATTACGTCACTCATCAATTATTATCACGAGACTGCAAAAAGATAACATCCCAATTCTGGTAGTTGCGGCCGAGTTTAGTGGCAATAAATCTATAGACACAATTCTCACAATCAAACAAATATGCAATCATCATGTGACCACAGAACGGAAACTTAAATCATGTGACTACAGACGTCGGAAACCTAAATCCAATGCCAACGATGCTTAGATAAAGGGCACACGAAAAACAATTGCAATCATGTTATTAACTGTGCATACTGTTCTGGTTATCATTATTCAGTGATGTGTTCGCAAAAAAATGATCCACCGGTTTGTGTTAATTGCAATGGTAATCACAAGGCCGATATCAGATACGAATCGTGTTCATATTATAAAAAATCATTGAACAAAAAATAGTGATCAGTCTAAAAACAGAATTAATGTAATTCGCCTACAATCTTCCCCACCATCAAATTTTTCTCAGTGTACCTTTCCAAATTTACCAGAAACTCAAATCCCGAACTTTTCTCACCAAAACCATAACAATCCAAACCCCTCAAATTCACAAAATCCAAAACGTAACCGCATCCAATTAAATTTGCACCTAAACAATAATTCCAGCAACAATATAATCAACACAATCATAAATTCCATTACCTCTTGTATAATAAATTTCATACTCTCGCTAACACCATCTTTAATTTCAAACATTCATAATTCAGTCAGAATATTTACGCAATAATCATGGCCGGTCAAACCAATAAAAGTTTAATTCTCACGAAGTGGAATGCAAACAGCATCCAAAATGTAAAAAAACTGAATTTATTTACTTCTTGCATCATTTCCAGATTGGCATAGCATGCGTTACTGAATCACACCTGTGTAATAAAAACAAACTCTACATCCTCACAGAAATAAAACAAAAGGAGGAGGCGTATTTATCGCAATATCATCTCGCATCATTCATTACCAAATTAACATTCCATACACACCAGGTATAGAAACAGCAATACGCACAACTCTAAATGGCCAAACTATTACTATAATAGCAGCTTACAAATTTCCCTCAACCAAATCAAAGACGCAAATCCAATTAGCCTATTCAATTCAAACGAAAAGACATTATTACTCGGGGATCTTAATGCCAAGCATATTAGCTGGGGCTGCCTCACTAATAAAGATCGCAAGATTCTTGCCCAATCTATAACGAACAATAACATAAAAATCGTCACAAAAAATACGCAACCTACAACCCTCATGATGCAACACATAAACCAGATATACTGGATATAGGTATTACAAATACAAACATAAAATTTCACACCACTGCGGTATCCGAGCTAAATTCTGATCACATCCCAGTACTGATCTCAGCACAAAAGCTAATCCCACAACATACAACCGTTTCTAAATCAAACACCTTGAAAAACAACTGGAGAAAATTCCAAAGACTACTCAGAAATAACATCCCACATTTTAGAATACTAAATTGCCCCGCCGAAATCAATCAGACTGTATCCCATATTAATACGCTAATCCACTCTACTATCCAAGAAACACAACTAAATGTATCATCAAATAACCGTACTAATAAATATAAAAAACTACCGCCTGATATTTTAAATGCAAACTCGATAAAAAACAAAGAGACTATGGAATCAGCTAAGAAAGCCGAACCGAAAATCAGAACTGAATTTAATTAAAAAAGTCGTTAAAAACTTAATAACAAATTACAACAATCAACAATACCTTGCATTATTAACTTCACTCCATACAAACAACAACTCTTTATGGCAATTCACCAACAGAATATTGAAAAATAAAAGCACGATACCACCAATAAACACCTCAACAGATAAAACATTCACATCCGTTGAAAAATCCGAAGAGCTGACATCCTACTTCTCATCAACATTTATAAGCAACATTTCAAAACCTCACCCTGAACATAAAACGATACACAAATGCAACAAAGAGACATACTACGGCCCACATCACAACATTCAATTCACCAACCCAGCCGAAATTAACAAAATAATTAAAAACGTACCCTCCAGGAAAGCACCCCGTCACGACAACATAAACAACACCAAAGCGAAAAACCTACCTCCACCTGCAATAGCATGTATAGCTAATATTTATTATTCCTGCCTCAGAATTGGTTATTTCCCTCAATCATGGAACCATGCTATAGTTATCCCCATTTCCAAACCGAACAAAAATCATGGCCACACAAATAGCTACCAATCCACCAGTTTACTTCCCAGCTTATCCAAACTTTTTGAAAAAATAATTCTCAAAAGACTTAAAGATCACTTACAGGTAACAAAAACCATGCCAAAGGAGCAATTTGGGTTGACCGAAAAAATTTCTACACCACTCGAACTCCTCCGCATTACCGAACATCTTTATACATAATTTCAAAAGAAATACCACACAGTAGCAGTTTTCATTGACGTATCACAGGCGTTTGATCGGAAATGGCATGAAGGACTCATACAAAATTAAGAAAATAGGCACATCGCACTAGAGCCAATCCATCATACAAAGCTTCATCAGTAACAGAACCTTCTCAGTAAACGTAAACAACTACCATTCCAAACCAAGATCAATCTTAGCAAGACTACCACAAGCATCACCCCTATCACCTACTTTATTTACTTTATATGTTGCAGACATTCCCAAACTAAACGACGTACACATCGCACAGTTTGCTGATGATACAGCCTTCTATAACTCCGGTCCTTCACAACATTGTAGCAACAAAGTTCAATTGTGTCTTAACGTAATCGACAGCAGGGCTTCAAAATACAAAATTCAACTCAATCCAACGAAATCGGCCGCCAAGATTTTCACACTTCGTCCACACCCCCTCCATTATTGCTAAACAATACACTCATCAACTGGCTACCTCTCAATAAACCAATCAGGTACTTAGACAAATACAGACTGAATATGGACACAAAACTCAACTGGAAGCAGCATATAGACGTCAAAATCATTCAAGCCAGAATCAAGTTAATACTGTGACGTCGTCAGGAGATGAGGAAGAACACAGACACGGAGTTTACTGTACATATTTATTTACAATAGCTTATTACACTATGTACACTCCTAAGGAACGCTGCTCTCCACAGCACTCCGACTCCTGAGACGAGCCGCCTCAGTATTTGCCAAGAGAACCCCAGCTCGCTACATTAGCGCCGCCCCTGGTCTCTTCTCCCGTGGCGAAAAGCCACGCCTCGCAAGACGCTGCTCGCGATCACCTCCGCACATCGCTACGGTCAACCTCGAATGCCCAGGAAGCTTATTCCACCCGCCTCCCTTGCGAGGCATCACGTGACCGACCTCCCACGCACAAAGCGTCATTTCCGCTCGAGATTTGGGCCGTCTGCAGATGAAGCCTGGCGTCCACCTGCGAACGATTTCTGTCGTCACACATCACTAGTGCGAACAGACAGCCGCCTTCTCAGACACGCCACCAGCAGAGAGACACTCGAGAGACCCCGGGGTCCGTCCGGTCGGGCGCGGCACGAGAGGACCAACCCCTCCCCCTTGCACGACTTGTGCGGTCGGTCGTGTCCAGTGCTATGACGCTACAATACAATTAAAGCCATTTATACACAGATCCAGCCCATTATCATACAATTCAGAATTGCAACTTCACAAAGCAATAATAAGACACTTGCTACCATACGCCTACACAATCTAGTTAAATGCAGCAAAAAACAACCAAAGGAAACTTCAAATAGTACAAAATCAATTTCTCAGAATCATTTCAAACGCTCTCTGGTATGTCTCGAATAAACAGTAAAGAATTCCACATGGAGACTATAGCCCATCATATCACCTACTTTGCTACCAACTTCTTCTCGAACATACCTCAAATCCCTTCATTATCAGTTAAGAGACTCGGCAAAAACCCATCACATAGAACCAGAATACAAAATAAGTTTCCCTTTCACATTTTCCTTAGGAAATTCTCCGAATTAGATCCCTACTAGAGGAGCCTGATGGGTAACGTCAACCACTGCATTTTTTAAAAGTTTTAATTTATGTTGGCCATTAAGCCATCAAATATATGAATAGTTAATTTAAACTGACCTATGTATTCACCATCTGTGTAAATAAATGAAAGATAAAGAAAGAAAAATAAACTCCCTCTACGTTGAAATCACTAAATACATGTTCCAATTTCTATAAAATATCTATATAATCACTCTCGTATTTGCATTTACTTTTCTTTCATTATTTTCTTCAAAACCCCCATTTTTTATCTCCTCTGTCTCTCATTCTTGACACTTATTGTAAGAATGGTCAGAAATGATTAATCACAAATGCAATATAAAAGTATTACATAATAACATTACGCAAATTATTCAGATCGCCGTGAAATTACATTGCAACACATCATTCGAACAACGAAATTTACTTAATAGAAAATTTAAAAATTCGTTGGCTACGGTATTATAAAAATTGAACCGTTATTATCGTACAATAAATAAACAATTAATAAATTGACGTCATAGATAAACTAAAGTAAATTATCAACAAATTCAATGAGATCAGATTCATTAAAATTTAATGCAATGTTATTGAAACCACATCAAAGATCTGGGTACAAATTGCGTATTTTCCCATGCTTACCATTAGTTGCGTTGGGAATACAGCCCTGTCAACTTCCTGTATAGTACAAACAAGTGCAATTTTCTATTGCGAAGTCTTATGAACTGTTTAAAATACCATTCTACAATGACAATGTTCTTTCCTATTTTATAAAATACTTTACTGAAATACTTCACTCGCATTGTAATTTTCCCAACAAATAAAAACCTCTCAAACAAAACAAACACGTGTATGCATACTTTCAGGTTTTGGTTCTGATCTTGTATATTTAGCGATTTGACAAGAAATACATTTACTATAATACTTTGTAATAAAATACGTATAAAAGAAAAGCATTTTACGTGGTTTCATGTTTCCAGTCTAATCTGACTGGAGACTCGAGGTCAGCAGTATTATGATATACGTGATTAAACTCACTTACGCCCTAAGCTAGTTGGAAAATCGATTTTCAACACATTCTGACCCACGTTCCCTACGTTAAGAACACAACACAGAACGTATTCATTACACAATACTGAATTTGTAGTAGGAAATATATAATCAGTATACATTTCATTTAAAATAAAGTTGGTGAAATTTGATAGAAATCCGTAATATTGATGTTCTTTATTGTTTCCATTCACTTGAGTTATTTTCTTACTTTACGAATTCGTATTTACGAAATTTATTTCTACCCTTTAATGATCAAATATGTATTTCAGACTAATTGATTTACATGAACCGCATGACCAAAAAGAAAAAGAATGAGCACTGAAGGGACGGAAATCACTATTTTGGTAAACAAGGTTTCAAAAAATTACATAATGGTTACAAATATTACATAATTACATAAAATAATAAATGGCGTAAGCTTCATTTCCTTGCGACTTCATTTTCAAATTCGTTTACAGAATTCGAAGAAACTTCAGGTTTCACCGCCATTCAAAAGCAAACTCTGCTTTACCACTGGGCGCAGCTTTACTGCCTAATATGAACCTCTGCACATATGAAAACTCACGCAACTCGCAGAAACCAGAAACAAATACCAACAGCAGTGTCCATCCGATGTGCTCTCCTCTATATTCTGGCCGGGATGTACAACCTAGGGAGAGGCGACCATCCCGAAACTTCGCGCTCGCCGGGGCGAACTTCAGGCTGAGTGCGGCGGGCGTAATGCACGTCTATTCCGCCGCCGCCGCCGCCCATGCGCTTAATATGCATGGCGGCCGCGGAAGACGCGGCGTGGCGCCACGCGCGACAAACTATTAAAACTTGTGCATTTGCCTAAAAGGTCATTTCCTTCAAATTGAAGCGCATTCCAGTCAGCGCGGAGGCATCTCCGCGTGTATTTCAGGAAGGCGAGTGGGGGAAGGGAGGTCGGGGTGTTCCGGGCGAGGTCGCTGAGTTATTAGCCTCACAGTTTCTCACTGGGCCCGCCCCGCGCCCTCCGGCCACGGCCCCGTCCCCCTGCCTCGCCCCGCGCCGCCCGCCGCCCGCCCATGCACGAAATTTAAAGTGGAGGTAATTTGTCCCTGGCGACACTTGCAGTTTCTTGCGCCGCGGATAATACGCGGCGCTGGCCCTCCACTGCTCGGAGGCCGCCGTTCACGCTGGCCTACCCACTCACTTTCGCCCTTCCCTTCAGCCGACACGGAACCCCAAAACCAAATTATATTTGGAAACTGCATTATCTCTTCATTATTATACATCCTAGATGATCCGAATTCAACTCCTGTTTGAAATAAAAGGAGTAAAAATAATGAAGGGGTGGAGAAAATAATATGTAAAGAAGTGTATATTACATGATTATAGATCTAGTTAAGATTATTTTCATTATCAATAATAAAATAGAAAATTAACGTGATACGTTCAAAATTGTCTCACAACTTTGCCCCCAATCATGGCTTTCCATTCCAAAATCACCTTAGGCAGCTGGAGAACCATGATGCTGCACCTAAGGATCATGTAACTGCACTTCAGTTGCGTTCAATTTTAAATCTACCACACAAAAAACTTGCAAGAACCGCGAAAGGTATTCAAACGACATTCGAAGAAGAAGGAATGCAACTATCAATGAATTTAATAAAAGGACAAAAAAACAGAAACTCCTTTCATTGAAAAAAAAGTCTCCAGTATCCTCAATGACCAGTGAAATAATTTATTAATTTACGTCAATAAGTAATGAGCAAAAAAGAAGTGCATAAACAACATGTAACTCCAGGTCGTAGGGCAAATGCAAATGTACAAAACACGAAAGTCGGGTCGAGCTTTCCACTAAGGGGCTGTCGAAGGCGCACGCATGCACATACACATCCATAGAACTTATAGGAACATTCATACAGATTTTGTCAGAATCAATGCATTGTAATTAAATATTTATTAACAAGTAGAATTATTAAAAGGATGGGCTGGTTTCTTGTATGTTTATATTTTATTATTACATGCGTTTATTCATTTCTTATATTGGAATATATTTATTTGGATTTTTTACATTAATATTTGTATATTTCAGTTCAATGAACACAGCGTGTACGCCCATTTGCAGCAATAAGACTATTATTATCATTGTCATTCAATTTTCAATCATTCTTATTAAACAAAATGCATTTATCTCTGAAAAAGTAATAGTAAAAGCTAAAATTAAAATATAATGTGTTGTGTAATACAAGGATTACCGTTGCTCTCAATAGAACGAAATTGACGAAATGAAAACTCCACACACTTCAATAATTTAAAGATGTTTGCGCGTTGACATGGACAGAAGCAATGTCGTCTACAATTTTAATGCAAAACATTGCAATAACCCTTCCACTTGCGCTCCTGTCACTCATTACCTTCTCTCTCGAAATTTGAATGTGGCAGGTTTTACAAATAAAAAATGATAATGTCTGAGAATGGCTCCCACGTCCAACCTACTTCATCTATTGCAATTGCAGATATTACGAAATTTACTCACGTTGAGGTCAGTCAATATGTTAGTTTCTTCAGCTTACCTGAAACAAAAGTACATGAATAAATTTATATTCTTAATTAAAGAAATAAATACTTACAATCATGTTCATAAAAGTCGCAAACAAATGTAATTGAACACAATGGTACACAAAAGATACAATTCATAAAATGAAATTCGGTTAAAAAATTAGTTTCAATTATACACAAAAAATACAAAGACGTTCATGAAAATATGAATCAAGTTAAATCAGAGTATTTTTACGACTGAAAGAAAAATGAATGTTAATTACACTGTTTAAAAACCTTGGGCAGAGGTGTCAAATAACGAAATTTACTTCTACATATAGTATTTTCTTAAAGTACCTAGCTCCAATCATAAAAAGCTGAAACAATTTATAATTTCCATGTTAAACGTATAATACATATCCGTCAAAAAAAAATATATGGCGCAGTGATCACTCAGTCGTAAGACTAAATATCTTCATAGATAAGTCCTGTAACAATTTTGCACAGAAGCTTTATGTCAGATGTAGTAGAAGTTGAAAAATAATGTAGTATCAGTTCTTTTTCACAAAAATGTTATGTGTGTGCATTTTATATACTTTTCCTGGACGAAAAGGTAACAGGTTTTTTTCCTAGTTGTTTCGAAAAGCACTTTTCTGAGCAGTGTTAGTTATAATCATATATTTCCAGGAAATATAATTAATGTAATATATTAAATATAGCGTTACTGTCGTTTAGTCGTGGCAGATATGAAGGCAAAATTTTATACGCAGATTGATTTCCACTTTAACATATAAGGTTGCCAGTATGTCTGTCAACAATCTACAAGAAGTCCATAAGGAGGGACAGTCTGAGAATTAATAATTAAAAAAACAATATCAATTAAGTGAGGGTGAGGGGTGACGCCAATGTCCTGTGATCGCCCTATTCCCGAGATCAAAGGCCGGAAGAGGCGTGGAAACGATCGGCACGGCAGCGCCCGACGTGGCCACAAAAACGCATTAATTGTCACGCCCTTCTTCACACGTGTGCACATGGAGGATGCGCTGTAAAAATACTGGCACGTCGCGTGTCGGAGGGCGCTTCTTTTTCCAGAATCTCATCCGTATATAAACACGCCAGGCATGGGCACACAGCACGTTGACAGAGCAGCGATCCAAGAGAGAAGTCAACCATGTCTCGCACCACAATGAGGCTCGCCTTCGCCGTAAGTAGTAGTTCTCGTACAGTTAGACCGTCGTTAGCCTACAGACTTTCGACTAGCCAAAAGTTAGTTCGACTGTAGATCTCTTGCACTAACACGACAATGAATCATTATACCTGTACATGCATATGATCTGATTATATATATCTATATATATCTATATATCTATATATCTATATCTCTCTCTCTCTCTCTCTCTCTCTCTATATATATATATATATATATATATATATATATATATATAATGATGACAGAGTGTATTCGTGTAGAAAAATGTAGAAATGTAGAAAAATTCTCACATTAGCAGCTATGGAGTAAATAATGAAAAATCTTTCTCAACGACCATTTTAACTCTTGACGATATAAGTGTCGTAAACCATCTGATTACAATCCGAGATTGGAAAATTGCCAAACGACGCTGTTAGGCCGAGATATGCAACCAATTGAGTGTTGTAATAAGATGTTACGGCACGAATATCCTACAACGTTTTATCCACAATTTGTTACATTTAATATGAACTTCCGTCCTACGACTTCATTTAGTGCTCACATTTTTCTCTTATAAGTGGCGACACAGCTCTCAAAGAAGAAAACAACTGAAACAAACTTGGTGTACACAATTAAAACACCTATACTTTTCGACATGAGTGAATATAGTTATGATTCGGAAATAGAAATAGCAGCAAATACTGCTATAGAAACAGTGTTACCCAACAAATCAAGAAAGAAATATGAGCGTGAGTATTTAATTTTTAAAGATTGGTGTGAAAAAAAACTTCATTCCATATCGAAAAACGTTTTGATTGCTTACTTTGTTGGCAAGTCAGATAAGGAGAAACCACAACTCTATGTTAAAGAGTACAATATAACTTCCTAATAATATTGATATCACTAAGTTTAGTGAGTTAATAAAGTTTTTAGAAAAGAAAAGTAAAGGATACAAGACAAAGAAGTCCAAAATATTTTCAAAAGAAGGGTGGCAAAGTAAGCCATTACTTTATCGCCCTAGAGCAGTAATGAAGTACCGTACATTACCACACCAGGGCGGTAAAGTACTTCTTTACGAAATTGATTATAATGGCGTAATATTTGACATAATCTAACCAAAGTGGATAAAATAATATACGTATTCCTGGTGTATATTTAATCGCCACATGCCATCGATTACACACCCCGTGGATTCCAGTCCGGAATCCACGGCCTGTCGACCAATCCATTCATAGTGTTTTCGTAATCCACGGGCAGAATTGCATTTTTTTCCGCTTATTTTGAACCACGGTAGATATTGAATGATTTCAGTTTCATGTACGTAACATAGACGTTTTTGAACTCGAATTTCTCGTTACATTTCGCATTGATCATTCTACAGATAATGTATCTCGACGCCAGGATCAGTGACACTGAAATTTCTATTCAAACTGAAACTGGGACGTCCTAGAGTTCGAGTCCCGTCGCTGGCAGATTTAGCTAGGTCGAATTTATCCGCTGTCTGGAGGAGAATTCTAGCGGCCGGTTGCTCTGATCGGTAGTTTTTCGTGGTTCCGCCGATCAACGCCAGGTGAATGACGGAGCAGCCCCCAAACATAGAATAGAATGCGCGCGATCTTTCCTTCGTGCCGTATTTTATAAATTCACTTTCCTTGACATGATGAGTAGATGTTAGAGCAGCCATCACTGACAACGCTGCATACTCGAATGCACATGGATTAAGTTCATCACCGCATCCTGGGGTGAGTAGTGGACCTATCCCGAAAGAAGTGTTGAAGAAGTGTTGCGATCATCCATTTTTATTTTTTTGTTATTTCATTTTAATAATCAATAATTATATTTTACGTTCTACACTCGAGGATGAAAGAACCAGACTAAGTTTAAAGTTTCCTTTTATTTAGAACTTACGTAGTAGATATTTTGGACAAATGAAAAAAATAAATAGTGTAAAAGCGTCGGCGACGTCGTATTAAGCTAGTTCTGGCTAATCCGCTAATGCTCTTCCTGTTTGCAGTTCGCGATCTTCGTGGTGCTGTACGTCGCGTGCGAGGCCCACCCGAAGGGCAAGCCGGAGGGTGCGGGCAAGCCGAAGGGCGCGGGCAAGCCGGAAGGCGCAGGCAAGCCCGAGGGCGCAGGCAAGCCGGACAGGAAGAAGCGCAGCCCTGACGCGCACAAGCCCGAGGAAGGGAACAAAATGGATAACGTGAGCAAGCCGGAGGAGGCGGGCAAGTCGGAGGAGAAAGCGAAGCGCAGCGCTGACTACGAGCCGTCGCCGTTGGCGCCCAACGAGAACAAGCCGGAGGACGCGGGCAAGCCCGACGGCAAGGGCAAGGCGCTGGCGGAGATGCTGGTGGACGGCTTTGAGCCCGAGGAGCTGTTCGCCGCCGACGCCTTGGAGGCAGAGGCCCGCCAGCGCCGCAGCCCCGAGGAAGAGGCGGAAGAACAAGGGGAGGGCGACAAGAAGGGCAAGGGCAAAGAGAAGGGGAAGGGGAAAGGCAAGGGCAAGGGGAAAAACAAAGAGGAAGAATAAGTAGTTCAGCTCCCTCAACGAGGTTATACCACACTCATGCTTTCCTACTCTGTACAAAGCGATTTGATCATCAATGATCATTTGTAACCTCTAATTAATAAATTTGGCATAAAATTTATGAAAACTGAAGCTCTATTTATTGATACCATTCACTTCCCTCTTAAAATAGTTTCCGATCATCATTCCTAGATTTTTTAGTTTTTCGTTTATTTAAAAGAAGTTAATTGCTTCGAATTATTTGTCAGCTACCAAATTAAGATTTTTTAAAAATTTCGTTACTTATGTCACCAAAAACGGTAAAACGTAATGAAACGATTCAGAAGAAAAGTAGTAACAGTTAAGTATTCAGGAATGTGCCAAGGGACCATTGGTTTTCATATTCGGAACAGTGTCTAATTGCATCAAAACCACCAAGTAACAGATGAGGCTTGCAGAAATCACATGAACGGTTTTACTTCTCATTCGTAGAATTGTTCCTCTAATGTCAAAGAATGAGACCGCGAGAGGTTGCTCAGAGCATCAACTGATGTCACTGCAGTGCCTCTGACCAGGAGGTCCTAGATTCAAGTCCCGACGGTGGCACGATTTTCGGCAATAATTCTTCAGCTAGGTCGAAATCAACAGCTGTCGGGAGGAGAATTCTAGCGGCCGGATGATCTGATTGGTAGTTTTCCGTGGTTTCTCCGATCAACACCAGGCAAATGCAAGAGCAGTACCCTAACAAACGGGCCACGGACCGCGCCCCATTTTTTCTTCCTCTCCGTTGTCCTACCCACCCCTTACTTCCACACTCTTATACTAACATACACTCCACTACCACACCTGCCGGGAGACCGGTCGGGAGCTTAGAGCTTGTCTCGGTTGGGGCAGTGCCACGATGGTGGGACATACCTGGTGAGGAAAACCCCGCTACCCGATAGTAGGTCGCGCCGGATCTCGCCACCTCCCGAGGAAAGACATGAACCACAATTAAGGGACTAGGGGTAGATGCGTCCGAAATCACTTGCGATCAATCAATCAAGGAATGGATGTTTTGACGCGTTGCATTGAATTTTAAACTACATTTCAAGCAGGAATGTAATTCACAAAGTATATATTTTGGGAATATACACCGAGTGCTCGGTACATAACCACCGAGTCTTCGGTGCATATGACCCGAGTTCAAATTTTAAACGCACAACATAATGCACTTAATGACGTTTACAATTCATTCATGTAGGCATTCCATTTGAGTTTTGACTAAATTGAGACCCCCAAAATTATTTTATCATAACATTAATTAATTGAACATCGTTCAGAGTCAATGACGCATGCAACTGTAATGTGAAACACAAAACTGAATTGACAGTACTTTTTTGTTATTTTAATTCAGTTCTTTTCTTAGAAAAGAATTTTAAATATATGAAATTGCAATACGCACCCTTTCTTGATTGCAAAGACCATTCGTATTATCGACAAAGAGAACTATTCTTCTCTTTCTAATGGATAAGGGCACAACGTCTTAAGTATAAAAACGCTGCGGAATATACGATAATATTGCGGGAATAAACAGCAAATTTTCGACAAAAAACTTATTGGCGGGCCTAACGACAAAGTGGAAAAATCTCGTCTCAATGATTAGTAAATTACTTCCTCTAACACGTTGTATAGTTAGGATCCATGTTTTGTGGGCCCTTGATATCGAAAAATCGATTGCCGGCAAAACGTCTGTCCCTCTGTACGTCCGTCCGTCCGTCCATCTACTGTCTGTGAAGCGCTAGCTAACCGTTCAGCCAATTTGCTCCAAAATTGATATCCCCCGATATATCTGACTGATGTCGCGACCCCTTGAATTTGAAACACATATTTTAATTTTGGGGGGTACTTTACATGAAGCCCCTAGAACTTCAAAATTTTCAAAAAATTGGCACCATCGATTTTTAATTAAATTTTATTGTTGGATAGTGTAAAGGACGTTCAAGAGAAAGGTGCAGGTCTCATGTTCGTTAAATCTCCAATTTTTCGACAATTGTAAAAGTTAATTTTTTTCGGTGAGTTTCTACACCTAAATTTTAAATGTAAAGATATTTTGATGATGAAATATGTTGCTTAAAGTAAAGATATTTTGATAATGAAATATGTTGCTTAAAGATAAATACTACGGTCATGAACAATTTTTCGAAACTTTTAGTATTTTTTGCGTAATTTTGTTGAAATATAGGCAATTTTTAATTTTTGTTTAAACAATTTTTCCTCAAAAACGGCTCATCGTTACTGATCAAATGTTGTTGGTGAATAGTCTAAAAGGACGTTTAAGAGAATGGTGTAGGTCTCATGTAGGTTAAAAACCCTAATTTTTCGAAAATCAAAAAAAAAAAATTCAAAATTCTTTCGGCGTCTCCCTACAACTGCAATTACAAAGTTACAATTTTGTAATTAATGAAATGTGTTCTTCAAAAACAGAACTTTAAATAAGGTCAGTTGAATTTTACGAAATTTTTAGTATTTTTTTAGCAATTGGGCGTCAAAGTTTGCCTCCCTCTCTGAAAATCGTAATTTTAGAGGTGTTTGGAGGCAGTTGGATGCAAAAGAAGTTAGAATGTGTACAAGTATATTATTTCATATTTCTTTGCTCATGCTTTACATTGGAGCTTAACTACAAAATTGAAGATTTTTGCCTCAAACAAAGTCTCTTGTAAAAAACCAGCTCTTTAAAAAAGATCAAATACAAATTTTTAAAAAGAGTTTTTCCGTAATTTGTGTTTCAAATTTATGCAATTTCAAAACAATTTCTAACACTGTTCCAATTTTTTTCTCTCCACATGTAGAAGAAAGAACGCTTAAAAGAATGGCATAAGTCTCCTTTTTGTTGAACACTCATATTTTCGAAAACTGCAAAAGCTTAACATTTGGAAAGCTTAACATTTGGAAAACTCATTAAAGAAGGTCACGTACAGAATCTACATTACCTCATTAAAGAAGGTCACGTACACTTCTTTGAAAAAATTAGTAGTGTTCGTGTAATTTGTTTGAAATTAACGAAATATATACATGTGTCCCACCAACTACGGGCCACAACAAAAATACCCGGAGAACAGGAATGAATCAAAAGAATGTGAAAAATAATTAATCTAATTGTACCTATAATTTACTCTTGAAAATCTCAATATTAATTCTCATCCTACTATATAATTCCTATTCTCAATGTATTGATGTATTTTCTTTTAAGCAAACCCCAAATGAAATTAGCCCTATTAGGTTTTTTTCTCTTAAAGATAAGATTTAAATGTAATATGAAAGTAAAATTGAAAAACTTGGTACCATAAATTTGTACGAACGTTTATGGAATTTAATTTTATATTACCCCCGTATGCTGCCTTGGGCAACAATGCACTGGTGAATATTTGAGAAGTTCATTGCTGAACGGCGACATGATGGGAAAGATAAGTTTTATTTACTTAACGTTAGTATTACAATGTTCTCTACGAATAAAATAGTATATATCAAGTTTATTTAAGTCGGAGAGAATGAATATACAGATATGCGTAAGTTAATGATATCATCGTTTCGAATACGTTCATAGTATAATACATTGGATGGTCTCCAGTTCTGGATGTTCAATTTATGTGAAATTATCCTTCCTTGTCTGTACGATGTGCTAGAAATAATGCTAGTACTTACACGTAATGCGAGAAAGTATGTAATGTTGTAGCAACACTATTTATTTTCTAAATTCACGGTTAGTCTTTGTTATTTTGAAAGTTGCTTTGTTATGCTTTGTTATTTTGAAAGTTTCCATTCATAAATAAAAATGTCTTTTAGTTTAAAAAATTACAAAACAAAATTGGCCGCACATTTTCAATTTTATTTTAATATCTTTTTTGAAAAGCGGCTTAACCTGAGCTGTTTAAATACTTAAGATGATCAACTTTTCATGAATATCATTACTTAGCACGTATTACACCTTTGAGGCAGAGATTATAGTGTTTGGTTTCTACTTAACTCCCTTTGCTTTTTCTTAATATTTATAATTATTTCCATGTCGTCTTTAACTAGAAACTGGAGTTGTTTAGCATGCCCAAGGAATGCAGATTATTCTTGTATGTAATTAACATTACAAACACCTACTATTCGGTTCACATATCGGATTTAGCCTTCATTCAGTCTTAAATATTTTATCAAAATGTATTTATTTTGTATCCTTCCGGGATAGTACGTCGTAAAAGTTTTCATTCATTTACATCAGGTTCATTGCACAAATTCTAATGACTTCCATGAAAATATACAGTGGATATTGCGCACATACACATTTAGAATCTCTTTTTCCTGAATGTAGCATTTGTTGAAGCTCCCCGGCCAAACGGACTGTGAAGATTTCGTAACAGTTTCCTGTGAAATGCATCGTTTTTATTTATCACTTGCCCATATATATACATATTTGTTCTCTCCGCCTGTTAGTAGCATTGCAGTGGTCATATTTACACATCGTGTGGAATCGTGTGAAATCCTCACAAAATGGCTTGGACTACCAAGGCAGTTTGCATTACGGTAAGAAATTTAAATTAGATAAGTATACGCATACATCTACGTGTATTAAGACTCTCTCATATTTTATTCATTTCAAACAATTCAAGGCTATTGTTTACAATGTTTTATTATCCTAAAGGTAGCCATCTTTAGGGGCTGGAAGCATTGAGAAAGCAACTTACAATCTCTTATGGACCTTAATGAATTGTTTACCAATTTTGTCAGACTACTTTAAATTTTAAAGTGATGAACACTAAGTTAATCCAAGAAAAGAAATTCTCCTCAAATACATAGTAATGTCCCAGAAAGATTTGCTGACTATTAAAGTGAAGTGTCAATTTTTACGTAATATTTATATCGCTTTGAAAGAAATACTAAAATAAATGATATGAATAATTTATGTATTGAGTACTACTGGATACTACTGGACTTAACTGATTTATCAATTAAATACTTACTAGTATTAAGTGTGCATAATGTATCATCAAATCAACAACGTAACTCAGATTCATAATCTCTTTCAAAATCATTACAAGTTTATTCTTGCTTAAAACTTCCCAAATTGTATCATAAAATGTATTATAGTAGCGGTTCATATTCACGAGAAATGTAGTCTGCAGATTATTTGAAATAAATATTTGAATGAATTTCCAACTTTTACTTCCTTGCATAATATGTAAGTAGTATAAAGAAAGTTATGTAATACTGCAGCAAAAAATGGCGATTTTTCAGTAGAAAATTTTGTGTATAGCGATAAAAAGGACAATTTGAGTTTTTGTATATAATAAAGTACTTCCACTAGAACGATGTTGTGTGGGCAGAATCCACGTTTTGCAGATCCTTGACAATGTAAAATTTGTTTACGGTAAAACGTTTGTATATGAACAACGCTAGCGGCTAAACCGTAAACAGAATTTTCACCAAAATTGACAATCTGACTGATGTCGCGGCTCCTTGAAATTGAAGTCGATATTTTCATTTTTGAGGATACTTTGCATGACGCCTCAATGGCATTTTTAAATTTTTTCCCAATATGTATACCTATTTTTTGCATTAAACTTTAACCTCGAATACCGTAAAGGTCCCTTAGAGATGGTGCAGATCTGTTTCGATAAAATATCTGAATTTTCGAATACTGCAATTTTTTTTATTTTTTCGGAGACTCTCTACAACTACAGTATTAAAGATAGAGATTGTTCCTTTTAAAAGATTTTGTTTTGCAAAATTAGATCTTTAAGTGAGAATACATTTTTTTAAACATATTAATAGTTTTCGAGTAATTCTTCGTAAAATAAAGACCCTTTTAAAAACAAGATTTTCTCGAAAACTGCTGCACATTTTTTTCTTGAAACTTTGTGTCATCTAGTGGCACACGCTCTGAATAACATGATAACCAAAAACATCGCCAAAAATGTTGCATGTCCTACAAGCAAAGAAAAAATGACGTTATAAATGTGATCAAAACCAGGAACTATTCTTTGAAAATCTGTAAGTTACTGAGAAATCGGCAGAACCGACAAAGGCGCCGATAGAAACCGTAGATCATACACAAATTAGTAAGAGAGTTAATTTCTTATTTTACATGGCGAGACTCGGGCTTAGGCCCGCTCTTGCGTCTAACCATGCAAATTTTGCTCTTCTCGTTTCACCTCCAGCGGAGAGAGAAAATACTACTCGGGCGCCTGCGCCGAAACAGGCGATTTTGAATTGAGGTTTCTTTTAGGCTTGAGGTTCTTTTACATGTAGCAAATCTACAACATGGGACAGCCATTTTTAACTTCCCCTCCGAAGTAAGCGTTACGAAGGATTTAATCGCCCTTAAGAATCCACGGCTTCGATCGGGTTTGAACCTGCAAACTTGGATACAACAGCCCGATACGCTAATCGTTATACCACTGAACTGGTACGACCCACAACACCCGACATTACATTTTCTGAACGAAGAAATCAACAGGCTACTCAGGAATTCTGTGGAGAACATTTGTTGCATCTCGTAAACATTATTTGAAGCAAGTACCATTAAAATGATATTAAAATCTAAATTCAGCGAAACATTCACGGTCAAAATATTTGTTATTAAAAAAGTTTTTAAAAAATACAATTTTACAATTTTTGTAAAATATTGCATAAAATGTCATCAAATAACACTGCATTTTTTAAAAAAAATTTCCATAATTGTTAAATGCAAAATTATAGCCCAGGACTTAGAAGTCCCGTCAGGAATTGCGATAGGTCTGAGTTAGGCAAGTGGAGTAAATTAAATGATTTTTGTAATAGATGTATTTCATGAACGATTGTACACTTCATTTAACTCCTACTTCATGATACTTATGAAAATTCTTTTTTAATTAATGCAAAAAAATATTTTGCAATGCAGATATTGTGAATGTGCCCTTGATTCAGTTTTTATTGGACTCCATATTTTGCATCGTCCACGTTTTTCAAGATACACAAGCGAATGAATACCTAAGTTCGTTGTGCCTCTGGCACTGAACGATCATTTTTTCTTCTTTTTATGCTTGCTTACGTTTTTAGTGGATTATTCTGCGAAATTAATCCCAACCTTAAAGATCTCCTCAGTTATTTTAGCGGTATATTCTGTTGGCGAATATCTCTGAATAGATCTCAGTCACTGTGTTACAGGGAGCAAACATGCATTCGCATGAACCTAATGAAAAATAATATTTTTGATATGTGCCATTATTTGTTTTTTTACCCTGATTAATGTAAAAAAAAATTCCTATACTTTCCAATGCGGTTTTTCCGTCACATTCACAAAGTTCTTCCGTTTTCTCTCACTTATACTTCACACAAAGAACGTTTCGTGCTTGAAGGTAGTGGTTCCACAATGCCTATGTTATTCTGAACACTATTGTGTATTTCATCATTAAAAACTCTATCAAACACATCTTGTGTCAAATTTACTCCCTCTTTTCATACACGCTGTCATCTTCCTTATTGATGACGTCGTTTTACTAAAATTTCATCTTCCGATAGGGTATTTCGTTCCATTTTAAATCTAAATAAATAAAAACACACATTACCCCAACAAAATAAAACACCTCAATTCTTACCCATCTTATTTCCTGACGGGACGTACGAGTCGCATATAGAAAATCACATATATATGTCATAATGTAGATAATAAATTAAATATTAGGAGACAAAAATGTAAGAAATAGCCCGTCAGGACACAGAGGGATATATGCCAATTTTATTTTATTTCTTTGATTTTTCTCAAATTACGCATTTTTTTACATCTTTGTATACCTACGTATATAGGGAGTAATATAAGTAGTATAGAGAAAGTTCTGTAATGCGATTTTGAGATTTCAGCGGAAATACATGTTTTAGGATCTTTTGATAACGAAAAAGTGTTGTTTTTGTTTTTCGAAACGACCGTCTTCTGTCAGCCCGTCCGTCTCTGAACAACTCTTAGCGTTTAATCTAACCACAGGAAGTTTCCAAAATTAATATTCCGCGGTCGATCTGGCCGGAATGGAAGATTTGCGATAGTTAAAAACATTCTTCAAATTTTGGGGGTACTTTACATGAAGCTCCTGAGAAGCTCCTTGAAATTTTTCCAAAAATCGCCTCAATTTTTTACTTTCCCGAATACATACGTATACATGGATAAGGAAAGTTCTGTACTGCTGCGAAAAAAAACGAACAGCGGATTTTCGGCAGAAACACTTTCATTGCCGGGCACTGATAGCGAAAACGTGAATACATCCAGTTGCTGAATTAAGAAAAACCTAATGGTGCAACACAATGGCACAGACTTTCCCGTTTTACTTTTCTATTTGACATATTCTTAATCTTTCGATTTCCTAATGGAAGAACGATTTTACTAATTTTAGAATATTAAATAACACTAAAACTACGTCATAAATGGCAATTTTCTTTTAAAAAAAATTGGAGACGTTTTTAAGAAAAAGGCGTTTAAGTGCTACTAAAAATGCGAGATTTGAAACTTTTTTTTACAGAAAATGTTTGAGTTTTGAGTTAGCAACAGGTGTCATCCACTTTTTTGTTAACAGACCCGAGTTATAAGCGTTTTTGTGGTGGAAATTCGCCGTTTTGCGGCGCACGATTACATAACTTTCTCTTCATACGAAGCATTTGTAAAGCGAGAAAATAAAAATAATTCACACAGGTTTTTAATGAAATGATATTATGTGCATGGCTTCACTTTCCATAAGAATAATTTCAATTGCACAGCCATATAGAGACATGCTATGTTAACTAGAAAAAAAAATCAAGAGATGAAGGTTTGATCTAAAAAAGGGAGACAGGCACATTCTTTCCTTTCTAATCTTGCAGACGACAATCAATGAACTACGAAATTATGGCTTTCCAACTTCTAAAACACATCTGAGATCACGATTCAACAACCGTAATGCCCAGCATGCTGAGACTTCTAGGAGAAGTTCGTTACGTCAGGCACGTGCCACAGACGCTTATGGAAACTACGAGGACGAAGGAACATGAGTACCAACTCAACGTCGAGCCAACCAGCTCCGGTGTCCCCTTTCAATTCGAGTATTTTGATTCAATATTTTAATAGAACATGTTGAAAAGCATCTACCGCAGTTTTCTTCCAAGCGTCCTTCAAAGATCCTTCTAATCGTACCAGAAAGCTCCAGTGACTTAATCTCTGGACACTTGTGTTTTCCATGTTCAATGGTCAGTATTGCAATGAGACAATTGTCAAATACCATGAAACAAACTAAAGATTTTTTGAACTTCATAAGTAAAATTACTTACATGAGAACTGATTCAGGAAAATGTTTTTAACTTTTTAACATTTTACACCTAATTCCGATTACAGCCGTAATGAACCCTATGAGTTGCCATAAAATTCTTATAATAAGAATAAGTTTTATCAAAACAGTTGTGGGCATAATAATGTTTTTTTTACCATGTTCGTAGGTAGCCCTCGTGGTTCTGCTTTATGTTGCTTGTGAAGCACATCCGGAATATGAAGCCAGGGAGAGAGGAGTAGCAGGTAAAAAGTATAATTGAATAGAAAGAAGTATACGTGAAAGATGTACACTTTCTGATGTACAATTAAAGCTGCCGCAATTTACCTCGAAACATAGGTCTCTACAGACAAGCAGCTAAAGAAAATTCGGATGAAAAATGAGACAATTTGTATTGCAACATAGAGGAAAATAAAATATAAAACCTCAATTTAAACAGTGGTCCAATTTTTAAACCAACAATACACTCAATGCGATTTTCTAATTACGAGAATGTGTATAAAAGTTTCAAAGAACGCGCTTACAGATACAACTTTCTATCAGCTTTACTGTCTAGATACTACAACAAAAGTACATTTTTCCTTCTTCCTGACCTACTCGTAAAAAAGGGAACCTTCTATGGAGGCAGTACAGTAAAACAACAAATCTAATGTGTGATGTCTGATGTTTCTTCACAGGTCGTCAAAAACGGCAAGAAGACCCTGCAGAAGTGCCCATGACCACCGCCCCACCCGAGGCGGCGTCAGACGAAGAGTGCCACGGATCGGGCAAAGGGGAAGGCGGCAAAAACGGCAAGGGGAACGGCAAGTGCAAGGGAAAAGGCAAAGCCAAGGGAAAGGGAAAGAAGAAGAAGGAAGAGGCAGGGGAACGCAGAAAGCGCGACCTGGAGGACGCGAGTATATTCGAGGATGACCAAGAACTGATGGACGCCCTCTTCGGCGGAAACTTCAACTGAAGGCAACATTTGTGTCACATACCGAACACATTTGTGAATGGAAATTGCAGAAGAACATTAAAAAGAGTCATGTGTTTATGAAAAGCCGTTTGTAAAATTGTTATTAAATATCTACAATACACCTTCGTACACGCAAGCTTCCGCGGCTCGAGTTCATTACTTCTCGGCTGTCCGGGTGACGCCGCGTCGTTGGCAGAGAGGCCGACGTTTCGCCTAACATGTCGTAGGCTTCCTCAGGGCAGTGACTGCCCTGAGGAAGCCTACGACATGTTAGGCGAAACGTCGGCCTCTTACAGCCGAGAAGTAATACAATACACCTTCATTTTTCCATGTTCTACTGAACAATTCCTTCATTATAACCGACAAGGAATACAAATTCACTCAAAATACAGAAAACTGTGAAAGTAAAAATACGTTTCAATGAAACTACCAAAGTTAGTGAATAGTTTTTCGTTAATAATTCTGTTTTTATTTGGTACTATAGGTAAATATGAGAATTTGAATTAATAAATAGTCGAGAAACTTCACAGATACAGTAAAGATAAAATCTAGATTAAGACAAACATTAAACCCGCGTACAAACTGCAGTTTGATGTCGTATGAGGAAATTAAAAAAAACAACAAAAAACCAAAAAGCATCTACGTGACGAAAGCATTAAACCGTCGTTTGGGGTGACTTTGTACCAGGACACGGCGATTTGGATTTGCGAAACCAAAGTAATTTTTTACATTTTTTTTATATGAACTAATGTTATGTAACTCCAAAAGTATGTTTTTACATACAAGCCGTTTATTTTACAGTTCTTTCATTTTGAAGGAGATTTGTGTGATATAATACCACCCTCTAGGGTGGAGTGACATTGTCCGCATCCGTCTTTCTTATGAGAACATAGACAAATTTGTAAAGATTAAGGGGTAGAGTGTCTTTGTACCATGCAAGAACATTTGTACCATGCCAGATCCGAAATTGAACTACTTTTCTTGTCAGCTCAAACCGCAATAATCACAAGTACGAGCAAATCGGTGATCCCATTTGGTGTTCAACTTCCTAGAATCGACTACTGGTTGAAGCAACTGAAAGTACACACGCAACATTTAACTTAACAGACATTCTTTAAAGTGGTGCGTGGTGCAAAACCAGCCTCCGGGTCGTAAAGTCACCCCAAATGACTGTATTTTGAAACACAGAAAATTTATAATATAGATTAGAAATTTCTCCACCCTGTTTATATTATTACTAAGGTTTCATTCCCCCAAGAACATTTTCTTCCTTAATTAACACAAGATAAAAACTCATTTACTAGTGGAGTATTTATCACCTCCTAATGAATTTCAATATTAACATTTACATCATCCTGCGTCGTTAAGCGTTAGAAATTTGAACACGTCACAACTAAATTAATATAATATTAAATATTATTTTATTCACAGCTTCTGCATCATCGCATTAAAGCACCAGCAAATCTATTGTTTCGGAGAAACCCTCTAAAACTCTCAAAGGAAAGTAAACGTAGCCTTGTGTTCCTCCTAACTCAACTCTTACATTTTTGTAAAATAAGTACAGAAATCTGAATACAAAGTGTGCAATTTTTTGCGTGTGTTACAGAAATGAGCAACAAGTGCAAACCTATTTTAAAATACCAAGTAGAAAGAATGTTAAAAAATCATAAAATAAATAACTTTCAGTCCCTCTACAATCTATAAGAAGATATAAACCAAAAAATGACGAAAAATTAGAAATTTGTTTTCTTGCATTTATTGGTATTTCACTACACTAGTCACAAAACGAAGAAAATGCACGTTTCCGTGGCAAACATAAATGCCTCCAAATTTGAAGCAATTTATTTTTTAAACTTAATTTACTGGTGTTTGATGAGATATGAAGTAACGTTACATATCTACTGATTGCTTACTAATTTTTATTTAAGTTAACTCTATTACCACAGGAGAGGATTCCTATTTAGGTCCTCTAATCAGTTTCTAATTCTATATTTTAAGTCTAATTTGTTTAGTAATGTGTAATGGAGGTATTTGAAATGTAAAATATTGATAAAGAGATATTCACTTTCCCTGAACTATTAGGGAGTATTTCGATCGGGCGATCTTTGCGGGTATTTCGTAAACCTGCAAAGATCGATTAATGTTCAAATTGGCAATTGAGCAAAAGTGATTACTCACAGCGCGATGTGACTTTTTCATTACATACAGTGACCGATTAGAAATACCCACGACGCGTTGCGACGCATCTTGAGAATTGTTTTCTATTCACGTCGTGTTTTGGGTTAAAAATACGGGCATTGGCCACATTTGGTTTAAGAAAGAAACACATTCTCCCCTGTCTTCGTCAAGAGACCAAAAAACGTTTACAATTCGAAAGCTGTAGTGAACTCATAATTGAGTAACTTGTGGACATCGTTAAATCTAGTATAATAGGGCAATTAACTGTAAATCGTCATAAGTATAATTTATAGGGGATTAAGATATATCAGGAGTGGCGATCATTCTACCAAACGTTAAAAAGGTACATTTGATAGTCAAGTTCTTTACATCGCAGCAGATACATTCTGTCACTGCGATTTAGCGAGTCGGAGCGCGTCCACAAACCTTCCCTTTTGTTATGGCGCGCTCTGTCAAGCTTAGGGTAACTGTTACGACGGCTCTCTCCCTCTATCGTATGTCATTTCAATCATATCCGACGGTCTTGAAGGATGTATCTAGACTTTAGCGGTTACAATTCTTTCACCTTATTTAATTCAAAACGATATCATCAACTGTGTTGTGCAATAAACCAGTGAAAAGCTTAATTGTAACGATATTGGCGACAGTTTGTATCTAACACCAATGACAATATTTGATAACAGCACCACTTTATTATTATCATTGTAATTATTATTATTGAGTAGGTAATTATTTCACATATAAATTAGGTAACCTGATACAATGTGACCAGGTCGAAGGCCTTTAGGCTATTAAAAAATCTACATCCCAAAGCGTTCTAACCTTCTGAATTCTGGTATTTACACCAAGTAGTCTCTCAGTGGCATCGCAGCGAAAGAAAAAGAGAGCATATGATACGGTTGAGGTATATGAATCTCAAGAGGGAAAATATTGTCGTGAGAAGACGAATATATGCTAAAATTCTGCTACTCTTCTCTCTTCTACTCTACTCTAAACTATTCGTAGTATATTTCCCGGGGCTGACGCCACACGCATTCTCCTTTCAGTCTTTGGCTTCTTCAATACACGAAATGAAACAGTACAGAAAATCGTCCGCACCCTCGCCCCTGCGCTTACTGTTCTGGACATCCACTTCCATTTCCCCCTAATAAGTTCATTTAATTATATAATGGTTCGCTTATTTATTTACTGTTTTACATATTATTTACTTACAAACATACTAACTCAATTACTGATTAACTTATTCATTGTTTACTTATTTACTTACTTTTTTCTCTCCCGTCCAGCAAATATGTTCTGTACATTTCTATGTAGTAGTAATAGTTATAGAAATAAGAGTTTCCCATTCCCATCCATATTCCTCTCCATCTTTCGGGTACCAAAGCAATTTAAAAGGCTGGGATGCATTTCAATATCACCGCAAAATACACAGATTTCATTGCCATTTGAGTATTTCAATCTGCGTTGCAGCCACACCCCGACCCTAAACCACACGTAACCTCCTCTTGCGTTGCATCTAAGTTTATGAACGTAACTTTCACAACGCAATACAGGGCAAGTGTGCCTCTAGCGAGCGTTTTTCGGCCGTTGCTGCCAGGATATCTTGCCTTTTCATTTCTGAAAGGATTAGGCAATTTGCGCAAGGCACAAGAGATTTCTTGGAGCGCAATTCTTCCTTTACTTCAATAAACCTAAAATAAAAACGAACATTTTAATTTCCAACCACTCAATATTTAACAAATTATTAAACTTAACTAACGATATAATACACATTTTGAATATAAGTTTTCGAGTAAAACATCTTAAATAATTGTTGTTATTGTCCACGCGATAAAAGTGATGTAATTTTTAGAGAAAACTTCAAGAGAAGTAACGAAAAGGTAACATTTAACTTCACATTTAATCATGCAAAAATCTGCACGTAAATTTATGTGAAATTATCCATCAGAATCAGGAACGTATAGAGGCTTCGCCACATTCCTTCAGGAATGCTCCTCCCTTCGTCCAGAAAAGTCTATAGACAAACATGTAAAATTAACATTCAGAAGTCTATCATGACATTAATTAAAAATGACCCAAAATTAAAAGATCTATCTTAAACACCATAAGTCAAATCTTAAATTACAAAATACGAGTAATAAGAAAATATATTTTAATATCAGAACAAAAATATATATAAGAAAAAACAAAAATCTCAAGAGATATATAAGAAAGAACATATTCAGAACAAAAATCTCTTCAGTGCTGTAATGCTACATCCTGACCCATTATCCAATTGGATTCGAAACATTTCAAATGATAATTAGAATCGGAAGTCGATTTTTGCTTGATATGTAACGGACTTTAAAAGAGGAAGCGTAAATTCATTTCATAATCGCTTAAACAGGAGTCCAGTAAATCACTATATAAGCTCAGTTCTAATCGTCCAGAAGCACTCTGCTCTTCAGCGTCGCTCCCAACGCCAGCGCCATGGAAGCCCTCAAGACCATCGTTGCTTTCGGAGTAAGTACCAGCGTTCACAGCAACGAACGTATAAAGGGTTTTTCATTGGTTTATCTTCACAAGTCAGTGTCGCAACGTTTTTAAATATTGTATTTCCACTAATATGTATTACACTTAAATTTTCATGGGAATTCAACAAAATGAAGAATACCCTTATCTGCTCAGCAAACGTGAACTATCGACCAAAACAAGGCAAAATACAAAATCGATTTTGATGTGAAAAAGATTGAAGATATTCTTGACAAAAAAAATCGGATTTACCAATTTGAGTAATTTCTAAATAGTTCTCGAAGTCGTATTATCACTTAACGTACTTGAACTTGGTTGTTCATATTTTTCTTTAGAATACAGGTCCATTACTCTACTTCTATGGTTGGCAGCTAACAATTAAATCTAAAAACGATTCGAATTCTCACTTCGTAGTGAAATCCGTTCATTTGAGCAAAAAGAGAAATGAGATCAAGCTTGGTTGTAGAAAATGACTCCAATTGAAACACAAAACCCCTCAATTAGTCGCGTCCTGACCGCCGTGGTGGCCGGACGCTCCGTTCGCTCCAGGCTCAATCACGTTGTGTGCGTTCACTGTCTCAGTGGTTGTCAGTGCAATGTTAAACGTGGTAGAAGTGGAGTATTGTTACATGAAGTGATATTGCTTAACTAAGTGAAAAGTTCTTTTTCGTGATCATCATGGAGCCCTCTCAAGTTCATCAATCTTCAGGAGACCAGAACAGTAAGACAACCATTAACTATGCTAAAGTTACCATGCAATCTCTCTTTCCAAAGAAAGAAAATGCTATCATCATAGACTCGGCAAATAGTGCACCAATAGTAGAATTTATTGAAAAGTTATCAACTAAAGTTAATCCTTCTCATATTAAGTTTGCTTCGAAAATATCGAACAACAGACTCTGTGTGTACCTATCCAGCAAAGATATCGCAGATGATCTAGTCTACCATCATAAGAACATTGTTGTGGCTAATCAAGTATTCCCCATAAGACCATTAATCTCCAGGAACAAAAGAATTATTCTGTCAAATGTTTGCCCGAGTATACCGCATCAAGTTATTGAAGAAGCATTACTAACATTCGGTGTTAAAACTGTAGTACCGTTAACATTTCTTCGTGCTGGATTTAATAATCCCAACTTGAGCCACATCCTCAGTTTTCGCCGACAAACATTTGTTTCACCGGATGATGAACATAAATTACCTGAATCATTTCAAGTGTTTATGGATAATGTCCCCCATTGGATATATGTAACCCCTGATGTTCCTATTTGTTTTTTGTGTAAAAATCAGGGCCACATTGCTAAAAACTGTCCAAATCAATGTAACTCCCAATTAACTAATACCCTACCTCTCCCTACGGAAGTAGAAATCACAGAATCAAATAATGAGAGTTTTGATCATTCTAATAATGTTTCTCCCAATGCATTTGAAACTACTCTTCCCGAGAGCGAACTGAACGAAAGTTCTAGCCCTAACCTTGGCCTTGACAGCTTCCCCCCTCTACTTACCTCTCCTCCCCTCGAGCCGACCGTGAGAAACCTAGTTGCCTCAAATGAAAACTCAATGGACGTTGACCTTTCCTGCAACACTGTCAGATTAAAGAGACCGTTATCTACTGTAAGCTCGAATACAGAACTGATTAGCAATCAGTCAGATAGCGAGATTGACAGTAACTCGGAAACCTCTGACATGGATGATAAAACTGTGGAGAATAAAGAAAAAATAAAGAAACAACCCTCCAAAAATAAGAAAAACATTGAAAATATAGTAACCAATTCCACCCTCACTGATTCTGTTAATAACAAGTTAGAAACTGAGGAAACCCTGGACCATAAAAAAACCAACCCCAAGAAAAAGAAGAAAGAAGACAAAGAAGACCCCTCTACTTTAGAACAAACATCAACAAAATCAATTAATGAATTACTTGTTCCAGCTAAAGACTTCATAGAAACTAACCAAGACAAATTTCCACTTAATTTTCAACAACTCACATCATTTATAGAAAACTCTTATGGTGCCCGAGATCCAATAATCATTGCTAAAGACCATACCAAAGACATTGTTGGTTTAATTTTAATGATGAAAGAAATATATCCATACCTCACTGCAAGATCAATAAAAAGCAGGTTGACTAGAATAACCAAAAAGCTTAAAAGAGCTACACAACAAGTTGAAAATAGTGAGACAGATACCAGCATGGAGAACTCAATCATTAACACTAATTAAATTATTACATTGTCAATGATTTTTATTCAAGACTTGGAAGTATACAACATTTGAAGAATTTAAAGGAGAATGCTCATTTACAAGAAGATTCAGAACACACTTCATCTGATTAATTTTTAAACAACTTATTACAAGCATGTTGGTACTTCAATGGAATGTAAATGGATTTCATACTAGATATGAAAGAATACAATTACTATGCCAGCAATATCTCCCAGAGGTAATATGTATACAGGAAACTAATTTCAAACTCAACAATAAAGGAAAAATGAAAGGTTTCAAATGCTTCAATAAAAACAGAACAAATTGTCATCATGCCTCTGGTGGAGTGGCTACATTTGTCAAAGAAAACTTCTCTGCCACCGAATTACACATCAGCTCTGATTTGGAGGTAGTTGCTATTCAAATATCATTCCCAATTAATATTTGCATCTGTAATATTTATATTCCTAATAGTTATGCATTTGAATCCATAGAGATATATAATATTATAAAACAACTCCCCAAACCGTTCTTATTGTTGGGTGATTTTAACTCCCATAATAAATTATGGGGATCCTGTTCTAATGACTCAAGAGGGATGAAGATAGAAACAGTTATTGAGGATACAAACATGATCTTGTTAAATAATGGTCAACCTACCCATATAAATATAAGTAGTGGTAACTTTAGTACTATTGACCTCACTCTAAGCTCCACTAATCTGGCTCACAAATGCAGCTGGTGGGTGGAAGAAACTCCTCATGATAGTGACCACTTTCCAGTATTCACAAAAGTTGATTTTCCATTTGATGTGGATAGTAACACTTATGGAATCCAAAAATGGAAATTTAGCCAAGCTAATTGGAAGAAATATAGTGACATAATCAATACATCCCTTCATGATTTTGACTTCAATAATCTCATGAATGAGAATGTGGATTCCATAGTTACCAACTTCTCAGATATAATTAAACAAGCTGCAAATGAAGCAATAGGAACTTATACACCATCTTTGAAGACCAAATTTGTTCCATGGTGGAATGAGAAGTGTAAAGAAGCTATTAAAATATCCAATCATGCTTACAACCGGTACAAAAAACATAAAACTGACGATAACAAAATTGAATACAAACGAACAAGAGCTCTCACCAGAAGAATCCTTAAAGAGAGTAAAAGCAACTCCTGGAAAAATTTTGTGTCGTCTATTAGCTCGAACAATAGTATAAGAGAATCATGGAAGAAAATAAATGCAATTCAAGGACACAAAAGATATAGCCAGATACATTTTATTCAAGACGGAAATAAAATCATTGCACAATCTGCAGATATTGCCAACGTACTAGCTGATACTTTTGTCAGAAATTCTAGCTCTCAGAACTTCTCCGATGTCTTTCAAGAATATAAAAATGAAGAAGAAAAAGAAGAACTTCCTGATGATTATGATGACAAATGCTCACCCCTTCAACTAAATAATCCCATAACCATGGAAGAACTTCTTACGACCATTGAATCCACCAATAATTCCTCTCCTGGTCCGGACAATATTCCGAATATCCTCATCAAAAATCTCCCCACACTTGGAAAGGAAGTTTTACTAGATGTATATAACTATATTTGGACGAAAAGAGTATTTCCCAAGATCTGGAAGATGGCCATAGTAGTACCTGTTGCTAAACCTGGTAAAGACCCATCCAAATCTGATAACTACCGTCCTATATCACTTACATGTAACATGTGCAAAATACTCGAGAAAATTATCAACAAACGTCTCAGATGGTTCCTTGATACTCAGAAAATCATAAATGATAATCAATTCGGCTTTCGATCTGGACACTCCACTATGTCACATCTAATTAGTGTTGATAGTCAAATTCAGGAGGCATTTATGAACAATCAACACGTAATTGCTGTTAGCCTGGATATAGAGAAAGCGTACGACATGGTATGGAAACGACGGATCTTGAAGATTTTGCAGATAATAGGAATAAAAGGAAATATGTATGATTTTATTAAAAACTTTTCTCTTGATCGCAAATTACAAGTTAGGATCAATGGGCAACTTTCAGATATTAAACAGATTGAAAATGGTGTACCTCAAGGATCCGTTCTAAGCGTGACTCTTTTCCTACTATCAATTAATGATATAGACAAGGGGGTTCAACCACCAGTTATTATAAGAAAATATGCGGATGACATTACTGTACTATGCAAAGGAAAATCTGTCCCATCTACTCAAAAGACCATGCAAAAAGCACTAAACACAATTTTTGAATGGTCTTTGAGCACAGGGTTTAAATTTTCTGCCAAGAAAACAGAATGCATGTTTTTCTCAAAGAGAATTGATACAGTATCTCCTAAATTCCAGCTTGGGACTCAACCCCTTCGCTTTGTCAACAAAATGAAAATTCTTGGACTACAATTTGACCCAAAATTAACTTGGAAGATCCACATACAAGAACTAATAATGGAATGCAAGAAGAGACTTAACGTTATTAAATGCCTCTCCAACAACAACTGGGGTGCTGATAAAAACCTCCTGCTATTAACATATAAAGCTATCATTCGATCAAAAATCGATTATGGTTCGCTCTTATACCAATCTGCTAACAAAAAAGAGCTGAGGAAAATAGAATCAATACACAATAAAGGGCTTAGAATGTGCACTGGATGCTTCCACACCACCCCTATAGGAAGTATACTTATTGAAGCACAAGAAACCTCATTAAACCACCGAAGGAAAACTCTCAATCTCAAGTATGCTGCCAGAGCTGCCTCGTCTACTAACCCTATAATACACAATGACATTTTTCCTCAGCTACAGAATATCTATAATAGTCACTTTCGATATAAACCTATGTACAGTAGAATAACCCAGCAACTTAAAGAACTAAACATTAAAAGTATAAGTGCTGAGAAACATAGACAATTCCAAATACCGCCATGGACCATAGAAAAAATGACATTAGAGCTATCACTCACTGATTACAACAATAGCAATTTAACAAAAGAAGATTGGAACACACAATTTAAAGAAGTAATCCAGAAGTATAAAAACTACTCCCATTTTTATATTAGTAACAAAAATAGTGAACAAGATACTGAAGCCATCGTATATACACCCAATGAAAAATTTAGTTTCTTACTACATCACTACTGCAGTTCTAATAGCACTGAAAGTTATGCTTTAATGACAGCACTAAAAATGATATATCAATCGCTGGACTCAAATATAATAGTATTCACAAACTCACTCTCTACAATAAAACTATGCTCCAACAAAACTTCAAACTCTGAAATGGCTGTCAAGATTCAAGAACTACACCATCTTATTCAAAGGCTTGGTAAAAAACTTGTTATCTTTTGGATTCCCCCTCTTCTGGATATACCACTGGCTGCACCAGGAAGTCAGATTCCAACATCACTAGTCGACCTCCGGTCAGTAAAAAATGTGCATAACATAGCACACACGACAAATGATATCTGGAAGTACTTGTATGGAAAAATGAAAACCAAGTGGAGCGAAGATTGGAAAATTTATAAGGCTAGTAGTATTCATAAGAAGATAAAAAACTTCTACAACCTGCAAACTTCAAAAAAATTGTGCCGCAAAGATCAAGTTACAATCACCAGAATTAGATCAGAACACACGAGGCTTACTCACCTCTACCTAATAAACCAGAATACTCCCCCAATTTGTAATATATGTAATGAACAAATAACAATAATACATATTATTCAGGAATGTCCTATGTACAATCAATCCCGCCAAACAATCTTACAGAACTTTAATTCTGATGCTTTACTTTATTCAAGCTCCCTACAAGAAAAAATTTTAAAATTTTGCAAATCAATTAATGTCGAACTGTAAAACAAACTGTAATATTGTTTTTAAGCATACGTACTGTGTAAATTATCACATGTAGTAAAATATTTCCAACCCCTGGTGTAATATAAACTGTAATGTCTCACTATTCACTGAACAAAAATGTATAATTGTAAAAAAAAAAAGTAACCATGCTATGTAAACTTACAGAACCTTGTAAACTTAATGTATGTACCTTATTGTAAAATTACAGAATAGTCGCTAATAACCTCGCAGTTGATGCGACTATAAATAAATAAATAAATAAATAAAACCCCTCAATTGTAAAATGAAAAATTACCGCGAAAAACGCCGTTTCCGTTGACGTAAGAAGCCGAACCGGAAACGGAAGGTCGATCGCATCATCAGCCGAGGCCATCACACAAACACTACTTCCGGCGGAAAACTCAACTACTCGCCAAAAAAACTTCACATTGCTCTACTCCTAAAATGTCCCTAAATTTCAGAGCCACGACAAGTTAGTTCACTTACAAAAGAATTCAAAACTGGCCATGAATTTTGTAGGGAATTTTCTTTATGTTTCAGCACACGTAAACGTGGAGGAAACTGTTTCTTTAAAGATTAATATCAAAACACTAAAATAATGTGTAGCAAGAAAGAAACTTCTTCATCAACCTAATTTTATCATGTCATTCGTGTCAATTCAAAAAAAATCCTCCTAACGAAAAGAGCACATGAATGCAAAATACGAGGTCGGCTGAAATGCATAGGTGAATTAATATTTCAAACAACCCGTCAGATGAACCGCAGTCATGCCATTTTCACGTCGATCATGCTCTCACGTCACATAACCAAATCACTTCAATTTTATGTTTTTGGACGCGTGAAAAATCCATTTTCTGAAACAGATATGCTTGAGTGCGCGCAGGTAATGTCCTACGTGCAAATCAGCTTTGTTTCACAACCGCTAGGTGCTTCTCCGCAACACAGCCCTTTTTCAATTGCGGCCACCCCCCCCCCCGCGCAGCACCGCCCTGAGGCGCGCGTGTGCATAGGAAGGGATGGCAACAAAACTCCCATGGTTTTAAAACAGCCATATTTTCGAGAAGAAACATCGATATTATTACATCGATGTTTTCAACAGCCATTGTCAACTGTCACTACTGTCGACCCACAGGCGGCACGAAGCCGTTTGTTACGCGCACTCTTCCTCCAGTATTGTTCAGCCATGCCAATCAATGCCAGTCCTTCGTTATTTTGCACGTGGTAATATAGTTGAACTACAATTTGGACCTTATCTGCATAGAGCGTTGCTTGTAATATTACGATGACAGTCTAATTTAAAGCAGAATATACTTTAAACTTGTACTGACGTGTTATGTATCGTATTAGAACGAGGGCATTTTACTTTGAAATGTTTCAACATATTTAAAAACATCTGTATTTTAAGCATGGTTGTTTTCCTGGAAATCGAAAATCGCTTGGTGGTGACTTGAAGTCTGGATGTGCTAGGTGGCGCTGCTGGCGCTGCTGGGCGCGTGCGGCGAGGCGCGGCCTGCCCGGGACGGCGCTGCGCCCGAGCTCTCGCTCAACCCGCACCTGGCCGACGCCCTCAGCCTGAGCGGCTTCCTGGACGGCGTCGCCGCCGACGCCGACGCCCTCGAGCGGCAGCGCCGCGACGCCCTGCACGCCGCGCTGCTCGGCGCCGCCGACGGCCTCGCGCCCTACTTGGACGGCGAGGACGCCCCGCGCGCGCGCCGCCAGGCCCCGGAGGAGGGCGGCGAAGAGGGAGGCGACGCCGAGGAGGGCGGCAAGGGCAAAGGCAAGGGCAAGGGGAAGGGCAAGGGCAAGGGCAAGGGGAAAGGGAAGGGCAAGGGCAAAGGCAAGGGCAAGGACAAGAAGGAAGGAGGGCAAGGTGAAGAGCAACCAGCAGAAGAGTAAGTCTGCGGAGGACGGGCCAATAACCTTGAACAAGCTGCCGGCGACCTACATCTTCGAGCCGGAACACTGACGCAGCGAAGAATGTAGTTACAACTGTTCAATAAATTGTGCTAAAGTAAACCACTTGTAGGCTATATTTATTTCAAACTCCTCGCCATTCCTTTTTCAATTATCAACAAGTTATTCAATTGGATTTTTTTCATGCACTAGCACTTTGTGAAATCGTGTGTTATATTCAGATAAGGAGGACAGCACACCCAGCACACTGTATAAACATTACATCCACATCCTTTCTGAAAGTGAAAAAAGGATTTGAATACTGCCATTATTTATTTGAATTCCGAAAATCATCTATTAAGATCTCATTCAGTATTCTTTATTAACAATACAACACCATCATTAAAGATAAATCAAACAAAATTGGGAACCTACACTACACATTCTCGGTAGATATTAAGAGAAAAAAACAAGCAATTGTCTAAATCACAAAATTGTTGAAAATCCAAATCAAATTCGGATCTGAAAACTGGAGATTCCAATTAGCAATGCTACCTAAATTTGAATAATGCTCTACTCCGAAATTAATTACTTTAAGAGTAGAAAACAAAATTCATAGAGAGAGAACTAAATTTTCAAGAGAAGATTTCAAAAATTCTAATGACAATTCCCATCTTAAGAGCCTAGAAAACATTTACAGGCAAATATAAACAAATTTCAATAAAACAATAATCAAACCAAGTATATCATGACTTTAATACCACGTACAGAATATTGAAAAGAAATCATTTTGTACTGACTTTCATATTAGAGGATTCACACCTTCCCACTACCAAAAATCTTGATAAAAGTATACAATAATAAACTTCCAAGAACAACTTCACAAAATATATTACAGATTAAAAAAAAATCAACGTCCCGTCTACAGAGGCTAATATGACGTACACATTTTGCCGCATCTTAAATATTCAAATTCCAACGAAAAATATCACACGGTCAATTGTTGTTACAGTTTGTGACATTTTATTTCAACAATGAATTTTGTTTTGCAATGTACACAACACATATGATTGACATCTCTTTTAACAGAGCAGAATCTTTGTGTACTAAATCTAGTATCCTGAACGTAGGAAGTTCATGCAAATAGTGAAATAAACATGACTACAAAATCGAAATACTTTCGATTCAAACAGTTTAATTTTATTCACATTTGTTAATTTGGAATCTGATGTATTATTTCATTTTAATGAACAATTTCTTCGCTTTAGTAGAGGAAATGAAAATTACTATATCTAAATTTGGGGATATAATCGTCAACTAACTTCTCCAAAAGGCTCCCAGTAGTAGCAGTAGAATTTACAGGTAAGGACAAAGAAGAAATAGTCCTTGAAGTCCGCGACTGCAACTCACTACGTAACCTGAAAAAACCAAGAAAAACGAAAGTTCCAGTACTGATCTTGCAATCCAATGTACTGCAAAAGGTCCAAATACTCTTATCATACATCCCCATAAAAACAATATAACCGTTAGCAATATATCTTGTTACAATTACGCAATACATAGCAAATCTAGTCGAAACGTACAGAACTTCCCGATCTCGTATTTAAGCATCCTTTCCCGTACCCTTAAAACCTAGATCAAACTCAATTGAAAGTTTAACAACTCAAACCAATCACACAATTGATATTCTAATTTGTCAAACAAATCAAACTAACATATCTCCACAAACCAAAATTTGTAGATATTGCTCATATATCAAATCACCTCATTAGCGCAATAAATGTTTAATTCCAGAATTCAAAATGAATATAGTATAGACAGAGTAAATGACCAAGGAGGAGTCCTAATCATCATTAAACAATATATTCAATATTAACAGATCATCCCACCACTCTCCCTTGGCCTCGAAGTAATAGCAATTAAAATCTCATGCATTACAACATTGATCTCAACATACTCTTATCATACATCCCCATAAAAACAATATAACCGTTAGCAATATATCTTGTTACAATTACGCAATCCCACAATTACGAACTCAATGACCTCAATGCTATGAGACCTCAATGCTCAGCTCTATTCATAAGGATGCCATTTCAACACCTCTGTAGGCAATGTGCTTAGTAAACTTCAATCCTAAATTCCCTTCTTTACTACTGTTCCCCTGGACCAAACATACTATTCCTTCGATCCCAGAAAAAAATCAGACATCCTCGACATAAGGCTAACAAGTTTCAATTCCCAATTAAAGAAACTTACTTATCATAAATTAAATTCTCACCGCATCCCAGTTTTCTTCACCCATCTCTGTTTCCCTTATACACTCCCTAAACATACTAAACTAGGAAAACCCGGCAGACGTTGTTCTGCCCTTCGTCTCCCTCTTTTCCTTCCCATCGCCCTTTCTCACGGTCTCTTCCTTCTTCCCTCACCTTGTCCTTGTCTGTCTGTCACTGTCTCTGCCGCTCTGTCCCTTTCATTCACATTTACTTGCAGATTCAGCACGTCTATGAGCAGGTGAGGTAATATCGAGAATTTTGGGGGTACTTTAAATGAAACCCTACGAACATTTTCCAAATATTCTCAGAAACCCTTCCAATTTTTTTCTTTAAATTTCTTTTAAGAATAGAGTAAAATACATTTTCAAAAGTGGCATAGGTTCCATTTTCACGGATAACCCTGAATTTTCTGAAATTACGAAAATTTGAATATTTTCTACGTCTTCCAATCGCTACAAAATTGAAGATAGACATTTTTCCTTCAAAGTTTGCCCTCCATAGTGAGTTCCCTTATTAAGGTCATATACGTTTTTTTTTGACAATTTTAGTGGTTTTCGCGTCATATTTGCAATTGTGAAAACTAGCTCAAAATTCCGCAATTTCAGAAACGCCCAAAACCCATTTTCTCATTTTTCTTCAAACTTTTCAAACGGATAGTGCTAATTGCACTCTTTAATATGACGTAAAGTTCAATTTGGAGTATTTTTTTACAAATATACCCATTGCGATTGAGGACGAAGTTTTTATGTTCTTTAATATTTTAAAATTAATATTATCCTTCTACCATTAGGAAAATTACGATAATGTAAAAAAAAAGTACTTCAGGTAGCGATAGATGGCAACTGGACTAAAATGTGGCAATTCCGAATAGCTAGCCCAGACCCAAGGAATTAGAAAGCTAATGCGGGAAAGTCTGTGCCATTCTGTAGCACCACTAGTTACTTTTCCGTATACGTACGTATATAGGAAGTATTGTACCTCGTATAGCGAAAGTTATGTAATGCTGAGCGAAAAAATGGCGAACACATTTTCGGCAGAAAAAACTTCGTTGCCAGGCCGTGATAAATAAAAAGTGGAGAAAACCAGTTGCTAAATTAAGAAAAAAATCCTCTATCACGTGGTGTAGCCAGAATCCCTGTTTTGGGGTTCCTTGATACCGAAAAACCAATTCAAAGTAAGATGTCCCGTGGTCCGTCTGTCTATCCGTTCGTCTGTCCGGTGTATGTGAACAACGTTTGCGCCTAAACCATATGTACGATTTCTTCCAAATTGAAGAAACCCCGATCCATCTGGCGTGAGCTCTGAGATTTTGAAAAACATTCATTAATTTTTGGGGGTACTTTACACGTGACCCCCGGACATTTTCTCAAAACGGCTCCAATTTTTTTCTTTAAACTTTTGTTAAGTATAGTGTCTAATGTACTCTATGAGATGACATAAACGCCATATTGCTCTATTCCTTTTCTTTTCGAAAAATTATAAAAATGTAATTGTTTGACTTGTCACATCGGTATTATTTAATTTTGCGGCCATTTGTTCCCATTATTATATTTATGAGTACATGTGCTTTAAATAATGTCAAGTAAAGTTCCTCGAAAACTCAACCGTTTTCTGTGAAAACTAGCTCAAAATTGCGCATTTTCAGAAATGCTCAATCGCCATTTTCTCAAAAATTACTTCAATTTTTTTTCTTCAAACTGATCGAACGGATAGTGCACTCCTGAATATGCCGTAAATTTCAATTTGGGGCATTTTTTGTTTTTGCAAAAATTGTACAAATGTAATTATTTTTGAAAGATCTCTCACACCTTTAATACGCACATTACCAGCAATTTGTAAAGACTATTGTATTTATGAGTTTATGTACTTCAAAGGACTTTTAATGAAGTGTTTCAAAAACTCAAAAATTTTCTGTGAAAAAGAGCTTCAAATTTCGCATTATTAGTACCGCTTAAACGAAATTTTCTTAAAGACGGCTCCAATTTTTTCAAAGAAATTTGCTATTTAGGGCGAGGTTTTATTGTTCTTTAATATTCTAAAATTAATATTTCCGTTCTACCATTAGAAACTGGAAAAAATAAGAAAATGTCAAAAAAATGTACTTTGGGCGGCGACAGATGGCAGCTGGCACGAGTAATTGGCAATTCCGAATAGCTAGCCCAGACCCAAGGAAATAGAAAACTAATACGGGAAGGTCTGTGTCATTCTGTAGCATCACTAGTTTCACAGGTAATTTCCGCAATTATCCTTTAAATCCAAACAATGTTACAATACTTTTATCAAATATTCAATGTGGCAAGCAATTTAATATCAATCAATATACTAAATTGGAATGCTAATCCAAATAATGCATCACCGAAAAACAAAGTCCCACGTCACCAGAACCTAAAACTGTAGCAGTAACTGTCAAATTAAATTTCGAATTTTATAACATACAAGCCCCCAAATTCAAATTGTCCTTAATACTATTTTATAAATAAATGTTCAAAAATAAAAATAGCAACAAAACTTCTAACAGATTTAAACAGTTTTTTAAATAATTTCTTTATTATCCTCGTTGGAAAATATTATGTCTTTCAAGATTTTTTTATGTTACAAATTATACACAATTATTTTTATTTATCTATATTTCATCATACCTGTACAATATTTGAAAACAATAATATCGAAACAAACTACTAAGGAAACCTAGGAAAGGTCCTTCAGAAAAACATATATATATATATATATATATATATATATATATATATATATATATATATATATTATTCAGATAAACATATATATCATATTTGGATTAAGAAATACATGTTGAATTTAGGAATGTTTGAACCTGTTTTACAGCTAATTACGGAGGATGCAGTAGGTGTTTAGAATATCTTGTTTTGATTCGAGGAAAAAGATTGACTGATTAACCTAGATTGTTAAAGGAGTGGCTGGGAAAGAGGAAAGAGAGGAGTAGAAATTGGAAGAGAGTTTTAGAATCCATGTTTTTAGTGGTTCTATATATACTTCTTTTAAAATTGTATCATTTCTAATACACCATGGTTCTTTTAAAACATTTCTTAAAAATTTATTTTGAAGTACTTGTGGTTTTTGAAGACTGCTTTTAGCGGAACCTCCCCAAATTGGGCAGGCATAAATCAGTGAAAGACGTATAATGAATTTAGATATTATTAATCGTGAGTCTATTGATAAATTTGATTTTCTATTTATGAATGGATAGAATTTTAATACTTTTATGTGTCTGTTTTTATATACTAATGTTATAAGACATGTGGAGATTTAGGTCATCTTGGAGATTGTCTCTACCTAAAAGAAGATCACAATGTGTGGTAAATATTGCCGTGTGATCTGCAAATAAGGCAATGTCTGAACGTATGATTTAAATGGTAAAAATAAAATATAGGGTTGGAATGTCACAAGGCAACTATGAATCAAACTACAATCTTTTGTGACCTACAATAAACTGCATAAATCCCTAAATGAAACTAACTACTATATTTCTACCGGTAATATTACACTCACCATCCTTGACATCAGCATTACTACAAAAACATATAAATATATGCGAATAAAACAATTCTTAACTGGATTTACACTTAGTCCGCTACCCTGTAATAACCTTACAAATTTAAGATCCAACTCTTTAATATCACTGATTGATTGTTAGTGATTCCGGGCACTCAACTACTGAGGTCATTAGTCCGGTAAGTGTAGTGCATGCCTTTTTCATCACGAGGTGGCGGTGATTTCCCACCGCTGAATGGCGAGATCGGGCGCCGATCTACCGTCGACTAGCGGGTTTTTCCACAAACTAGGTATCTCCCACCAGCGGGGCACCGCCTCAGCCGGGACTTCCTCTAAGCCCCGACCGATCTCCCGGCATGCGTCGTAGTGTAGTGCAAGGGGTAATGCTAGTGTGTGTAAGGGGTGGGAAAAGGTCAGGGAAGAGGAAGGAAAGATCGCGCGCGGTCCTAGCCCGTTTGTTAGGATACTGCTCCGGCATTCACCTGGAGTTGATCGGAGAAAACTACCGATCAGAGCAACCGGCCGCTAGAATTCTCCTCCAGACAGCGACTGAATTCGACCTAGCTGACAAGCCAGTGACGAAAACCCTGCCGACGTCGGGACTCGAATCTAGGACCTCCCGGTCAAAGTCACTGCAGTGACATCAGTTGGTGCACTGAGCCATCTCTCCCGGACTACTTCAATTTCATAATTTCATTTTTTTCTGTAATATGATTTCTGTATAACAGCAATATTTAGGTGAGGGAAAGAGTTCTAATATTAGGAAGATATGTATTTCCAAACATGAATAGTACTCTACAATCAGCTTTATATTAACTGCAGAAGACGAGTAATGAAATAGTTGTATAAATAAAAAGGATCTCTTAACACACATGCAAGGCATAACAGTGTTAATGTATTAAAGAGCTTTTGCGCGGCGAAGCGTTACAGCAATCGACGTGCGCAGTTGGAGTTTCGCATAATTTTGGGCAACTGCGCTTGCACAGAGGATCGAGCTACGCTTGCAGTCGATTTCTGCACGTGACGCCGTGGAATAACCCCTTATTCAAATCACGGACCAGTAAACAGATCACAGGACTGACCACTGGCTGTTTCGTGTTTCCGAGCGACTCAACTGCTATGGTCATTAGACCCGTTTGTGTAGTGCATGATTTTTATCGCGGATGGTAGCGGTGTTCCTTCCTCGCTGGGTGGTGAGATCTGGTGCCGACCTACAAGTCAGCTCGCGTAGTATACCCCATTCTGGTATTACCTTTCAGCCGGACATCGCCTCAGCCGGGACAAGCTCTAAGATCCCTCCTGCTCTCCCGACAGGTGTGGTAGTTTAGTGTATATACGTGTAAGGCTGAGGATAGGACAAGAAGGATAGACAATCGCGCGCGGTCCGTAGCCCGATTGTAAGGGTTCTGCTCCGGCATTCGCCTGGTGTTGATGGAGGAAACCACGAAAAACTACCGACGAGAGCAACCGGCTGCTAGATTTATTCTACAGACAGCTGCTGTATTCGACATAGTCCCGTCGAGACACGAACCCTAGGACCTGTCAGTGAGAGGCGCTCTCAACCACTTCAGCCGCTATCTTGCCTTCCTCCTCCGGGGCCGCGGCTCGATCTCCGTTGAAGAGAAGTGGAATTTATGGTCCACATAGCGAGTTCGCCGTTTAATCGGGGGTTCTTCTGTTTCCCCTGACTCTCATTCCATCTTCGTGCTCATTTCTTCATTATCTTGACACACACGCATTGCCAGGGAAATTCGACGAAGATAGTGTTGAAATTCTGGCTTCGGAACATCGGCCATAAGCCGTCTCCTCAGAAATTCCTTCCATAAGATAACACGTGTTTCATCCTTTTCAAAAGTATGAAAAGGTCAAATGATTATTCAATGGTTACGTGCAGCAATTGCAAAAAAGATCCGTAATTGATCTGACATGTACCTGATTGGAAGTTTCATACTATTTCCATTTACAGAATTAGGCAACATGATCACATTTCCGGCAATGCAAAACACTTACGGCATTTGTAACCGGACGATAGCTATTTTCTACATCGTTTGAAATATGTAATTTTCAGTAATTTGGAAGGGGTCTGATTGTGTCCGTTACATGTCACAGTCCTATATAAGCTGGTCCACAATTCATTAACATCATTCCGATCTTCAGGAGTCCTGCAAACTACATCAAGAACAATGGCAGTGAGCAAGATCCTCATTACTCTGGGGGTAAGTGAAAATTTCTCTCTTGAGTACGGGAACGTCGAAACCACTTTATTATTAATAAACTTCCGTTAACTTTTTTGTTGGGTATGCACACTTAATTTCTGTGATACAGAATTCTTCAAAAGTAAATGAACTGCCATTCAACATTTTCATTATTATGAAGAGAATTATCAGATTTCAAACTTTGCCAACTGGGTGCGGTTCGTACAATACTTTTCAATAACGTGTTCTGACAGATTAAAAGTAATATGAGGTAGTTTATACTTGCAATCAAACGAAGCGGATGCGTTGAATCAAAAGTAGTGTTCATAACCAGGAGAATGAAAACATCCCAATGCCGTATACCGAACAAATCCAGGCACATATGGTGCAGCACCTGCTTATCTCGCTCCACGATAAGTTATCTTTGGAACCCAGGAACTATTGCGTGGTCATACTGCATATACAACGTCGGCGAACAATACGCTATCATTACAAAATAAGAATAAGCGCTAAATTGTAGGTTCTCCACTGTTCTTCCAGGTATTCAAGCTACCCTTCATAATTAACCTCATGTAAACACTTTTTTTAATTTTTCATATTTGAACACTGAGCTATTTCGTCGATCTAGTAGAAGTAAAATATTTGTGATAATTTGGGAATCAAACACTTCATTTTATTAATTTATCACTCAGTTTTAGAGAGGAATTCATGGCAAGGGGCGCTCATGTCAATGTTTGGCAAAGACGAGTTTGGGAAAATAATAATTTTTACGGGAACTTCGATTGCAGCATAGATCAAAATAATGAAAAGGGACCCAACTTGGGAACTTTCAAAGACTTTAAACAGTTTTAGTAAAGCTTCGAATTTCTTCCCTAATGAAATTTTCCTTTACCACAAAAATGAATTCAAACAAATTGATTCGTCATTTTTTCAATTGAGAACACAAAATATTGAGAACACATCAGTATAATCCACTTGGCACAACAAATTCATGCAACCGTGATAATATTAAGTTTTGGCAGAATTTATTTATGCATGACGTCATTACATTTACTATTTCTTCAAGGGTCTCAATTGATACTGTTTTTGTAATTCAGGAATACATTGCTCCATTTTGCAATGCAGTGCTACGCGCATCTTCGTCATGTGGAGATCTCACATAGAATTAGTTGGAATGGCGGAATCTCACTATTATTCAAAATATGTATCCAATTCTTTCTCAAATTTTATTGTTAATTTACACATGATGTTACCTTTAATGCAATACACGGAACCAACAGAGCATTCTGAAACGTACCGCGTTGTAGTAGAGAGCATTACAAAGACGTAAAAACAATAGGTAAATCGCGATCGCAATTATTAGATGGACACACTGCTAAAAATTAAATTAGTAGTTGTTTATGTACAAGAACAAGGCCTGAAAGTTACCTAGTTATTAAGTGGGTTAGTCCAAAACGCACATGTGAGTATTTTTTGTTACTTTAAATTGCCACATTCAAATTTCAAAACACACAATCTGTTATTATCACTTCGAAAAGTTACTCTTGATTGTTCTGTGGTTAAGCCTTCTCTATGGGTGCTTTTATTCTTTATCAAGTATTACAATCCCTTGGAAGCTGGTTATTCACAGTAATGTCAGAGAGTTTCGCAGCAAACTGCATTTTCGTGCCATTGTAAAGAAAATGGAAGCCGTAAATTGTGCGATGTCTCCTAAATCTGGAAGTGCTCATCATAAAACTAGAATTTTTTCGATGCAATATGAGGCAATAATGATGATATTTAATGATTTTGAATACTTGTCAAAAGTACACTATAAATAAAGTTCTTTTCATTACGACTGAGCCAAAAGTGTTACATTGGAAGAGCATGGACTCCCAGCACTCGAATAATTGTTTCCGGTCGTTGCACTGCTACGTCCAGAAGTGAGTGCGTGCGTTGGTGTGCGCTTTTTTTTCGATTTTCCCCCGCCAGTTACCCTGGAGGGGCAGGAATTTATTCAATAACGGGGCGTACATTTGAACTCCAGCCGATTAGGCATTTGGAGATTGGGAGGGCTGTAACTTAAAAATCCTAACTTATTATTAAGTTAAAAACTATTATAGGGTTGGCCTCTTTGGGCCTAGCCTAGTTTATTTGCAGTGATTTAGACAGATGTTGATAAGTTGTTGAATGGCGTGCGCAGCTGGCGCTGCTGGCGTTGCTGCACGTGGCGTGCGAGGCGCGCGCGGCCGCGCAGGAGGCCGCCGCCCTGGACGAGCAGGGCGACCCCTTGGGCCTGGAGGGGCTGCTGGAGGCCGCCGCCGCGCAGCAGCTGCAGGAGCGCCAGCGCCGCGCGGCCGCCGCCGCCGAGGAGGGCCTGGGCTACCTCTTCAGCCCCGACGAGGAGGACCGCGCGCCGGCCGCCCGCGCCCGCCGACAGGCCGACGAGGAGGGCGGCGACGGCCCCGAGCCCGCGGGCGACGACGAGCCCGGCAGCAAGGGCAAGGGCAAGGGCAAAGGAAAGGGGAAGGGCAAGGGCAAGGGGAAAGGAAAGGGCAAGGGCAAGGGCAAAGGGAAGGGCAAGGGCAAGGGACAAGGCGAAGATGGCGGGGAGCAAGCACCTCCTGAAGAGTGATTGGCAACTGTCTGCAAGGTAGCAGGGCAGCTGTCTGTCTGTCTGTCTGTAGGGTATTCCAACAGCCTCAGCGGATCAAATGATGTAAACGTTTACGTTTAATAAAGAGACAGGTCACGGAAATAACTTGTGAATATGTGTGTGCCTATTCCGTGTGTTCATAGAATATTCCACGTATCTCCTTCGCTCCATTCCCTAAATCCAATTCATATTCAACAATTTCACGCCAACATTCTGTAATGTTCAATTGCTTCCAGCTTAACGAAGCTAAGTTTTCAAGAAATCCATTCATTGATGAAAACAATTCTCGAAAGTAATGACATCTCTGAGTAGAAAAGATTTGAAAACTCATCCAATAAAATGTAATGGTCCGCACTCCACTACATAGTTTTCGTTCAGTTAATTTGTCAAACGCGAAGGTTAAACCCTCATCGACAATATGTATAAACAACTCTTTTGTTTACCAGCATCGTGCTCATTCACCGCCAAGAGAATGATTTAAAAGGATAAGTTGGTAAACGATGTCTATTGATGGTATCTCCGTGTCCGCTGACTAGCGGGATGTATTGTTGAACGCGCAAAAGCTGGCGCAATACGAATAAAAATTAAAAGGAGCATTTTTGAAGGCATCAGCTCATATGATAAATTAGGAACCAGTCCACAAAACACCCAATCTAATAAAACTAGTGGTGCTACAGAATGGCACAGACCCATATTAGTTTTCTATTTCCTTCGGTTTCGGCTAGCTTTTGGGAATTGCTACATACTCGAGTCAGCCGCCCAAAATACATTTTACTAACATTTCACTAATTTTTCAGTTTCCTAATGCTATAACAGAAATATTAATTCTAAAATATTAAAAAACAGTAAAACCTCGTCCTAAATGGCAATTTTCTTTGAAAAATTTTGAGCCATTTTTTAAACAAAATTAAGTTTAAGCGCTACTAAAAATACGAAATTTGAAGCTCTTTTTCATAGAAAATTTTGGAGTTATCGAAAAACATCATTTGAAGTCATTTGAAGCACTTACACTCACAAATACAATAGTGTTTACAAAACGCTGATAATGTGCATATTAAAGGTGTGGGAGAAAAAGAGGTCTTTCAAAAAATTACATTTGTGTAATTTTTGCACAAACAAAAAAATACCCCAAACTGAACTTTACGTTGTATTAAAGAGTGCAATTAGCACTATCCATTCGAAAAGTTTGAAGTAAAAATTTGGAGCCATTTATGAGAAAATGGAGTTTGAGCGTTTCTGAAAATGCGGAAATTTGAGCAAATATGCAGCGAAAACGGTTGAGTTCTCGAGAAACATTACATGACATTATATAAAGCACATGTACTCGTAAATATAATAATGTGAACAAATCGCCACCAATCTAAATATTACCGGAGACAAGTGGGAGACAAGTCACAAAATTAATTTTTGTAATTTTTGAAAAAACAAAAGAATAGAGGAATATGGCAATTAAGTAATTTCATAGAGTACATTTAGCACCGTCCCTACCAAAAGTTTAAAGAAAAAAATTCGTCGTTTTCAAGAAAATCTTATTTTTGTAATTGTTTTAAAATTGCAAATTTTGCACTCAATACTGCGCAAAAACAACTATAAATTTCAAAAAAGATGAACATGACCTTAATGATAGAACTCACATTGGAGAACAAATTTTATTTGGAAGAATAATCTCTATCTTCAATTTTGTAAGAAGACGCCGAAAAAAAATTCAATTTTTTGGAAATTTTCGAAAATTCAGAGTTAAACGTAAAAATGAGACGTATGCCACCTGTATAAGTGATAAGTGTATTTTACTTTATCCTTACAAGAAATTTAAAGAAAAAAGTTGGAGCCGTTTTTGAGAAAATTTTGAAAATGTCCAAGGGGCTTCATGTAAAGTACCCCCAAATTTTGAAGTAAGTTTTTTTAAAATTGCGGAGCCTCGAGTGGACGCAGATCAACCGTGGAATATCCATTTTAGAAGAAATCGCACGTATGGTTTAGGCGCTAGTGTTGTTCACAGACTGACAGACAGACGGACGGACGTTTTGAAAAAACACACTTTTTCGGTATCAGGGAACCCCAAAACGTGTATTTCCGTTAAAATCTCGAAATCGATTTTCCACAGCATTACATAACTTTCCCTATATTACGTACTTCGAATATACGTGTGTATACGGGAAAGTAAAATAGTATGTTTGTTTTTAAGAACTTACTTGTATTTTGTGGGGTCAATCTTAAACAACGCGATACTTTTAGTCTAACAGTCGCAAATCTGCCCGGAACCTGTCCGCCAGGCCCTCGACGCCTCGGGCTGCCCCCTCCCCCGTTTGTCTGGCGCCCGGCCCACCGCCTCCCTCAACTCCGCTGAACACTTGCATTGGAGACACCGCCGCCTCCAAATCGCTGTTGAAATCGGACTCACTTCTCATGGACAGGGTTGTTGTATACGATAGCATCGCGAATCTCTCTGAACTAATGTGAATACTACTCTATGGTAGTAATTGCAACGTTCTCAGACGTGCAAATCTTCTCTGAATTAATTGTGTACGCCCGTAAATAGTGATCAACAACAACTACTCAGAACTTCGGAATGTTACATAACTACCGAGAACTACCAGATCTTCTGGTCTACGTAGAACTGCTAGCTCTTCTAGTCTCAACGCAGAACTGCTAACACATCATGTATATGCTGCAAAAAACCACTCCAGGGATTCACTCTCACAACCGTTTTGAAACTGCCAGTAAACGAACAACTGCTGTCATCCTCACTCCATAGATGAGTAACAAACCACCCTAACATTCTTTATCTAAAATATTTTGTGAACGTCAAATAGCTGAATCACTCAAAGAAATGTATTTAAAATTGGACATATGCCACCTTTATAAGTGTTTTGCAGTCTAATCTAACAGAAATTTAAAGAAAAAGTTTTTTGAGAAAATTTTGAAAAACGTCTCAGGGACTTCATGTAAAGTACAACCAAAAATTGATGAATGTTCCTCAAAATAGCAGAGCTTTGAGTGAGACCAAATCGACAGGCGTTTGTTCAGTTTGGGAAAAATCCTGCGTTTAGTTTAGTCGTTAGAGTTTTTCTTAGAAAAAAAAACAACACTTTTTTCAGTATCAGGGAACCGCAAAACGTGTATTTCCGTTGAAATAACGAAATCGTTTTTCCGCAGTATTACATAACTTTCTCTATACGAATATTACACTTCGAATACGTATGTTTACTAAAATGTAAACACATTCAATTTTTGGTTAGATATAGCAGAACAATGCTATATTACGAATTGTAAGGCGGGGTAGTGTTCTTTTATCGCCGCGTGGATCGCTAGAGTCGCAGACCAACACGTGGTCGTAGGGCATTTAACATGGGGCGGCGGTACTGTATAATACGTACACAGTGGAAGTAGTTTCATCTGAGAAATAGATAACATGACTTAGCAGCCGAGGTTAATTATTGTCAGCAACAAGACGTAGATCTAAGTTGGTAAATGGAACTTTGGGGACTTCTGAACGCAAATTATAAATTTTGAGAATGACAGGCCAAGTATAGTTTAGAGAACATCGAGAGTCTAATTTAAATATCTTGAACCAAACATTGCATTTAGTTTAATGGAATGCCATTGGCTGGGATATTTTATTTTTATTTTAGGATTGTATAGAATCGCTGTAAACGAGAAGTCCACCTGAATGCGCACATGCAACGACTCATACATATCAAAACTATGAATCTTTATCGGTTTGTAAATTCACGTTACTATTGTTTTTGATTTGGAACTTAGAGAATACAATAAATGTTTCTTTCATATTCCCGATATCCGAATGTTTTCTCTAAGTGCAGTAAGAGGAAAAGGTTCCTCTCATCTGGAGCAAACCGTTTGGGGTACCTTTTCGCGCGACCTACGAAAAGCAAATTTCTCCCACACCACCCTCTCCTCCCTTCCCCTTGCCGTCAGACGTTTCACATCAGATGTCAGAGCTATAGAATGCTGAGATACACATACGAGGATCAGCCAAAAAGTAATGGCTCCTATTTTTTCTACTTAATTTTTTTATGAACATTACAATCTAGTCTTATAGAATAATAAACAATTTTCTTTTGGCCTAAACTACTATGAAATAAAATTTGTTCTAAGAGCTAGCCCATTAGCGTCGTCTTAGTTTCAAATTGAAATTTAAAACACACTTTCTTGTGTTTGTAGATACACTAATATTTCAGTTTTTAGTTCTTAAGACACTTTGTCACCTCACTTTACACTAACTAGAAAGGTTTCTTTCTCTTCAATCATCTCACTAGGTCTGTGTTGTCCAGAAGTAGAATTGCTTCTGGGTTGTCGTGTGGGTGCAGCCTTTGTATTTCTTCATCCACTGCTTCAACTCCCAGGTCCTTGTGTAGGTCTTTATTTCTTATACGCCAAGGTGCTTCGACGATATTTCATAGCACGTTGTTCTGAAACCTTTGGGTAATATCAATGTTACTCTGTCTGGTACAGCGCCAGAGTTGTGCACCATTTGTCCATATTGGTTTCAATATTTGTTTGTATAGTAATATTTTATTGTACATTGAAAGGCAGGAATATCTTGCAATTATCCAGTAAATTTTTCTGTATTTGATATTTAATTCTTCTCTTTTTTCTTTACACGTTCTCTCCAACGAAGCTTACAATCAAACGTCATGCCAAGATATTTAGATGTATTTGCATATGGTACCATGTGGTTGCTTATATCAATTGGAATGTGTTCAGTACGCCTCTTTGTGAAGGTCATATGAACACTTTTACTTTCATTTAACTTGATATTCCAAACATTTGTTCATTTTTGTACATGTGTTATTGCTGACTTAGCTTCTGGGTTGTTTCTTCAATGCTTTGTGCAATTGCTAGAATTACCGTGTCATCGGCAAATGTTCCTATGACACTGTTTTCTGGTTTGGGAAGGTCACTGGTATACTGTAGGTCCCAGCACACTTCCTTGCAGTCCCCCCTGTCTTAATTTCTTTGAGTCCCATAGAGGCATCGTCCTTTTGAACTCTAAATATCTGTCAGTTAAGTAAGATTCTAGACGATCTGCATGTTGTCTGGGAAGAACAGTTTTCAACTTACAGTTTAAACCCTTGTCCCAGACTTTGTCAAAGGCCTGCACTAGGTCCAAGAAGATTACAGAACAAATATTTTTCTCTTTCAATGATTTTTCGATGACGCTGCATAATCTATGCACCTGATCTATTGTGGAGTGTTTTGACCTGAATTCGAACTCATGTTCTGGTATTAACTCTTTGTCCTCGATAATTGGTTTCATTCTTTTGAGCAGCAATTTTTCAAAAAGTTTAACCAAAATAGGTAGCAGTGAGATCGGTCTGTATGATGTAGCTTCATGTTGTGGTTTTCCTGTTTTCAATATCAATATTATTTCTGCCACTTTCCAAAATCTGGATACATATTTAAATCTGAATGCAGCAGTGATAAGATATGTCAATTTTATTATATAAAGAAAAGTTCCATTTATTATAGACAATCAGGTGATAATAGAATATAATTCATAAAACAAAGTTGAAGTTTGTACAATGTTTCAGAGAACTGTATGCCTCTATCATCAGGTACTTTTTGGCTAAAATCAAATTTATTACATTAATATTGAAATGAAATTAATCTTTATTAAACCATAATGTAAGCAGGAAATAATATTAAGTTATGGAAGCTTACCTCATAGATATATTAGATATAAATTTCACGATTAGTTCATGAAACGTAAGAAAAACAAATAAATAGAATTTAGAGGCAGGGAATCAGGTGATCATAGGTAGGGATGGGTCAATAATGGAAGAAAATTGTTTTAAAATATTAATTAATTCTGCGTAATATATTATCATATGCTTTGGTGAAGTTGTTAGATTCTACCATCTAATTCAGAGTTTTATTTAATTTAATACGTAGAGTTTCATAAATTATTCTTGGGAATCTCCTGGTTTCATTATCAAGACTGTTAACCGCCTGTGTAATAAAAAATGGCCCGCAACCGTTTTATTTGTAGCCCTTGAGACCTTAAACGTTGATCCCCTCTGACGTAAGCGAAGTGCTAATGTTAAAAAACTCTTAAAAGCTACAATTAGCCCATGGCCAACAGCCGATTCTGCTTCCTATTTGCTTCTTCTTTCATGAATATCCACACTCGCTTCCACTAGGCCATAAACGATGTCTCCTAATGCTTGTCAATTCCAAGGGGATTCTGTTTTTCAGAAGGAGGAAAACCATTGCAACGATCTCGCATGCGATACCACGTTCACGCAACTGGTTTCCGCTTTGGCACTCACTGTTTCCTTTATATAGAAATGCTCGACCTAAGCGAAAGCAGACCGTGATTCTTCCGGGATAGCGTCGGTCTCATCGTGCGCCATGGCCCGGATAATGAAGATCATTCGTTTGGCAGTAAGGTATCATTTAATCGCCGTTAAAATAAAATCGTGTTCTATATTTTACTTTCATATCTGGGCTCCTCCATTGCCTAAATAGTTTTAAGTCATAATTACATAGTTTGTGATTACATCGTAGCAAAGCAAATTACATTATCAGACCTAAAAGCAATTTATACTATTCCTACTTGGTTTCCAAATCAAATATGTATGTCTAATTCTTTTTAGGTTCATATTTCACATTGTTATCGACAACAAACATTTCCAGTATAATACAAAAAGCAATATTACTCGAACTGTATGTATCAGTCCGTCATTGTCAGCGATTGCTCTTTCAATTTACGCGCTACGGTTAGAATTGTGCATTCTCATTGATGGTCCTCGCTCCTAAAATGAGTCTTATCCCCACCCTTCCATATCCTATCGCATTTGCACTCGAGTGGCTCGCGCGTGAGTCTCGAGGTCAGTTAAAGTGCAAAATGCTGTGCAGGTTTATCTAAATTGTCTATTATGCAACTTTTTTGTTCAACGTTTGAAATGCTTCTTTTGTTATAATGCATCGCGCAATTGCTGAAGCTGACCTTTACTTTGTTCGTTACTACAGTAGCAGCACTTCAAGGACACGAGGTGAAAGGAGAGGACACTGTCAGGCAACCGGAAGCTCCAATACATTTAAGTCGTAACGAAGGCGTTTTAACATACATACAATAACATCATACATTTAAGTCGTAACGAACGTATTAGTTTGCAGTTTCAATCTTTTAAACACACTGAACGCTTTTTGAATTTAATTAATCACATTTAAATACTTATTAGAATCAGATCAACGTTATTTTTAAATAAATACGTAACGCAATTTAAATAAGTTAATACAATTAAATTTAAAAGATAAGTTAGGGAGTAGTTTTTTTGTAGTATTCTGAATTATCTATTTACTTATTTTCATATTTACCACGCACTTGACACGCATTCGTGACATGGCTACTAATCGTTATACACTCTCTACTCTCTACGCTCTCAAAGCCGATCTTCTGAAAGCCTTCACACACATCAACAGTAATTTAGATGAACATATCCGAAGGCTCGAAGAGGTCGTTCAAAACACAGACGGTTGGACAACAATAGGCAACACCGCAAAAACCTCAAACCGTCCATTCGCGGAAGCAAAAACACAATCACCACCACCAATCACGACTCAAAACAGATTTTCTGTATTAGACTACTACAATGAGTTTCCTTGCCTTCCCAATCCTCACCACCCCCACCCATCATCGACACGTCCATTCACAAACCAACGCAAACAGGCTAGCAAGCGCAAAGTAACAAAGACACGTAGAGTTGCGCAAACTGGCTCACCAGAAAACAAGGACATTCCCACTGAGCCCATCAAAAAGGTACTCATTTTAGCAGATAGCCATGGGCGACAAATCTCCTCCCTGCTCAGTGAGAAACTCCCAACCAATTTCTCTGCCATGTGTGTGTTTAAACCTAACGGGACGTTTGCCGACGTGACCAGTGAGTTGGACACGCACACAAAAACCTTCACCAAACGGGATACTGTAATTATCATAGGAGGGCAGAATGACATTAATTTGGGTGGTCACTTTACACCTGAAGAACATGTTGACAAATTACAACGTGCCGCCCAAAACACGAACATTGTAGTCTCGACTCTGCCCTTCTGGTACAACAAGCCCACACTATGCAAAGAAATTAGTCACGCAAACAACCAATTGAAACTGCATCTGAGAGACACACATGTTAAATTGTTTGAGCTAAACTTTCTCTCAGAAAAACACTTCACCCGACATGGTCTTCACCTGAACCTTGTCGGAAAACATGCACTCGGTAGTGAGCTTGCAAAATACATCATTTCACAAACTTGGCAGTGTCCTGCCCAAGACCCATCCCCACCCACACCTCCTAGTTCTCTTCCATCCCCTGGGACCCCTTTGGACCCAATTACCTTATCCCCTGAACCTAATCCGTGTATTACCTCTCCCACTATTCATTCCTCTACATCTGTCACCCCTCCTTCCTCACCTCTTGTCACTGCTGGGACACGATACTTCCTTCGACCACGCACTCGAGGTAAAAATGAAATAAATAAATAGCAACTACAGTCAGATGCAGCAGAAAAACATCCGTGTAGGTACATGCAAAAGATTCGAATAATGCATCATAATGTGCAATCTCTTTCAAATAAAATTGAATTTATCGAGGCAGCATTACAATGTGATCTAAGACAAATAGATGTTTTTTGCTTTACAGAACATTGGTTGTCTCAAAATGATATAAATACACTCCAAATTCCTAGCTTTTACCTTGCAGGATCATATTGTAGGGCGAGGGAATCAAATAAGGGCCCTGCTTACGGAGGTTCGTGTATTTACATAAGAAATTATATTGATTCTACCTTCTTGTCAGAATTCAATTTATATGCAGTTGAAAAAGTTTTTGAAACAACGGTAGTACATCTTACAACGCTCAAAATTATCTTACTTTGCATTTACAGACCTCCAACAAAGCGAGCTTCAGATTATTTCACTTTCTTGGAAAATCTAGAGATAATTCTGAACAAAATTAGTAAACTCTCTTTTAAATCCATTGTTGTATGTGGAGATTTCAATATTGATTTTCTGAGCGAATCCCACGAAAAAGAGCAGTTTCTCAATTTACTTCATTCTTTTAATTTAGACATTACAGTGATTTGTTGTAATGTACCTACACGGAATACGCTTAAATCACAAAAAGCATTAGATCAAATTATAATTAACAAAACCACAACTACATATGAAATAATAACGAATAATCTAGGATACAGTGACCACGATGCACAAATTCTTACAATTACTAAGAACATAAACACTGACACAATAAATAATACACGCATGTGCAGAGCATTCACTAAAGTTAATATAAAATTATTTACGGACTACTTGATGAAGGAATCATGGGACGAAGTTTATAACGCTGTTGACACAAATGAAAAATATAATTTATTTTTCTCCAAGCTTTCAATTCATTTTAACGCGTGCTTTCCTCTTAAAAAGAGAAAATTAAACATTTCAAGCAAAAGTAATACTTGGATCACACAAGGAATTAGAACATCGTGTAAAAACAAACGTACGCTTTACTTTATTTCTAAACATCATAACGTATCACCCGGTTTCCATATATACTTCCGAGAATATAAAAGAATTTTAAGAAAAGTAATAGTTCAGGCAAAAATAATGAAAAATAGTCAGGACATTTTGAGCGCTAGTAACAAAACTAAAGCAATGTGGGATATCGTAAAAAATACAACCACATCATCTCGATACCTTGTAGAGAATGTTATTTTAAAGGATAATGAAAGAGAAACGAGTAATCCGGAAAAAGTTGCCAATCTCTTCAACAAACACTTTTCCAGAATTGCGTCTGATCTCACGAAGGGACTAAAATCACAAAATTCAACATTTTACACTTCCCAAAAAATTTCAGATACGATGTTTATTCCCGAAACTTCTCCCAACGAAATCCTCAGAATAGTCAGTAAACTAAAAAATAAATATTCATCTGGTTTAGATGAATTTCCGGATTGTTTATTAAAAACTTGTGCACCTGCCTTTATACATCCGTTAACTCACATTTTCAATGCTTCTTTATGTACAGGAATATTTCCAGATATTTTCAAAACAGCAAAAATTAAGCCACTTTTTAAAAAAGGGAACAAAAATGATATTCAAAATTACCGGCCAATTTCTCTTTTGTCAGTTTTCTCAAAAATATTAGAAAGGCTTTTCTACTTACGAATGGAAACATTTCTCAGGAAAAACAGAGCGTTTTCAGACTCACAACACGGTTTTAGAAAATCAAAATCTACGGAAACTGCCATTTTTTCTTTTCTCAAAGATGTTGCTTCATCAATAGACCAAAATGAAATACCCATTGGAATATTCTTAGATCTCTCGAAAGCTTTTGACGTTATTGACCATAAGATCTTGCTCTCAAAATTACCTTCGTATGGAATTCGTGGTATTGCCCTAGATTGGATAACTTCTTACCTTAAACATCGGACTCAAAAAGTAGAAATACCATACTGGCAGGAAAGGACATTACATACTTATATTTCCAATTCTTTGCCAATTGTGCATGGGGTCCCGCAAGGTTCGATCTTAGGTCCTATTCTCTTTCTGTTATATGTAAACGATATGCCCTCGTCTATTAAAAATGGAAGAACGGTTCTGTTTGCTGATGACACGAATGTTCTTTGCAAAAAAGAAGCAGTAAATAGTACAATTTCAGAAGTTTCAAATTGGTTTAATAATAACAAATTAATTGTTAACGAAAGAAAAACTGTTTCAATGCATTTTTGCATCTCAAATCGGAAATCGCATGTTCCATTGAAAATGAACAATATGCAATTAGCTGATGTTGAGGCAACAAAATTTTTAGGTCTTTCAATTCAATCAAACCTCAAATGGAATGTACATATAACAGAATTAAACACTAAATTAAGTTCATTATGCTATGCATTCAGAATTCTTTCAAATTCTGTCAGCCTTCATGCAGCTCGTTGCGTTTATTTTGCAAATGTGCATTCCCGCCTGAGATATGGCATAATATTCTGGGGAAGCTCATCCTGTAGTATTCAGACCTTCAGATTGCAAAAGAAAATTATTCGAATAATGAAAAAATGCCTTCCACGTGATTCCTGCAAGCCTCTTTTCATTGAGCTGGGAATCCTACCATTGCCTTGTCTATTTATTTACGAATCTGTAATATTTGTCAAAAATGACCTACTTAACGGAGGGAACATATTTTCATGCAATATTGATATTTATAATTACAACACACGCCGTAGAAATCACGTGCATCAAGTGTCAGTATCAACAGCTCAGTACAAGAAATCAACATACAATACATGTACGTTACTTTACAACGCATTGCCAGATGACATAAAACAATTAAAGTCGGTATACAAATTTAAGTTAAAAGTAAAATCTTTTCTGCTGCAAAACTGTTTCTATACAATTAGAGACTATACTGATCGTGAAAAAGAAAAATAATGTTTAATGTAACAAAACAAAGATGTATAATGAATTAGTTTATGTTTGCATTGTTAACATTTAAAAAAATATTTAATACGCCTGTAACAAGTAATGTACTTCAGCTTACGGGTCAATGACCCCCATCTCGATCAGGTTTTTGTCCAGTTTCCCTGATCCATAGAGCAAATGCTGAGATGGCTCCTTGTTTTGCTTCTGGACGTAAATGTAGCTTCACTGTGCGCACGTTTTGTTGAGCACTCCTTTTGCTTGTAGTTCATTTACAGTTGAAATTGATTTTCTATAACTCGGGAAAAACATTTTTCAAATATCTTTATTTTTCTAAAATAATTATTTTCTAAATTAATTTTTTCGTTTTCGTTTTTTTTTTTTTTTTTTTAAATAAAATTCTGGCCCTCAAGAAAATGTGCGCAGATAAATTTCTTTCCCCACACGTCATATACAGTTTTTACTGTTTTTTGACTAAATAAATAAAAATAAATAAAAAAGGCCCCGATTGGAAGGCAGTGGCCCCCTCTGCATCCAAATCGTGGCCTTATGGTTAAATCTTAGTTTAGCACTAAAATGCCTTATTCCTGGTGGCCAGGTGGTGCTAGCGGTGCTGCTACACGTCACGTGTGAAGTGTCGGCTCGACCGAAAGGAGGCAAGGGCGGCGGTGGCGGCGGCGGCAAGGGTGGTGGTGGTGGTGGCGGCGGCGGCGGCAAGGGTGGCGGCGGTGGAGGCAAGGACGGTGGCAAGGGCGGCGGTGGCGGCGGAAAGGGCGGCGGCGGAGGCGGCGGCCAAAAAGAAGAGGAGAAGCGATCAGTGCCCGACGGGTACGCGCCGGCGAATTTGGTTCTTCCCGAAGAAGCGGCCGCGGGGGCGCTGATGTTGGGCGAGGAGCAACCCCTCTACGAACGCCAGGCGGAAGACTACGATGCCGGTGAGTGCTGTTAGAATAATGGTATAACCATCTGAGCTACAGTGGTCGACCAAATTCAAACAAAATTGATTTGCCTAGTCAGAATACAACCCCTTTCATTTGTATTTCTTTTTTAATTTATACCCCTTCCTGTTGGTAAGTATTGTGAGCAATGGCAAGATCACGTATCTACAGTTTACGACAAAATCCACGATAAAATGAGCTATTACTGAAGTTCGTTTTCAATTAGTAATAATTAAAAAAATATATTACCTTTCGAAGCATCGCCCATTTTATAAAACTCTACCCGTTCTTACTACAATTACTATTTCAATATTACTCTCACCAACTCTAAATACTTCAGTTTAATATTTTTTATGGATACAGTTCATACTAACTAAATATTTAGAAAGAGTAATTCTCTTTCAAGTAATTTAAGAAACTTCAAAATTAACAATTCTCTTTCTTTTTAATTTCCTACTTACTGCCTATTAGGTACAAATTAATCATATGTTCTGCTAGCTGTTTTTCAAACGCTATAATTTTCCAAATTATCAATATATTTTTTTCGCACATTTGAGAAATACTCGAACTTATTTTGTGGTGATAATCCCTTCCCTACATACAAAGTTCTACAGTAAATTCGTATTATAATTTTGTAGAATTTACACACTAGGAAATTAATATTAAATGGATAATGCTGAAAACTCTCGTTATATTTTCACAAGTATGAAAGATTTTCCATCCCTGGAACGTACCATCCCTTGGTAATTTATTTGATTTATTTAAAAAATGTATTAATTTGGGGGTAGTTATACGATGTTTTGTCGTTGAGTTGGTTTCGACCGTCTCTCGCCGAGTTTGGCCTTTCTTAGTTTCAAAACTTCTTTAAGTTGTCGACTGCGTGGTATTCATATAAAACATTTTTAAATAATAGCTTATTAACAGATAGTTCTACAACTAACTCACTCCTACAACTAGTGTTCGCAGATCGGCAGAAACGCGAAGCCACAACAGAAGCCACCAAAGAAGGAAGCAAATGTAAAGGCTCGGGGAAAGGAAAAGGCAACGAGAAGGGCCAAGGCAAAGGAGAGTGCAAGGGGCAGGGGAAAGCTGTCGGGAAGGATAAAGCAAAAGAGAAGAAAGAAGGAAAAGACGATGCATCTAACGACGAAGAACCAAGATAGAATGCATCATGTGAATCACAGCTTTTACTCACAGTGCGATAATTGCTTGGACTGAACAAATTGTAAATTTAATATTTTTGGTTTTTTGCTTCCTCATTGATAATACATCCCATGTCAGAGAGAAATTATCCTTGTCTTCCACGATCAGAAGGCTGTCATCTGGCTTGCCTTCAATTCTTCCTTAGTTTCCCCTTCAACTCAAACCTAATAACCTCTTCCTTATTACATATTATTTTAAAAGATATCATTGCCGATTGAAACCTTACTCATACGAAGCCCGTTCCAACAACACTAAACTCTATGCTTTACAGAACATAGAACGATAATAAAAACTGAAGTCTGCGAAATGAAGGTGTGTTTCATTTCCCAAAGTGACAAAGCACAGAAGGTCCTCATTCTTATCCTCGAATTTGTTCAGAGCTGCGTCTCACGCAAATCAGCTGTGACGGTGTCATTCAATCGAAAGGTTGAACGCCACCGCAGTGACGTCATTGTAGTAACCTGTAGGGTCCTGACTGGATGGTACCGTAACGGCTGATGACCTGCCAGAGGGAGCTCTGAATAAATCACCGTATATTTTTTGTTTCCACAATAACATTCATTTCCATACCTCGACAAACACCCACTTTAGATCCCTCGACAAACACCCACTGAACAAATAGGGTTTGAGGGCAAAAATAAATGAAGAGAGTTCGCGAAAGTAAATGTGCCATGTAACATGTCTAACCAAGGAAATAGAAAAGTAATACGGGAAAGTCTGTGCCATTCTGTAGCACCACTAGTTACTTTCCCGTATACTATACTACGTATAGTGTAGGAAAAAAGTTATGTAATGCTGCGCGAAAAAACGGCGGATTTTCGTCAGAAAAACTCTTATTACAGGGCACTGGTAACAAAAAAGTGAATAAATCCAGTTGCGAAATTAAGAAAAAACTCGTGGTACTACAGAATAGCACAGACTTTCCCGTATTAGTTTTCTATTTCCTTGGGTCTTCGCTAGCTATTCGGAATTGCCACAAACTCTTTCTTGGCAGCTGTCATCTATCACCACCAAAAGTACATTTTTTTGTCATTTTCTTAATTTTTCGGTTTCCTATTGGTAGAACGAAAACATTAATTTTAGAATATTAAAGAACACAAAAACCTAGTCATAAATGGCAATTTTCTTTTAAAATTTATGTGCCGTTTAAGAGAAAATGGCGTTTTAGCGCTATTAAAAATGGGAAATTTGAAGCTCATTTTCACAGAAAATGTTTGAGTTTTCAAAATACAGAGTGTTTTTTTAATTGTTCGCCGAAGACTCCGGCCGCGTCGCCCGAGCAGTCGAGGGCTCATTCGCTCGGCAAACCGCTGACTCAACTCCCGTGCTATCCGAGAACTATCGCTGTGCCGCTTAACGTACCTTAAAGACAGGGGCGTGCGGTGACCGATTCTTACGGGTAAGCTCTGTAAATAGCAAGGGTGCGACTAGATGTGTTTGAGGAGACAAAACGAAAATCAATTTATTAACTGTATATAAATTTTTAATTATATCAAAATTATTATTATTATTATTATTATTATTATTATTATTGTTATTATTATTGCTTATTCTGGAAGAATGCGAGTCCCCAGCATATGCGCACAAAATTTTCTACGAACTACCAGTCACCAACAGTCGCTGGCATTTGAACGATCCACACGTCGAAAAGATATTCCTCGTGTCTGTCGGGACGTGATGAACGCCGAATTGAAACACTGTCCTTTGTGCTGATACGGCAAAGCTCATGCGTCGGAACCGATTCGAGGAAGCGGCCTCAGCAACGTTAGTGCCTTCCGTCCCACGACATTGCGTTTGATGTGTGAAAGAACTTTTAGGAGATTATATGGCGCGGAATGGCTAGGGGACGTCTGAAATTATTCATTACACTGTTTTCACATATTTCCACTTTGAAATTATTCGATAGTAATATGTTTTAAATCTTGTTTAATATTTATATTAATAATTTTTTAACATTTTACATTTTAATTTTTAACATTTCGAAGAAGCTTGAAACATTTGCAGACAAGTGTCCCCTCTTCGCTCTTTAGCCTATGCTGTCAGGGGAGAAAACGAAAAGTATCACTGATGAAGCAACTGAGAACAAAGGTGGTACTGTATTACGATTTCCTGCGTACCACTCGCAATTGAGCCGCAATAAAATGGCAACTGAAGACGTACATACGCTGTTATAGCATTTCAAGTAAAGCATAAGGAACAACAAATATTTGTTATTACATCATATCTACTGGATAAATAATGTTGAAAGTAAATAAGTAATCTTACCTAATTTATTTCAAAATAAACTCCATTCTCCTCTCTTGTTTGGCAAATTCTGCTGCTCCATCATATGTCTCAGCAACCAATTTGTCGCCGAAGTTTACTATTTGTTCCACATGATTAAATAATCCATTGGCAGATCTATCCGCCCTTACGTCCACAAACGATATAAATATCTCCTGAATTTCTACAGTTTTTCCTGAACATATCTAAGAGAAGTAGCAAATTGTGATTTGTTAATTTCGTCCGATGTTTCATCTAAAATAATCGCAACGTGCTGAGCCGTGGCAATATCATCTTTGATAGATTTACTCAAGAAATGGCAGAAATCAAATCATTTTGAAATCTGTTGGAAGTGCCTTTAAATGTTTTGGCAAATTCTAGGTGTTGTTACAATGTAGTATCATACGTACTCAACAAATTTAGAAGTTCAATGAAATTGCCTTTGTTAACCGACACTTCATTTTCACAATGCCCTCTGAAAGGCAATTCCTGCATTGCTAAAACACAAGTTGCGTCAATTAGGCGTTTTAATATGTCTCTATTTTTCTGTCTCATTATGTCGCATTACGTCTGATCTCAACTGAAGATCAAGTTCAGTTTCGATGCGGACACTTCCAAAACTGGCCAGCTTAACAAGTGAACGCAAATGACTTTGTGAGCGTTCGTGTTTTGCTATTGCATTGGAAAGGATGGTCAAATTGTTATAGCCTTCTTTGTTCCATAGATTATGATCATGGGAAAACAGTAAACATGGCCAGCAAAATAATTTATTAAGTTTTCTACTACCTTAGTTTAATCATATCATTAGTGAGATCATACTTTTTAGTATTAAAATAGCGAAAATATTCCCTATCCTTTTCTTTATGCAAACATCTAAAATCAGGAAGTACCGGAACAGGCCTCCCTACTCGAATAAAATCACTTTTCTCCACAAAAGTACGACAACTGAACGGACTTTTTAAAATATCTTCAATTATACATTATTTTCTGCCATAACTCAGTGCCTTACCGCTACGAAGCACAAAAGACAGCACAAGGGAAGAACACACGGAAATAATACGCACAGATGAAAAAAAAGCACCACGAGTTCGTATTATCTCTTACAACACCAGACTCACTAGGCGGCGCTTACCACTGTCATATGCGAACACGTCTGCAAGCTCATTTCAGGACCACCCTGGGTGGTGCTGTAGGCGGCGGGCCTGGGTAGCTGCGCTTACCAGAGAGCTACATACAATCAAATGGAGCTTCCTAAATGTCAAGAGCGCATGCGCGAACACCCTAATGCATTTAGATGGAGAATATCGCAATGCTCACTTCGGGCCGGGTGGCGGAGCTTACTACCTCCGTCTCTTTCACCCGCTTTCCGTCTCCGTCTGCATCAGCATTGTATGCTCGATGTAGGGCCACGCTCTGGCCGGGCGCTTTCGCAAGGCAGTGTACCCTTCCTTGACAGAAATTTAAACTCCTACTTGAGTTCTCGTCATGGTGAAAGTCGCAATTTCACTCTATAATAATTACATTTAACGGATTTTTTTCAGGGTAAGCGCAGCTTACCTAGCTTACCTGGAATGCACGCCACTGCTTAATGAAGATGTTGAAAGTGGTGTCCTTCAGCTCGAATGCATTCTCTGCACCTTCGAAACATTCTGATTTGCCTTTTGAAGTAAGTGTCAAAGAATTGCTGCGATTTTCTCTTCAAGACAGCGCCGGAGCTCTTCCTCCGAATGCGGGTTTTCTGCATACACCTGATCTTTCAAGTACCCCCAGAGGAAAAAATCACAAGGAGATAGATCAGGTGATCTAGGAGGCCATAACCCACAACTAATTATACGATCGTCACAATAAACATTATTTAAAAAGTTCAAGGATCGAACAGCAGTGTGAGCAGTTGCCGAATCCTGTTGAAAGTAATCATAGTGCCTGTCTTCTGGTGTCAATTGTTCGAAGAATAATGCCAATATTTGATGTATGTAAACGTCAGCAGTAACGGTAGTATTGAAAAAATAGGTCCGATAATTCTTGTGGAACTCAACGCACACCACACTCCGATCTTAATGTCGTGAAGTGGTTGCTCATGAAGAAGGAGAGGGTTTTCTGCACTCCAATAGCGGTTGTTTTGGCTGTTGACGTATCCACTCAGGTGAAACCACGCTTCATCAGATAAAAACGTCAAAGCTGGATCAAGAACACCGCCATGTACGCTCTGCAAAAAATATTCCGCAAAGCGTACTCGGGCTTCTGGGTCACGAGGCTGCAACGCATGAACAGCGGTCTCGTATGGCCGGAGCTTTAAAATCTTAGTGGCTGTTCTGGCTGAGCTCGTGGATACACGCGCCTGTTGTGCGAGACGCCTCAGAGACTTTCTTGGAGATTGTTGTAACCTGGTAGAGATTTCGTTCACCTTCTCTTGTGTCAGGTCAAGGCGCTTTCGACACTTTTGTTTGTAAATTAAAATTCCATGGGTGCGAAGTTTCCTTACAAGCTTCAAAATTGTTGACAGATGTGGAATATTCACGCCCGGAAATTTGTTAATAAACCTCCTGCGGCACTTACTGGCAGACTTCAGTCGAACCAAGATGTCGTAAAGAAATATTCCCTGCTTCAAAGAAAATTTCATGTTGCCCAGTGGAACGCTCTCCGGACTCTGGTGTAACGACGAACGCGCCGAATGAAAGGGGAGGCTTGTTAACAAGTCCCCGGAGAACCGACGGCTCGATCGCCCGGGCAAGCGGCGCATCATCTTCGGGGAAAGATAAAAAAAACACCCGGTACTTTATTTGAAGTTATTTGAAGCACTTACACTTACAAATATAATAATGTTTACAAATTGCTGGTAATGTGCGTATTAAAGACGTGAGAGACCTTTCAAAAAAATTACCATTATGTAATTTTTGAAAAATAAAAAAAAACTCAAAATAAACTTTACGCTCTACTAAAGAGTGTAATTCGCACTATCCGTAACAAAAGTTCCAAGAAAAAAATTGCAGCCATATATGAGAAAATGCTGTTTGAGCGTTTCTGAAAATGCGAAATTTTGAGATACTTTTCACAGAAAACGGTTGTGTTCTAGAGAAACTTTAATTGACATTATTTAAAGCACATGTACTCGTAAATATAATAATGTGAAAAAATCGCCGCTTATGTAAATATTATCGACGTGAGAAACATGTGAAAAAATTTACATCTTTGTAATTTTTGAAAAAAAAACAACCTATAGAGCAATATGGCTTTTATGTCATCTGATAGAGTACATTTACTACTATCCTTACCAAAAGATTAAAGAAAAAATTTGGAGTCGTTTTTGAGAAAATCTTGTTTTTGTAATTTTTTAATATTGCATACAATGCACGCAATATTGCACGAAAACTACTAAAATGTTGAAAAACATTTACATGACCTTTATGAAGGAACTCAATATGCAGAACAAATTTTAATTGAAGAAAAAATCTCTATCATCAATTTTGTAGTTGGAGAAAGACGCCAAAAAAAATTCAAACTTTCACAATTTTCGTAAATTCAGAATAATCCGTGAAAATCGGACCTATGCCATGTTAATACGTTTATTTTACTCTATTCATACAAGCAATTTAAAGAAAAAATTTGGAGCCGTTTTTGAGAAAATTTTGAAAATCCCCGGGGGGCTTCATATAAAGTACCCCAAATTTTGAAGAATCGTTTTCAAAATCTCCAAGCTTCGATAAGAACCAGATCGACCAGGGAATATCCATTTTGGAAGAAATCGTACGTATGGTTCAGGCGCTAGCAGTGTTCACATACGGACAGACGGACGTTTTCCTTTCAGTTGGTTTTTCGATATCAAGGACCCACAAAATAGGGTTTCTGGCTAGACCACGTGTTGGGGGATTTTTTCTTAATTGAGCAACTGGTTTTATCCACTTTTACTTTCTCGTATACGTACGTATACACGGAGTGATAAACGTAGTATAGGGAAAGTTATGTAATGCTACGCGAAAAAATGGCCAATTTTTGGCGGAAAAAAATTAATTTACGGGCCGTGAAAACGAACTCGTGGTGCTACAGAATGGCACAGACTTTCCCGTATTAGTTTTCTATTTCCTTGGGTCTTTGCTAGCTATTAGGAATTGCCACATACTCTTTCATGCCAGCTACCATCTACCACGGCCAAAAGTACATTATTTTGGTCATTTTCTTAATTTTTCGGTTTCCTATTGGCAGAACGGAAATATTAATTTTAGAATATTAAAGAACATAAAAAACTAGTCCTAAATAGCAATTTTCATTTAAAAAGTAGGTGCCGTTTAAAAAAAAATAGCGTTTTAGCGCTACTAAAAATGCAAAATTTGAAGCTCATTTTCACAGAAAATTTTTGAGTTTTCAAAATACTTCATTTGAAGTTATTTCAAGCACGTACACTCGCAAATGTAATAATCTCTACAAATTGCTGCTAATGAGCATATTAAAGATGTGAGAGATCTTTCAAAAAAATTACAATTACGTAATTTTTGAACAAACAAAAAATAAACTTTACGCCATACTAAAAAGTGTAATTTGCACTATCCGTTACAAAAGTTTGAAGAAAAAATTTGCAGCCATATATGAGAAATGGTGTTTGAGCGTTTCTGAAAGTGCGAAATTTTGAGCCACTTTTCACAGAAAACGGTTGTGTTTTCGAGAAACTTTAATTGACATTATTTAAAACACATGTACTCGTAAACATAATAATGTGAAAAAATCGCGGCTTTTGTAAATATTATTGACGTGAGAAACATGTGCATTTTTGTATTTTTTGAAAAAACCAACCTATAGAGCAATATGGCTTTTATGTAATCTGATATAGTACTACTATCCCTACCTCAAGTTTAAAGAAAAAATTTGGAGCCGTTTTTGAGGAAAACTTGTTTTTGTAATTTTTTAAAATTGCACGTATTGCACGCAATATTGCACGAAAACTACTACAATTTAGAAAAACATTTACATGTTATTTATGAAGGAACTCAGCAGAACAAATTTTATTTGAAGAAAAAATCTCAATCTTCAATTTTGTAGTTGGAGAAAGTCGCCGAAAAAATTCGCTTTCACAATTTTCGAAAATTCAGAGTTATCCGTGAAAATCGGACCTATGCCATGTTAAAAAGTTTATTTTACTCTATTCATACAAGCAATTTAAAGAAAAAATTTGGAGCCGTTTTTGAGAAAATTTTGAAAATCCCCGGGGGGCTTCATATAAAGTACCCCCAAATTTTGAAGAATCGGTTTAAAAATCTCCAAGCTTCGACAAGAACCAGATCAACCGGGGAATATCCATTTTGGAAGAAATCGTACGTATGGTTTAGGCGCTAGCAGTGTTCACAGACGGACAGACAGACGGACAAAACAATTGAAAGCAAAACGTCTGTCTGTCCGTCCGTTCGCCTGTCTGTCCGTCCGTTCGTCTGTCTGTCCGTCTCTGAACAACGCTAGCTATTTAACCGTTCAGCCGATTTTCTCCAAAATTGATATTCCCCGATCGATCTGACTATTCTCGCGGCCCCTTGAATTTGAAACCGATATTCTAATTTTGGAGGGAACTTTATATCAAGCGCCTGGGATATTTTAAAATTTTTCAAAAAAGTGGCACCAACAATTTTGAATAAATTTTGTTGTTGAATATTCTGAAAGTTGTTTAAGAGAATGGAGTAGGTCTCATGTCGGTTAAAAACTGTGGATTTTCGAAAATTGAAAAAATTCAAACTTTTTTGGCATAACTACAATTATGAAGATATAATTTTTTTCTTAATGAAATGTGTTCATAAAAAACAGGTCTTCAAATAATGTCATGTTCAATTTTTCGAAAACATAAGTATTTTTTTCGAAAAATTGTGTCAAAAAGACTATTTTTGTATTTTCTTTAAACCATTTTTAAACCGCACAACTTTTATTTATTAAATTGGTACCTGAGACAGCATAAAGGAAGCTTACGAGAATGGTGCAGATTTCATGTTCGTTGAAAAATGATTTTGCAAAAATGTTAAAAAATGTTAAAAGTTTTGGCGTCTTTCTACAACTTCAATTGTGAAGATACGATTATTTTTCTTAATGAAATATGCTAATCAAAAACAGATTTCAAATAAGGTCATGTTGAATTTTTTGAAAATATGAGTAGTTTTTCTATAATTTCCTGACAAACATAATACCCTGCTCGCAATTAACTGCGCTTTGTTTTCGTCGTTTTCTTACAACTCAATTTTAAAAATACATTTATCAAAACTACATCTTCAAATAAGGTCATACTTAATTTTTTTCAAAATAAGAGTATATTTTTTTGACAAACATTTACTGCACTTCGGACAGCTGGATGCGTCCTAAATTAGAAATTGCAATTTTGTATATTTCTTCGTTCGTTTCTAACATTCGACATTTTGTTATATATTTACGCATCAATATTTTAGAAATTGTTTATTTTGAAATAAAAAGTAAAAAAATAATAGCTCTTAGAATAACGACAAAGTAGGGTCTCCAACAATGGAATTCCATTTACGCTCGCGAATATCTGTGAATTACGTGTGATTGTTGTGACCGGATGGAGCTGTATGAAAAGGAGTTATATTTGTCTAATTTATGTTGATATTTGCATGAAAATATTTACTTTTCGCACCAAATGCTGTACGATTTGTAGTGTGTAGAGTATTTGTTGCATGGTTTCAGAATACTGTTCTCGAATCATGACCCTATGGAATGCATTTCTATATTGTCCAAGATATCAGTCTTTTTATTTTTTATTTTCTATTTTTGTGTAGTTGTAGAATTCACATAGTTCTGGCAACACTGCGATGGAAACAGGGAGTTGTTCGCTTCTTGTTTCTTTTCTTTACATCAGTTTTTCTAAAAACCGCACAACGTTTTTTGATTAAATTGGGACCTGAGATTGCATAAAGGAAGGTTAAAGGAATTCTGTGGGTTTCCTGTTCGTTAAAATGCCTGATTTTGCAAAAAATTTAAAAAAATAAAAAATTTCGGGGGGAATAATATGGGAAAGTCTGTGCCATTCTGTAGCTCAACTAGTTTCATATGTTATGCTCTGATGTAAAGCCAAATGTAAATATTTATTTCAATAATTTTGTATTCCATTGTTTTTATATCAATTTCTATACCATTGTCAACCGTTGGCACAATTGTATTGCTCTTGACAAGGCACGTACTGAATGTGCAAAACGTTGAGCTAACAATAAATGTATTAAATGAAAAAGTTTTAATTCCTGGAATCAACATTGATACTTTATGGTCAATACTTATTAAATTGTACTATCAACGTATCAAATCATATAACAGGATCAACAAGAAGAACCTACATCAATTTCAATATGATTATAATTACAATAATTATTATTATTACTATAAAATTGTTTTTCTCGGTATTCTTTGTGTCGGGACTTTGTGTCGGGTTACTAACCCGACACTAGTCAAATCACGTTTCGTTGCAACTGAAAAAGTTTCTTACAATTTGGAATAGGTTCAAGATAATATATATTTTTGTATAATGTTATTATTATTATTATATTGATATTTATTTATTTTGTAAATTACTGTCATCACATTGTACTCCATTGAAGTTAACTATATTTTATATCATGAAATGAAACTTTAGCAGGACTTCGTAGCATATTTCCTCTAACAATACCGTGGAGCGAGCAAAAAGTGCCAGCCAGCTCGTCCGGCGAAACGGAAATAGGCAGCGGGGGCGCCGGAAAGGAAGCGCATCAAAGGGGCGGGGGGCGCACGTGGCGCAGAGCGCGGTGTCCTCGCCGGGGTCGGAGGGGGCACGGAGGACGGAGAGGACGGCGAGCTCTCCGGCCGGGCGTGCGTGCACCGCCCCGCCCCCACAAACAGCTGAAGGCGAATACCTCTTTGCCGGACCCATGTCACACCCTACAGCCCTCTATTAGACTTTCGCAACGGCCACTAGCATTGATAGCACAGAGGAGGGCCTGAGAAACACAGTCAAGGAAGTAAGCAGGGACTAAGTAAAACTAGTGGGGCTAAATACACACTATCTCGGTTTATTTCTAAAAATTGCAATTTTCGAAAATTCAGAGAGTACAAAAAAATGAGACTTGCACATTCTTTTAAGCGCCCCTTGTTTTACACGTGAAAAAATTTAAATAAAACATTCTGAACTGTTTTTGTGAAAGTTTGTTTCGTCTAAATTACATTTATTTCAACCATAAAAACGCAAAAACCTTGTTCTTTTTACAAAAAAAAAATTACACCAGCTATTTTAAAAAGCACATTTTTTGGAAGAAATTCTCTTTAACGAAAAAATCCTAATCTTCAACTCATTGAAATGTTAACCTTTTGCAATTTTGGAAAATCAGGGATGTCAGTGAAAATGAGACCTGCATCACTCTGTTAATCGTAAATAATAATAATTATAAAAATGCCTTTATTAATGGCGAGGCTCAGGCCATAGGGCCTGCTCTTCCGCCTAACCACTCAATCTACATTAATACAGAGAAATAATATTTTAAGAGGGGGAGGGCCAGCTGTACATTTACATCTGGGAGAGCAAAACTAGGGACCACCCCGGCATACGCCTTAAGCGATTGAGTAAACCCAGAAAACCTCAATCAGGATGGCGGCTAAAGGCCGAACATTTTAAGAACAAAGAGAGAAGTGAAAGAGAGTGGAAACACAGATGGAAATGAAGAAGAAAGGTCGAAAGAGAAAGAAGAAAGGAGAGAGACTAAAAGGGGGGACAACTGTACATTTATGACTGGGAGTGCAATACAAGGGACCATCCCGGCGTACGCCTTAAGCGATTGAGTAAACCCAGAAAAATCTCAATCAGGATGGCGGCTTAGGGCCGAACATTAATAGAGCAGAATATAAACAAAGTAGAGAAAGAGAAGAGAAAGATGTTCGGAGGGGGGCGAGTCATAACGAAAAAATGGGGAAGTTTGTGAGCAAAGGGAAGGGAGAAGAAACGAAGAAAAGGAGGAAGAAAAAGAAGGCGGAAGACGTGAAGTTATTCCAGAGACGTTACATCAAGGTACATTCGGTTTACATGAGCACTTTACATAAGTATAAAATCATTTTTAACACCAGAGGAGTACAATACATTATAGGCTAGTAATAACAATAATTTAAAATACAATATTGACAGTATTCAGGAACAATATAAAAGTATAGTAGGATCTTAACATCAGATTGTATTTATACCAATATGTTGCAGTAAAGATTATGATGATAATACAAAAATAGCTACGAGTATAAGTACGTTTATCTGGAATGTCGCTAGTCACTTTATGTATATTTTATTTAAACAATTCCATTAAGATACACTGAAAATTATATGATTGTATTAAATAATTTACAGGGGTTGATGCAGAATGGAAAGTGAAGAGAGTCATGAGGTATGGGATGGAATTTTGAATTTAGAGAGTGCGGAAAGTACAGCATTTAGAGGGTGCGGTGACCGGGTGCTTGGAGGTGGGAAAAGTCTGGAGATTGAAGATATTAACAGTCATTCTGCATGTCAGTATTCCTTACCCATGTGGTTAATTCATTTTTGAATTTACGGAAGGTATTTGAATGTTTTAGGCTTGCTGGTAGTTTATTCCAGGCTCGGATAGCTGTAATGGTGAATGATCTACTGAACGAAGTAGTGTTGTGACGTGGTACACAAAGCAGTGCTGAATCAAGAGCTCGATTTAATTTCAGAGGATTGAAGTTACTTATAAGGCGTGTTACATGTGTACCGTTTAAAATTTTATAAAGAAGAAGTAGAGAATGAAATAACCGCCTTTTGTCTAGAGTAAGCATTTGAAGTTTGTCGAAAAAATCTGATACATGGTCGTATTTCCTTAAATCAAAAATAAACCGTACGCATGCGTTCTGGGTTACTTGAAGTTTACGTTGTAATTTAAATGTCATGTTAGTCAGAAGAAAGTCACAATAGTCGAAATGTGGCATAATAAGAGATTTGTTGAGAGTCTCACGTGTGCTAATTGGTAAAAGTGTTCGTAGGCGTTTCAGGGAATGCATTGAGGCAAAAACTTTACGGCAGGTTGAATCTACATGCGAGTTCCAGCTGAGGGTGTTGTCGATAAGCACACATAGGTTTTTGACTTCTGAACACCAAGGTAGAACGGTGTCATTAATATAAATTTTAGGCAGAGCAGCAGACGAGATTTTATTCATAGTGCTTTTCGAACTGATAATCATGCACTGTGACTTATTTGGGTTTAACTGTAAGCCTAGGGACGCTGCCCAGTTGCTCAGTGTTATCAAATCTTCATTAATTTTTTGTGCGAGTGAGAAGAGGTGATATGGGTGACCGCTTAGGTATATCTGAAGATCATCCGCATACACTTGATGACTACAATATTTAAGCGCATTACCTACGTCATTTACATAGATTAAGAAGGCCAGTGGCCCTAACACAGTACCTTGAGCAACTCCGCGGTTTAGTACCAAGTCACTTGAGCTGCGGCTACCGGATACCACTCTTTGGGTTATGGAAGTTAAGTAATTGAGAAACCATGTCTGCTGTGCAAATCCCATGATTTTTAGTTTTGCGAGCAAGATGTCATGATCTACGGAATCGAACGCTTTGCTGAAATCCAAAAGTATCAAAATAGTTATATTACTGTCATCTATTGCTTTTCTGGCGTCTTCAATAACGTTTAGTAGCGCGGTTCCAGTATTCCTGCCGGAACGGACACCTGATTGCTGATCATTTAAAAGTGATTTTTTTTTTAGATACTGTTCAGTTTGCTTCCGGACGACTTTTTCGAGTACTTTAGAGATAGTTGGGAGTATGCTTATTGGGCGGTATTCAATAGTGTTTTTGTTTAATGCTGTTTTGGGAATAGGATGCACGAGCGCAGTCTTCCAAGATGAAGGGTATTGTCCGCTCATTAGTGAGAAATTAATTATTTCGGTAATGATTGGGTAAATCACATTTAGGCTATTTTTTAGCAGTTTGGCATTGATACCATCGGAACCTGAAGCATTTGATTTGAGACTTTGAACGATCTTGATTACATCCTCATGTTCAACGGACGAAAAGAAAAATTTGTCTTTGGATATTGTTTCTGAGTTTTGGAGAAACGCGAGAGATTGCTTTTTCAAATTACTGTCAAATGAAGGAACGTTATTTATAAAACTATGATTTAGTGATTCTAAGGAGATATACGTGTCAATTTGGGGATGAGATTTGCCTATTCCTAGACATTTCAGACTTTTCCAAATCGTTCTCGAGTCGCGGGTTCTGCCGAAAGTGGTGTGGTAGTATTTAATTTTAGCGTTGCGACATTTCTGCGTGACTAAATTTCTGAGCATTTTGTATTGTTTTTTAAGTAGTTCGCATTTAGTTTTCCGGAAAATAGCATGCACTGCATCTCTATCTTTCATTAAATTTCGAATTTCATCGGTTAACCATGGTGCAGGTGGACGAGTTACGCGCGATATTTTTAAAGGCGCGTGCCGATCATAGAGCTGTGTTACTAAGTTAGTGAAAATCGCAACTTTAGCGTCCAGTGATTCTTCTTCGTGCACAAGGTACCAAGGAAGTGTCAATCCATCTATATTAAATGCTTGTTTATCGAATTTTGAAAAATCGCGGTATTCGATTATGTGAGGTGAGTATTTAGGGCACTTCAGGTTGTAAACAAAATAAATTAGATCGTGTTTTGAAATCCCAGGAACCGGAAATTGACCGTGATTTCGAACCTTGTTTATATTAGACACTATAATATGATCAATCCAAGTTTCCGTGCTCTTTGAATGGTGTGTTGGTGCTAGAGGTAATATATGATGGTGGATGGATAATCGTGGTGGTGTTTTTTTATTATTAATGAACACAAAACTCGTATACATAGTCTTTTTGGCTACAACAGTACAGATCAAAACAATTAGTGCCGATAGTCTGGTATGTTATTTTCATAACGTAGAATATAAATCAGTCTGTCTCATAACGTCAGAATATAAATCAATAATTATGTCCCAACAAAGGGACATAATTCACAGAAATTCAGCTGCCGTCTCTCGGCGAGGAATGCCATTGTTGCATTCTAATTTGATATTCCCTGAAGGTCAGCAAGCTTTCTTTCATATTACATTTAAATCCTATTTTTAAAATAGAAAACCTAATTGACATAATTTTAATTAAGGTTTGCGGATTGCTTGAAAGAAAATACATCAATACTTTGAAAATGCAAATACATTCCTCGCAACAGGGACAAAAGATAGGGATTATCAAATAGGTTTTAAATAATTTCTAAAAGATTAATTTGTAAATGTGTAACAAAAACTCGAATGCAAGAAACAAAAAAATACGAAATAATAAACGAATTCTAACTTGCGTAGCATCCAACTGCATCGAATCACATCTCATATTACGTTCACGAAGCGCAGTAAATTCGAAGCGGGTAACTATGTTTGACGAAAAATTATACAAAAAATATTAATATTTTCGAAAAATTTAACTGGACCTTAATTGAAGATCTGGTCTTCATGAACACATTTCGTTAAAAAACAGACACCAGCTATAATTTTTCTGGCGAAAATTCGACGTTATCCGGCGCACGATTACATAACTTTCTCTTCTTAGGAAGTATTCCTAAGGCGAGAAAATAAAATTGTATCGTAACAATTGTAGTTGTAGGAAGTCGCCGAAACATTTAAGAATAAAAGTTTTCGAAAAATCAGGCATTTCAATGAAAATGGTATCTGCATTCTCTTAAGCCAACTTTACGCTATCTAGAGTACCAATTTAATCAAAACGATTTTGGCTGCTTTTAAGAAAAAATTGTTTAAAGGAAGTAAAAATTGCCTATATTCGACACAGAATTTCGTACAAAACACTCATAGTTTCGAACATTGAACATGAGATTACTTGAAGATCTGTTTTTGATGAACACATTTCATTGAGAAAAATTGTTCATCTTTATAATTGTAGTTAAACGGAGACGCCGCAAAATATTTAATTTCTGCAATTTTTAAAACTCATTTGAATTTTCAACACGAATTTACACCTTTCTCTAAAGCATCCTGTACACTATGAGGTCAAAATTAAATCATAATTGCTGGTGCCACTTAAAAAAAACTTGTTTAAACAAAATGAAGTAGTGGTGCTACAGAATGACACAGACTATCTCCTAGTAAAAATTACTAATTTCCTTCGTATGAGCTTGCTTTACGGTCTTTCCACCATCGTCTTGATGGCTGCCATCTATCGCCGCCCTCAATCATTATTTTGAACTTTTCTCAATGTTTTGGTTTCCTAATGGTCGATTCGAAATATTACTTTTAAAATATTAAAGAAGAATAAAACATGGTCTTATGTGGAAATTTTCATTGAACTGTATGGAGCCGTTCTTAAGAAGAAATTATTTAAGCTAATTATTAAGTAAATGCGAAAAATGAAACTCTTTTTCACAGTAATATTTTGTGTTTTCGGAAAACTTCGTAAGAAATCATTTGCAGAATTTTCACTCACAAACGTAATAATTAAAGAAATGATTTACATGCACTATCAAATGCTAAAATACACATGCAAAAATGCACTATCAAATAGCTAAATATGCACTACCCAGGGTCACAATGGACAAAACATGCGCAATCAAATTTCATTTAACTTACATTTTTAGTTACATTGCCCTCTGTAAAAATGAACAGTTAACAATTTTTCTAAACTGTTCTATGTCAAATTCATTCTTTTGCCAGAAGAAAATTATTTTGAATGTAGAAAATTACATTTTACGTCACAAGACGTAATTGCAGCATTCACCAAAGACGAAATCTAAGACAATGGCAGGTCAAATTCTGCATTTTCTGATTTTTCTCCATAATGTTCTTTACATTTTAGAGAAATTTCAAGTCAAAAATGGAATTTAACACTATATGTAACACTATATTTCTCCAAAGTAGTCTCACCCACATCTCCAAACATTAATTTCAGTAACATTCAAGTCTTCAACAATTTTAAAGACTCCACTAGAAGAAGACCTTCTGATTCTAATTTCTGAAGATGATAATTTTTACTTTCCCGTACAAGTACGTATATAAGTAAGTAAGTAAGTAAGTATATATATATATATATATATATATATATATATATATATATAAAGAGAGAGAGAGAGAGAGAGAGAGAGAGAGAGAGTACATACATACTATAGGGAAAGTTATAGTATAATACTGCCAAAAATCGATTTCGAGATTTCAACGGAAATACACGTTTTCAGGTCCCCTGAACCGGATAAGTGGTTCTTTTCAAAACGTCCATCCGACCGTCTCTCTGTCGGTCTGTGCGCCCGTCTGTCCGTCAGTCTGTGAACAACACTAGCACCTAAACCATACATACGATTTCTTCCAAAATGGATATTCGCCTGTCTATCTGGTTACACTCGAGGCGCCTCGATTTTGAAAATCTTTCTTCAAAATTTCTTCACATGAAACTCCCCGGAAATTTTCAAAATTTTCTCAAAAACAGCTCCAATTTTTTTCTTTAAATTTCTTGTAAGGACAGAGTAAAATACTCTTATAAATGTGACATTTATTCGGCGTCTTCATACAACTACAATTATGAAGATAAAGACTTTTCTCCAAATAAATTTGTTCTCCAAAGTGAGATCTTTCATTAAAATTCTGCACATTTTTTGAAAATTTTAGTAGTTTTCGCGCAATATTGCGTGCAATGTTTACAATTTAAAAAAGCGATTTTCCCAAAAACCGCTTAAAATTTTTTCTTTAAACTTTTGGTAGGGATAGTGCTAAATGTGCTCTATACGTAAGGTGACACAAACGCCATATTACTCTATTTTTTTGTTTTTTTTCAAAAGTTACAAAAATTAATTGTTTTGGCTTGTCTCTCACGTCGGTAATATTTTCAATAATGGCGATTTGTTCAGATCATTATATTTACGAGTAAATGTGCTTTAAATAATGTCAAGTAAATTTTCTGGATGACTCAACCATTTTCTGTGAAAACTAGCTCAACATTCTGCCTTTTCAGAAACGCTCAAACGCCATTTTTTCATAAATGGCCCCAAATTTTTTCTTCAAATTTTTCGAACGGATAGTGCTAATTGCTCTCTTTAATATAACGTAAAGTTCAATTTGCGGTATTTTTTTTCAAAAATTATACAAATGTAAATATTTTGAAAGATCTCTCACACCATTCATATGCACATTTTCAGCAATTTGTAAATACTATAGTATTTATCAGTTAAATTTCCTAAAATGATTTCTAATGAAGTTTTTCGAACATTTTCTGTGAAAAAGATATTCAAATTTCCAATATACAGTAGTGCTATTCGGAATTGTACGGACGAGGTTTGTGTGTTCTTTAATTTTCCAAAATTAATATTTCCGCTCTACCATTAGAAAACCGATTACTTAAGAAAATGTCGAAAAAATGTAATTTGGGCGGCGATTTGGGCAGCTGGCACGAGTATGTGGCAATTTCGAATAGCTAGCCCAGACCCAAGGAAATAGAAAACTAATACGGGAAAGTCTGCGCCATTGTCTAGCAACACTAGTTAGAAAATGGCGTTTGAGCGTTTCTGAATCTACGGAATACTGAGACAGTTAGAAAGCTACTCAATTTTCGAGAAACTTTATTTGGCATTACTTAAAGCACCTGTACTCATAAATATAATAATGTGAACAAATCGCCGCTAATGTAAATATTAACGACGAGAAAGAGAAGAAAAAATTTACATTTTTGTAATTTTTGAAAAAACAAAAGAACAGAGCAATATTTATTTATTTATTTATTTAATTACCCACAACAGGGCAAAGCCCCAATTACAGTAGGCATTACTAGGAAAAATATACAAAACATACACAATAATAAAAAAGAGATTCAAATGATATAACAAAACTAAATTACAGAAGTCCAATTACAAGAATACATCTTTTTGGAAAATTGATAAAACATAACACACCAGTAAGATAAACAAAAATGGAAACATATCTTCAAAACAGCCATTACAAAAAAGGAACAGAAATGAGTATAAAAAATGAAAATAATACAAAAATGGAAAACGCATCTACAGAATAATCGGAACATAATAGCGAGCAATATTTAACACAATAAATCCACAATCAGTGATCATTCAATATTTTATTTAATTTCTCTTTATATTTTAGCAAAGGAAAACAAAGTCTAAATCCCACACTCTACTGAATTCATTGAATTTTGAAGACATTCTCAAGAGTGGTGAATATTTGTGAGATGTTGTATTTGGTTTATTGAAATATAATAATTCTCGTCCTCTTAAATTTGATACTCGTGCATTAAATGACAATTGTGACAGCAATTCACTGCTATCTGATAAACCATTAACTATTTTAAATAAGAACAATTGTTCAGCAAAGACTCTTCTATTAGCAAGAGTAGTTAGATTGAATGCTTTAACTAAAATAGTATAAGCAACTTCATAATCAGATTGATTGAACTTTTTGTAGTACAAATACCTCGAAAATCGTTTTTGAATTTTTTCAATTTGGTTAATTAGTGATACGCAATGAGGAGACCAAATAAGTGAAGCGTATTCCAATCTGGCGCGCACAAGACAATTAAAGAGGAGTATTAAACTTGAGGTGTTATTGAAATTTTTGGAATTTCGAATAATAAACCAAGTTTTTTTAATGCATCATTAGTTATATTAAATATATGTTTATGGTAAGTCAAATTATGTTGAATAGTAACAACTAAGTCTTTTACAAAATATACACGTTCTAATGATTCATTATTCATTGAGTAACTTGTTCTTAGATATGCTTTATTTCGTGTATAAGTAATGAAACATTTTTTAATATTAAAGAACAAATCATTCTCTACGGTCCATCGGTAGACGTTATCAATATCAGCTTGCAATTTGTTTGAATCATTTTCATTTTCAATTGATTTATAAATTTTCAAATCATCAGCAAAAAGTAAACATTTTGAATATTGAATTACATTAGGCAAATCATTGATATAAATTAGAAATAATAGAGGTCCGAGATTTGAACTTTGAGGCACTCCAGAATCAGTTTTTTAAAGGTACGATTTGTGTAGATGAAATTTAACATATTGCTCTCTATTTGTTAAATACGAATTCATTAAGTTCAACATTTGTTTTGAAAATCCGAAAAAAGAAAGTTTAGATAAAAGTTTTTTGTGACTAATCTTGTCAAAAGCTTTAGAAAAATCAGTGTAAATTGTATCAACCTGAGCTCTACAGTCTAAATTGCTTGAAACATACTGAACAAAATTTACCAGATTTGTGGTAGTGGATCTACCAGTAATAAAACCATGTTGGTAATCAGATAAGTAGCATTTAACATGGTTAAAAATTTTAACATACATTATTTGTTCAAATACTTTAGCAGGAGAGGAATTTATTGAAATAGGTCTATAATTTTCAATTTTTACATTTGTACCAGACTTAAGTATTGGACATACACTAGTAAGTTTCCATTTCTTTGGAAATTTTCCAATTTTTAAAATCAGATTTTAAATAATGTGTAAGGGATATGATAACGCATCATTGCAGCCTTTCAATATAAACGGTGGTAAACCATCAGGACCGCTACACATTTTAGGTTTCAATTTTTTTATAGCAATTCGAATTTCATCAAATGTGATGTTGTTGATGTTAAATGTGTTAGCAGTGCCCAAAAGAGAAGAATCAAGAATATGGTCATTGATTGCATCATGGGAAACATAAACTGATTTGAAAAAAGTGGCAAAGCTATTAGCAATATCGTCATCACTATTTAAAGGAATATTTTTAAAAGTCATAACATGAGATCTGCGAGAATTTTTAATCTTTTTCGATTTAATATAGTTTCGATTTAATATGGCGTTTATGTCATCTCATAGCGCACATTTAGCCTAAAATTTTCAAAATAATGTGCTTGGCCTCAATGAAAGAACTCGCTTTGGAGAACAAATTTTATTTGAAGGAAAAATCTCTATCCTCAATTTTGCAGTTCTAGGAAGACGCTGGAAAAAAATCAAGCTTTTGCAACTTTCGAAAATTCAGAGTTAATCGTGAAAATGAGACGTATTCCGCCTTTATACGTGTATTTTACTCTATTCTTACAAGAAATTTAAAGAGGAAATTTGGAGCCGTTTTTGAGAAAATTTTGAAAATGTCCGGGGGGCTTCATTCATTAAGTACCCCCAAATTTTGAAGAAAGTTTTTCAAAATCGTGGCGTCTCGAGTGGACGCAGATTCCGCGGGGAATATTCATTTTGGAAGAAATCGCACGTATGTTTTAAGCGTTAGTGTTGTTCACAGACTGACGGACAGACGGACGGACGGACAGACGGACGGGCAGGCGGACGGACGAACGGATGGGCATTTTGATAAAAAAAAACGACTTTTTCTGTATCAGGGGACCCCAAAATGTGTATTTCCGTTAAAATCTCGAAATCGATTTTCCGCAGCATTACATAACTTTCCCTATACTACGATGGTCACAGGGAAAATCTTGATAAGTCTTGAAAAGTGAATTTTTCAGGAGAGCACTTTTAAAGTTCAACAGTTCTTGAAAAATCGGGTAATGAAACAACAGAAATTCTACTTGGCCCAAAAATTGTAATTTCCACCGTATTTTACAATGACACCCATAATGTATCAAATTTGTTTATATTTGCATTGTTATGCGAATTACCTTATTTTGTACCATTGACTTATCAAGTTTTTCACATGTTTACTTATCATTATTGATGTATTGGGATAGGTGATTTTGGAATAAAAATAAAAAAGAAAGTTTCAGATAATGAATTTTTGTTAATATTAAGCATACAATTTGCAACTAACAATTAAAGGAATTAAATAAATTGAAAAAATATTAAGTTTTATAAAATAAATATTTTTTTTGAAAACACAATTGAAAATACACTCATAAAAATGCTTTCAGAAAATATTCACGTTGTCACAAATTAATTTATTTTAATTATCCTCATCTGGATCGATTTCTTTCAAATCTGGGTCTGTTGGTTCTGAAGTGAAAGTTTTTAATAATTTTTAAAATTATGAAAGGAGCTGTCTATAAGAGGAAGTAAATCGATCAGATCCGTTTTTTGGCTTCGCTTAATGCGAAAGATTCATCATTCAGAAAAGGCAACTCTTTAAAATTCGAGTGTCTTCCCTTTCTTTTAAAATGAACATTACTAAATTGTTCACAACTGTCTAAATCATATTTAAAATACAATCGTCCATCTGATTTTCTAAACTAGAGCCACTGAATTGGCACCCAAATAAATTTTTGCTCAATCAAGTCAACTCTTTTAATCTGAAAAGGACCTCCGTTTTTTACAAGAGAAAGTATTGAGAATAAAGAGAAAAAGAAACAGGATTGGATTGAATTTCTTTATACAATGCATACATCTTTGAAATATTTAAGTCAGATAATAAATATTGTTTAGAACTCTGAGCACGGCAGAAGTGACTTTCGTAAAATGGAAATGAATCTATGTAATCGTTGACAGCTTGAATTTGTGCAAGAGAGTACTTATTTGAAGGAGAGGCAAGATCTCGACGGTCCGGAGGTACGGTTCATGACGAGGATACTTTTCTTTTACTTACTACTATATCATGGAAACCATTAGATTCTCCTAGAGATTTTACAAAACAACCCTTACAAATGGAAACATTCTGATTTTTTATTACCAATTTGTAATAACAGGGGAGAGATCTAGCATCATATGAATTCATTTAATGAGTTTTCTTAGGTTTCATCGAAATAAGAGAATATTTTGCTCTTTTATCGCGAATTCCCAAACCCCAATATTCATTAAAACATTGTAATCTGTTTGTTCACATATGCACTTGCACATTTCATAATGAATTGCCTATTTTTGAAATTCTGTATATGTGTGATTAGTTAGGTAAGTCGAAGTGCCCTGTTTTTATATTTGCATTCGCAAACTGGAGAAGTGAACTTGTTCAATATTGATTATGCCACTGTTTGTGCAAAAATAGGCATGTTTACTTATCGAAATTGATTTACATAATTCGAAGATACCTAAAAACTCACATTCAATTTACGCCTCAGAGCCTAAGCTTGAGACTTCCACACTTGTTCACAAAATTATAATTATAATTCTCTTTCATTAAATATATTTACCCGATTTTCCACAAAACTTCGACTTATCAAGTTTTTCCCTATGAGATAATGTACGTATAGAGGAAAGTAAGAATTACATTTGTGTAAAAAACGAAAGAGTACAGCGAAATTAATTCTACCTCATCTTAACCCTGCTGTGGTCCTCGGGTCCATTTCGACCCAAATAAAATTTTAATTTCTTGTACCACTTAAGAAAATGGTGTGATCGTTCTGATACTCGATGACAATTATTTTTTGACTGTTTTCTACCCGCATATAAAATGTCATTCATTTATTTTCAATACGAAAGGAATTACAAATTTTTTTACACATAAGTTCTTCGGGTCCATTTGGACCCGTGACATTTATCATGTTGAACTCTCGTTAGAAATTTCATATAACAACTCGGTACATTCGTAGAAATCAACTATGGAAGGATTGTATTATCATTGGAGAATTTATCTTTTCATAAGGTGTATAATGACAATATTTTGTCGAATAATACTATCAAACTACGAAAACACTATCGAAGTACTACGAACAGCTGGGAGCAATCTCAGCTCTCTAAACTACGGATAGACGGTTTTTCTAAAACTTGAACGTAGTATTCTGACGTGTTTCTTTCTCTTCCGATATTGTGCAATCTTCAATTGTATGTAACAATCAATGAATAATTAGGCGTTTTCCGAGTCAATTGTCCATTTCTGCAGCACATGCCAAAGACTTGGCAAATACGGAGGGAAATTTTGAATGAAACTCATTACGTGTGGAATGCACAACCTCTGGCAAACAAGAAGGGCAACCTAGAGAACAAAATTTGGGAATAAAAGTTGTGCTACAATTATCCTCACTTCTGAAGGATAACAATATAACTCCTGACAATTTCTTTACATCATACCAGTTGGGTCAGGAGCTTTTCAAACGGGACATCACTCTCGGTAGAACTATGTGCAAAAACAAATCTTCCATACCGCCAAAACTTCTCCAGACAAAGGGCACAACAAACTAATATTCTACTTTCGAGTTTACGAGTTACCCGACATTAGTATCCTATGTGCCACGAATGAAAAAGTCTGTTGTCCTTCAAAGCATCCTTTACAATGATGCAAGAGGCTGGAATCTGGAGAAAATAAACCAGAAATAACGAAAACCTAAAATTCTACAAAGGGAGCTGTTGATACGATTAGTTCTTATTCATAGAAAAAATACATTTTTGTGGCCTATTGTGGTTCTCTCTGACAAAATAAACATTTTACACCAATTCAAACGTTTTTTTTCGCAAAAGCAAATTCGGATTGCTAATAAAAATGTTATCAAGAAATAACACTTTTTATAGAAAACGTGTGGAATCTTTTGTAACGCCGTTATTGAATGCATAACACACCTGCCACAAAATTTGTCATGAATAGAAGTCGAAAACTAGAAACCCGATGCAAAATTCACCGTTTTCAAAATTAATTTAACTTCTGGCATACAAATTTTTCAACAAATTTAATGGGATATGAATTTCTTATTAACAATAAAAATATTTTTTCAAGGTTAGCAGGATAGAAAATAGAATCTGAAATTCGAAAAACTCTCTCAACTAGATTTTTGACAATGGCAATTTTCATAACGGTAGGATGATTGGAATAAAAATTTAAGATAATTCCTGCATATGTAGGTTTTGTGTACCAATTTGTAATACAAAATGTTGGAAATCTATAAATTGTAAAATCAAGAAAGTTTATCTTGTATTCAACTTCTCTTTCCAAAGTAAATTTCAAGTTACAATGATATGAATTAAATTTTTCAAAAACTTCATTAACCTGATCATGTTGTAGTACCATTAATATATCATCTACATATCGGGTAAAAAATTTAATATTCAATTGGGAAAGAATATTTGTTTCTAATTTTCTCATTGTGATTTCACAAAGAATGGAACTTAAAACTCCACCTATAGGGCATCCATCTTTCTGGAAATAAATTTTGTCATTAAACTTGAAGGTTATATTTTGAAGAATTAATCTTAATGCTAGTAAAATTTCTGCTTTAGGTATACTAGTTGTTTTGTATCTAATTGGACAAGTTAAAACTTCATCTAAAGTAGAGAATATCAATTCATGAGGCATTGAGGGAAACATTTTGACAATATCCAAAGAAATCATCACATCTTGAGGAGTAAACTCTAGATGTTTTAATTTTGTCACCACATCTAGACTATTTTTAGCATTAAATTGGTAATCAGTTTTTAAGAAAGTTTTAAGGACGTCATTAATAAATTTTGATAATTTGTAATCAGGTGAATCTATACTAGAAACGACTGGTCTAAATGGGATTCCTTGTTTATGAACCTTGGCAAAGCCATAAGCCCTGGAAATGCCAAGAACTGTAGGATATATAGAACGGTAAACTGAAAAATCAATATATTTTTTATCACGCCATCTTTTTAAAACTTGTTGGATCTTCAGAAGATATTGCCTTGAAGGATTTCTATTTAATTGAATAAAATCTTCACTAGAGTGAAAGTTCTCTTCAACCTTAGTCAGATATGTCGATTTATCTACTATGGTAACCGCACCACCTTTATCTGTAGGGATGACAATAAACTCGGGATGTTTTTTTAGAAATTTATCAGTTAGCAAAAAGTTACGTAGTATCAGATTATGTTGTTTATTTAAATGAATCGGATTATTAACATAAATAGAAATAGAATTAACTAAACGATTCCTTATATCATTTCTTTCTTTTTGTGGTACTTTATGTAGATTAGATTCAACTGATTTAATTAATTGAAAGGTAACTTTCTGTTTATCTTTATTGGTTATAGGAAAAGAAAATGTTTGACCTAAACTAACCGTATTCTGAACAGATATAGGAATATTAGAAGAAGTTAAATTATAAAATTTAGGTCCAAAAATTTCATCTGATCTAGCTTCATCTTGATAAAAATTATTATTTTTTTGATCTTCTAGTAGTAATTTTTGAAACTTATTGAATTTCTTTCGATTCTCATATTCAAAATACCTTTTAAGTTTGACCATTTGTGTATTATAAAAAACATTTAAAGTATAACTAGATATAAACATTTTAAGTGCATGTTCCGTCTTGTTTAAAGTTATTTGTAGTTTTTTCAGTAAAAAATATTTATCAGATAAAGTTAGACTCAATATATGCTTATTAAATTTTTCTATATATCTCTTAAAATGGTTTTGATTTTTAAATGAATTAAATATAATAAGTCTAGTACTATTTTTTATGAATTTAGGAACTAATCCATAATTTTTGCAATTTTGAAGAAAAATTATGTGAGTTTGGACATTTTTATACTGCGTACTTACCTTCATCCAATTCTTGATGTGATGAAGTGCAGGATTACGAAGACTACTGATGAAGGATGAGCTTGAATGTTGTTGAAGATTTGTCATATTTCTAAAGGATGTAAGGTTCATTAAAAAGACCACTTTATATGGAACACGTGGTATTATGTATCAATTTCAAATATATTTTGTTTATGACTGTCTATAATTATTTGGAACTTTTTTATAATTTTCAAAATTAAGTTTTTTTAGATTCTATTCGAAAAAGGGGAAAATGGAGTGTGTTGCAAAACTAATAACAAAATTACTTTTCGTTGCTCTAAATAAAAACTTTTACAGGTAAAAATCATGTCAATCACATTTGTACTACATGTGTGTAATGCAAATTTTCTATATGCGCATTTCATTATTTTGCTATCACGCATGTTCAGGGACCATTATTTTAAATTATTGCACAACCTTATAAATAATATAAATGTATAAAATTAACATTCCGGTGTCTAACTTTACTTCCTATTAAGAATACTAAATATGATCATTGGAAAAGTAAATAATCTGCAAGAGAAATTATATGGGTCCATTTGGATCCAAGGATCTTGAGAAGGAGTAAATTTGAGGACCGCAGCCGGGTTAAACACAGCAATAAGCACACCCATACGAATTTTAGTTGTATGAAGATGCCGATGAACTTTTGCGAGAAATTAGGGTTTTCACCGAAGATGATACTTGCACCATTCTCTTAAACGTCCTTGACACTATGACACCTTGACACTAATAACACAGTCTAATCAAAAGCGTTGGAGCCTTTTTTTGAAAATTTTAAAAATGTCTCAGCGGCATCATGTAAAGTATCCCCTCAATTTAAAATTTTGGAGAAAATCTGTTGAACGGTTTTGCCGGTAGCGCTGTTCACAGACGAGCAGACGTTTTGCCGTCAACATATTTTTCGGAAACAAGGACTCACAAAACATGGATTCTGGCTACACCTTTGGCTCAGAGCCCTGAAATAAGAGTTTTTCTGCCAAAATTCGCCGCTTTTCGCGCAGAATTACATAATTTTCTCTTCTGAAGAGACACGTTCTTAAGGGCGAGGAAAAAAGAGGTTTGAAGGCAACTAGTGATGCTACAGAAGTTCATACTTTCTCGCGTTATTGGAAATAGGTACGTAATATTGAAATATTGCATTTTCTACACTACTAACATCTCAGATATTATTTGAAAATATCCAATTCAATGACGAAGCGAACAAGGCACTGTTGCTGCCAGCGTAACATTGTTTAAACTATGTGTATTCTCTTGGCTAATAGCATCAATTTAATGGACTACACGCAATTGACATCAACATAATTACGAAAATTCCCGTTGTTCACTAGTGATTTCATTTTCGTCGTAAGATAAGTGTTCCGATAGCGTTTCATTTCATCACCGACTTCTAACATCCACACTTCAGATACGACGAACACTAAAGCTTTTCAACAAAGAGAGGTAAGATGTAAACAAAACACGTCGACACACCGAGCGCACAGTTAAACAGCTATTTGGAAGCAATTTGACGAGTATCGGGCGTTTAAGATAAATCGATCAATACAAAAACTCAATATAAACACAATACAAACTCAATACAAATTAACAATATGACAACTTTCTCTCTATTGCGTAGAGAGACACGAGTAGGAAACGAGAAAGTAAAATCATAGACTAGTTTCAAAAATTGTAAATTATCATCTTGTGATATGGATTCTGGAGCAATATTTTATTGTATACTACAATTCGATAATAATAGATAAAATATTTATTTCAACAATAACATTATGAAAATCACGTAAATTTTAAAATGTTGATGTAAAATCCCTTTTTCTTCTCAAATTATATTCACATGAGATCACTTCATGTGAAATTTACTGACAGAGATTTAAACTTACGGTACAGTGAGAAATTATTATTTTTACGAAGGAACATTTCTTTTCAAAAAAACAATACGGTTTTCGCTTTTGTGAAAAAAAAACTTCATTTTTCTCTAAAAGTGAAATGGCTCTAATCAGTGTCAGTGTGAACAAAATTATCGAGAAAATAATTATAACAAAGAAGCAAAACATTCGCTCAAACTTCATTGATGTACAGTAAATATGAGCTTCTTCTTCATGCCCATTTTCGAGATACGAGGAAAAGATAACACAATAAATGAGGTCAACATTCAAAACAAGTCAATAACGTACGGAAGCATGCTCCAACTAACTGCAAAATTTAACAAGGAAAAGAGACGATTTTTCTCGGCTGTTAATTGGTGAAAAAGTCTGCTTCCGACGGGAGAACGTCCGCTTAAGCTAATCGCATAAACGCTCGAAATTGTGTTCGGAAGCAGGTTATAGGGTTTTTCTTTAGTCGGAAACATTTTAATGTATAAATCATCCAGACAGAAGGTCTCGGGTTCTGCACCAGATGCTGGACACCTACTGGCGATGTCACTCAGGGCTCTCCCAGGATGGGCACCATGAGGTTTCGATGGACTGCAGTGGTAAGTACTCCGGTGAGCATAATCGCGAAAAAATTAGTAGTCAGTACTAGTTTGGTAGTGCGATTGAACAAAGTGATTTTGCCTTGTATAACGAACGAAAAGAGGTCAACTTTCAAAACAAGACAACAAACCACACAATCTATTAAGTAAAGCTCGATAGTAACAGTCCTTAATGATGTCATTTTAATGCCCTGAACAGTAATCTAATAAATAATAGTCACACTTCTTAAGTATGATTCGTGTATTAGATTAGACACAAATATATTTGCGAGCGTTAATGGAAATTGAATTAGTATTATGAAACTTCTGTAGTTTCATTACGTTATTTATGACATGCGTTTTGTCTTTGACCAGGAGCTGAGGCGATTGCAACATATTTTCATCTGGGTGAACTGATTCTTGGAAGATAATAATATTAATAAGTCATGACATTCCTTTTCTTTAGAAATAATTAATAAATCTTAATCAATTATTCGTACTTCGGTCAAAGATTTTAGGTTAGGCGGAATCTCCAAGCATATGAGCACCTTCAGGTCAACGTCGCTGACAGATATATAATTTCAAAGAGAATTTTGAATACTTAAAACTGAATAAATTAAATACAGCATATTTAGTAATTTTCAAAATTCTTTCGGCAATTCTTCTTAAATTGTGTTCCTATTCCATCAAATATAGCTAATTTGCTTGGAACAAGAACCATCCCTTCCAAGAATTCACGATTTAAATGATAATTTCAAAAATCGGGCATGCAGTTCCGTATGCACGGAAAGAAGCAATTGAAACAAACACACCTCATCATCTTATAGATAGGAAATAAATAATCTAACAGATAGAAAAAAATAGTTACGTGACAAGCTGACCTGCGAGGAAAAATTTATGAGCACACTGACACGCTACAGGAGCATGCCATCAATGAATCTCCGGCAGTAGAAATAGTTTATAGAAATTGTGTCTCATTATGGTATGTGGAAATGAATTGAAGACATTGCTTTTGAAAGATGAATGTGCGTTTTACGGTCACGACAACAACTATTTTTGAGAGGTGTTAACAAGACAGTATTTAGTCTATAAAATCATTAAAATAATATAAAGAACAATAAGGGAATGAACATGTCTACTTATGTACAGAATTTTACTTTTTTTATCGAATCGAAGTTAATTTTAAAAATATGTACTGAATTTATAAAAAACGGAATGCCAGGTACTAAGAATAAACTCAAAACTGAATAATTTGGTTGAGTGAAATGGTAAAAACTATTCATAAATAGAAACAAAAATAATTCAAAGAAGTAATATTCGAACTGAATTGTAACGGTTGAATCCTCAGAAGCTAAAATATGTGCAACTGTTTCTCATTACAGAGACTGTTGGTGGCGTCCGTCCTCCTGGCAGGACCGGTGTCCACACAGCAGCAAGTCGTCTATAGGACCAACGGAGGGGCCATGCAGCCGGGCACGCGGACGCAAGTCCGAACGGCGGGCGGCCAAGGCGGCATGGGCATGACCCGGCAACAGGGCGGCATGGGCATGGGCTTCACGCGCATGTTCGGAGGCCTGGGAGGCGGCCAGGGCGCGCGATTCGCCGGCATGGACTGGCTGGGCGCCGGCAGGAACGCCCTCAACATGTTCGGCGGAGGCGGAGGCAACGGGCAGCGGCGCGTCATCCGGAGGAGGATCTACACCGGCGGGCAGGCAGGCGCGGCGAACAACCTGCAGATTCGCAGTGGCGGCGCCAGTGGAGGGAGGCAGATCAGCGCAGGAGGAGGAAGGCAAATGACTGGTGGCGGGGGACAAAGAACAAACCAGCAAGGTGGGCAGGTGATTAGGAGACAAGGACAAGCTGCAGGAGGAGGGCAATGGAGGCAAGGGAGCCAAGGAGGCGGAGCCGGCGTGAGGCAAGGGGGCGCCTGGAGCGGCGCCGGCGGAGGCGTCCCGGGCGGCGCATCCTATGGCACCGGCGGCGGTGCCGTGCAAACCGTGGAGCATCAATACGGGAGCTATCCGCCGCAACCGACCGGGAACGAGCAAGGAGGAAGCAGAACAGTGGTGCAGGAGGTCCATCATCACTACCATTACGACGCCCAACCACAGGGAGAAGCTACGGGACAAGGAGGAGGCGCAACGCATACCGTTCAAGGCGGCCAGCCCGGAGGAGCGACGCAAACAGTGTACCACACTGGCCAGCCGGGAGGTTCAACGCATACTGTGCACCAAACCGGTCAGCCGGGAGGTTCAACGCATACTGTGTACCAAACCGGTCAGCCGGGAGGTTCAACGCATACTGTGTACCAAACCGGTCAGCCGGGAGGTTCAACGCATACTGTGTACCAAACCGGTCAGCCGGGAGGTTCAACGCATACTGTGTACCAAACCGATCAGCCAGGAGGTTCAACGCATACTGTGTACCAAACCGGTCAGCCGGGAGGCTCAGCGCAGGAGGTCACCTACCAAACGTATGACACCCCTGGAAACGGGCATGTGCATCAACAAGGAATGAGAGGGGGAACAACAGGTGGAGGAGGCCATGGTCTGAGTGGAGCAGCAAGAGGAATGAGTGGTGGTGGGGCAAGTGATTTAGGTGGCGGTGCAGCGGGAGGCATGGGACGAGGGCACGGACTTGCAGGAGGAACGGGAGGTGGAGGAATGGTAGGAGGTAGAAGCGGCCATGCAATGGGTGGAGCAGCAGGAGGAATGAGTGGTGGTGGGGCAGGTGATTTAGGTGGCGGTGCAGCGGGAGGCATGGGACGAGGGCACGGACTTGCAGGAGGAACGGGAGGTGGAGGAATGGTAGGAGGTAGAAGCGGCCATGCAATGGGTGGAGCAGCAGGAGGAATGAGTGGTGGTGGGGCAAGTGATTTAGGTGGCGGTGGAGCGGGAGGCATGGGACGAGGGCACGGAATGGCAGGAGGAACGGGAGCTGGAGGAATGGTAGGAGGTAGAAGCGGCCATGGAATGAGCGGAGCAGCAGGAGCAATGAGTGGTGGCGGGGCAAGCGATTTAGGTGGCGGTGGAGCGGGAGGCATGGGACGAAGCCACGGACTGGCAGGAGGAACGGGAGCTGGAGGAATGGTAGGAGGTAGAAGCGGCCATGGAATGAGCGGAGCAGCAGGAGCAATGAGTGGTGGCGGGGCAAGCGATTTAGGTGGCGGTGGAGCGGGAGGCATGGGACGAGGGCACGGACTGGCAGGAGGAACGGGAGCTGGAGGAATGGTAGGGGGTAGAAGCGGGGTAGGAGGTAGAAGCGGCCATGGAATGAGTGGAGCAGCAGGAGCAATGAGTGGTGGCGGGGCAAGCGATTTAGGTGGCGGTGGAGCGGGAGGCATGGGACGAAGCCACGGACTGGCAGGAGGAACGGGAGCTGGAGGAATGGTAGGAGGTAGAAGCGGGCATGGAATGGGTGGAGCAGCAGGAGGAATGAGTGGTGGCGGGGCAAGCGATTTAGGTGGCGGTGGAGCGGGAGGCATGGGACGAAGCCACGGACTGGCAGGAGGAACGGGAGCTGGAGGAATGGTAGGAGGTAGAAGCGGGGTAGGAGGTAGAAGCGGCCATGGAATGAGTGGAGCAGCAGGAGCAATGAGTGGTGGCGGGGCAAGCGATTTAGGTGGCGGTGGAGCGGGAGGCATGGGACGAGGGCACGGACTGGCAGGAGGAACGGGAGCTGGAGGAATGGTAGGAGGTAGAAGCGGGCATGGAATGGGTGGAGCAGCAGGAGGAATGAGTGGTGGTGGGGCAGGTGATTTAGGTGGCGGTGGAGCGGGAGGCATGGGACGAGGGCACGGACTGGCAGGAGGAACGGGAGCTGGAGGAATGGTAGGAGGTAGAGGAGCCCATGGAATGAGTGGAGCAGCAGGAGCAATGAGTGGTGGCGGGGCAAGCGATTTAGGTGGCGGTGCAGCGGGAGGCATGGGACGAAGCCACGGACTGACAGGAGGAACGGGAGCTGGAGGAATGGTAGGAGGTAGAAGCGGCCATGGAATGAGTGGAGCAGCAGGAGCAATGAGTGGTGGCGGGGCAAGCGATTTAGGCGGCGGTGGAGCGGGAGGCATGGGACGAAGCCACGGACTGGCAGGAGGAACGGGAGCTGGAGGAATGATAGGAGGTAGAAGCGGCCATGGAAAGGGTGGAGCAGCAGGAGGAATGAGTGGTGGTGGGGCAAGTGATTTAGGTGGCGGTGCAGCGGGAAGCTTGGCACGAGGGCACGGACTGGCAGGAGGAACAGGAGCTGGAGGAATGGTAGGAGGTAGAAGCGGCCATGGAATGACTGGAGCAGCGGGAGGAATGACTGGTGGAGGGGCAAGCGATTTAGGTGGCCGTGGAGGGGGAGGCATGGGTCAAAGCCATGGAATACGCGGAACGGCAGGAGGAGGCCACGGACTGGTGCCGGCGGGCGGGGGAATGCGTTCTGCTAGTGTGACACGATCTTCCCACGGCAGTGGTCATGGTATGGGACACAGTGCTGCAGGGGCAACAGCGGGTGGTGTTGATTTATCTTCTGCCGGAGGCGGTGGTGGTCGTGGTGGATCTATGACTACAGGCGGTGGTGGCGCTTCCTCAGGTGGGTCACGGGGAGGAATGTTCAGAAGAGTGGCACAGGCCGCAGGGAACATGATGGGAGGGGTTCTGCGCCACGGTGCCGAAGCTATTGGTGTTGGAGGAAGTGGTGGCAGATCTAGCGGCGGAGGGCAAGCGCGCTTGCCTGGAGAAAGGGGAATGGACAGTGCCACCGCGAACGCTGCGGGCGGCGGTCGACGTGTTTCAACAGGAGGAGGTATGATTCGACATACGGCCACTGCAGCCAGGCAACCTATTAGCGGATAAAGCATTTCTAATCACTTGATATTCATAATCTAACTTGAAATATACTATTGGCTGTGAATGTTTTTTACTGAATATTCAATAACCAAGATTGTGTAATAAATGACGAGTGATCAAATTAGAAAAATAAAATATATGTCATTATGACAAACTTGTTCTAATTTAAGTTACTGGCTCTCTGTGACGTGTGCATAATTTCATTATTATGAAATTCCTGGCTGTGAATGTTTTACAGTGTATATTCAATAACCACGATTGTGTTACAAACGTCGTGTGATCAGGTTACAAAAACAAAATGTATTCTATTAATCTAAACTTGTTCTAATTTCAGTTATTAGATCTTCTGTGAAGTATGCATAATTTCATTATTATGAAATAATGCACACTTCATAATAAACTTGTATAAAACATGTACTTATGCTGCAATTATCAATTAACTTAAAAACGACGTCTTTTAATGAAGGATAACTGAACCTCGCCTAATTCTATGAATTGGAATAAATGAAAAACATCTTTCAGATATAAATGTCATTGGTTTATCACTTGCCCGTTCCCTACAAAGCTCATTCAATAGAAAATATGTCTCTGAATTGTTTTGAAGAATTTATTTATTTATTTATTTATTTACCCACAACACGACAAAGCCCCAAATACAGTAGGCATTACGAGAAAAAATATACAAAACATACACAATAATAAAAAAAGTTTCAAATGATATAACAAAACTAAATTACAGAAGTCCAATTACAAGAATACATCTTTTTGCAAAATTGATAAAACATAACACACCAGTAAGATAAACAAAAATGGAAACATATCTTCAAAACAGCCATTACAAAAAAGGAACAGAAATGAGTATAAAAAATGACAATAATACAAAAATGGGAAACGCATCTACAGAATAATCGGAACATAATAGCGAGCAATACTTAACACAATAAATTCACATTCAGTGATCATTCAATATTTTATTTAAATTCTGTTTATATTTTAGCAAAGAAAAACAAAGTCTAAATCCCACACTCTACTGAATTCATTGAATTTTGAAGACATTCTCAAGAGTGGTGAATATTTGTGAGATGTTGTATTTGGTTTATTGAAATATAATAATTCTCGTCCTCTTAAATTTGATACTCGTGCATTAAATTACAATTGTGACAGCAATTCACTGCTATCTGATAGACCATTAACTATTTTAAATAAGAACAATTGTTCAGCAAAGACTCTTCTATTAGCAAGAGTAGTTAGATTGAATGCTTTAACTAAAATAGTATAAGCAACTTCATAATCAGATTGATTGAACTTTTTGTAGTATAAATACCTCGAAAATCGTTTTTGAATTTTTTCAATTTGGTTACTTAGTGATATGCAATGAGGAGACCAAATAAGTGAAGCGTATTCCAATCTGGCGCGCACAAGACAATTAAAGAGGAGTATTAAACTTGAGGTGTTATTGAAATTTTTGGAATTTCGAATAATAAAGCCAAGATTTTTTAATACATCATTAGTTATATTAAATATGTGTTTATGGTAAGTCAAATTATGTTCAATAGTAACAACTAAGTCTTTTACAAAATATACACGTTCTAATGATTCATTATTCATTGAGTAACTTGTTCTTAGATATGCTTTATTTCGTGTATAAGTAATGAAACATTTTTTAATATTAAAGAACAAATCATTCTCTACGGTCCATCGGTAGACGTTATCAATATCAGCTTGCAATTTGTTTGAATCATTTTCATTTTCAATTGATTTATAAATTTTCAAATCATCAGCAAAAAGTAAACATTTTGAATATTGAATTACATTAGGCAAATCATTGATATAAATTAGAAATAATAGAGGTCCGAGATTTGAACTTTGAGGCACTCCAGAATCAGTTTTTTAAAGGTACGATTTGTGTAGATGAAATTTAACATATTGCTCTCTATTTGTTAAATACGAATTCATTAAGTTCAACATTTGTTTTGAAAATCCGAAAAAAGAAAGTTTAGATAAAAGTTTTTTGTGACTAATCTTGTCAAAAGCTTTAGAAAAATCTGTGTAAATTGTATCAACCTGAGCTCTACGGTCTAAATTGCTTGAAACATACTGAACAAAATTTACCAGATTTGTGGTAGTGGATCTACCAGTAATAAAACCATGTTGGTAATCAGATAAGTAGCATTTAACATAGTTAAAAATTTTAACATACATTATTTGTTCAAATACTTTAGCAGGAGAGGAATTTATTGAAATAGGTCTATAATTTTCAATTTTTATATTAGTACCAGACTTAAGTATTGGACATACACTAGTAAGTTTCCATTTCTTTGGAAATTTTCCAATTTTTAAAATAAGATTGTAAATAACGGTAAGGGATATGATAACGCATCATTGCAGCCTTTCAATATAAACGGTGGTAAACCATCAGCACCGCTACAGATTTTAGGTTTCAGTTTTTTATAGCAATTCGAATTTCATCAAATGTGATGTTGTCGATGTTAAATGTGTTAGCAGTGCCCAAAAGAGAAGAATCAAGAATATGGTCATTGATTGCATCATGGGAAACATAAACTGATTTGAAAAAAGTGGCAAAGCTATTAGCAATATCGTCATCACTATTTAATCGAATATTTTTAAAAGTCATAACATTGTCGACAACAACATAACATTAGTCGAAAAAGTAAATACCACATTCGGTAGTGTCAAACTAAATCACCGGAAATTACTTTCACAAAACCTTTATGTCCATTAGATTGCAATAACCTTTTAGAGTGCGACGCCAAGTACTCGGACGAGACCCAAACGGGTAGCGGTGTCTGGCTCCGCTCCGGCGAGGCGAGGGAAGCGATTCGAGGGTCTGAGATGAGTTAGGGCGCGGGCGCGCGCTCCCTGCGCACGGCGGCATTCTAATGAGATGTGCGACTGAGGCACGCCCCCTCCGGGCTGCCCCCGCCGCGACCATCCGTTATCCCCCTCCGCCCCTCGCCGCCCCTCGCCACGCCTCGCGCGACACGTTCTTGCGCCTATATCACGCGCGCGGGAGGGCTGGCGATGGGGCGAGCGGCGACTGCGGTTCCTGGGCGAGGGCAGGGGAATGGATACTTCACAGGCGGCGGCGGCGGCGGAGTCGGCTGCTGGTGATAGTATAAGGGGCGGCTGGGGGGGTTTCTATGGAGGAGAGAGACGGAAGCGAGGCTGTTGGGATGGGGAGGGAGGCGGGTGACGGCGAGGGAAGGCGATGTGGGTTGGAAGCGCAGAGCGAACGCGGGGCGGAGTGGGACGGAAGCGGTGAAGGCGAGGGCGGCGGGCGCAGCGGAGGCAAAGGGCACGGGTGTGCTACGCTCTAGAGGGGGGCGCGGTGGGGTGGTTGGGGCAAGCCGAGACGACAGAGCAGTGACGGGTTGGGGACGACGCGAGTCGCGGACGTTGCTCTCCCCGTCGCCGTCGCGTCGCTCTGCCCGCTTCGGCGAGATCTGCCCGCTAACAACGCACTCTCCCAGCAAGAACCGCGAGACTCACACCGTGGAACAGTGCCGTCGGTGGTAATTGCTGCTTCTTGCTCGTGGTCATGCGAAAGTGGTAGCAACGGTAGACGCGGGGAGTGGAGTGATTCAGTAGGTTCAGACAGAGAAGGAAGAACACAAGTAATGACGACATACAGGTGGAGACGGCCAAACGATGGATGACGACATCTATGGCGTGAGCATACTAGTTTCCTTGTAGCAGTGGTACGTGCAACGAGGTGGTGGTGGTGAGGACGGAAGAGAACGAATTGCAGAGAAGACGTACACGTTTCATCTCCAGTGAGTTTAATTTTCCACGACTGATGAAATGACGGTGAGATATAGGCTAATGTAAACGCCAACTAATAGAGCAGAGGGTATGAACGAGCATTGATCTTAATAATATGCGTAGTGTATACTCAATGGGAAGTGTAAGTGTGCTACGTAAGTTCAAACATATTTTAAGTAATTTTCAGTAATTAGTGACATGAGAGAGCAGAATGATAAAATGTCGCTCCAGAACAGTAGAAAGAAGAAAAATAGTAAGTTCTCAGATATTAGAAATAATGTATTAGAATGCATAAACTGTAAAATCAATAAGTTTCCAGAGAGTCAAAAGATTGCCAAAAATTACATCTTCAAAGTGGATTCACAAAAGTGTCTAATCCGAGGCATACAATAAAGAAAAACGAGTTACGAAAAACTCACCTGAGTGGCGCTGACAAAAGCCTAGAACGACGTAAGGGAAACCCCAGAGCAAGGAGGCGCAGGCGAGAGGCCGCGGCCCCAGCCACGCGGAGTGAGTGGAAGAGATCGCGGCGCCGACGGGCAGGGGGGGCTCCGGCGGAAACTCTCTCTTTTAAAAGGAATCGCCAAGTTTCGACCGCCGCCGCACAATGAGCACTTCGCGCCCCCGCCCCACCCCCACGGCTCCCTCCTCAGTCCTCCCCTCCCCCGCGCGCCGTCACCATCGCTACCGCTGACTCGTCAGCGTTACGACTACCACAGCCATACACACTTCGCATCTTCAAAATGACAAGGTTTTATCTGGCTTTGAGAAAATGTTATAGGAGAATGTTCTGAAAGAGTGGAGATGTCTAATGAATATACATAAAAATAAAAAATATAACTTAAACACTATGTATATTGAAACCTAACTACAAGACTGACTTGAAACATAAGAAGTTCGGACACGTCAAAACATCCTTTTCGCGCCAAATGTTAAATAGAACCTTGTCATCCTAACACCACGACATGAGGCCAGCGCCATCGCCTTTCCTTTCTGCCAGTTCTGTTGGATCGCTAGCCAGCATTCCAGCATTCCTTCTCCCCTTCCATTGCTATCCAGTCTATATCCCTAGCTGCATAGACGCCGCCTTAATGGCTTCAACCAACTGCGACCTCACCGTCGTGTGCTATAACCTGCCACCTTCACGACTGAGGTCCTGTGTTATAACCGACTACATCACCTTGACTGCTGACATCTCCGTTATCGCTGCAGCTTCTCATTGCCCCCGCGTACCGTCTCCACGGCACAGCCGCCCACACCAATATCACCAACTCTCGCCATGTAATCTCCCTCACTTCCATTAACTTCCGAATATGCTCTTCCACCACTGCCCCCGGCACAATCACCGTCACCGCTCCCTCAGTACTTGCTATCAACTCCTCCTTCGCCTCTGCTTACTGAAATGCCCCAAAAAACATCCATTGTTTCAACGCTTCGCAGCTATCGCCCCTCCCTCCGCTGGTACCGACTTCGAAGTCACCTCCTCCCCCAAACCTCCTGCCTTCGCCGCTCGCGCTTCCACTACCACTTTTGTCGCGGCCGCCGCCGCCGGCGCCGCCTGCGCCGCTTTCATTAATTATTTGGCGGAGTCTGAGACGCGGAAAAGGTTCGCGCGTAATCTTTCCGCGAGCAGCGGGGAATCCCGAACAAAGCTAACGCCGCCGTTTGTTACGCGCGTCGCGATAACGTTAATAACGCGGGATCCGCCGCTGAATTATTTTAGGCGGCGGGCGCAAGGGGGCGGAGGCGGCGCGCGGGATGGAGTATCCGCGAAGAAATCTCGCGCGCCAACTTTAACTAGCTGCAGCCCGTGTCGCGCCCGGCGAGGCGAGGCGACGAAATGTTCCCGGCGACCCCGAGGTGGAGGAGCGGCCGAGATGACTTCATCTGCCTGGGAGGATGGAAATAACGCGACTCATTCAGGTGCATTCGTCCAGCGGAGACACTACCGCAGCTTTTACGATTTCTTTCAACGCCGTTCATTTCATTCATTACTTGGAGCGAGAGGAGGTGGATGTTCCAGGTATGAAGATCAAGGGACGGTCACATGCACCATCAATAAAAATGACGTGCGCGTTTTCCAGAGACCAAAAATAACCGCAGATATACACGATATTGCCGTTCCTCCCTGAGAATAGAATTACTCAACAGAGACCACGTAACGCACAAACAAGAACAATCATGTATGTTAATTCGGGCACTGTTTAATATAAAAAAGAAATGAGGTGAAAGCGACTGTGGGAGGTACGGGACATTTCAAATAGTCCGCAACAAATTTAATTTCATGAGTTCTAACCTACCACACCTGCTTATGTTCTAGTTTCTCTACTTTGTAAATCTTTCTATGCCTAGTAAGAAGTGTTAATCGTCAGGAAGATAAGTTATTGTTTATCAAACCTAAGCGGTAAATATCTTTGGTCCAAATTGAAGTTAATTTACCTCTAAATTGGTCATTTAATAGTGGATGAATACGCAAAGTAAAAATGGTGTACAATATATTTTGGATATCGAATTTTGTTCAACACCTTCAATGACTGTTTATCGAAAATGTATCATAATTGCATCAGTAGGAGCAGTAGGGCACTGGTTGCATTAGGGGTATATGACACTCTCCCCCTGTTATTCTTCGGCAAAAACTACGTATTAGAATTTGATTTGTATAAAGAACTTAATACAGAAGTATATATTTCCAGTGATATAAAGATCATTGCCTTAAAGGAGCTCACCCAGGAACACACTTTGACAAGACGAAGTGAGCTTGACACTTTGACAAGACGAGATATTTTTCTACAATATTTACGATTAGTTTAAAGCATACAAAATGTACCAAATATAAGTTACAATACTACCGACTTTAGGCAACTATGAAAATCATGGCAGTAAATAAGGTATCGCGAAAGTTTAAGACAAAGAATAATAGTTTTGTTAACATTTCCTCCATATTGCAGTCATCGCCTCACCCTAAAAGGACAAGTGCCTTTCAAAGAAATGAAAAAATTGACTTTTACAGAAAGACATAGAGAACAACAGTAAAAACAAATAGTTACATCGAGTTTAATGTAAAAGTCGCTTTCAACAAAGAAGGAAATCTGAGAGGAGTTTGAAGCTTAATTTTCAACAACAACAACAAAAAATAGGTCTTACCAAAGGTAGTGAAAAGTGTTGAAGTAGTTACCCAAGGTAATGAAATAATGTTCCATTCCTCTTTGAGAGAGAAATGTGGTAAGAAACTTCTTACTCCATTTCAATTTTCAAAAAAATAGAAATCATGAAGATTTGCTGCAGTGATTTACTGTTAATATGTAATACCAGTAGCAGTAATATATTGTTAATACGCAACATTTGTGCTCTAGTTTATTAAGATATCTTGAAAAATATCCGAATAAGTTAGAAAGCTGCAATTACAATTGTTGGGTATTCTTCAAATGTATTTTTTACACTGCTGTTGCTCTGACCTGAGAAATGTATAAGAGTTTCGAAACGCTTCTTAAAAAAGTACGAGCCATAAATGCTTGCACCGAGAGCTCCGCAAATTCCGAATACTTTATTTAGGTACACATCGAGCAAATATTTATCACCTTCAAATAACAAAAAGTCAACTAAATTTTCTTACATCAGTTTCATACAAGCTAACAATATTGCTGATAAAATTATCTGCCACAATAAAACTTGAAATTAACTTGTTTGTTCTCAAAACCTTTCATTAACTCAAACACTCATCGTATTATTCTAATCCCCTTCAAGAACATTCGTCTTAGCGTTTCGAAATAACGTTGTATGCATTTCAGAAAATAGTTCCTGCCATAAACTCAAGAGCCAACTATAGCCCTGGCAGTACACACAAAACAGGTGCGGGTGTATCGGAGCGGTGGGGCGGGAGCAGGGGTGGAGAAGGGGTGGGGGCCGAAGGAGCCGATCCGTGCCTCCGTGCTCATTGCCCTCCTCTGACGGAAGCAGGGAGGGGGAGGAGCAGAAGCGAATTCCCGCACGTCGCATTCCAAGAGGCGCCGATAAATTCGGAGCGCCGCTAAGGGGCGGACGTATCTGGCAACGAACCGAAAGGGCTGCCCTGGTGGGGCAACCCCTCCCACGGGCTCTCGCGACCTCGATTACGAGGCTTACTGACTATGCAGTTACCCTACCACAAGAATCGCGACCTCTGTTCGTTTGTGGGGAGAATCGGGATGCACATAGTTTCCGTTTCTTCATTCTAGAATTCAGACATCTGGCATTCTACACAAGAAAATAGGAAAAGCTATCCTCCCCAATATATTCTCCGTAGTTCCCTTACGTGTCCTCTACATGCATAATCTCTATACGAGTTGTTTCCAAGTTCTCTTTTCCTCCTCAAAAGGTGAATCGCTTTGGCAATCCACAAACTATGCCAACCGAAAAAAAACGTTTTCATGAACTTCCTATCCAAGTGAGTATATTCTGCGGTTCACCCTCTAATACATTCCCATATTATGCCCTCCTCCTCTGTCGACTCAGTATTCCGTTTTGAATGACTGACCTTTCTTTTTATTCACATATACCGCATTATTTCACCAAGCATTTCCCTTCCTTCAAACCCAACAGCTTCCCCTCACATCAATATTTGTATTATTGTAGGGCGATTTTTCTAACCGTGCCTGTGGCAGGTATCAACTGTTGATGGTTTCATCCAACGGGGAGTTTGTATGCCGCTATTGTAACGTCACAATGGCGTCGTTCAAGCTCCCGATTGGATGAAACCGTTAATAACTGATACTTGCCAGATGCACGGTTACATTATACTTGTATTCTTCCCGTCTGCTGACAAATAAAGTAGCATTAAGTATACCGCGCATTACATGGAAGAAGAAGAGAATGAGCAGATATGAAACGTACGTGAATGAAGTAAATCGCAAGGAGTATTGAAGCAGATATGCGGAGCTTCGAGTCCGACGAACAGACCACAATAGTTGCAGCGACTAGGAGCAGCCCGATAAGGATCAACTTCCCCAATAAGCATTTTGCAATTCCACAAAACCACGGTATATTTGCCGTGTAAAGAGAAAGTGGCGAAGGCCCCTGCGGCACAGTCGGCGACAAACAGCGGCCTTCCTCAGGGTGCAACGCGTATTGAAATGATCCCTGAGAGACGTCGCAACGTTGGCAACTCCGCCTAGAACGGTCCTAGTCTCTGGGACAGCCCAGTGCCCCAGGTCCTCGCCCTTCCGCCGCGAGGGGGCGGCTGACCTCCCAGGGCGACGCGCTTCGCTCTCCGCCAGCCGCAGCTTCCGGCCGGGGCGGGGATAGGAGGGGAGGGGATAGGAGGGGGCGGGGCGCGCTGCGGCGCAGGTACCGAGAAGGCAACTCCTCGCGGAGTCGAGCGAACCCGCCGCGCCGCGCCGCGCCGCGACGCAACCGCAGCCCCAGGGATCGCCCCGCACCCTCCCCTTCCTCCTCCTCCTCCGCCTCCTCCTCCTTCCCACTCGGGAAAGGGGAGGGGGGGCTACTCCGCTGAATCTTTAACCCCGCCGACGCCCTAAGTAAACGTGCCGGTTATCTGGCGGCGCGGGAGGCGAGGGCGGAGAGAGTGGCATCGCGCAACGCCGACACGCCGCGCCGCGCCGTGTGGCACGGCCGGGAGTTAGAGCTAGCTCCTACCTCAGCGCCTTTCGCTACGAATAAGCTTCGAATACATTGGCTAGCCTCGAACTAAAGTGGTCTACAAAACATTTTGGCTAAAATTCAGATTATGGTTAATTTAATCTGAACACATCTATACTTTTTAAAGTGTATGTCATTTGTCATTGTGGATGCCCCATAATAAAAGTACCACTTTAGCACTGCCAGATGGTTTTAATGTTAGTCAACTCTTAAGTGGTCTAAAATTCACATTGTGATTTGTATCATAGACCACTTTAGTTCCAGGCTAGCCAATTATGTACTTCGAAAACACTGGTCAACAGTGGAAATCTTTCCGGTATGAAAATAGCCATATCTCATTCATTTGATGAGGGAAAAACAAAAATGACATTTAACACTCGGAGTTAGTTCTTGATTCTTAGATATATCTCATATGTTATGAGTAGAGGGCGGATTTTATCATATTTGCATATTTTATTCCTCGCGACGAAGCGATATGCCTTTCGCAAGAACATGATTCAGACCCCAAGAAAGGAATATATGAAGTTTTATAGTGCATATGTGTGCATATGTTTGCATATATTGGCAATAGGTGCATATTTCAGTACTTCGTGCATATTGATGCATATTTTAATATTATTAACCATCATCTGTCGCTTTACTTATCTCTTCAGCAGCTAATTTCTAAGTTAAGTAAGGTCCCACTGTCATGGGACACAATATGGGAAGTGGGACAGAGACAGAAATTCTAAGAAATAGCTTTGCTCATTCGCAGCTTGTCGACTTAGATTACAAAAGCTGATACAGATGTGCTGCGTCCGGAGAAGCACTATCAGCTGCCCTGCGATCCGTTTACCGGGAGGATGTAGCGCAAAGCAGTTAATTCGGAGAAATAGCCTCGCCGAAGAGAACAAAATTAATTCATTTCATCGCATTCAAAACGCAGTATTTAGAGTAATGCTGGCGGTTTCAGTAGGGTGTTTCACCATGGCGGCGAACAACAAATCTTCCAGAAGCGTTTTGCTTCGAAAATGGATTAGAGGACGCCACTCTGTCAACTGACGGAAAAGTTGTATTATGTCAAACATGTAACAAGCATGTGAGTATGTAAATAAATCCAGGGGAACGTAATTTGGTCATATTGTCAGTTTTTTGTGTGCATATTCTCAGATTGATGGTGTCAGATTTTTTGTGCATATTTAACTGATTTTAGATGCATAAATGCATGCATATTTTAACGATGTCAGGTGCATATAAATCCCTCTAGTTATGACGAATTTTTACGAAATTTAATGCCTGGAGATTGTGATGGTACATCTGAGCCAGAGATGGGTTATGGGTAATTTGTTTTATTCAGATATCTCTGTTCAGCTCTATTTTATACAGTCTAATACTATAGTTTGATAATCAAAAGGTTAATAAAAGGCCATATGTTAAATTTAGAAATGTATTTCTCTCGACGTTTCGAGGAGCACTTCAGAAGTCTAACTATAAAACAGAATTTCTTATATTCTTAGTTACAAGTTTCCTTTTCTTTCTAACATAAGTGTTTAGGTAATAATAATTAAGTAAAGTACATTATACTTTTTCTAACATATACATTTTAAGTAAATACAACTTGTTATAAATTTAATAATTGTGTACCGGGTACGAATGAACTGACCTTAAAACATATGTCATTCCTTCTTAAATTCTATTGGTAATTTTTACAACTAATTACATTTTGTGAAGCAAACTTTCAACAACACTCTCCATAGTGTCAGAGGCCAAACTGAATAGAAGAATGGAGAAGGGGACATTTGGTAGATATTTTAATTTTTGAATTTAAAATTTTGAATTTTTGAATTTGAATTTTTGAAGTCAAATGAGAAACAAACCTATACCTAAGTTGCAATTTTTGTGTCTTGTTCCAAATTATTTATGTTTTTTCTTTAATTTTATGTAGGACATTGTCATAAATACTAGAAATTTGACTTACTTCAACTTTTGTGTTCAACGTACTGATGTAATAATTTTCTTATAAGCCTCTTATTTTGCTTCCCTTAAAGTTTATACATGTATTTTGTAGGAAGTTATATCTATTTCAATTTTGTAAAGAACAACTGCTTCAATAGAAGGCATAGTTTTGAAGATATAAGCGAAAATTAGAGAAAAGGGAGAAATGTTTACGGTTTTTGGTGATTTTCTGTATGAAGTCCTTTTTTGAGGTGCAAACATCAAGTTCGAATTCAGCACCCTCAAAAATATATAGAGGCGTTGAGAATTTTTCTAAGGGGCAGATGGAATTCAGGAATTTTCCAGAATTCCACCTGACCACGGAAGCTTCCGGAAATGCTTCTAGGGGTCAGATACCATTTGATTGGACTATAGCTCCACACAGTGAAACGAATACTAGTTCTCGTGTAGCGATTGCATTTTCCACGAAGTGTCGCAGACTCTCACAGGTAACCACAGCATTTTCAAAAGACTTCCCCGGCAATACATCCGCGTATCCTCAACTACACTGCCGCAAATTCTGCGTGAGACATCCGTACCATGCACAATCCAGCCCACCCACCATCGCCTCCCCCGCAACCACTAACGCTCCTATACCCTCGATACCACAGACCCTCGCCCCTACAGTAACCCATCCATCAAAGGTACCAATGCTCCCACAACAATAGTACTACACCTACCAAAGCTATAGCAATAGTCACCATCGCTCTTTCTATGACAACACATACAATTCGCACTTCTAGTCTAATGTCACAACCAGTACATGAGTCACCGTTGGCGTATCACCACCACCACCATCAACGGCCCGCCAGGGCCATCACCGTCATCCCCAGCCATAACCCTAACCGGTCCAGCCGCCCGCTTCTGTTTCGTGGCCTTACAGCTTCCGCGACGGCGTTGGTATGCGCCGCCAGGCCGCGGCGCCGTCGAGAGTTCCGCCGACTCCCATTCAAGCAGAGCGTCGCCCCCCCCCTCCCCCTCCCGCTAAAATAATGAACGTCACGTCCGTACGTCGCGTGCCCGCGCGCGGATTTCCCTCGTGTCCAAGGTTTCATTTTCAAGACGAGGGGCTGGGGCGTGCCTGATTTTTTTATGCCGTTTTTGGCTCCCTTGACCACATTTGGACTTCGTTGACCGTTTACGTTCAACGGACAGACAGATTTTGTTTTACTTTTTCATTGTTGTTACTGATCGGGAGAGTCTCCACATGAACGAAAGGAAGCGTTCTCCAAGCACTTTGCTCAGTTCCTACGGCTTCTTTATCGTTCGTTCCAAAATTGGGTCATGAACGGCACGGGCCGAGAACGACCCAGTAAATTACAAAGAGGTCTCCGCCAGACTGCGTTTATTTCTTTCACAGGGAAGTTACAAGAAACTCGCTGCGCATTATGAAAACTAATGGAACAACTTCGCCCGGGCAATTCCAGCAAACTCCAATTGCAAAAGTGCTCTGTTCACATGTAAAAATAGCTATTCGTCTAGGAACTGCTGTAGAAAACGTGCGACAAACCCGCACAGTAAATGATCGTTATCACGCGAGAAAGGAAAAAAACGAGAAAACTGGAATTACTGTTTTTCTTTTGTAAGATAAAATTCATTGTTTTACCACCATGTAACAAAAAGTAGGTAAGGGAAGACCAAAAAGAAATGTTCCCTAATAAAGACAAAGGATAACCAAGTATCCCGAAATGATAATATTCAAATTCTGTGCGTTGCCCCACCAACCTACAATTCATGATAAATAATTCATAATAAACGACTCAACCTCTGATATCACATATCGCAATCTGTATAAAAATAATGACTCGTATCTTTATGAAGACATTCAGTTAATCAAAACACACATAAAACGGAAAAGGACTTCACATGTTACGTATAAAATAAATGTGGTGCAGAAACTCACCACAAGAAAACTGCCTTGCACACGGATTTGCACCAATCATACCTGCAAACACAAAACAGCATATTTTAAATTAAACAATAAGTACTAGATGTACATAGTACGAGAAGATTAAGCACATATTTCATACTAGTTTCATACAGAGACACAATTACAAGGCACTTTCACTCTTCCACACTAACACAAAGTATTTTTAGTTATGTGAGAAAGTTTCTACTAGGTTAATATATCATCTCCGGCGCTTTAAAAATTTTAAAAGTATTTTAAAGTGTAGAATATTTGAGGTTTTGAATTAGATTAAGACACAAAATGGACTGTTCCCCACCCGCAGCCGGAGACACATTGAATGACATCTCGCTCGTTCTTAACGGAGGAAGAATATGTCTATATAATAATTTCTTCCCATTCTTTTCGTTTCCCTCGATTCCGTCTGCCCCTACCTGCTACTTAATTGTTACAATTTCGTCTGACAATTTCTACTATGTTTTTAAGATGTTAAAAAAATGTTTTCACAAAATACGAAAATATGGTCAGTTTTCCAGCAGCAGACCGAGACCCATCGAATGATACCACGAGATGATTTATGACAGAAAAGCCCGCAGAAGTGTTTCTGCGTTCACATTCCATAGAAAGGTTCCATGATACATCAAACCGCCGCCAAAGCAGCCTCTCATTCCAGACTTTGATTGCTTTTTGCTTTCGTTTTGTCCCAAACATCTGCGGTGAATTGCATATTAGATGTAGAAAGGCAACAAGGCAACAATATGGATTTGCACTTTCGACTTTTACATTTTTATATGTGCATGTTCCTAAAAACTAGTATAGAACGTGCCATTTCGCTGTCTCCCCGCTCTGAAAAAGGAACATCATGTCTGAAGGGGAACATTCAAATGAGTGCATCACATCGCGATACAACTAACTACATGTATTCGTATTCTACAAAATAATTGCGAGCCAGCTATAAGAGCAGTTTTTATAATACCTAATATTACGAATTCCACTCAACAAAAAAACCTTCAAAAACAGTTGCCTCTTTAGTGATTGAAACAAAGTCCTTAGAATGTAAAAAAATGTTGAAAATGGAAAAAAACGAGACATCTTTGGAATAAAAAAATGGTTTCTTTCCCGAAGAGCTCAGGAATCCGCGCAGTGATCTTGTCGTGGGCGCCGCGCGAGGGGCTGCCCCTGAACGTGGCGTGCGCATCGACAGGCGGCCAGGGCGACCTGCGCGGAATCTTTTTAGACCCCCGGAGAAAAGCCCGTTAACGGCTCGCCACAAGTGCATAACACGCCTCCACGTTAGGCTGCTCTCCAAATCCCCTTTCCCCCTCCCCGCCCGCCGCGCCGCGCCGCCGCGCAGGGAGACGCTCCACCCCCCTCCCCACCCCCTCGCAGCATCTGCGAAAGCGCCGACTGCCAGAGAAAGGTGGCAGGGGGGAATGGGACGGTGGGGTCTGGAGGAACGAGGAACTGCGGGCAAACGCAATTAACACACAAGGAGGGAATTGAAGAGCGGATTAAGAAGTCAGATTGGAAGCCAAGAGAATACAATGATAAAATGATGAGGAAAAGACGAGAGTGAGAAAAGTGCTTCACAGAATTCCAGTCAGTACGTCAAAATCTTCACAGTACTTCAAAATACGTAAGGAACCAGGCATCATCTCGAACAAGAATAGCAAATCCCTCATTACTATAAGTTAAACGTAGAAACGACTCGCACAAGGGTAATAAAGTAACTTCTGGAGAGATACATATCAAGCACAATGATGGAAATTGTAGGATACGACATTCACGGACGCACTGAAGATGATGGAATCTAAAGAGAATGCCAGAGCGTCTTCAGCGAGTGTCTGGAAGACACAACTATTGTATTATAAAATATTTCTGCAGTAAAATGAATAACCAAATCTATCACAAAAAATTGGAGATGCATCACGAGAATCGAAGATTTTGTTGAAAAGTGTATTTTAAAAAGTAAAATATTCAGAATTTATAAATAAATAGAGGAACAACGCAGAAGCGAGGAGGAAAGAGGCAAATCAAGCACAAACGTCATCGCTCTCCCGAGAGGGGAAACGGCCCATGAACTGCGGCAACGGAGGCGGCGAAATCACCGCCCCCGAGACGAGCGCATTCCAGCAAGAAGCGCTCTCGCAGAAGATCCCCCGGCGGCGCGGCGCGGGGGCGGCTGGCCCGCGGGCGAAAGAGGAGCGGGGCGCCTTCCACGGAGCGATCTTCCGCACGAAGTCGGAGGAAAACGTCGCATGGGGGCGGGGCGGGGCTTCTTGCGACCTCCCCCGCAGCTGCCTCTCGTCAAGAGATCGTTATGCTAATCGTGCGCGCGCGCTCCCGCCCCCGCCCACGCCGCCACGCCGGAGTTGCACGAGGCGGGGGGGGGGGTTGAAAAATCGGGCCGCCTAATGAAGTGAATAAATACACAAGAAGTGCCGCACATGAATCGCGAAATACGCGCTCCGCTCCGCGGGACCGTTAATTTGGGAAGGCACGCGGTTTAGGGCACATATTAATGCGAGAGCGGGAGAGAGACGAACGGGGCTGAGGAAGCGTCAGCCATCGATAGGAGAATAACAGATAATGGCAAATAAACGGAGACGAATTTTGCACAATAATAGTTATTCGTGTTAGTTAATTTTTGGCATAGAAGTCAAAGAATTCCGGAGAGTGCGACGACAGTATCGCGTTTGCAATTCTGAAAAGAGTATGTTAGCGATACATTCATATTGCCCTATTCATCTGCTCCGTCGTCTACGTTATTGCCACTTACTATTAGTCTAGAGTAGGCGTACCGCCAAGGTAACTTTCCAGCGAATAAACAATATAATACTGGATGAATGAATATTGGATGAATCCAATATATATAATTCTAACTTACTGAATAAATACTTTTACAAAGTTTACTTCTATTCTTGCATCAACTATTATTCACACTGAACATTCCGAACAGATACAGAGATGTCATGGAGAAAGAGACAAGAAGGGCAGACAAGGAGGGCAGCGTTACAGACGAGCAAAAGCGTCGTTGCTCTCTCGAAAGGGGAATCGGCACAGGAACGAACGTGGAGACGACGACAATGACAAGTAGGCAAGGCAGTAAGCAACGAAATATTTTCAGAATATACAACACACATTTTCCGTATGTGAATACATGGGTACGGAATACGAACCGCGAGCTATCTTTCCTTTCCTATTTTTCCCCCTCGCAAACTTATAGTAGAGTGAAGACCTGATTAGCCATCCCTAAAAGGGTTGGCATTGCGTCTTATAGTCGACTATAGAGTCGACTTATAGTCGAGTGAAGACTTAGCCTGTTAATCCAACAGTTTTTCTAACCTTGAAAAACAGAATACTTTTCGAGACTGCAAGTGAATTCGTGGACAAGGCGAGCCCTAAGACCTGCTACGAGCGAGGAAAATATTCTCGATCCCCTGTATCCTCTGCCCGACGTTCCAGAACCTTCGTCATCATTCTGTCATCGTCATGCCTATAATGACTCTCATTATAGGCATTACATAACCACTAATAGGGCACAATAACCTCAACAGTTGAAGGCCCCTAAATCACAATCAATACATTTTAGACACCTACAACCGATTCAATGCAATGAGAATAAATAATTTAAATATAAATTGTACTATGATAATAAATATTTAATACCACATAATCGTCTACTATATTACTTCACTAGTATACCGTCCCTTTGCGGCTCTCCGCAACCAGTCTTTATAAATGAGGTCTCTAAAGCAGGGCAATTTCAGGAAGACGTGACGAATTTCACTTCGACTTTAAGAATATGAAGGATTTGTTTAAAAACGCATCTACATAGTCATGTAAAAAGCAATACACAACGCAAATCAGTAATTTTGAATCCATATCAATACATAACTCCTAAACGATGCGTTCTAGCGCCTTAAAAACTAAAAGTTTGAGACCACCGGCCTCAAAGACACTTTCCTCACTCCGTAATCGAATCTACATATTCTTGGCCACTCAATTACATTTTTGCTGGTTAGACGCTTCTCGATTCTACCCCACCTGTTCAGAGCCTGTGGAGTCTGCAACTGTGTGAGAAATTACTAATTACTTAATATTCTATGCGATTGAATTACACATTATACCTCTTTGCTCAAAAATAGAGTTAAATAAAAATAGTTTGTATTGACAAAGGTATATTACATTGTTATCAATTACAAGGTGACATATAGAACAAGTGACGGAGTGTAAGAAGGTCTTGAAGAAATAAATACATGTTACAGGCAAATAACATATTAATAAGAAACTACTGACACACAAAGGCAGGAATAATTAGAACAAAGTTATCTATAACTTTTTCATATCGATAATATTTACGCGTTTGAAGGAAGTTCACTATTTTGAACTTAATAAAAATATCTTCACATTCATCTAAAGTGACAAGGCGTTATATTGTCACAAGAACGGAAATATGTAGATGATAAAAGATCACGGATAATCCAAGATGTATTGCCTCATTACGAATTCAGAAGGCAACACTGCATTTAACATGTTACGTCTTTTTTCTGGTTATATTTATTTGTGCATATTTTCACAAAGATTTCTTATGACTAAACTGAAGTTCTAATGATAAGCGCTTAGTCATGACACTATGCACAACTATGGAATAATGTGACATTTTCGAAACGGAATGTTTAGAGCATGCTCTGAATACGGCAAGCGTGTCATTTTTAAATACGAAGGAATAGAAACTGCATCAAATATTTAGTTCATACTCCCTACAAAATGGCACAATTTAATTAAATACGCGATACAAAGGGTCGAAAATGATCTATTTTAGCGAAAGAAGATGTAGTGTGAAATCTCACAAAACGAATTTACACAAGTGAGATTTGCTGGCGATTGGTAGGCAACTAATAGTGCACTGATGTTCGACAGGCACTCATTCTCACGCAGTGAATGAGATTTCGTATACCTGTCAAACATCAGAGAAAGATTTGCTGCCTACTTATCAGGGGAAAAAGTTAAATCTGTAATTTCCTTTTAACAGATCCCCCCTCACATGTTCATTAGAAAAAGTGATTATCTTTCATCCCCTCACATGCAATGAATTTTGTATCATTTATTCTGAGACAGCTGCAAAAAAACGATGATACAACATATTAATAGTGAATATCATAATCAGACGCACATCAACCACCGTCTTAATACTTACAACGTATTCATGAATTTAATATTTGTAGATTCGACATTGCTACGGATGGTATGGAACGGTTTTATAAGAGAACACACATTATTTCTTTTTTTTTTTTTTTTCGTTTTTCACGAAGTACAAGATGTAGGTCAAATATTTCAGTGTATATCTCTGTAAATTCACTCCCCACCGATTATCACCTGCATTTGAAATAAGGCTTGCAGCACTCTCACCGAGAAGACAACTCAAGAATAAAATCGCGCGAAGTTTATATCACTGACTCCCATTGCATACAAGACTATTTGAGAAAGGACCATTTCCTTCACAGAACGCCGCCGGGAATATACGAGTCTGTTTGTGTGTACATGAATCAATAGCACAGCGCCCGCCCGGCACGCAAACAGGCCCGTACGTCGAGGCTCCGTCTATCGCGGATCTGGAACTCTGCGAGCGCATGCATTCGCCTGGGCGACCGAATTTGATCCCCCGGAAACAACGAGGATTGCGCGCGCGACGTCACTCGCTCCCGCTCAATAGACGCCCCACCCGAGCGAAGGCGCGTCCGGGCGCTGTGAAATTTTATCTCCATTCACTTTCGATTCCTCATAAAAAGACGGCGGCGGCGCCCGCGCGGCAGCCCGTCATCGCCCGCGGCGCTGCTCTTGCGCGGATGAACGCGCGCGCACAACGCACGAAGGCCAACGGGCGCCAATGCGTTGGCTTCCCACGGCAACTGCATGCACAAGAGCAGCCTTTCAATGAAAATAATGTTTCGTAATGCTGTTGAATAATTTATATTGCCGTTCCGAAACAAACGGGGTAATCATGAAAAGATAATCTAATTTTAATCTTAAACTGTTTAATGTGTTTAATAATAATAGTAATAATAACAAGCAGAAGAAGAATCTCCAAGTCAAAGCTAAGAGAATGATAGAGACAGCGAATTCTGTGTTAAATGAGGTGATAAAGACCCCAAGTAGAGACCTAGATATTACTGAAATCAATCACTTCATATACGCATCATATACTGAATATCTAGTACCTCAGATACTTTTTGGGGCCAGCAAAGAACACTGACGGCCGACAGCAAAACGGAGGAAACAGCCCTGTACTCCCATGGACAAACAGAATTATGAAATGGATACCCGACACTCGGCGCGAAATATCACTCTTAACTCAGGTATCATCCGTTTCGTCGAACACCACTAAAGTTCAATGAAAAATATTCAATGTTGAACAAAAATACCAAATTGAAAATGACCCAAGCAGGCTAACAGTAGTTGAGAAACTAAAAGAGAAAATTCACGCAAGGGCTCAACGAATTAGACGATACAAACGTAGAATAGATTTCTGTGTGCAGAATCGGTTGTTTGAAACATATGCGAAAAGATTCTATCGCCCTGTGGCTCAAAAACCGAATGGCAATGCCGTCAATCCTTCAAAAGATGACGTCCAAGCATTTTGGGAATGAATCTGGGAGGAGAGCACATCCTACAACAAAGACGCATCTTGGCTTCAATCTGAAGTTGATGCTGCCAGTGAACTTGTGGAAACAGTGGAAAATGTTCACGAATTTTCCGAAGAGGACTTCTTCCAAGCAATTAAGAACATGGCAAACTGGAAATCACTCTGTATTGATAAAATCTAGATTTATTGGATTAAGAAATTAACAGCAATACATTCTCATCTAGCAAAGGCTGTTAATAAAATTTTAGAAAACCCAAAGGAACTACCAGAATGGCTCACATGCGACATCACGCATTTGCTACCCAAAGCGGAAGACAGCTCTTTGGCTTAATAATAATAATAATAATAATAATAATAATAATAATAATAATAATAATATTTACCAATTTTTGACACACTTCAATTTTTATTATTATTATTATTGTTATTAACCTACGTTACTACTTTCCCATGCATGGGGAAATTGAAGAAAAAACAACTACGAAATCACCGACAGAGGTGTCTATGATGATACCTACACTCGTACTTGTCGAAGACAGAATGTTCTTACTCAGTGCGTCACACCTTACAACGCAGCTCACATTATGCGACTTCAAGGCTCCAAGCAGGAGGACGCCCGCCGATAAATATTTATTATTCACGTGTTGTGGTACGGAAATGCAACTCTTTTCCATTCTTGGATTGGAAAGAAATGTACTGTTTGTCCGTATATACTATACTATGTTACTGAAGTATTCGTGAAGACTGTTTTTGTTAAAATATATAATTTCTTGTGATAATCAACAAGTATTTTATTTGTTCTTCTGTAGTGTGCGGACTTTTCGGAAATTCATTTTGTGTGGATTTGATCAGCACATTTTTGTTACATATTTCAAATGATTCCAATAATTGTACTAAGTGGTAAATAAATCGAAAGTGAAAGGAAATCTAGAAAATAAATATTTAGATAAAATATCTACTAGATTCAAGAATGTCTAGTCATGAATGCCCACTTGAACCTCTAATCAATGAAACAGAATTGTAATTTCAAAAAGACTGATTTTAAGTGGTTTGCGTAATAGTGTAATATCAATAAGGAAGTTTTATTATTAACAAAAAATAATTGCACACATTTCCGTTCATGTACGATTACAGGACACGATGACATTTACAATTTAGGCAAGTGTCACTGGCAAATAATTACAACTCAAATGATAACTACCCATTGTTTCGGGTTGTGCCCAAATGCTGTTACAATTCACAAATATCACAATTCCATTTGGCCAAGCAGCCGCCTGCGCGGTTAAGTGAGAAATGCAATGGCGGAAGTGAAGCAACGCGGAGCCGACGGCCGACGCGGGGAGGGGGAGCAGGGGAAACGAGGGTCCTAATTATATAAGCCAGACATGTCTGGTCCGCGTGGCGAACACAGCGCGCGGCCGAGCCGGGCCTGTCAGCATCGGCTGCGCCTGCCAGCGCCACGCCCCCTCCGCCCTCGCCGACGGTCAACGCCCCTCTGGCCGCGCGCTGGCCCGCGATATGACGGGGAATGATACACAAATTGTACGGGGGTTGGTTGGCAAATACGACTCTTTTTTGCATGACAAGAGGAAAAGAAGTAATCTTTCACAAACACGATTTATTAATCTTCTCGTTATTAATTGATAGCGGACACGTTTCGAGGATTTTTATCATCTTCAGTGCATCTACATAAAATTAAAGGTAAATGGTACTTAACTTGATAAATACAATATTTATAAACACGGAATTATAAAACTATAAATTAATATTTATCCAAAGTAACTTGGTAAACATGAGTGTGCTCCTTAACCGGTGCCATTTTGTACACAATTTTCTGACGGACGGGGAGAGGGGCCTACAAGGATAATTAAAAGAGGGCTATTACTTCCCGTATACGTACATATATATGGAGTAATATACGTAGTACAGGGTAAGTTATTTAATGCTGCGAGAAAAAACGTCAAATTTGCGGCAGAAAACAGTTCATTCCCGGGGTCTAACAACGAGAAAGTGGATAAAACCAGTTGCTAAATTAAGAAAAAAATATCCTAAAACGTGGTGTAGCCAGAATACCTGTTTCGTAAGTCCTTGATACCGAAAAACCAATTGAAAGGAAAACGTCCTTCTGCCTGTCCGTCCGTCTGTAAACACCACTAGCGGCTAAACCACTAGTAGGATTTTTTCCAAATTGAAGAAACCCCCGTCTATCTGCCACTAGTCGAAGCTTCGAGATTTTGTAAAATTTTCGAAAAAAAATTGGGGGTAATTTACATGAAGCCCTCCGAACATTTTCAAACTTTTCTCAAAAACGGCTCCAATTTTTTTCTTTAAATCTTTTGGAAGAATATACTAAAGTGCACTTATTAAAGTGGCATAGGTCCGATTTTGACGGTTAAGTCTGAATTTTCGAAAATTGCAAAAGTTTGAATTTTAGTCGGCGTCTTCCTCCAACTCCAAAATTCCAGATAGAGATTTTTCCTACAAAAAGAATTTCTTCTCCACAGTGAGTTCTTTCCTTAAGATCATGTACTTCTTTTTTGAAACGTTTAGTAGTTTTCACGCAATATTGTGTGCAATATGTAGAATTTAAAAAAATTACGGAAACAAGATTTTCTCAAAAACGGCTACAAATTTTTTCCTTAAACTTTGGTAGGGATAATGCCTCATGTACTCTATGAGCTGACATTAACGCCATGTTTCTCAATTCTTTTGTTTTTTTAAGAAAATTATAAAAATGAATTTTTTAACTTGTATCTCACGTCGTTAAAATTTACATTACCGGCGATTTGTTCACATTATTATATTTACTAGTACATGTGCTTCAAATAATGTCATGTAAAGTTTCTGGAGGACTCAACCGTTTCCATTTCGAAAATGGCTCCAAATTGTTTCTTCAAACTTTTCGAACGGATAGTACTAATTACACTCTTTAATATGACGTTAAGTCGAATTTGGAGTATTTGTTTTTCAAAAATTACACAAATGTCATTTTTTACAGATCTCTCACATCTTTAATATGCACATTACCAGCCACTGGTAAAAACGATTGTATTTGTGAATTAATGTGCTTCATATGACTTTAAATGAGGTTTTTCGAAAACTCAAAAAGTTTCTGTGAAAAGGCTTCAAATTTCACATATTTGGTAGCACTTAAATGCAATTTTCTTAAAATTGGCTCCACATTTTTCAAAGAAAATTGCCATTTAGTTCGATGATTTACTGTTCTTTAATATTCTAAAATTAATTTTCCGTCGTACCACTAAGAAAGCGAAAAATTAAGAAAATACATCCCAAAAAATGTACTTTGGGCGGTGATAGATGGAAGCTGGCAAGAGTATGTGGCAAGTATGAATAGGTAGGGGAGACCCAAGAAAATAGAAAACTAATACGAGAAAGTCTGTGCCATTCTGTAGGCCCAATAATTGAAAATTTTCATATGTATACCAACTTTAACTGATTGTACATTGATACCTATGGTTATGCGTTCTTCATAGTGGGTTCTTTCTTCAAGGTCATGTACATTTTTGTTGTTGAAAATTTCAGTAGTTTTTGCGCAATATTGCCTACAATATTTGCAATTTTTTAAAAAACACAAAAACTAGGTTTTATCAAAAATGGCTCCAACTTTTTTCTTTAAAGTATTGGTAGGGATAGTGCCTAACGTATTCTACGAGATGACATAAACGTCATGTTGCTCTATTCTATTGTTTTTTCAAAAATTACAAAAATTTACTTTTTTTTCGCTTGTCTCTCACGTCAGTAATATTTACATTAGCGGCGATTTGTTCGCATTATTATATTTACGAGTCCATGTTTTCTAAATAATATCAACTAAACTTTCTCGAGAACTGTGAAAACAAGCTCGAAATTCCGCATTTCCAAAAACGCTCAAACGCCATTTTCTATTGGCATATTTTCTTCAAATTTTTGGAACGGATAGTGCTAATTGCACTCTTTAATAGTGCACTCACGCCTAAAATAACTGCGGTGCATCTATTGCTTTTGACGGAATTCATGAAGAAACATAAACTTTCGAAGTAGTTATCCAGCATCAGCAACATGTTGCAAAATTCAGATATCAAGTAGAGCTAAGAGGGACATCAGTAACTTTGGTTGGTCGAAGCGCATGAAGGAAATACTCACAATTCTCTGCAGAGCCGTACTGTAATTCTTGTGAACGAAATGTTCATTTGAAAAACGTTTTTCCATGATCGACATCAGTTTAAAAGCAGCTCCTCGTAATTGAAACTTACCACTCATTTCATTTTGCTTCATACACATTTACAAATGGTCTTGACCCTATAACATTGAGTGACAAATATGGAGAGACATTTAAAATGATTTCATGGTTGTTTCACAACAAAAGAATTCGTTTTCATCTCAATTTATCGGTATACAATTGGGTCAATACAAAAACGAGCACCCAACCTAATCAAGCAACCAAAAACAAAGCAGAGGGTCAATATATCAATCAATATGTTTGTCATAATACAAGTGACGAAGATATTTTCTGGTAAATATCTTCATTCAATAAATACTTGTGGCGGTTTTATTAAACACCACAAAACCTCACAAATTACTCTTGACGAATAAATTAACGAAATAACGATGATTAAAGGTCAAATCAGACGTCAGTATAGTACATGTATAAAGAACATAAAATTGTAGTCTGGCTTAACATCGTGCCTCTATGCTATTACATCTTCTTTCAATACAAATGGCCTTGTAACTCCCAGTTCGTGACGCTTCTGAGAATCGATGGAGCTTAAACACATACTATGATGTGGGAACTGCCACTTTGACGTGGATTATGGCTTTTGAATTACCATGTTCCCACATTTCGAATCCATTTCACCTTCATGATACGCTGATCACGAATTTTTCTTTGCACTTTCTCAACAGTTTAAAACCTCAGCTAAAATAGGTCAATAGCACAGATCCAAACGCGATTTGAGATCCTCAGTTACATGGAATGGTATTCCTCTTTTACGTTCACCTACATCTTTCGGTCTTTTTTCTGGATTCCTCCCCCCTCTGCTGAGTATTTCAACTGTGCGATCGCCTTGGTTGCTGCAAAGGTATCTCCATCTACAGCGCCGATGCGCCTCGTAAAGCTGTATAGTTCATAGTTCGTACTTTTAGCTTCGGACAGGCACAGGTCGTGTGCCGCTGGGTGCTTGGTCTGGCTTAGAAGAAGGGAGGCAGCCCATACGTGTAGGGCGCTACACGCTGCGGCCCAGAGGCCCATTTTGTCGCGCACAACTGCTATTCTCAGCACTCACGTAATTTTCCGGGAAAAGCTAGGAATTACGAGCATTCCGGTTCAGAGGCGATAGAGAAATACTGGGAGAATACAACATGCTACAACACAAGTAAAAACTTCGATACGTCAGGTGAGATTCAATCTCTCAGACGCGTTTTAACACTTGCCTACATGAGCATTATCCCAGTTTCCTGCATCATCAGGCCGGCAGGTCCTCATTTCTATTCTTATTATTATTATTATTATTATTATTGTTGCTCCATATTACGACTACAGATGTTATGAGTCGGTTGAATATAAAATCTACTCCAGGTTGCAACCAGCTACCTAAGGAGCAGATCTAGGGACTGTCGGTGCCTCTACAATACTTTGCGCAAAATGTGAGCTGTGCCAAATAAAGCCATTTCTTGCACTTCCCAGTCCTTTGAATGACCTGGAAGTTTAGCCAAGTTCTTACACATATTTTGCGGAACTAATCCCAGAGCTCCGATAACTATCGGTACGACCTATGCTTTTACGCCCCACATTCGGCTGATCTCAATTTCCAAACTCTTGTATTTAAGACGTTTCTCTGCCTCCTTGGTTACGTCATTTTGATCGCAAGGCACAGCAACATCCACAAGTAGACACGATTTTTTTCTCAAAATCCCGGATAACAATATCCGGTTTGTTTGCTGCTATCGTGCAATCCGTTTGAATTTGTTGGTCGTACAATATTGTACACAATCCAACCGATGTCACCGGTTTTGGTGAGTGTTAGTAACACTTGCGGCATGTGTTTGGAACTTCGAGGGCGGTACAGATATGCCAGTGGAGGTAACTACATACCCTGTCGTGTCTTTTTAAGTATTCGGTCTTTGCTAGAATTCGACAAGCTGAGACAATATGATCAATGGTTTCTACTTGCTCCTGGAAAATTCGGCATTTGTCATCTTGGGAAATTTTGAGAACCGCTGTATCATAATGTCATATTCTCAACGCCTGATCTTGAGCAGCTACTAGAACTGCTTCCGATTCTGGCTTCCTTCTTCCCCTTTTAAGCCACATAAATGATTGATCTTTATTTGGGTCAATACAAATATACAATATTATTAATATACATATACAACAGTATTATTATTATTATTATTATTATTATTATTATTATTATTATTATTCCATTACATCACGACTAAAGATCTTATGAGTCGGCTGAATATAAAATCTACTCCAGGTTGCAACCAGCTACCTAAGGAGCAGATTCGGTGACAATCAGTGCCTCTACAATACTTTACGCAAAATGTGGGCTGTTCCAAATAAAGCAATTTCTTGCACTTCCCAGTCTTTTGAATTACCTGGGAGTTTAGACAAGTTCTTACTCAAATTTTGCAGAACAAATCCCAGAGCTCCGATAACTACCGGGACGACCTGTGCTTTTACGCCCCACATTCGGCTGATCTCGATTTCCAAACTCTTGTATTTAAGACGTTTCTCTGCCTCCTTGGTAACGACGTTTTGATCGCAAGGTACAGCAACATCGATAAGTAAACACGATTTTTTCGCCCAATCCCGGATAACTATAACCGGTTTGTTTGCCGCTATCGTGCGATCAGTTTGAATTTGTTGGTCGTACAATATCGTACACAATCCAACAGACGTCACCGGTTTCGGTGAGTGTTCGTACCACTTGGGGCATGTGTTTGGAACTTCGAGGGCGGTACAGATCTGCCAGTGGAGGTAGCTACACACCCTGTCATGTCTTTTAAGGTATTCGGTCTTTGCTAGGATTGGACAAGCTGAGACAATATGATCAATGGTTTCTACTTGCTCCAGGCAAATGCGGCATTTGTCATCTTGGGAAATTTTGAGAACCGCTTTATCATAATGTCGTGTTCTCAAGGCCTGATCTTGAGCAGCTACTAGAACTGTTTCCGATTCTGGCTTCATCCTTCCCCTTTTAAGCCACATAAATGATTGATCTTTATTGATCTGAATCTTGTCCATTCGTTTCAAGTATTGTCCGTGGAGTGGTTTGTCTCTCCACGATTTCTTTAACATTTTTTGTGTCTCACACTTCATGTTTAGCAACATCAGAAGTTCAGTGTCTGTGTTATTCGACGTGTCTTGCCTAGTTTTCTTCGCAATGTTTCTTGCTACACTAACAATGCCTCTGTTTCCCATTCTTCGGTCAGATTTCATTACCTGCCTCATTAGAGGGTCGTCTTGATGGCTGACTACATACTTCCCCAACCCGACTATTGCGTTGTGCCAGGAGGCCTCAATTTGTCTGAGGCCTCTTCCTCCTTCCTTACGTGCCACATAAAGTCTATGTATATCAGCTCGAGGGTGGGAAACATGATGCATTGTTAGCAGTTTTCTGGTTTTTCGATCCATGGTGCGAATTTCTTGCTCAGTCCAGTCCACTAGTCCAAAACTGTATTCGGCTACAGGTACCGCCACACTACCTATTGCAGATATTTTATTCCTGGAATTCAGAGCGGACTGCAGGACCAGTCTCACTCTCCTATAATACTCCCTACGAATTCTCTCATTCATTCTGTCATTCGAGATGGTTTCACATTCTTCAATGCCCAGATATTTGTAAGTTTTACCTGGCTCAAGATCTTGAATCACAGTGTGCGTATCAATTTCAATGTTCTCAGACGTTGTGAGTTTCCCTCTTTTTAAACTGATTTTTGCACGCTTGTCAAGACCAAACTTAATGCAGATGTCATTGCTAAAGTCATTCACGACAGACAGCATTTGGGAGAGAATCGCTTCATTCTTAGCAAACACTTTCAGATCATCCATGTAAAACAAATGTGATACTGGCCTTTCATCACCATGGAGCTTAAAACCAAAGTCAGCTTGCGACAACTGTCTCGATAGTGGGATCAAACTAATGCAAAACAGCAGAGGGGATAGTGAATCTAATTGAAAAATACCTCTGTTGATCTGAATACTTCTGGTTTCTACTGCTTCCTTTCCGCTGTGTATTAGTAACCTGGTACACCACGACTTCATACTAGCCTTGCAAAATTCAATAAGTCTAGGATGAAATCGATAGATCTCCAGGGTCTTCAAAATCCAATCGTGTGGTACACTATCAAAGGCCTTTTGGTAGTCAATCCAAGCCATGCTCAAATTACGTTTGCGTTTCTTTACATCATTCAAAATGACTTTATTCAGTAGCAAGATTTCCTTACAGCCATAAGAGCCTTTACGACATCCTTTTTGTTCAGCTGGCATTAGATGATTCTTATCTAGATGTCTATACATTTTGTCAGCTATGGCTGAAGTTATAACTTTGTACAGTACTGGCAGACAAGTAATTGGCCTGTAGTTCTTCGCCAAAGAGCTGTCTCCCGCTTTGGGTAGCAAATACGTGATGCCGCGGGTGAGCCATTCCGGGATTTCCTTTGGGTTTTCAAAAATTTTATTAACAGCCTTTGCTAGATGAGAATGTATTGCTGTTAATTTCTTAATCCAATAAATCTGGATCTTATCAATCCCGGGGGACTTGCAGTTTCCCATGTTCTTAATTGCTTGGAAGAGGTCCTCTTCCGAGAATTGGTGAACATCTTCCACTGTTTCTACAAGTTCATCGGCAGCATCAACTTCAGATTGAAGCCAAGATGCGTCTTTGTTGTAGGATCTGCTCTTATTATTATTATTATTATTATTATTATTATTATTATTATTATTTTATTTAAGGTCGCATCAAGTACCAGGTTATTAGCGACCACTATTGGATTCAACGTTATGGTATGAGAATGAAACGATATGGTGATGGTATGGGATGTAAGAACGAACACATACTATCATGCTTGAGGCGAACCCGCGATCTCTCGGTCCGAGATCACTTCGGCACTACAGCTTTAGCGATTTCGGCCACAGGGTAAACATTCTATTTTTATAATTCTGTGCAATAAAGTTTGTTCGCAACTGATTTCAGTAAAGTAATATTTTGCTACCTTCGTAATGTTCTAATTTTGGAGAAAAGAGACATATTCTATGGCAGATATCCTTCTTGTGAACGAAATTTTAATCCGTTTTACATTACAGTAAATAACAAGCCTAACAATTCTGAACGGGATTAAATGTTCTAAATTGTTCCGGTTGAAAGCATCAATAGCATTAACAGGAAGACTGAAGTACCGCATCAAACTTCAAGTTTACATTTATTTTCAACGATAGCTATCCCGATCAGCAGTCTGACGAGAAAACAAAAACTGATTATTTAGCCAAATTAAAGGGTTATAAGGGGAAATGGAAATGCACGCTATCATGCCCCGAAGCTTCCTGACTGACATGAAAGATAAGCTTTTGTTTGCATGACGGGCACTCTCGCAATTAACACTAAGATTCGTGTTACAAATCGCAAAACTCATACTTCATACTCATCTTATTATCGTGAGAGAAAAATGTCCTCTGAATGTAGCACACATGTGTTCTTAATATGTACTCCACGTATCACTCATTGCAAAGAAGAGACACATGAGAGCTAATCGAAGTCATTCAATTCCGAAACTCTTTTAAAGGGTAATGAAACACAGTACTACACAACTCCGCGGTGGAGACAGTTCAAGGGATCCCGAGATTCCTTCCCATTAATTCACATGCCCCATAATTATTTGTCATTATAAAGTTGAATACTTATTTCTTCTTTTTCCGAGTAACCTGAAGATGTTGAACATCGGATCATTGCTGTTACTTTCTCGCCTTACGAATATTTCATGAGAAGAAAAATTTATGTTATCAAGTGCCGGAAAACGACGAATTTTCTAGCGTACTGCGCTTGTGTGACATAGTAGTATCAGCGCCACACGTTAACTCTGAAGAACTGGGTTCAGGTGTCAGAATTGGAAAAAATCTTGCTCGTAGAAAATACGTTTGCTGGTTTATGGTGTATGTTATTGCGGAGCATTTAGAAACAATGGAAAAAATTATGTGCTTTAGTAGCACTCTGTGTTGAATTTGACATTTTGTATTTGAATGAGAAAGGGAAAAATATATCTTTGGTGGAATTTTTTATACCTTGTCCCGAATGATTTATTGTTGTTTTTTTACATGAATCGGGCATTACATGTTTTTATGCCTTGGCCCAAGTTCGGTTCATTCGCGCTTGGGTGGCGTGGTGGTATGAATGCTGGCAAGTTATCTCTGACTATTTGAGATCGCGTCTCCGAGCGGAAAAAAGTTTTCCGATTGGAAAGACGTTTACTGGTTGGTGTAGTAGTATAATATTGCAGAGCATTTAGGAGCAATGCGAGAAGGTATGTGCTTTGGTAGCAACACTAGTTTAAATGAAAAATCTCACTGAATTATATTGACGAGAATAATACAATACTAACCTGAACTATTTCATATCTGCAAAGTTATGCGGTAAGATGTTTATATTTTTTGTATGAGAATAAAAATATTTCTAACACAGACAATGGAGAACATACATCACAGGTTAAGTTACGCCTGGTTCTTTCTATATATACGACAAACTTTAAGAAGAAAAGCGAGTGCAATTTTTTTTCTAATTTGTACAATAATGGCAACCCTGTGCCTATTTTAAATATATTCCCAAAGCAACTAAAGAAAGGTAATTTGAAGACCAACTAAACTTTACAAACTTAATTAAATAGTTATAGACGAAATTAAATTTGGAATTTTTTCTGTAACTGAATTTCCTTAACTCTGCAAAGAATGAAGTAGTCAAATTTGCCAGTAACAATAGCAAAAGCTACTCTTCCAACAGTGGATTGCCATTCTTCTTATATTTTGTAGAAATTATTCGTGTTCCGTGTTTCTAATTATTGTTCATTCCTAAACACATTGTTCGAAGAACACAAAATATTCCGCATCACATTCCAAACATAAAAGAAGAATACAATACTAATCGTGCTGATTGCTGTAAAATCAAATATTTTTTTCGGTTATACCATTTCAATTACCTTAAACTATATAATCCAGTTTAAACAACAAATTACACTTAATATTTAAGATAGAGGCAAATCTGTCCACCCGCTTATTTTACACCTTTTTATAAAAAAATTGCCTTGCAGAGATGTTTGAAACAATTTATATCTTTTGGCTGCATAGACTTCGTAAATTCTCAAATACGTTCTAATGATTTTTGTACTTTAATTAAATGTCTGTCCCATTGCACATTAAAATGTCACGTTTTCTGTCTGAAATTTTTCTCGTTTTCTAGAATCACATGCCTTACCTCAGCTAATGTCAATCACCCATAGTCTCATGAAACGCACTTTCCGACCCCACCGAAACGAACCAACAAGCAAGCTAGACATCAAAACACCTTCTGTATGCTTTGACGTCCCCAAATAGTTCGCGGATAGTTATCACATCGGTTTCGAGAAAATGGTGTACTCCGCCGTCAGTCGTAACAAGTTCCTACAGAAGGGAAGATGAGGTTAGCAAATTCAAGAGAACGTTGCGGAATACGCAAAGCGAACGCATTGTTATTTCACATGGACATTTATTAAAATAACCTGTGGACTCAAACAGAAATTAAACACCAGAAGAACGCCTCTAGATATTATTGGTCTAAATAATCTAACAATGAGTCTCATCGCAGGAAGATGTTGAATCAACAATACATTTATAGCTATTCCGTTTATCTTATTTCGGTTCAAAATCGTTGAAGGTGAATGCTTAATAGAAGTCAATATACGAAATGTACATGGCCTAAACAGCTTACAAGTTAAAAATGTCTTTATTGTCACATAATTAATTGGAATAACTGTGAGACACGTCTTGCCTGCCCAAAGATTAAGCAGACATCCGACAGGGACATTAAGATTTTATTTCTGACTCATTGTAATGTTTGCTAATCAGTGGCTCTGAAATATCAGCAAAGAAATAAATTTTTACATTTCAATTATTATTCATTAACAGTAACATATCAAAAAGTGTTGAGTCATGTGACCTTGGATAGAAAAGAGTTTAGAAAGAGTGTTTCCGAGCAAGTTTCATTCGGAAATGTAACCGTGGTTTGCTTTTTTTAATGCTTTTTTGACCATTTTGTCCTAAAAATATAAAAAGTCGCGGTTTCGAATCCTGCCTCGGGCATGGATGTTTTGTGTGTGTCCGTGTGCGTGTTCCAGTACAGTTACCCTTAAGTTATTAAACCAACGTTAAATGACAGTTATCACTGTATGATCATAGCAGTTAGAAAGCGACCTTAAATAAGTAGAAAATAAAATAACTAGTGGTGCTACAGAATGGCACAGACTTTCCCGTATTAGTTTTCTATTTCCTTGGGTCTTCGCTAGCTATTCCGAATTGCCACACACTCTTTCTTGCCAGCTGTCATCTATTACCGCCAAAAGTACATATTTTTTTGGTGTCATTTTCTTACTTTTTCGGTTTCCTATTGGTAGACCGAAAATATTAACTTTATAATATTAAACACAAAACCCAGCCGTAAATGGCAATTTTCTTTTAAAAATTATGTGCCGTTTAAGAGAAAAAGGCGTTTAAGTGTGAAAAAAAAGTGTGAAATTTGAAGCTCACTTTCACCGAAAATTTTTGAGTTTTCAAAATACTTTATTTGAAGTTATTTGAAGCACTTACACTCACAAATATAATCATCTTTACAAATTGCCGGTAATGTGCATGTTAAAGATGTGAGAGATGTTTCAAAAAAATTACAATTATGTAATTTTTGAAAAAACAAAAAAATAACTCAAAATAAACTTTACGCTATACTAAAGAGTGTAATTAGCACTATCCGTTACAAAAGTTTCAAGAAAAAAATTGCAGCCATATACGAGAAAATGGCGTTTGAGCATTTCTGAAAATGCCGAAATTTGACCTACTTTTCACAGAAAACAGTTGTGTTTTCGAGAAACTTTACTTGACATCATTTAAAGCATATATACTCGTTAATATAATAATGTGAAAAAATCGCCGATAATGTAAATATTAACGACATGAGAGACAAGTAAAAAAAAATACATTCTTGTAATTTTTGAAAAAACCAACCGATAGACCAAAATGGCTTTTATGTCATTGATAGAGTATATTTACCACTATCCCTACCAAAAGTTTAAAGAAACAATTTGGAGCCGTTTTTGGGAAAATTTTGTTTTTGTAATTTTTTAAAATTGCACATATTGCACCCAATATTGCACGAAAACTACCAAAATTTTGAAAAAACATTTACATGACCTTTATGAAAGAACTCAATATGCAGAAATAATTTTATTTGAAGAAAAAACCTCTATCTTTAATTTTATAGTTGGAGAAAGACGCCGAAAAAAAGTCAAACTTTCACAATTTTTGAAAATTCAGAGCTGTACGTGAAAATCGGACCTATGCCATGTTAAAAAGTGTATTTTACTCTAATCATACAAGAAATTTAAAGAAAAAAATTTGGAGCCGTTTTTGAGAAAATTTTGAAAATCCCCGGGGGGCTTTATATAAAGTACCCCCAAATTTTGAAGAATCTTTTTCAAAATCTCAAAGCTTCGACTAGAATCAGATCGACCAGGGAATATCCATTTTGGAAGAAATCGTACGTATGGTTTAGGCGCTAGCAGTGTTCACAGACGGACAGACGGACAGACGGACAGACGGACAGACGGACGGACGGACGGACGGACGGACAGACGGACGTTTTCCTTTCAATTGGGTTTTCGGTATCAAGGACCTAGAAAACAGGGTTTCTGGCTACACCACGTGTTAGGGGATTTTTCTTTCTTAATGTAGCAACTGGTTTTATCCACTTAGTCGTTTTCACGGCCCGGCAATGAATTTTTTTCCGCCGAAAATTGGCCATTTTTTCGCGCAGCATTACATAACTTTCCCTATACTACGTATATCACTCCGTGTATACGTACGTATACGGGAAAGTAAAAATTGATTTTTTAATCAACCACAATTCATTTCATGCAATGTTGATAATTGACAACCATTGTGAAATGAGAGCTGAAATGTTAGAATACCGTTTCATGGAGTATCTCAAATTGCTAACAGTACACTGTTTTATGTCATTATTGCCCTGACAGTAAAAATTTAATTACACCAGATAAATAGTATACAATTCAACCAACAATTGCTTTCAACATTATAAATTATTCTTTATTCACTTGAGTTATAAGAATTCAAGCTTTAAGAAATTGATAATTATCCGTGGCTCACTATTAACACATGTAATCAATTTGGTAGTACTATTCGAATTCAAATGTTCTAATAGTCCGTGGCTTCCACTGTCCACTATGAACACCAATTTGTTACATTTTACAAGTGTCATAGCCAAATTTAAACGAAAATTATGCTACATTGAAATTTTTAGAAAGTGGTTAAAAAATAGAACTTTATACAATACTTTTATCATATTTGTTTCGTAAACAACTATTATGAATGATTAATCTATAAGCTCTCGAAAAAAAAACGTCGCGTTAATAAGATCAAACAATTAATTTGGCAATACGAACTTGATAAACAGATTTCGGCTGTAATTGTCACCATGCGCTGACTGCAAGCATTCTGTCTCGCGCAAGTGCGGTGCGTGGCCACTTGGCGGAATTCGACTGGCCCAGTGGTTCTTGCCCTTGCGGTCCTCGCGCGCACATCGATTTAGATTAGCGCAGAAAGGTCGGCGCGGTCGAAAATGTCAATGCACGAGGAAAGGTTGGTTTAACACAAGAGGTCGGCGCGCACGGAAGACTCCATGTACTTTTAAAAGGACGACACGAGGGCGGTGTTTTTTCCAAACGAATTATGATGCAGGGTCGAAAAATGACCTTTCGGTGCCCATCTCTTCATTGACAAAAGAAATTAGATGAGCAAACGAGAATCTAAAACCTACATTTGAAACGCAAAATAATCACTTTATATTTAAATGACGCCTTTCTTAATACTCGCAAGTTGGAATACAAAATGTTGCGAATAAAGCAACCAAAAAATAAATTCAGACAATGCGAGTGATATTTTGTTTTTTAGAACATCATTAGCAGAATGTAGCATTCTATAGCATTCACGGGTTACGAACAAATTATTCTAGTTTTCTGAAACCTCCCGCGACCACGACAATGCTCAGGCGTTTTAACAACTACTGTCCCTTGATTTAAAGTTTCCTCAGGCAAGCAATCTATGAGAACTTGGGCTAGCATGAAATATGACAAGATGTTATTTGACCAAAGAATCAAATTCTTTGGTCAAATGGATATCACACTCATGAGCGAAACTAAGAAGAAAGCCTCAGGAACAGAGGAAATCGGCCCATACATACACATTTGGAGTGGTGTCTCAAAAGATCAAAGAGGAAGTAAAGGTGTGTCCATAGTTATTAAGAAAAAACATAAAAAAGTCCTAAGAAATTGGGAAGCGATTGACGAGAGAATTATTAAGGTAAATCTTGAAAACGTTAGATTTAAATTGACAATTCGTGGAATCTATGCACCAACCGAAAACGAAAAAACTAGTATCTTGGAAGAATTTTATTCAAAACTAGACGAGATCATTACCGACTGTGAAGGCAAAAGAGATACACTTCTTCTAGGAGATTTTAATGCCCGGGTGGGAAAAGCAAGTGGTTAAAAAGTAACTGGGCAATTTGGCGAGGATGTATGTAACTCAAATGGGAAAAGATTAGTATTTCTGTGTGAACAACATAACATGATAAACAGAAATGGCTTCTTCCAACACAGAGATGAGCATACGTATACCTGGACGGAGAGACCAACAGAGAGGTAGAAGGTCAGTGATAGACTATGTGATTACTCCGCAGAACTTCCAAGGAAGAATGTTGGATGTTCGGGCACACCGAGGACCAGAATGTGGTTCTAATCACTACTTGGCGAAATCAAAAATAATATTCCCTCCTAGGAAGTATCGTAAAGAGAATCCTAAGGGACTTAGGGATGAAAGAAAACGAACAAGAAATAAAGTACAACTTGGAAGGACTGTCACATAATAGTAACCGTTATCTTTATCAAAATAGGTTAGATAACTTATTAAATGAAAATACAGAACAAACAAATACTGACATGAATGAACACTTAAAAAAATGTCTACACCAGGCTGTGAAAGAAGCCTTAGGGAAAGTGGTCGTGAGAAGTGACGAAAATACTAAGTACTGGATTAATGAAGAATTGATAAATGAGATTAGGACAAAGAAACAGCTATTTGCAAAATGGTTACGTTCCTATGAAGACAAAGACAAATACAATTACATAATCCAGCGGAGAAGAGTAAGAAATCTGATAAGGAAGGAAAAACAACAGTCGTGGGAAAGGAAATGTAAGGAAATAGAAATGTATATAGGTGGGAGAAAAACAACTGAAGTTTGGAAATATATTAGGAATATAAAATCACCGTGCGGAGAGAATGTTCAAATCCACGGTATTACAAGCAAACAATGGGAAGAGTATTTCAGTAAATTGCTGAAGGAAGACAGGCCGTAATTCATGCTTAATACCGAGATCATATGTCCAAGAGAATGTTCCATAAACATAACAGTTGAAGAAGTAGAGAAGAGAGTAAAAGAACTAAAAAGTGGAAAAGCCCCAGGACCTGGAAATATTCCATGCGAGCTACTGAAAAATGGAACACCAAAACTAATGCGAATGATACAATCATTAATGGACAAAAGCATGAATATCGGATATGTACCAAATGAGTGGAAAATAGTACACATCACACCTATCCACAAGAAAGGAAGAAAGGACATCTGCAGAAATTACAGGGGAATAGCAGTAACTAATACATTTAGTAAGATATATGGGAGGATATTGAGAAATCGCCTAGAAAGGGAGTATGTGATGCACGAAGAAGAAGAACAAAGTGGCTTTCGAGCAGGGCGCTCTTGCATTGATAACTTATTCTGTTTATCACAAGTAATGCAAAAGAAGTGGCAAACGGGGAGAGAATTACAAATCGTCTTCCTCGATATCGCACAAGCATATGACAATGTGCCAGTAAATAAATTATGAAAGGTCCTGCGACGTCTAAATCTGAATAGTAGTCTTATTGCTGCAGTGAAAGAATTATATTCAGAGCAAGCAGGAATAATGAAAGTAGGAAAGCACTTGACAAAATCATTCCCAATCACGAAAGGCTTAAGGCAAGGATGCTGCATTTCACAGACATTATTTAAAATCTATGTGAATGAGGTTCTGCAGAAATGGAAAAAGAGTTGTGCGGGAATGGGAATACCGTTGGATATGTACTCTACTCTTTACAATATACAGTTCGTTGATGACCAGGTAATCGTGGCGCACGACCAAGATGATCTAGAATTTATGCTGATAAGGATCAGAGATGAATAAGCAAAGTGGGGACTGACACAACTTAGGAAAAACAATGTGCTGGGCATTAAATACTAATAATGAATACATAACTATGGGCACAGGAAACAAAATTAAGAAATTGAAGAAATTAAATATTTAGGGGTAAAAATTGGGAAGCAGAGACTTTATGAGACAGAGGTTTTGGAACGGATTAAACAAGGCAGAAAACTCATCGGTTCTCTGAATTCTATCCTCTGGGACAATAACATAAGTAAATAAGTAAAAAACAAAACTCATGATATATAGCGTAATAATCCAAAGTGTTGTACTGTATGGTGCTGAGATATGGCAACTCTCGGAACAAATGAGAACAAAGTTGAGGGTAATGGAAATGGACTTTCTTACGAAATGGAATTAATGGAAATGGACTTTCATCAGCTGGCATTTCATGAAGAGAGAAAATACGAAATGAAAGAATTAAAGAGATTATGGGTTTGAAGCTGGATATACTGCACGAAATTGAAAGGAAACAACTGTTACGGTTTGGACACGTGCAGAGAATGCAGAGTAATAGAATTCCAAAGAAGCTTTTGGATTGGCAACCGCAAGAAAGAAGGAAAAGAGGCCGCCCGCGACCTGGTTGGAGAGACAACGTAGAGAAGACATTGGCTGGATACCTCCTGGGACTTGGAACAACAGAGAAGAGTGGAAGAAGAAGTTAGGCGCCGTAAGACCCACATAAGGGTCAGCCAAACGGCTAAGAAGAAGAACCAAATTCTACCGGTCTGGATAGCCGAGGTCGCTAAGGCTGAAGAGCCGTAGTTGCCGCGTGCCTGAAGGGTTGCAGTTTCGAATTCCGCCCAGGACATGGATGTTTGTGTGTATCCGAATACCGTTACCCCAATGTTACTTACACTGATCGCTATATGACCCTATTAGTAAAAGAGCGACAATAAATAAATAAAAAATCAAATGCTGACAGTTTTCAACGTCAGAATCAACCATTTGCAATTACAGATTCGGATTTTATGCCGATGATAATAGGCGAACTGATGAAGATGATACACTTACTTAACAATCGAACCAAAAATGTAGTAGAGAAGTCACGCAACTTAATTAGCTGAATGAACCCAGAATTTCAAAGACAACATTTGTTCGTTTGCAGCCCACTTGGAAGACTGTGATTACCTTCCCAGCGTAGAGTTACCTCTTCATACACGAAACTATCAGAAAACAATTCAAAACTGAAAATGCATCCCTGCAATTAGCAAAAAGAGATATTGTAAGTTTACGCAATGAATTCTGCTGTATGAAGCTCAAAACAACATTCGTTCTAAAAACGAGCGCCCTATTTTTACGGCAGCCTGCAGTCGCCGCTCGGTGGCGATGGACTCGGCTGCTCCGCTGCCCTGCAACCCTCCGCTCTCGCATCCCGCATAGCCCAGCGTTGGGCCGCCATGTTTATCTTGGACGACGAGCTGCCTTCCCCCGCTCCGCCCGCAGCCGCTCGTCTCAAAACACACACACGCGCCCGCGCGCGCGCGCTCGCTCGCCCCACCCCGCCCCGCCCCTCCCCATCCCACCCGAGGTCCGCCGCCCGGATCTCGATTAGAACACGGCCGTAAGCGGGGGCAAGCAGCGTTATTAAAACATGTAGCAATCAGCTCATCCCGGCTCGGGGTCGCCGCCGCTGACAGACACGACACTCGAGTCGGCAGACCTCGTCGTGTCGGCCCCGCCCCGCCCCGCCGCCCGGCCGGGCCCGCCCCGCTCCGAGCTCATCGGCGCCCCGCGACAACCCCGCGCCAGCGTAAATATTGTTAAACAACGGCCAATCCGCTCGGCGCGGCGCGGCCGGGGCTCCCGGTTCATTAGCATGGCCTTGTCAGCATAAATTATAATCAGTTTAAAGTTTAATTCGGTTTAGCCGGGAAAGTCATTTTGTTTACTGACTCAATTGCGCTGATTACAAAATTAATTTACGAGTCGAATTATTTTATCAGAACTACCTGCACTTTGCAAAATACTACGACCAGTTGTGCCAAAGCTCCAGTAAGCAAATTTATGTAAATTTATGTTTGTTCATTCCGCGTCCATTAACAAATTAATGCCATCGTTAAAATAACGACGCCGGCGTTTAATACGTGCGCGACGACTGGCGCGATGGGCCCCGCGCGGGCGGCAGGGGGCAGCGCCGCTTTACGGCGAGGGCTCATGAATAAACAGACGCGATCTTCCGGTGGCCACTAACCGTATTAGCCCGCGCGGGGGCGGGGCGGGGGCAGAGTGCGTTACGGTTGCGTTACTTCGCGAGGGCGGCCGTTTACGACGCGGCGGGGCCATCGGCCGAGCGTCGGCGGCCGGCCACGGGGGCGGGGGCGATCGCCGTCCGCCAGAGCAGCAGGCGCTCACCTGATGTCTTCATACTACAACCCCGAGACCAGCACTGGAACGGAGAGCCAGTAGAAAGGATTGGAAGGAAATACATCGTTGTTGTGCGAATCACAAGACATTTTCCCATGTCATGAAATATTAGTAAATTTTACTTAAGCTCAAGTTATTGAAATTATACTAGTATATTTTTCCGTAGCTCACGTTGCAGTCGTTCACGAACACCTGGGAACTACTACGCCTCTGAAATTTTTACAAACATATGAATAAATTCGAGACATTAGAAACGAGTTGAATTGAAAAGAAATAAAAACTATAGCATTGAAATTTTAAAATATTAAGTAAAAAGCGAATAGCACGACGGAATAATATTCATTTCCAGAGGAGAAAAGAAAGACACAGTTAGGAGCGAAAACTTATTTTATAACGAGTTAATAATTTCCTGGAACCTCGCAATAACCGGTTTATTTCAATCGGTATATTTATATCGCGGGAATCCACATGATACGTTATATACATCTGCGGAGATCAACATGGGCAGACACGTCCTGGCTTGCGACAACCGACACCTCCGAAATAGACAGTGATCTTAGTCGCATGCGGTGGCGCGAACTGAGGAAAGACAGGCAGCAGATGCCCGTTCTAACTGTCCTATTACGGAGTACCCAGAGCTCCGTTTGAGAGACACTCAGGGAACTGAGCACGCAGTGGCGGGGGCGATTTGAATCGTCTCTTTAACCGCGACGTGCGTCGACGGCGGAAGCGAGAGATGGGATCTGCAGCAGCGAAGATACTGAGAGTTACCACAACACACAAAATAAAGAACATCAATATTCCATATCGATGCCAAAATTTCTATTCTCGCGCCAATGTCACCTCAGGCACCGTCCTTTCACTCATTCAAAAGCATCTTTGCTAAAGTCGTCCTTAAAACCTAATTCTGGCACTTTCCATTGATACACCATTTCTTTTTCAAGTGCGTAGCGATAACATTTGCATAGATGTAACTATCGGACACATTTTCTCAACTTTTGGGAAATCGTCCTTTTACCTTCTCCTTATGTCACGAACACAAGTGGATTTATCTGATCTTAAATATAAGCAATGAAACTTCTCCTGCCGTGTTACAGTCTTGGTTCGGTGAATATGAAGGAAAGGCGAGCAATAAACGTGAGAAAAAAACACGATGCATCTTTTTGGAGAACAACCGGATCGATTCCCCTCTTTTAGCAAGCAAACTATCTGTAGTGTGCCAATGTATATTGATTTCCATTTGCTCCTTCCATGTATCTCAAGCGCCGTTCATTTCGCGTTCATCTGTTTAGAACGGAGCTTTAGAGATCTGGAATATTTCACAAATTCCCATCTGTTTACTAATAGAGTTGAAGTATTTGCGTGTCTCTGCGACAAACCTTCCGACGCTCATAAGCGCTCACGATTTCCGCCCCGCGAACGGAGCGAGGCGCCCTGCCACGCCGCCGCCGCCGAAGACCGCGAGCGCCCGCGGCTCGTAGCGCGGTCTGCGGTTCGAGTCGCGCCGCTGACAGCTCTAATTGGCGCCGCTCGCCATTAGCGTAGACAAACTGCGCCGGCGCCGCGCCGCCACCGCCAGCGGCGGCAGGCGGGCGCTGGGGCGGGCGCTGGGGCGGGCGGGAGCGCCAGCTTGCAACGACGCGAACACACCGCACCGAAATAAATGTACCTCTTCCGGGGCCGCCCGCGGGCCCCAGGCCCCGGGCCCGGCCCTGCCCCCGCCCCTCCCCCCCGCGGGCCCCGCGCGCCCGGGGCGGCCGCCGGAATAACGATGTGATCAGCGGACGTGCCTCGGGCGCTCAAAGTTGGGGCCGCGCCGCAGCGGCGGCAGCCCCCGTCGTGGGGGCCCGCGCCCCGCTCCGGCCCCCCACGCCCCCCGCGCGAGTTTTGCTCCGTCAACAGGAGACAAATGACCGCGCCGGTATGAATTGCGGCGGCGGCGGCGGCACCTCGCGCGACCTCTGGGCGGCCCCGCGGCGCGGCGCGGCCCGGCCCGGCCCCAGCCCCCGGCCGACGTGCGGCGGACAAATTGATGATGGGAATATGAGGGATGGAGCGTGGGGACACGGGAAACGAAAAGGGTTTAGAGGTGGCTAATCGGAGGAAGCAGAAGAGGAAAATTCAAAGGAATCAAGCTAAGAATTTTAGAAAAATATAGGTTAAGTTGTGTGTACATTGAGAACTGGAGGATAATATGATTGATGCTTTAAAATCACGACATAAGCAGTTGCATGAAAGATGGGAGGTGCCAGATACTGAAGGACAGACGTGATAGTCAAAGAGTTAGAACATAAACAAGGATCCATTGTCACAAGCAGGGAACTAAATAAACACACCCAGTGAAAACGATACTCAGTTGGTGTTTGGAATGCAGAAAAGGAGCATGAATGTTACCCAAATACCATAGGTCATAATGAACGCAGATTAAGGGTGCAAAAGAGGCAATGGAATGATCCGAAATCATGAAAGGAAAAAACACAATATTACAATTCAGAATATCAAGTCAACATTGAATTATATGAATTTGTTGCAAAATTCTCCATTCAGAAAACCACAGAGGCCATGAAATAGTTTACAGAAATTATAAAAGTATGGTGAGAATGCCAAGAAAGTAAGTTCTACAGATTGATTCTGTGATACATTTCGTAACAGAAACGCCCACCCTCATGGCCAAGGTGGCGCCAGCGCCATTGAAACTACAAGCGAGAGTTACTTCCACGTGCAAGTGGATTAGTTCCATTACCACGACACAACAATCAATAAATGACGAAAATCATCGAATGTGTGTTTTGATCTGGCGCTCCTGCCACCTGCAATTGCCAGAAAAAATGACTCTAGAGGTGGAAAACTATCAAATCGACCAATAATAAACCTTGTGAGAAAATGAACTCGGGTGATTTCTGTGCGACCACTCACACGACGAATTTCAAAATACATTTTCATTTAACACTTAAAAAAAATATTTTACGAAAACCAACCTGCCGAAATGTGGATGTTACCTTCTTTCGATAGCAATTGGCCCATTGTCGTAAATTTCATAAACTCAACATAATAGAATTCCGACTAGGCACGTCATAACTGTGAAGACTGTATCTTACTACTGCAGGTTGACGTTAACATTACGTTCGCTCAGTCATGTAAACAATAAGCCACGGAATATAATTTAAAATACGTCTTCATCAACAGTCCCAAGCCAGCAAGCAGCCAAACAGTACTAGCCACGCCATTAAACAAATAATAAAAAAATGAAGAAAATGCGCCAGAGGCAGTGGCATCGCCTGTGGGCGGAGGCCGCAGCGCGCCCACGCGCCGGACGCGGCGCTCGAGGCGACGCGACGCGAGGCAGCCGAGGGCGGGCGCGGGCGCCGGCCGCCCTTCATAATTCACAGCGCCCGCGCCCGCGCCGACGCCGCCCCCCCCCCCTCGCGGCAGCGCACCACGCGACGAAAGGTGCGACGCGGCAGCGGAGCATCGCAACGCGCACCAACCACGGCGACAACTTTTTCACATTTCCAAATGTTATTTATTGAGATATATCAAAATGGGAGCCATTAACACTATGGGGAAATGTCATATTTCAGAAGTGGATTTTAGCTGAGTCAAGAGATGACCACGGCGGTTGCTATGGGAGCGGGGCAGTGGAAAGTAAACAGTTGTCATTAGGGTTCATTTTGGTAACGAAAAAAAGATACATATGGAAATCAATAATCGAGGCGGAAGAACATTCTTTTGTTTGAGGGATATAATAGGTTTCTTGAAGCTTGAAGATGACGCGGGACATTCACTCTTGCTCACGACACGGCAGCGGGTAGGTCAAAGATTTAGCTGTGAATGGGGATAAGAATGCTTGTATTTTAAAGTAAAAAATTCGACGCTTTCCGGCGCATGATTACATAACTTTATCTTACGATGTATTCGTAAGCCGACTAAGTAAAAACGAAGTCATATTGGAAAGGAATAGCATCCGGGATAAGTAGTAGTTTTTACCAGAGGACGTGGGAAAAATTTAAAATTTATTTTCACAATATTAGAGCAGGATAGGACGCCGTTCCGAAAAAAAAAGTGGACATTTGTCCAGTGTGGAACAGTATGCGTACAGGCGTCCGTCTGTGACGCAATCATAGGGAGTTATTGAATTGTCATTGTCTGAATTGTCATTGAATGAACGGAGATTTATTAAGGGAAGAAAGAAGTCATCGCGGGACGACCGAGAAGATTCTACGAGGCGCCGTCGAAGGGTAACTGAATAATGCGCGCGAAGAATCATATGGTGCACAGGTCTTTTGTTGTTGTTGTTATGCCCGCCTATTAGAAATGCAAAACTGGTCATCACTAAAAATAATTAGAAGCTTTTATAAAAGCTATTATGTTTTAAAGTAAACGCTAACTGGAAAGTTGAATATTTGATTTAGTATAATAAATCACAGTTGATATTTTTGGAAAGAAAGCTGATCATTATTTTACAATAGTGTACAATCCAGAATTAGACGTTCTTTTAACATAATTTTCAGATTCCTCGCCACTCCGTACGGATGGCAGATTGAATAAGTGATTGCAGAACGGTTAAGCAATACTTATAAATTAAAACCCGACCGACTAAGCAAGTACGGCATAGCAAGTAAGGCTGATAAAATTAATTTGCAGACAAGAACGAATAATCACATTCATAATTATTTCCTGGCGCCAAAGTTACCAAAAACAGATAAATAAAATATTCGGAAATAGTTACGAGTACCTATCAGAATAATTTTAGTAATGTTTCATTATGGATTTGGAACAAATATCTGATGAGGTGTACCAGGGAATAAATGACTGAGTAGAAGGATGAGATAGAAAGTACGGATAAGTTGGAATAGAATGAATGGAATACACCGGAATGAATGGAATGGATGCAATGGGATGAATGGGGCAGGATGGCCTGAATCGTGTAGACGGAATGGAATAGATGGCATGTAGTACACGGAATGGGATAGAATGAATGGGGTGTAATGGAATGGAAAGGAATGGGATGGGATGGTGTTGATATGGATGAATGTGTTGGATGGAACGGAATGGATTGATGGGAAAAACGAAATGGATTGGATTAATGGAATTCTATGGTAAAAGGAATAAACGAAATGAACGTTGACTCGAGCGAACGCTGACTACATAAGCAGGGAACGCAGAGGACGATTGAAAACTCCTAGTACTGCGTATTTAGCCCGCATTTGGAGCCCGAACAATTTCACTCGCTTAGCAGTATTTCGTGGTACATAGATTTTATGAGGACGAAGCGTATTATGCATACGAGAATTAGTTGAAGAAATGTAAGGTTGTTAATAAGGGTAGCTATGACGTAGTGTAAGCTCAACTAATTGCGGCAAATGAGCTGTATGAAAACGGACTCTAATACCAAGAATCGAAGAGGAGAGCGAGAGGGGTGAGGGCTGATACGTGCAAAGACAAATGAATGAAAGATGGATGGATGAGCACAGAGAAAGAACGAGCACAGTGACAACACATTGACGTAGAGAAAAAATGAAAAAAAGGGAAAGGGGAACGTCAAAAGGAAAGATAGGAAAGTACGGTCAAATCAGATAGCTGGACCACGGACATAACTGATCGTATCGCAATGAAACGAAACGGAACGGACATAGAACAAGTGCGCGTACCGTCGCAATGGCACCGTCCAACACAAAAGGGCCGGCGCTGCTCGCGGTGACAAGCGAACCTATAAATATTTGGCAACAGCGCGCGCCGGCCAGAACGCTTTTGCAAAGGCCCGCAAACAGCGGGTAATGCAAGTAGTGCTGTTTTTGGCTGCTATCAATGAGAGGAGAGCGCGCGGGCTTCCATTCAACCTCTGTACAAACAGAACGCGCGCCATAAATACAACATGAGGGTCCCTAGCTGCGCTCCATGTGTCACCTACAATCTGGGCCTTCAAGGTTCCGCAGGAAGGCGGTAATGTATGAAAAAACACCACATATTACGTAACTTGGTGGTGAATGTTTCATTAAGAAGGTCTTATAACCATCATAGTCGCCGTCATTCATGAAGTTTTACTGCCGAAATAGTTCTATAACAAGTTGCGATTTCGCGATTTGACATCATATATTTTAAACATGATAAAATTCTATAATCTAATATTTTACATAAGGCAATGAAGTTTATAGAATAACCATTGTGTTGATGTCAGTCATTTACAACTCTTTTTCCCATCTGAGTTACGGCCACGAATAAATTCTACTAGGAAATAAATTTTGGGTATTATCAGTGGAAGTGGCTAGTATAACAAGATATCTAACATGCATTGTCATTCATTTTGTCGAAGGCCTTTCACCAAATGTCCTTATTTTTTACAGAAAATGTATAAAAATATTAAACTAAAGCAATAAACCGTGCTAAAGTGTATATCAAATTTACTGTTAGCTAATGGTATCGTAAATTTTTTAAATCCAAAACACAACTGCAAAGTCTTAGTCAATCTTCAGGGTTTCGTGACTTAATTCTGTTTCACAGACAAACATGAGTGTGTCTCACTAAATGTCCTTCTGAAAAAATATGACCTTGTCTCTTTTAAGCAAATATTGTTCCTCACGTCACCACTCTAAATCATCAACACTACATGCGATGGTGATGAATAAGACAAAACTAGTTTTCCTATAGATTGTAAGCAATCTTGAATTCTTTGCATACTCAAACAGTGGTAAAATAAATGCGCAAGCACTTCTCAATTATTAACACAGTTTATATTACGAGTTAAAATATAACAACATTTACCCAGAAGTCGTGTAAAGAAGAATAGAATGTTAATGTTTGAAATGAATAACGAACAGTATTCACGTTCTCCAGAAGTTATGAACATTTAAAAAATGTATTGTTTACATAATGTCACATAATACTCAACAATTGTATTGACAAAATCACGAACTGTGGTTAAGTGGAATGCTCAAACGTCTTTCTGAACGAAATCCCTTATTATTTTATATATAATGATTTTCACAACTCTCTAAATGTCAGAAGTTTTAATGAAAATCGGAACTAAACAATGTATACAAATTCGCATTTTTTCTACACACATAAAAAAAGAAATAAAGAAAGAAAGAACAAATCAGCCATTTTCCATAATTTGTCACTCGCGTTTCATGTAAAGTACGAAAATTACAAAATATCTTAAGCCTTAAAATTAAAATAGCAGACTGAAAGCTTAAAAGTTCCCAATCTGACAAAGTTACGCGTGACACATACAGCCATCCGGATATCGATCCATAAAGAGACATCGATTGTCGTTTGCAGAATTGCATGCATCTCCTCTCGACATTTATGAAAAAGCACTAATAGACCCTAATCCTAACGTGTGTGCAAAGTTGTGCACCTCGGAAAGAATCTGAAATACGAATTTTACAACCGATAATCGATATCATATTGTTGAGGTAATTCGAATACTTTTCCTCCGTATACTTTAGATCAGAGAAAAATAAATAAACGAACATCAACATTTTTCAATATTACGTTGTATTTAAGGAACGAACTGGAAATTTAATTTTTATTTACAAAGTCCCTATCATCATAGTGGGATGTATCGCGCTTATGCATGTTGATGCATTTCTTTGTTTTTTGATTTTTTCGAAGAAAGCTATTAAAAATATACAGACAAAAATGTCCAATGTATTTCACAAATCTCACATTTGTGGTAAAGAATAGCAAATAGACTGAAAGGAAGATAATGACAAGCGGCACTGTCCGAACGGTCCTTCTCAAAATGTCAATTGGGTGTATGTACTACTATGATCTCCTATTACATAACCTCGCAATTCCCGCGTGTTTCCGGTATACATATTCCAACCGTCTATTTATCACAAATGTGACCGCTACGGCGCTCCGATAAGTGGCACATGCCAGTGCTCCGAGTACAACAAACATCACCGATCATGCAACACCATTTGACCTTCTCAATCCACAACTTCGCAAGCTCCGAGCTCTCATCCGGTATGCTTCCCCATGCGCTATTAAATGACAGTTTCGTCTCGACACGTACACAATAAATATCGCTGTGCGAGCAGGCTAAAGCAGATTACGGGTGAGAGTAGCCGTTCAAATCTTCACATCCGTTCATCTTACACTTACGCTGGTTAGCCCTTTCGGTTATTAAATCCAATATACCTTTATAAGTGGATTTAGAAAACATAGGCAACCAACACCAGACACTACCCGACTAGTCCGGAAGTGAACTGGAGAGGGCGCAGAAAGCAATAAAACTTTCTCGCAACTGCAAGCCCCTGGCATATTGTGTGCCCCCCTCGCTCCCGTTCACTCACCCCATGCGCCCGCACCCCACGCGAGGGCGAAGGGAGCCGGCGCCGCCCCCGGCGCCGCCCCCGTCGGCACGCCCCACGCCACGCCGCACGCAGCGCCGGCCGCCGCCGCCGCCATGGAGCTTCAACGAGCGCGCCCACCCGCCTGCGCGGCCGCCGCCGCTGCGCGCGCCCTCACGCAACGCGCCCCAAGGTCGCAGACGCGTTCTATTAGGCGGGTCACGGGACGCGGCGGCGGCGCAGTCGCGCACGCGCGCGCACTCGCAAGCGCCGCCGAGCGAGCAGTGCTCGCAACGCACGCGCCCGGGGGCGAAAGGCCTCCAACACCGCTGCGTGGCACGGAACGCGTTCCACTGAAGATAGACCAGGAGAGGTGGCTCAGGGCATCAACTGGCCGGGAAGTCGTAAGTACCGGATTTTCGACACTCGCGACAGTGCTAGGTCGAATTCATCCGCTGTTTGGAGTTCGAGTGGCCGGCTGCTTCGTAGTTTCCGTGGTTTCTCGAATCAAGATCAGGCAAATGCCGAAGCACGACCCTAACAAACGGGCCACGGACCACTCGCGATCTTTCCTTCCTTTTCCTCGCCTTATCATCATCCCTTACTTACACTTGCAATAACATGCACTAAACCACCACACATGTAGGGAGACCGGTCGGGAGCTTAGAGCTTGTCCCTCCAGGGGCGGTTCCCCACTGGTGGGAGACACATGGTTGGGGAAACCCCGCAAGCCGACGGGAGGTCGGCGCATCACGCTGTCCAGCGGGGAAGATCACAGCCTCCCCGAAGAAATACACGTGCACTATACTTACGGGAGTAATGACTTTAGCCGGTGACGCGACCAGAATCACTAGCGATCAACCAATCAATCCATTGCGGATGGACACAGACCCCAAAGTATACTAACGAAATGTGAACAATATGCGCGATAGGCGACTAAAAGCGGACCCACACATTCGTTATTCTACGAGTAGCGAGCAACTGCTCACCGAATCACAAGTAGTGTGGATGAGTTGCATTCTATTTGCCGAGTGACGAACGTTCGGTTCTCGTCCTATCCACCGCGTGTTGGACACATCAAAGGAAACGAACATTCTTCGAACACATCCGCTGTTCGCGATTGGGCGAGCAGTAGTTCGCTGTTCGGCGAATGCTGAACGTGTGGAGCCGCCTTAAGAAGAACGTAAAAGTAAGATACTGAAAGGATCAACACAGTACAGTGTTAAGTGAGCTGAAGAATGATGTACAGTTAGTAACAGTCTTGTTTGTACAGTCCATAATTTGCTCGAAAATCATAAATTTTAAATGGAAAATTAATACTAATGAAAAATATATTAAAAGATAATTGATTAATTCCAGTTAAATAAAATGTAACTTTGTACACCTAGACGAAACGGCCTTGAATTTGAAATTCACCAGCACATTCTGTTGCTTGAAAACCTTCCTAGCGGCTGGTTCCGGAGCGACTAAATGTGCTAGTAAATTTGAAATTCAAGGCCATTTCTTCTAGATGTATGTAGTTACATTTTATTCAACTGGAATTATTCAATTAACTTGTAATATTTTTTCATTAGTATTAATTTTCCACATGAAATTAATATTTTCGACCAAATTATGGACTGTACAAACAAGACTATTACCAACTGTAGGTACTATTGCGAAGACAAATCGCTCCCTAACGTGTTCAAAAGTACCAGTAACATAAGGCATGTCATGGCTCTCACGTGACATACAGTAAGCTCCTTCGAACATCACTAACACATATTCGTCACGTGCTTCAAATGGACAACATTCAGTAGATTCGAGACGGAGTAAAGGTTTCCAGAGGAAGAACCTTGAACAGAATATCTCAGAAATGGTATGACCCTCTCGAGTACTACTTCTCGCTTGGTGAATTCATCATCACCCCACCCGTAATCTACATTTCACAATGAAAATAATATAAAGAACTTTTGTAACTTTTGACGACGTGAAACATGACCTCAGATATTTGAGAGACTTTGGCCATCATAGTCTATAGTTGTACATATCAAAACGACCTTCACTGGAAGTTGCAACTAACAAAATACTTAGTAACACAAAACTGTGAGATCACAAGATTAATATAGTCATTGCTTGGGCCTTTATATAAACAAAACCGAATACAAAGAAAATTGCTTTTAGAAAGTTGACGTACAATGTTGTAATTGGGCTGTAATTTGAATTCTTGGAAATTTCACAAAATTATTAGCGGCAAATGATATTCTTAACTTACAATTCCTTCTAATGTTTCAAGTACTGACGACATTTTTATTACTTGAAAACTTTTTTGGGAATTACAAACATTAAAAAACTAATTACTTTCCTTAATTTCCAACTACTTTTTCCTATCACGTAATATTGCCTACGTATCAGTGACAATGACGTATTTTAGCGGAAAAAACAACATGAAAATAAAATTGTACAGAAATTACGTAAATCAATATCCACACAATTTGTTACATTAGAAAATAAACATAAATACGTATAATAAAATATGATACAATTATCCAGTCCAATACCATTACACTTATTCAATTTTATACAGATGTACAAACGACACGCATGAGTTGTTTGTAGTTTTCATCAAAACTCTGATAACATCTCTTCACCGATCATTATCTATACTGCCCAACACAACATGCAATAAATTACAAAAGTTCCAACAAGCTAAATATTCTGACTTCTTCAATTAAGACTAAATGGTATACTTCGATGATCGTTCATATTACAAACGGTACAAATTGTGATACAATATAATCAAATCTGAACGCATGTAAGCCATAAGGCCCCAGAATAGCATTTTAATAGCAAGTTATCTTTCCCAGCATTCATCATTCCTACTGCACCCTACCACACGTGTTATCGGAAAATCAACGTTCGCCCCTTGAAGCAGCCCGCGCGGGCCCACAGTGCGCGGCCTGTGCGTGCCCGATGCTCAGATGTCTGGCAGGGCCGGCAATCACGCAGCGCCCATCAGATAGCGCTGGCAACAGGCGCGGGGGCGGCGGAGTGAAGGGAGCAAGGCGACGAGGGGCGTGTGGAGCGGGAGGGGAGGGGGAGCTGTGCCAGCAGGAACGGCACATACTTGCACGCCGGCAGCGAAGGCAACGCACTCGCGTACAGGTATCGCACAGAGGCGCGGTTGCATGCGACTGGCCGTGGCTCTCGCCGCACCACGCGTTTCGCCCTTGGCAAGCTGCACGCAGACGCGAAAGCTTGGCTGTAGGTTAGCAAGTGAGACACATTCAGATTGACAGAATAGGACTCATATACATCATAAAATAACAGTTCTTGCCATGCACGAATGAGCAGAACGAAAAGGCAACATTGTACAATATGTATAGAGTCACGCAGGGGCGCCCTGAGAAAACAGTCCTGGGACAGGAGATCCACGGAGGGCCCATATTTCAAACGAAAGTTCATCCCTCCTCCAGAATGTATAAACACACTTCATTTCTCCTTGTAACAGCAATTAGCAATAACTTAGCGGTTAATTTGAATTAGAAGTACATTTTGTTTTAAATTTTTAAAAAATATTGTGGCTCCAACTATGTCGGCACCCGGGGCAAACTTTCTGACCCCCCCCCCCCTCTGGGCGCCCCAGGGAACACATCATATTGACGCTAGATTGTCGACAAAGAGAACTAGCTCGTGGCATATGTAATTCCTTCATTTGTATGCACAGTCGTCGCACACTTTTACGTCAGTCATGACATGGCCGTATTTTTTCTTTCCGAAATAATGTCTGTCGTAGAATATAGGAAAATGGCATTGAGCCAAAAACAGATTGTTGGTAAATGTTGAAATGTGAACCCACCTTCATGAAAAGAAAACCATCTTAATTCTCGCATTAATTCAAGCATGCGATGTATTCAATATTAACAGCACCCTGCCTCACTAGCAATCGCCGAATTAATTCGAGAGCTTCAGAAATCTGCTATTTCTTTTAAACAGATTCTTGAAGAAACTCAGTGAGCCTTTCAATTCAGTTTTCATTGTTCTCAAGAATACAATTAATACAAAACATCTGTGTTCCTGTACATCTCAATTTTATACTATCATAGTTTATTAACTCTTCCATGAAGATGATATAACTCCAACGCTACATACGCTTTTCAATATTTAATAACCTATAATTGCCCTCCATTTTTGAGACTGCGCGTGTTCAATCGTGTTCGATAAGCGTCTCCGCTCACTCACGGTTACACGGGCACAAACAAAAAAACGTAATGACGTAACACGTTTCTCTATGTATCTCGACGCGCTGAATCAGCATCTGAAATCAGAGCTGCGCCACTACCCTCCGTTTTTTTAATCGCGAAAAACCATCGTGACTTTGAATTTTTGTTGGTTTTTTTTTTTTTTTTTTTTTTTTTTTTTTTCGGGGATTGTTCTCAGACCCAAAGACTTGACATATATCTCTCTATGTATGTCGACGGGCTGAATCTGAATCTGAAGCCAGAACTGCCCCACCACCCACTCGCCTGTGTTATTTAGTCAGCGACGAATGAATGGAACCTCTGCGTCCAGCATGAGACCTGATACGCACCGTCAGCTGCAGCCTTCGTGCCCGCCAGGGTCGCGAATCGCGCGCGCCTCCCAGAGCAGCGGCGCGTGCGACAACTGCCCGACGCCCAACTGGCGCCAAGCGACCCTCGACGCCCGCCGCCGCGCCGCTCGATGTATCAACTCGCGCTGCCAATCGATTGCTGGCGCCTTTCCCTATTAAAGTGGTGCCTCGATGAAACCGTGCCTGCTCCGGTATTGTAATAACCAGACAACTTCTTTGAACAATGCCAGACGGTTGTCAATGACACACGTTCTTGTAACGTTTGCGTGTCGTAAAGTTCTTTTACATTTTTGAATCAATAATGGAAATATTAATGGGCGAGTTGACTGGAAGATTACGCGGTTAATTTATGTTCTGAACGAAGTACGTCAAAAACGTATGTATATGCTTTACATTCTTTTAACTTTCCCGAATATGTAGGTATATACGGAGTAGTGTACGTACCATAGGGAAAGGTATGTAATACTGCACGAAGAAAACGGCGAATTTTCGGCAGAACAGAAATCATTGCCGGGCCGTGATAACGAAAATTTGGATAAATCCAGTTGATAAATTAAGAAAAAGTCCCCTAATATATGGTGTAGCCAGTTTTGTGGGTCCTTGATACCGAAAAATCAACTAAAAGCAAAATGTCCGTGCGTCTGTCTGTCCGGTGTATGTGAACAACACTAGCGCCATTTTCTAAAAACGTCTCCAAATTTTTTCTTCAAACTTTTCGAATGCATAGTACTAACTGCACTCATTAATATGACTTAAAGTTTTTTGGGATTTTTTTGTTTTTTCAGAAATTACACAAATGTCATATTGTTGAAATATCTCTCACACCCTAAATATGCTCATTACCAGCAACTTGTAAACGCTTGTGAGTTAAAGTGCTTCAAATGACTTCTAATGAAGTTTTTGGAAATGACAAAAAAATTCTGTGACAAGGAGCTTCAATTTTCGAATTTACAGTAGCGTTTAAACGCCGTTTTCTTAAAAGAGCTCCAAATTTTTCAATGAAAATTGTCATTTAAGACGAGGTTTTACTGTTCTTTAATATTTTTAAAATAATATTTCCATTCTACAATTAGAAAACCGAAAAATTAATAAAAGGTCAAAAGAATGTACTTTGGGCGGCCCTAGATAGCAGCTGGCAAATCTTGTTCAGTCCGAATAGCTAGCCGAGACCAAAGGAAATAGGAAACTAACACGGGAAAGTCTGTGCCATTCTGTAGCTCCACTAGGTTTTTCTTCAACAAAGAACTCATTAACTTCATCACTTATCATTTAAGTCACTGTAAATTTCCTATAATGCTTTCGAAACATTAGTATGAATGATCGTAAAAACATGTTATTTTGTAGCGCGTATTTCAAAACAGTCAACAAATTAAATACACTAACATAACACAATCAAAATGTAGAAAATATACTGATGTCAAACTATCAGAGAAAATTATACACGATGTCAGATCAATTAATGAGATATCAAAAATACCGAGCAATATATTCATATTTCCAAAGGTTGGAGAATACATTACAAATTTCCCAATTCCTCATTCTGCTGATATGAGGATTTTTCAACATTTATTCCACCTGAATGTATTCTATAATGTGGCCACTAGTAACTGGAGGTCACCTGGTCAATAAATATATTTTGTTCACATGCTTCATTTTAGCGGATAATACTTTCCCAGTGATTATTCCCCCGTGATTATGATATTTCCCCAGTTATTTGGTCAATTTTAATTCTTAATTCTTTAGGTGATGACGTCAGATCTCACTTTTGTACTTAACTTCTGAAGAGGATCCATAATGCATGGGTCGAAACGTTGGACAATTTTATATTTGCTTCATTATTTGACAATATATATGTAAGTATATATATGTATTAAACGTTGTAAATGTAGTAGTGTTGTGAATATATGGTGATTATTATTCTTATAAAACATTACATGTTTACATCTGATTTACAAAAAAAAGTGTTATTAACCTTTTGCTAAATTGTGTGATGTTTTATGTAATTGTATTTTGAACTTATGTCTGTGCCTGGTCTCCACGGGAAAAGAAATTAGTATTTGAAACGAAACCAGGCGAGCACCCTCGAGGGAGGCTGCGAAAGGCGAAATCAGTGCTGCGGCCCAGCCCGCCCGGGGTTCCGGCGGCGGAATCTCAAATGCGACCGCGATTAAATTTACGGGCGGGAAGGGCGGGCGAGGACGAGCTGAGCGGGGCGGAGCGGTGTAGGGCAGGGTGGAGAGGGCCGGGGTGGATCGTGGAGGGGCTGATCGGAGCGACGAGGAGCGTAGCGGGGCTTGAAGGAGCCTGGAGGGGCGGAGAGGAGGTTGGGGCAGGCGACGCGGGGCGGGATAGGGACGGAACGGAGTGGCGTGGGAGTGGGGACGAGCACGAGTGGAACGGTGAGGAGCGGGGCGAGCGGGGCGGGGCTCAAAGGTGCAGAGCTGAGCAGAGCGGGGAGGAGGAGAGCGGGGCCGCGGGGAGAGGGCAGGGATGGGCCGGGGAGAGCGGCACGACCGCGACAATTGCCCGCGGACGTGAGGTTTAAGAAGATAACCCTGGAAAAGTTTGGAAAGTCCCCTCGCAAGTGTCGCCGCAGGTCCGGAATGGGCCCCCGCGGTGCTCGTCTTTTCAGCGCGCAGGAAACTACCGGAATACGCCAAGTGAAATCACGGACGCTGCGGCGCAGCCGGCTCGGCGCCAACGGGACCCGCCGCCGACCTCTGCACTGGACGAAAACGTACAACGCACGTTGTCCAGATTTCTTGCACCAAATTGAAACCACGAGTTGTGATGATCGTAAACAATGACGATACCAAAGTTTTAAATTACGATGCGCCAGATTAGAAGTTACACAATTTTGCAATAGCTCGTATACTAGACATTCATGCAATCGTGCGTAAATACATTTCGAAGCAGACAGACAATCGCCGACCATTCTGCTTCATTGCGCTTGAATACCTTCAAGCGTTAGCAAATTACAAGATTTTCTGTCGCCGACTGCAGGACGAAGAAAGGTTTGTATTTTATGTTGCTTCCATCTGTACCACAACGTGCGAACCCAGACAGACGTCGCCCTAGCAATAAGCCTCTGCCTTCTGCAAGGTCGCGTGAATGGAGTCCGGCCGGGGGTGACTGCTCTGGGAAAAGCGCAGCTAACAAGCAACACTCACTCACGCTGGATACTCGGGGCGGCATGAAAATTTACCTGCTGGTTCAGCACCCTTCAAAATCCCTACATACAATTTTTTTCGTGCTAGGAAACATTGCAAGTAGTGTTTTTGCGGCAATTAGTGTCGTGACCTTTCATGACCTTACGCTTGTGGAAGGGCGGAATTCGCTGCTCGCCGAACGTTCTGCGGACGTCACTCACACACTGCGCCGCCACTGTCGGCCTGTTGGCAGGGTCTCAGTTGCCTTGGAGAGCAGGCGGGACGACAAAAACGGTTGTTTACATTGCAGGTATAATAAATAAATTTCACTCATGGGTTACGCACAAAATTTTAACAACAATGATATTTAACAAAAAAATGTTCGCAGGAACTAACACTCTCCACAGAACATGTGTGACTGTTCAAAATTTGTGTATGTATATGTGTGTACATATATATATATATATATATGTGTGTGTGTGTGTGTGTGTGTTTATATATATACATATAGATTTGTATGTGTATATGTATGTGTGTGTATATATATGTGTATATATATATATATATATATATATATATATATATATATATACACATACATATACACACACATATAGATTTTGCATGGTGTTCTATGAGTTGATGAAATTTCAGGTCAATGAGTATCCAGCACGGTGAGTGTTGCGTGGAAGAGTCGCGATAAGTGCGGAGCCCTGCGGATAAGACGTAGCACAGCAGAAATTGGCATGCCTTTATGACAAATACAATCATGTAATTGTGGCGCCCGAGTACGGTATAGTGCCGTGAAAAGAAGAGTACACAATATCTTGGAAGAAAGTAGTGTTTTTTGAGTTATTATTAAGCTTTTCAACAAATATTTTATATATTCTTGTTCGTCATCAGACGGAGCATATGGCGCAGTATACTTTGACAACAGTATGAATTTACGTCGGAGTTGAGGGGTGGAACCCTATCCAGGATATCTTAAGTGAAACTTAAATCAGGCATTTCAAATCACGCCCACATGCGCTACTTGTCCTCCTGGGAAGCGCTCCCCCTTCGGGCATGGGCGAATTCTCCTGACTCCGCTCTCATTTCCCCTTCAATTCTCGGAAGGGAAGCACGCACAGCGGGGAATGTAGGTACAGAGCACACTCGAGTAGAGCTTAATACACAGCATACCAAGTATAACAAAGAACGGTGGCTTCAAACCAAACATGTATGTATTGTATTTACTTCATTATTTATCATTTTATTTCATTACTTATTATTTTCTTATTAAATTCTTCTCTCTACACTCATTTTTGCCAAGAAGCAGAAATATGTTTGAATGTCAAATCCTTTGCCTTTTTTGTTTTCTGTTATGTTATATTCAATGATTTGGGTTTTAGTTGTACATAGCAAAATGTTAATAAAACAAAAGTCTCTATGTAGTATCTCTACTCCAGTAAACTTTCTCTTAGATTATGTCATTCTTGCTGGCCGATTTTTAACAGACAATCTTTGCTCCTAACCTATACGTACAAAGTAAATATAAATATTGTACAAGTACATAAGCGCAATAACGAAAAAAATATCATTTCGATTTTTTTAAAAATTTTTTTTTTTACATTTCACTTTCAATTGAAATGTTCAAATAAGAGTGATGTTTTTGATTTTATGGATAATTTATTCGCTTTAGTACAGGAAATAAAAAATTTAATATCTTTTGGGGCATTAACTGTCCATTTAGGTAGTCAGTGACGCACCACCCACCGGAAGATATACGTACAACCCTTATTTGAAATCTCTCGGCAGTTACTCTGAAAGCTCTGGGAAGCTAGTCCCCTTGCCCGTGACCTTGACATGCATGACTTTTCATCATATTTCTCTTTTTTCTTCAATGGTGTTTTCACTCCTATCACTTGTGCCTGCAAGTAATTTGTCATAGAAGAGTTTGTTTTTAGGGTTCCTGAGGTACCGAGAAAGTCTCTGAATATCTTCTGACGTTTCTTTGGTTTCGACAAGAGAGATTTCTTGTATAGCGTTTGTAAATTAATTTCACCAGGTAACTGTTTCTTGCTTCTAAAATTTTTTATACTCGTACTTCAAGCACCATGGTATGCATACTTAACAAGGACATACGACTTTTGCAGACACTTATTTAAATAATTCAAAATTTTCTCAGCCCCAGAGTTGGTTTTGGGGCTTTCAGGACGTAGGATGATGTTGATTGCAAAACATTGTAAAAGTTGTCTCTTTCAATTTTTACAAGGTGAAAAGGAACAGTTTAACGAACCTTTATGGCAAAAACAACCGAATTCTATTCCTGTCAACGGAGAACGGCTGTTTTTGCCAAAAACTGAGTGGACATTGGTTGCTTTTGCAAAACTAGTGAAATTTCAAAGCTCAATATTTCCCGGACTGTGACTAATTTTCATACACTATTTAGTACTGATGAAGCCCTAGGAGGGCAGCATAGAATAATGTAGAGAACTCGAAATCGTCGGTTTTGGACCATGATGGATTTTATTAAATGCTCTTCAACTGTTTATTTTCAAGAATCCTTTTGCCTTCAGTTTCAGACAGATGTGAACGTGGATGTAATGTACAATCATGTCAACAAATCTTCCTTTTTCACAACCATGTTTGAACAAGCCTTTTAGAAATCATAGCTTGTTTCTTAAAGTTCTTGGAACAATTTGATACTGATAACGAATGTGTACAGACGATATTTTGATATATAATGAAAATAAATTCTGTCAATAAACGGTGATCTTTCTGAATATGCTGTGGTTACAGTCAACAACTGAAGACTGGTGTATATAGGCGAAGAAAGTTATCTTTCTATCAGTAAGGACTTTCTGGCAATTACCAGTAACATTTCGCATCCTTAAGGAGGTATTTCAATTTAAATGATTGCATTGTAAGCAAAATAATTAAAAGATATGCATCATCAATAACAACAGAATAGATAAATTCTTGCCTACAACAGTATTTGAAGAATTTGAATGACTAAATTAGCCTTGTTTCTAGATGTGTGTATCAGATCTTTTCTGTCGTAAATTGTTGGCTTATCCCGATTATCGGGGTATGATGACCTTGACAGTTTTCTCTAAGAAACAACAAATATTCAGATAAAGGTCATTTCGTAGGACATACAAAGAAAACTGGAATGTTATAAAAACAATATTAGCTCCGCAAACAATATTAGCCTCGTTTCTAGATGAGTGTATCAGGTATTTTCTATCAGAAATTGTTGGCTTTTCCAGATTATCGAGGTTTTCTCTAACAAACAACAAATATTTGGAAAAATTTTTCTGTCGTAAGGCATTACAAAGAAAACTTTAAATAGCTCCGCAAAGAATGTGTCCTGGAAAGAAAAAAATGAACTCCAAGTGTCCGAAATCAATCTAAACAGTAGTCTTCCATTGACTATTGTTCCATTCCGACTTAGTGGCATTTCACTGGAACTACTTACCTTTCCTAGTGATGAATGGTGTCCCCTTGGTTCGCTTTGAAGCAAGAGGAGTGGGGGGAAAAGGATGAAAGGAAAGAAGAGCGTTGCAGTGTGTGGAAGCTACATCTTGTTGACATAATAAACAAAGACAATGTCAGTACTTGTAGTAACAATAGTGACTTGCAGCAGCTGATATTGTTAGTGTAATGGTTTGAGACTATTTACAAGCATAATACAGTAAATGTAAATGTGATTCAATTACAAAAGCAGACATCACATCACGCGTATTAACAGCAACACTACGAACAGTAAATACTCGTACAGCAACAAACATAACAAAAGGTGTTGCCTAACATCAAACATTCTCCTCTAAGAACGTGACCGATTGTTGCGCACTAATATTACACAGTCGTATGCTAACCTGAAACATCATTATTCACCAAGTTGCGAATGCGTGGATGAGCGCCGTATTTCGCGGAAACCAAAAAGATGGTTTCATTGCAGACGCAATAATTGTAACAATTAAGGAAATACCTTCGTAAGGAAGAGAAAGAAATATATCTCTAGGCAGGTCAATCACATTGTAAGGAACAGGGCACAGCATGGCATTCACATTTTCTTCGCGGTTTTTTACTTTGAATTATTCTTAGCCCCTGTAATAAAAACGTCGAAGAATTGCTCCACACACACGGTCTGATAGGACATTTCTGAAAGTGGATAATAATACAGGACATTAAAACATTATATGACTACAAGGAAAAGTTTATTCTGCTACTGTGAAGATAACACTCCCATCAAATGCTACAAAATGAAGAAGAGAAACACACATTAACCGTATAGATTGCAGTGTTATATATTTTCTGAAGCAACAGAAGAGGAGCATGAAATTAGAGCTTTTCGCCTTCTGGCTTTCGCAAGCTAAACAGGCCACATTCCGATATAAATCAACGCTAATCCAACCTCAAACTCAGCACAGCGGTGTCAGTGGGGGGAAGACGGAGCAACGGAAAACGACAGCGAGAATGAACACGCAATGGGGGTGTGGCCACGGGGGAAACCGAGAAGGAAGCGAGGTGGGGCGTAGAGATGACGACGGTGTCAGTAGCGGGCAAGGAGGGCGAGACGGTTGCGGGGAGGGGGAAAGCGGGCGGCGGTGCGAGGAGGGGGCGGCGACCCCCGCTTTGGGCGCGCGGTGCCGCCGCCGCCTCCGCCATGAATGTGTAAGAAGGCGGGCTCATTTGGCTTCATGAGAGCCGCCTCCCGCCGCTGTATCCTGAATAATTCAGAGGCGCGGGGGCACGACGCGGGGAGGGGCGAGGGGAGGGGTGGGGTGAGGTGGGACGGAGGGGGCGTGGCGGGGCGGGGCGGGTGGGGGTGGGCGAGGAGGCGCGGAGGAGAAAGGCGGCGCAGGGAGGAGTAGGCGTCGGTGACGGGGTGGGGTGAGTAGCACGGTGGCGACGGCAGCGCGGCGCCGGCGAGAGCGTCGGCGACACCGCCTTCGGACGTGGCAGCGGCTACGCGAAGACCAGCCACGGCGCGCCGGAGTGGGACGCCGCCGGTGGTACGGACGCGCTCGGCAGTGGAGGGACCACCATAACCGCAGACGCCAACGGCAGCAGTTGCGATGGGGGTGGGCCCGCCCCCGCCCCCAACCCTCCAGCGCCGCTCGGGGGCCGTTCTGACATCCCGCGCCTCCTCGCGGCGGAGCACGCGGCCCGAAGAGATTTGTGGCCCTTTGTACGGATTCGCACGGGCCAGCGCCCGCGCTTCCTGTCCGCAGCCTACCGCCGCGCTCCCTATATATAGAGACTTGGGTGGCCCGCGTGCCTCGTGTTTTAATTTATGGGCCACGCAACGGCGAGTGAGGTGAAAAACGAGCGAGGATCAAGACGTTTTGATTCATGCTACGTAGGCCCTCCCCCTCCCCGCCGTAGGCTGTTCATTATTCCATCAAGAACGCGAGACGGCCGAAACTTCACTCCACTCGAGACGGACAGAGACGGTTTCGTCCGCTTGGGAAACTTCGAGTCGTCTCGCGTCGCCACCCCCGCAGCCGACAGTGGAGCGAAATAAGGGGCAAAGCTCCTCTTGGAGACAAATGAATGCTTTCAGGTAAACACAATAAACCGTACAAGTCTGTCCTTCATTAATACTTAAGAATGTGATAGTTCATATTAAGGATATCCAGAGTCCACCTCGAAGTATTAGAGAAGTTCTATTTGAAAAGTTTATTTGAAAATGCGACAATAAAAAGGATAGTAACATTTTATATCTACATTTTGATAATTCGCTCTCCAGCCATTTCAAGGGAAAGGCCGTAATAGTCAGCTCTACAAGAAATTAAACAGTTTACAAAAAAGTGGTAATTGCGAACATGTGTATAAAGCACAAATAACGTTTACGTTAGAAGAGGAACAGAGAAAAACGAAAAAAATAATGAATATCTGTAAATGTGGATGACAATGGTATAATTATAGTTAATTAAATATGGAACAGATTTGAAGAGTAGGAGACAATACTGAGATAGTTAAACCGTTGTTACTATTGTGTGACAGACCTTATTGATTGTAAAGGAACAGTATGCAACGGGCGACGTGTAGCGAAGAAGCTGACAGGCTAAGCAAAGAAAAAGCAACAGTTCTCATAAATAAATTTTTCCTCGTAAGTATCATGTTGTCAAGAAATGAACAGGATGTATAATAAAAACATAACTGAATGCGATGAGAGTTGGCTAATTAACATTTCTAAAATAATGTAAGATTTCCATTTTATTATTGCAAATGCTACTTTTTTTCTCAATTTTTCTTTGCGCTACAAAAGCTTCTGCATTCAGAGGTAAGTTCGCATTAGAAAATGCTGATTACGCAACTACACCTTTCATCGTAAAAAACACAAAGATTGACAGAATTATTCAGACATTCAAGACAATTGGAGCCAATGTACTCGAAAACATGCACCATCCATATATTACCATTATGTCTGCATAAGTAATATGATCACAAATGCGCAATACATACCACTTATCTTGTTGAATATTAGGAAAATTAAAACTATAAAACGTGATTGTCCGGTTAAGGCCACCAAATCACATGCCAATGAATTTGTTCATGTACGCTAAAAATATCGCAACACATTGCCATGAAAATGTATAACACTATTTGTTGACCTGTGTAATTTAATGTTCGGTATAACTTTGTAGCACTATTTCCACTAATGACTGCTTTTAGACTTACGATATTACGATCCCCAACAGGCAGTACAAATGATACTGTACCAACGTAGGATTCTGTTTACACCGTGAACCTTATTTCTCAACAGGCGGTACTGTACCGTACGTGGTACGTACTTCAATAGAAATATCATTTAAAATAAATCGACTACAATGGCTTCGAGGCAAAAGATTGCCTCCACAGCATCACTGACCAGGAGGTCCTAGGTTTCTGGTCACGATGATGGGACACATTCGAAACTAGCTTCATGGCTGGGTTGAATCCAACACTGAAGGAGAATTGTAGCTGTTGGCTGCTATGGTAGTCAGTTTTACGTGGTTTCTCTGATCACCTACCAAGCGAATGAGGGAGCAGTTTCCTAAAAAACGGATTAAGGGCTGCGCGCGATCAATCCTTCCTAATTCTTGACCCCCATCTCTCCCCTTATTCACATACCTTTATAAGCACTACTCCTCCAGGCTCGACGGAAGACCACTCGGGAGCTTAGAAGTATCCCTTGTACAGCGGTGCCCCTCTGGGGGAGAACCACAGAGAGCAAACCCTGCAAGCTGACGATCCAGCAGGAGACGAACCCCCCTCCCCGAGATGTAAGCTGCAGGACATATTTGGGACTACTGACCCAAGTAGCTGAAGCGGCTGGCAAACACCCGCTCACCCTATAAAATAAAACGAAGTCCCTAATAGGTGGCCTCGCTGGTGTTACTGCAGTGCCACTGACCGGGGGCCTCTAGGGTTTGAGTCTCGGCGATGGCTGATTTTCGATTTTCTACACAGCTAGGTCGAATTGATTCGCTGTCTGGAAACTTTTAGAGGCCAGCTTCTCTGATCGGTAGTTTTCAGCGATTTCTCCGACCACTAACAGACGAATGCCAGAGCAGCACTCCAACAAACGGACCGCAGCGCGCGCGCGATCTTTCCTTCCTCTTCCTTGTTCTCTCCTCGTCCCCTTAAGGCCCACTGGGCGGTGCCTTCGGCTTCCCCCTTCGCTTCCCTCGAGGCGGGCGCCGCGCCGCGCCGCCCTCGTTGGTATTCAGAATCTTCGACGTTTCCGACGTTCGGGAAATCCTCGGCCCCCGCCGGCGCTCCTCGCGGCCGCCGCCGCAGCGCCGCTCAATGCCGCCGGATAACTCCGCTAAATTCATTTCCATTCCATTTTCGCAAATCGCTCGCGAGGACTCGCGCGCCGCGAGGAAAGGTGGGCAGCTTACACACACATTCTCATAGGAAGTAGAATGCGTGCTGAACCGCTGAACAATGCCACAATAATGACCTCGACAAACTTAACTGCAAAATTCGCTATGAGAGACAAATAAAAGAAATATTTGCCTACAACTGCAATATGATCGGTATGAATTATACTAAAGTAAAATATGATAGTAAGTTGCAAGATTATAACGAATGAAACCTAGTTTTAGAATAGTCCTAATGCAACTGACTATACTTTTTTCTTAAAATTTAATGTAATGATGAGCAGCTTTAGTCGTCATAGTTTTCTTCATTACTCAGCGGATCAAATTTAATAAACTATGGCTAAACCGTAAAATCCAACCCATTTTACACAATGATACAAATTTTGTGAAAATAGCACTCCACTTTTAATACTATACTGATCAGGAGTTTTGTATTCCCATAAGGAGTAATATTCGTAACCTACCAAAAAAGTTCAATCAAACTCTGCTGTTGGATATGATTTAACCAAAATGCTTATTTTGATCACTTTTTCAAAACACCATTATACTTGCTCAGCAATGATATACAAGGTACACCGTTCGGAATCTCTCTCGTTATTTGTACAAAGGTGTGTTTTGAAGAATAACAAAATTTGCGTGGTTAGAACTTATCTCGTTTTCATCAACTAACTAGTAAAGAATACAACTCTGCTGTTGGATAGCTACTGTAACAGCCAAAACAGATGTCAACATGCACGAGGACAAAAATATAACCAACTCCCACAACTGGGCGAACAGGAAATGACACAAAACAGAACTCTAAGCGCACCACTCCACATAGCCACATCAAGTGACGTTAATGCCTCAAAGAAAGAGAATCACAAACGAATAGCTGACGAGTGATTGGGAATTCCAACGTTTTAAAGACATACTACTTTCAGATACGAATATAAAACGAGGCGACTGAATCCAGGTCAAGGTCGTAAAATGTTTTAGGGAAAGAAAATACGAATCGTATTGCTTGGAATACCTTCTTTGTGAAGATTATATTTTGGAAACAAATTACTTTTAAATTTTCTATTTTTACACAGCATATTTCACCTTCAGTCTTCCGTTTATTATGATCCAAATTCACAATTACATTACAGATCATCGGCGTCTGAACTGGTCAAACCGGCAGCATCGCAAAAGCTATAACATATGAAAGGGGTGTAAACTACAGCCTACATGTAAAATTGTTTATGTGAGATAAAAGCGCAATAAATGTGAAGATGCGTGAACTTTTCACGGCGAGTTACGTCTAAGTAGGATAACCACAATGACAAGAAAAAAGCCCTCTATCAAATTCAAAAGCACGTCTTTTTCCATAATTCCCTCTAGGTACGAGAAACGTAGTATTCTAATTCACACCGATATAAGTGTCACCCAGAAAACCCAATAATTATAGTTTCGTGCCGGATTAGTATTGAACCTATTGTCTTGCCTCTGCTTCGAATATGCAAGAAGTCCCAGAACGAACCATTAATATTTTGGGAGGTCATCGTATCATTCTTAACAAAATATTTCTATGAACAAGTCCCATTCCTACTGGTTTCCGTGATTGTGCACTATTAGTTGCCTTTTTCTGAAGGATCTTGGATTTAAGTCTCACTGTTGGTAAAATCGACATGAATTTTTCAAGTGCTATAGATGGTACACAAGTACACATATTACAAAACATTTTTGAAAATCTCGCCGTCAACACCAGTGCACTTTTAACTCATGTAAGGACACAGTGAGCTGTTTCAGCCTCGGTGAATCTCGACGTTCACGGGCGAAAGTACTTTCACTAGTGTGCAAAATAAATGGAAGCAGCTGGCGATTAGTACGTAACAAGTGAAAAAATTCTGTACTAGACGGTTTTGGCCCCTAGGTGTAGGGTTTGCATTTCGTCAAACATGTGTTTGTGAAGCACTGTGACATGTATAAAGACTTCAAATGCTACTTTTACGGATACATTCTATTATCTGAATAACAATTTCCTGGTCCTCAACTTGTGCTCCTTCAGATGAAAGACAAGCGCTAGGAGTACGTAAGACATATGAGCATATTCTTTATTTATGAAGATGATCTACATTTTTGTACAATACTCTTATAGTGCATTCCTAACATTAAAACGGCTAACATTACAAAATAAGATACTTCAGAGTATTCATCACATGCATAATACTGAAAATAAAATAAGTTTTGAGTTGGGAAACCCTTCGAAATTAGATACATGCTCAACTATACTTTTTTGCTTTGAATGACCGATATTGTGACCTCCCAAAATAGCGAAGTTTCCTCTTGGGACAACTGTGAAAACAACTTCCGACATATTTCCGCTACCGAAAATTTCCCCGAGATCTAAAATCAAACGAATGCTCTCGCCGCACTAATTGCTACAATTGGCGAAACCGCATGTATCTGGCCGCCATCTGCAGGCGTACCATAGCCAGGCCCCGGCCACGCCACCACCAGCCCGGCCGCCCACGCCGCCCACGCCGCCCACGCCGCCGCCGCGCTCAAGTGTCCGTATCATCGCTTCGCATGCTCGCGCCGCGCCGGCGGGGCCGCGCTGTCGGCTGGAAATTACGCGCGATTCCGCATGATAAAACGCCGCCTCGGCCGCGCCCGGGAGCGGGGCGGGGCGGGGCGGGCGCTGTTTCTCGGAATGGATGTCGGCGTGGCGGGGAGCTTCCGGAAGAGCGCGTCGGGCGCCCCCGCCCCTCCCCCTCCCCGCCCCGCCAGCCGCGAGACCGCCGCTTGGCCGGCGCGCCGTGTAACTGGCACGGGCGGACACCAACTTACGGCCGACTCTTGCGGAGGCCCTCTCGAGCCCTCCGCCGCGCCGCCAAGCCTATAAATAATTTCTACCGCCCTTCCCATCGCCATCACCACCGCGGCCTTCCAGTGATAATTCGTACCCGGCGCGCTCACATTCTTTTCAACTTTTAATAGAAACGTCAAACTTTACAATTATTCCTTTTCCCTTCGGTAAAGAGAAAAAGAACAAGATAGAGATAAGGAAACACAATTAAATTGCCTTCATTTCCTCGCATAATTCATTTGGATATACTGGTAAGCTTATCTGGACGCCTTACCGGAACGATCTCGCTAGCGTCCCGCCGCGCCGCCGTCTCCTGCGCCGCCGCGTGTCATGACAGCCGGTGTTTCAAACTTGCAAAAAGTACTCGTTCACTTCTCACGCTCCCGCACCGTAACTCCGATCGTGAATTACTGAACGCGCCAAATAAATCCGAGACTCGCTTTTCGCCGAGCCGAGCCGCGTCGCGGCGCCGCGGAACGCAACGATGAAGGGGAAAGGGGGAGGGGGAGGGGGGAGGCTTCGAGATTGCGCGAGCCAAATAATGTGTAACGCGCTCCCCCCACTTACCCGCAATTTACGATGGGAAGCGCCGCTGTTCAAAAAGCGTGGACCGGGCAAACTAGGCCGAAAATAATTCCAAACTAGCGCAACGACCGCATAAATCCCGCCCTAAAAGCCTTTCTAACAGGCGATACAGCCCGGGGTGAAGTACACACACAAATACATACTCCGCGAAGGAGAAAAATAGCTTTCCGCAAATACTAAACTAGCACCAAATGAGCCTTCCGCCTCCTTGCAACGCGATACGCCTAGCAACGCCCGGGCGACGACTTGAGGGAGAATTTCACGTGCGAGCAACTAGGAATCACGAGTAGATAACGTGGCGAAACGATACACCTAGTGTGTCAGAGATAAAAGCAATATTTCATGTCTCGGCTGAAAAGTGCCACAATCTTAAAAGCGCGCAAAGTTCTGAAATATTTGCTGGTAGAAGTAATATTCAAACAATACAGATTTTTCAAAGTGTATAAAATGTGCCAAAAATACACGATACACTTGACTACAAGGAAACACAAGCTTATTTTATTTACACCCATATCAATAACTCCTGTAGGAATAACATTTTTAAGAAGTGTTTTCTTATAATGTTGATTTTCCTTCGTTGCTTTACATAGTATGGAAATGAAACATTCGTAGATAAATTCGCAAAACCATTTTTCAATCCAAAACGTTACGGGCTAGATGAATTCAAAGTGTATTGTTTTAAGTTCGTAATACACGTACGGCCTGCACTACATAACTTGCCGTAGAATAAAGACCTAACAGAAACATCACGCTTCTCTCCCTAAACTCATCTGCCACGTCAATAGGTTGTGGTCGTCGAGTTCTTGTATCTCCCGATGCAAATTTTGAATTTCACTAATATTATTTGCCGTGACTTCATATTCATTCTCTGTTTGGATACGTTTAAAACCCTTTTGGTATTTGGATCAGCGCATAGGAAACCTTCACGGAGTAAACGTTTTCATATTTCAGAGCTAAGTACCGTATTACATACAATTTGTCATGTAAACTCAAGACAAACAAAAAAAACAAACATTTATTCACTAGTAACAGCCATTAGCATTAGCATTTACATAAAAGGGAAAAGAGCAATCAATATTACAGTCATGTAAAATTTAAAAAAAAAAAGTCCCAAATGAAACTTTATTATAGTACCTAATACTGACACAAATAACTTTATGTGCCACATTTCCTCAAGGCAACTATAAGAGTTAGACAATGATAATGGTAAAACGCTCCTGGTGCTACATAAGGCCCTCACGAGGCCGCACAGGGGCGGCGGCAGCCGCGCATGGGAACACGCGCTGGGATAACACGAGCGGTTGGGGGCGGGGCGGGCGGGCGGGGGGTGTGGCAGCGACTGAGGCCGCGCGGGAGCGGGCGCGCATTTCGATTCCGGGCGCGCGGGCGGGCCGGCCGGCTTCGTTTGGGGGTCGCTTCCGGCCCCGGCCCCGGCCCCGGCCCCGGCCCGGCCGCCGCCGGTCGGTGCGCGCCGTGGACGTGATTTAGGCTGCAAGGGGCGAACGCCTGCCCGCCCCGCCCCGCCAGGGCTGATTGTTCGCAATTAGCGTAATAACCGCGCGCCCCGCCGCCTCCTCCTCGAGGAAAGGGCCCGTTTCCGCCCCCGCTCGCCCAAGTCCCGCGAGGTGCCGCCGCCCGCACAGTGCGCGCACATGGCCCTCTGGGCGGCCAAAGGCAACTTGCCGCATGCGAACCCTGCCCTGTTATAGTAATATCATCAATGATTACACTCAGATGGTGGCTAGTTTAATGGTATTCTATGTTAATGCGGAAAATGAAATTATCAATACCCAATCCAACCAGAATTTAATATACTGCACATATATATCTTCAATGTAAAGAATGGGATATAATCATATGTCGTGCCTGATCACACCGAGTAATCCAAAGTCAGTATATCACGATGCTCTCTAAGCACCCATCTTCCCATTCAATCTTACATTTGCATCTTTTTCTCAGATTCAGGATATCACCCGTTTTCTTGTTTTTACACCCCCTCAAGTTTCACACCCACAATTCCCGAATAGTAAACGAGCAGAATGCCAAATTCGTAATTCGTACATTTTTTTACTCTCAGGCAACTTCAGAGATTTCCTTTATTATCACGAAACATTTTCAAAGAAACCCAACGCTCCTGATCCGGAACGTCAAGGCCCTGCACTCGATGCCCCGCCCACTGCCCGCCGTGGCTGCGAGAACTCGCCGCCTGCCGAGGTGCTGTGAAACCGCGTCTGCGCCCAGCCCGGCCCAGCCCAGCGGCAGATTGTCGGCCGGAATTTCCTCCGCGCGGCCGCCCTGGGTGCCCAAGTAGATTCTTTCGGCCCATAGGGTGCGAGGTAAATCGCTAACGGGGGGAAAGTTTGGGCTCGTTCCGGGCGGCGGAACACGGCCTTACGGAGCGAGGCACATAAATTCCTGCGGGGGAAAAGAATTCAGTAGCTTTACACCCGAAATTAGTTTCAAAGTCCACGTGCTGTCTACTAACTCCATCCGGCACAAACTTACAAAACTCGGAGGGGGTTATGATGTACAAGACAAAGTAAGCAACTGACAATTCATGAATATTAAACATTAATTCATAATTGACCCATGCCAACCCTACAGGATTTGACCTACTTCTCTATTTTTGGAATCACGCCATGAAAATTCATAGGAAGCATTCTTCACGAAACAATATAACTTGTATAGCGAACATCAAAACTCGAAAACTAGCAATCTTGCAATAATCTTCGATGTACGATGCAACAAGAGTTCGAATAAGCCTCGTTACGAATACTGTATCATAAACATGAGTTATGTATGCAATTACCGGACGCTACTTGTGCCCATCCATAATTCACCTCCTGTCCTACCAACAACATTTCTAGTACCGGCCAAACTTCCTCCGGGATCCTGCAATATATTCCGAACGTCTAATGATGTTCCAAGCAAAGAAGGCACCTAGCCGCATCCTTGGATACGTCGAGCGATGCGTTATTCATACACGCCCGCAGAAACAACCCTCGCCGTAAAACATTTATAACAAGTACACCGAGTACAAGCACTCGACAAGGTAGGGCCTACCGCACTCGAGGGAAGACGAAGGCGGGCGTTCATTATTCAACAAAACGCGAGCGGGGCGCCGCGGGGGGGGGGAGGGGCGGGGGGGGGCCCAGGGGGGACGGCGAGTCGGCGTCCATATTAAGCAACGGCGCAGTCCGATCCACCGGCGCGGCGCGGCGTCCTCCGCGACGCGCCAATGAAAGCAGTAACTTCGGGCGGAACGACGACCGCGGGCAGTAATGACTGCGAATACAGCCCGGAGGCGGAGGCGATGGGGCGAGGGCGGCGCCGGCACGCGGGCGCGCCGCTCCGCGCTGCCGACGCATATTCATATCCCGCGCGAGCAATTCACAGACATGCACGGACGCGTCGAGGCACGAACGGGAGAAGAGGGCCGGGGTTGTAGAGACGGTGGGAGAGAGTCGGGGGACGCTGAGGTGGAGACGTCATGGCAATTGTCCTGTGAAGCTGCCCAGGGTGGCAGAAGTAGAGGCGGAGGCGATGATGACATCGGGTCGTTGCGCTTACGTGGCCGTGCGGGCAACTGTGGCGGGGGAGGGAGTGGTACCTGGGTTGATGGTGGCGTGGGGAGGGGGTGCGACAGCGGCTCGTATGTTGGCGGTTGCGATTGTGAGGGAGGGAGAGCGGAGAACAGCTATAATGATGGCGCAGGAGGCCAAGGCGCATGCGGCGAAGGAAGCGGTGACGCAAAACCCTGTGGCGGAGGCGGCGAAGGCAGAGACGTTGGAGGCCTGGACGGCGGGAGCTGCGGCTGGGGCCGTCAAGGTGGCGGGGGCAGTGGAGGTGCAGGTGGTGGTAGTGGGAGTGGCGGTGGTTGCGGTGGAGTGTGTGGTGGTGGGTGCGCTGCACGGCCGGGGGCGGGGGCGGGGGCGGGGGCGGGGGCAGTTGAGAAGCGAAGCAGCGGGCGCGTGTGGGGCGAGAGCGCCGGGAGCAGATGCAAGATACGGGGGCGATTGAGGATACTGGCCGTGGCGAGCGAGGCGACCGCGTCAATATTCAATAACGTGATTAGCTCTCTCTCCTGACTTAGGACAGAAGCCAACATATACACGTGCGATCACAGCGACTCAACTCCTACCAACGCTTGTTGCGGTAATGAACATGGGAGATCGAATACATCGTAACACCGAAGATTAAATCGTGATGAATTCTTCAGAATTTAATTTAAAAATAACTAGTGGTGCCGTAACAATACATACTATATTCTTCCATTACTTTGCAATTTTCGAAAATTCAGTATTCACCGAAAATGGGACCTGTGCCACTCTTTTATGCTTTCCTTGTTCTATACGTGGAGAAAATTTAAGATCTATACGTGGAGAAAAAAATAGGAGCGTTTTTTATACATTTGTCATTATGTCATTAACTTCAAGTAGAAATTACGCGAAAATTGTTCGTTTTCTTAAAAAATGTACATGATCTTTTTAAGGATCTGGTTTTCTTAAGAAAAAATCTCTATGTCTATTCTCTATCCCTCAATACTGTACTTTTAGAATGTTAAATTTTTTGCAAGTTTCAAAAATACAGAGAGTTTGTCGAAAACGACACTAGCACCACATTTTTACTCTCCTTCAATACATACAAGGAGAAAATTGGAAGAAAAAATTTGGAACCATTTTTGAGAAAAAAATATTATCTAAAATGGTCTATATTTCAAGCAAAAGTATGGAAAACTACTCACATTTTGGAGAAACTGTATGTGGCCTCAGTTCAAGATGTCTTCGAGCAACAGTTTTTAAATAGAAGAAAATCCATAACTTTAACTCCTAACCGTAGGAAGATGCCAAAAAAACTTTTGCAGTTTGCAAAAAATGACAGATTTTAACTAAGATGAAACGTTTTATTTAGATTTCTTTACGCTATCCGGGAACTAAGTTAAATCAAAGAAATTAGCGCCATTTTTGAGAGAATTTTGAAACTGATGATGAAGGTTGATGTAATATACCCTCGAAAATCAAAATATCCGTTTAAAACTCAATGGATCTGGAATTCCTTCAAATAGATAGAGGATTTTCAATTTTTTTAACATTCGCTGTGCGGTTTCGGCCCTAGCATTGGCCATGGACGGACGGACAAATAGAACCACAAACAGACGGTCGGCCAGAGAGAGAGACAGACAGACGGACGGTCTATGTTACTATACAGCTGATCCCGTAAAGAGCAAAAGGGTATACAATGAATGACGAATTGGCAGCATACACGTTAAACGCCCTGTATTTTTAATGAATGCATGTTCCATGCGACACCACGATAAGTGAGTTATGTTGATGATATCATGTACGCATTGCAAAACGCAGGTGAAGATAACACTGGAATTGACGCCAATGTTCCGATATCTAAAGTAGAGATAAAGACAATATGAATTCGTGATGACACTTTTGAAACCTAATAAATGACGTGACGTCCGCATAGTGCAGACAGCTATACCCTCGTGACTGAAAGTACTAATTAAATGGAATACGTCATCACCTCTTGCACTCCCTGACAGCGACTGATGTAAGGCCATGTCATAAAGGTAACACAAATCATCGTTTTCATAATTGGGGAAATGAATAAACCTGATCCCGAGAATGTGTCAAACTCCTCTTATATGAACAACGTAGAAAAGTGCACTCATTTACTACGTTGAAGGAAGAATATTCATCTAGGAGAGTACTTTGCAATGTAACGTCACTTTCGTAATGAAATACTTCATTACCAAGAACCCATTCCATAATATAAACGTTTGGTGCTCATACGAGTTCATACTGCGGTATTTTACACTACGAATGTGATGTCACGTGATTCAAATAACATTCAAAAAACAAATTCGGACAGTAAAATTTATACATGAATGGTAAAACAGTTTCCGCGAAACCAATATGTTCGAACCGATGTCATTTCATTTCAAAGAGTAACAGAGATGACATTTCAAACGCTCGGCAGTTTGAAGGTGACATTACTCATGGTTGGGTATGAAAAGTATTAAGTCTACACGGGCTATTGGTGTTACTTAACAAACGATACTTAACACAAACAATATGAACATAAAACCCAAACAATGTATCAAGGGAGAATGACTGAATATACCATTACCACCTGCAAAGTGATGCGAGGTGAATTCAGCAAGGATGCTTGTGCACGCAGAAGGCGAAGCCAGTGCGTTGCCGCTCTGCCTCTTAGCCATCCTGCTGCAAATCTTCGCGGGCAACAGTGATCCTACTGATAATGTAGGAAATTCAAGACACAGTTGTTTCATAATACATTTTAGTAATAAATGCATGTGCACGCGTAGTCTATCCAACTATTCACAACAGGAGTCTGCAAAATATTATTATTATTCTTGCGGCTGTGTGCGATGTTTCAAATGGCGCGCCTAACCACCAGCGCGCAGCGGCAGTTTGCGGAGCAGCGAGCCAAGGAAAGTGCGGGCGAACGAGGAGCGGGGAGCCAGCCAGCGGAGCCCCAGAGCGGAGGCGAGGCTACGCCGCCAGGGCGAATAAAAGCGGGCACCGCCGGGGAGACAGGCAGTTTTCCGAGTAGAGTTCCTGGCGAAGGATAGAGGTTTACGGCTGTGTTTGTGAGATTTGGACCCGACAAGTGTACATTGGACTTTCTAACGGCTTATTGTTGAACTCTGCTAATATTGGTACATCTCCTGGATAACGGTAACTTTGCTTTGATTTGTGGACTTTCTTTTGGGTTACCGGAACGACATTATTGAGCCGAAATTGTCTCTGGAATAAAAAAACTGTGTTACCTGATTCCTGTGTTTTTTTGGACATAACAACAACAATTATTATTATTATTATTATTATTATTATTATTGACTGGGACCCTACCAGCCAATTATAGACTTTACCATGCATATTTATCAGTTATTGATTATCACCTCCTAGGAGGTGATAAATTTTGCGCCATGTTTTGTCTACAGATAGAGGTTATGTAATTTTGCTATTATTTTTATTCCACGGTCGGGTGTGTATCTTTTGTTTGAGCACAAAAATGTTGCAGAAAAGGTTTGGCTCGACGTGGAATGACGAAATGGAGGAAATTCTTTGTAAATCCAAACCAAATAACACACTCAACTACAGGAAATATATTTGGAATAAGTTTGAGAAATTTTGTGAGGAAAGGAAATATAAATTAACCGCAAGTAATACAAATCAGGAAATATCAAATATCTTAAAAGATTGGAGCATGTATATGAGAACAGTGAATGGTGAAGTTGTCCACGTGGATGAAAAAGTACGCAGCTAAAGTTGGATTTGACACAAAAAAAACAACAACAGAAAATAACTAATCATTCTTGTCGTTCAACTGCAGTTTCTGACATGATCCAAGTTGGCTTACAAGAGCAAGAAATAATAAAAATTACAGGACACTCCAACACATCGTCACTCAAGACATATCTCCAAATGAATAAGGAGCACCATTCTTCAATTATTAATGAATAGTAGCTCTTCATATTCAACATCTTCCTTAAAAATAAGTGAACAAAACACGATTCCTCCGAATTTAAAAAATTCCTCCGTTTGTCTTATGTTTATTTTGTTTATTATTTTTATTATTCATCTCTCTCTCTTCTTTTTCACTTTGCTTTGATTTGTGGACTTTCTTTTGGGTTACCGGAACGAACATTTTCTCTCTTATTTTTCATCTCTCTCTCTTCCCTGTCTCTTTTTCACTTTCCTGTCACCAACTTGCGCCGCCTGCTCCTTGTGTTCTCCTCGACCTCGCCCAACAGCACACGGCAACGCCCAACAACAATGAAGCTCACAAGGATTGGGAATTGCATTTAACTGAAACGCTATCATGTGTTCTAACGCCATCTAGTGGAGTTCCCGCAAGTGTAAGCAATATGTTGACACATTTTTATCGCAATTGGATACTGCTGAACGCATTAAGCACGAACCAACAAACATTGATTTTTATACATTAGATTAATTTTCTGTATAATAATTTTTCCAGCTTATGAAGAACCCCGCATTGCCGGGTTATTTACCACAATTTTGTATTAAACAGAAATTCCATCTCTTCCCGCCCTGTGGCAGAGCCTACTCCTATCTATTCTACCGTATATTTCCTACACGCTATCACGCCTCTCTGCCTTGCTCCAATTTGGAAAAAACCTTCTACACACTACAGCACTTCTCACTAAAAAATATTTAAATTTTAGTCCTATTGGGGTTCCGGCCTCCAAACTCCTTTCTCTTTCTAACTGAAAATAATAAACAAATCTAAATTTAAAAAATTAAATGCATGTACTTACGTTATTCTGTTTGTGGAATTTTATGTATTATATACAGAGGCGTATACAGTTTTTTTAATAAAATTCTGGCCCTCAAGAAAATGTGCGCAGATAAATTTCTTTCCCCACACGTCATATACAGTTTTTACTGTTTTTTTTTGACAAATAAATAAATAAATAAATGTCTAGGCATTCAGGTGCCCATGGCAAGTATAGAATATGCGCCCCTGTCAGGATACTTCAAACTAGTTGACAATTGTTTTAACGAGTTCATACTAGAATAAATAAGATTCTGATTATTTTCAAAATGTTTCATAAACAACTCTCGAAAAACATGACTTTTTAATTTTTTTTTTAAATTTTAGGAGTTGAGAGAACAGAATTAGTTTCGTTTGCTTCTGCGGTGGTAAGCGAGCCATATTGATATGAAGATAGGGAACACTGTTTTGTGAGGTGAAAATGAAGGGTAATAAACAATTAAAATTCATTTGAATATGCGAAAGTGCCCATCACCCGTTTGTGTGTGTGAAGATGAGCGGTAAAAATTGTTTTTGCGGTAATAATTAGTAATAAAATAGTTAAAAATTCAGATTCTAGTTTGTTTTGATTCTGCCATGGTGAGCGAGTTAAGCTGATATCGAACTAGTCCGCCACCCATGTTTTTCGGTGAAGATGGGCGGTAAAAATGGTTTTGAGGTAATAAATTAGCAATAAAAATGTTAAAAATTCTGGTACTGGTTTGGTTTGATTCTGCTATGGTGGACGGGCTAACTTGATATCAAGCGAGTTCGCCAACCATTTTTTCGGTGAAGATGAACGGTAAAAAAAATGGTTTTGCGGTTATAAGATAGTTAAAAATTCTGGCACGTAGTAGTTTGGTTTGATTCTGCTGTGGTGGGCGGGCCAGCTTGATGGACCTATTTTATTCACTTTCAGAATTAGCAGTATAGTATATAATCAATACTTTCTCCAAAATTTCTACTGTAAGGCTGTCTTTATGTGTTAAAATCATTTTGAAAGCTGAAAATGAACTTTCCACTGACAGATTTATAAGAGCAAACAAATTTAAGCACTTTTCTCTGCCCACTTCTGGAACTTCTTCACTCCCCTTCCCCCTCAAACAACAACGTTGTACTATACGACCCATTTAACCAATGAACTGTGTTTTGTAAGCTGCTCCTTTCCAACAGTAGGTTTTTGCCTGACCTGTGGCATTCCTCGCCTGGATTACGAAGACGACGCGCCGCGGCGATAAGCTTCAACCTGTCAACAGCGCTGCTGCCCCAGGAATGGGTGCAATTGCCTAAAAATTACTGGTCGGAGACGAGCCTGAAACATCCCTTTTATGTTGCCTTGCAGAGCTCATGTTCGGTGTGTTGGATGAGAGATTTACGGTGCGTAGTCAATTGCGTATTCGATCAGATAATACTACACTTTGGGAAATTCGGGAAAGTATTTGCTTTTCCGTTAAACATATTTTAAAAAATTGGCAATTAAAATGTGATCAACAGAGTCGTATTTTACCAGCATGGGGGCCCTTGAACCTAGGTTAATTTGGGGGGCCCTATTCTTACTTCCACCGATCACCCCGTATTTCGATGCTGAAATATTTAAAAAAATCCTATCAATTCACATTGTATTGTATATTTGTTTAATATTTTGAAAGTATATCTTAGTGTCTCAATTTAAAATTATTCAAACAAAAAATTTAAACATTTATGTAAGAATAACAGACTTATAATTACATTAAAAAAGACTACAAATTAAATACTTTAATTTTTTATTGAATTGCACAATATAATATTAAAAAAGATCAACCAGCAACATTTCATATATTATCCAACGATGCGTGACACATCACTCCGTTATACCAGTTTTTTGCGTATAGTTTAATCATACATCACATTTTATGTTATTTTATTTTTTGAACCCTAAGTGTTAAATATTTTTAAGAACTATCTGGGGCCCTTGAACATTGGGGCCTTAGGCCCGGATCCTTCGGCTCGTGCGTTAACACGGCTCTGGTGGTCATTCTTGAAAATTACTTGGTTTATATTAAATTAACATCAAGTGCCCTTTTAGAACATTTTAGTCACTATAAGATGCTTTCAGTAGATCTATTTTTTCATGATTCGTAAACATCTGCAATTAATTTTCACAACATCCTAAAGGAACTAAATAGGCTTTTGTCCTAAAATCCGAGGTCTAATTATCAGTAATGTTTTGGAGAACTTCAATGATTTTGTCGAAGATGTTTCACAGCTTCTACCAGTGCTGATGTCCTGTGTCTGATAAAGATTCGACATAAGAACCACAGGCATGGCATTTTACTTTTCCGTATACGTACGTATATACGGTACTGGAAAAGTTATGTAATGCTGTGCGCAAAAACGGCAGATTTTCGTAGAAAAAAAATCATTACCGTGCCCTGATAACGAAAAAGTGGATAAATCCAGTTGCTAAATTAAGAAAAAAATCCCCTAACACGTGGTGCAGCCTGAATCCCTGTTTTGTGGGTCCTTGATACCGGAAAACCAATTGAAAGCAAAACGTTTGTCTGTCCGTCTGTCTGTGAACAACACGCGACTAAACCGTTCAGGCGATTTTCCCCTTGAATTTGAAACCGATATTTTAATTTTGAGGGGATACTTTACATGAAGCCCCTGGGACATTTTCAAAATGTTCAAAAAAATGGCGCCAACAATTGACTAAATTTTGTTGTTGGATAGTCTGAAGGTTATGTAAGAAAATGGCGCAGGTCTAATTTTGGTTGAAAACTGTTTTTTCGAAAATTGAAAAATTTTTAAAAAAATTTCGGCGTTTTGCGACAACTACAATTATGAAGATACATTTTTTAAATAAAATGTGTTCATAAAAACACCTTCAAATAATGTCATGTTCAATTTTTCAAAAACATGAGTATTTTTGCGAAATTTTGTGTCAAACATAGGCAATTTTATTTTCCATTTTTTTTTAAAGAAAATTGTCATTAGGACGAGGCTTTACTGTTCTTTAATATTCTTAAAATAATATTTTTGTTCTACTATTGCGAAACCGGCAAGTTAAGAAAATGTCAAAAATATATACTTCCGGCGGCGATAGATGGCAGCTGGCAGGAGTAATGTTGCTAGTCCGAATAGCTAGCCGAGATTAAAGGAAATGGAAAACTAATACGGGAAAGTCTGTGCTATTCGGTAGCACTACTAGTTTCTACTGTTCCCAGCGAGTTGTAGATACTGAAAATAACCCATGTTCAAGAGGTCCGAAAAATGGGGTCATTAATACTTCTAGTTTTGCTGCGTGTACGCCAACCAAGTTAGTGGAGTGATTATCACAGTTGACGAACATGGCTAGATTGTTTAAAACGTTTATTTTATTTTCTCTTTTGTGTAAAGTTTAATTTCTTTATTGAAAAATAATTCAACTTTTTTCCGAGAATGACGAAAGCTAAATAGCGCCCCTTGAGAGTGGCGCCCATGGCACGTGCCATGTCTGCCATACCCTAGATACGCCTCTGATTATATACCAAAACTTACAATAACTTGACATATTATAAATCTTACTCTATTTCATATTTTTTTCTTCTCGCGTATTTATATAGAAAAGTTTGAAATTGATCTTGCCGCATCAACCGACGTTTAGAAATAATTAAAGTAATTTTAATTGGATTCTAGTACCTGTTTTAGGATCCTTGATAAATTGTGGCTGGCCAAAAGGAGCCATTAACCACTTATGCCATTATAATATCTCCAAAAATCCGAGATCACAGTGAATCCCGCCTTGACAACACTTTTTCTCTTATTTAAAATAACAACCTTCAAAACCAGCGTTGTCACACATTAAATTCCTCCAAATACCCATTTATCAATACTATTTTACTTCAATTGTACTGCCGTTTTACTAAAAACTGTATTAATGCCGAACAATCATCAATTTAACCGTTCCTTCAGCACCCAAAGGTACTCTCTACTATATTAAAACACTTCTCTGAAGCAAGCATTCCTCCATCAGTTTCTGAATAACACGTAAATCGCACTGTCGCTCGCCTAACCTGCAAATACGTAATAATTATGCTTAATTTACTACAATTAAACATATGTGCATATGTACCTTTTTACGGCAATGTTAACCACATTCATCAGAAAATGATATCTTCCAAACATTTAGTCTCTTGTACACTTAATGCACTCACGTCTACACGCAATTAAAATCAATATTCAAGTTACTTTTCTAAATAAAGCGAAAGAAACTATTACTATTACACGAAAACAAATATTTATGGTTAGACAATTCACTGTGAAAAATAAACAAACAGTCCTCTAAATACACAATCCTTTACATTGAAGAAAACAGTAGATCTCAGACCTCATCCTCTGGTGGCGCCCAGCTAAACTACTGACATTGATCCACTATTGAATCTATGATGTAAAGCCAGGTGAAAAATGTCCGGGAAAATAATTATTTTGTGAATATAGTAAGGTTTGCGATTGTAAATCATAGCCTATGTTACTCCAGACCTTTAAAGGAAGCTGCTACAGAAGTTTCATCAGTATTGGTTCAGTAGATTCAGAGATTATCGCGCTGTAAGTCAGTGCAGTTCTGTCTTTATATATTAGTATAGAAGTGTGTGTGTATATATATATATATATATATATATATATATATATATATATATATATATATGTTCGAAACCACTCGTGGAGTTATGACTATTTCACTCATGCCTGTAAGTATCGTAAGTAGCCAATGCTAAGCAAGGATACGTTCAAAATAAACCAATCATAGATGTTTATCGCCATCAGTTTGTTTACCTTTTAAGATAACAATAGCAATTGTTTCAGCTCCAAAATAGCTTGTGCGCATCAATATATTAAAATTTGTCGTTTTGGTAATGTTTAAAACTCTGAAATAGAATCTTTTATTACAGATTTAGTGCCGAAAAACAGGGAAAGGAACCGAGAAAGCGTGTGGAAGCAATTTAAAGAATTTTGTAAATAAAGAAAATACAAATGGACAGCCCAAATTACAAATGGAGAAATTGCACATATTTTAGGCAATTAAAATACGAAGATTAGATGGCGAAGAGTACAAAGAATATGCTATCAAAAGTATGTGGAACGTTACAACTAAAATTATTCAGGAAAATACTTTAATATTTATGTATTTATTTATTTGTCAAAAAAACAGTAAAAACTGTATATGACGTGTGGGGAAAGAAATTTATCTGCGCACATTTTCTTGAGGGCCAGAATTAAAATTAATGAGTACACACGTGTGTTCAATCCACTCGAAATTGACGAATTCCGTTGCTAATTCATCTTGTACATCTTGCATTTCAAATACTTCCATGGAAGACCAAGACTTGGAAAACTACTTCCTGCAAAGTTAATGATTGTGCTTTTAATAAATGTTCTTGTAAGTAGCCTTATAATTGTTTTTCGAAAGTTTTATTACCTTAAAATTGAAACATATTTGAAATCATTTTCTGCATTAAACTGTTATTCAAATGTTACTTGATTATAAGTTATTCCAGAAGGGAGTGATAAGTCAGAGCTGAATGAAAGGTTTTCATTTTTCGGATGTAATTTTGAGTAATTTTCCCTTTTTCGTAATTCCTGTGATTGAAATTATCCTTTCAAATAATTAATGTGTTTATTCGTGAAATAGTCACGCTAAATATCACTCGAAGTGCTCTGATATTACTTATGATAAACCGCAATATGCCCACTGGTTTCCCATAGAATCACCTAAATAATTTTTTAATTAATACTCTTATTTATCCACAAAAGCCAATAATTACTTCCCTGCTTGATGGGCCAACAACATGCGGATAAGAGAGCCCTCATAGGAGAAGAAGAATTTTCACGCTGTGCGCAATTCCACAACGCGAGTTCATTGCAGATTATTGACACCATACTGAGAGAAACCACGTCAGTCAAAATTACTCGACGATTTGTTTTAATGCAATTCAAGATAGAAAAGTTTTTGTCACCTACATTTAATGTTAAAATTAAATACTGTTAGCTAAAACTAAATAATAGTACGATATAAATGTATAAATTTTATGGTTCGTATAACTCGTGAAAAAGAACAGTTGAATGAATCGGCATGGACACGGTTGTTGAGAGGGGCTGGGGTTGAGATTCCCACGTGGAAACGAAGAAGGTATACTTGCCCATCGATCCCTCATGTACGAATTCATGAACAATATACTTGTTCTGTGATTAGAACTTGAAATGTTATTTAGACTACCTCAAGAGATACGCCAACCGACAGTGACGTTTGGCGAGTGATACTACAGCTGCAGCTGTTTATATTATTGACGTTACAAACGGTCGCCGGCACTTCCTGTGCATTTGCTGTTGCGGGCACGTACGCTTCAGATGATTCATAAAACATAATGAGGCGAGCGCTATAATTTTTACGCTTTAAATTTTTTATCTTAGCTCTCTAGAGGCACAAAATGAAACAAAAGGAACAAAAACTGCGTTTTTCGGGCCTACTGTAAAGTTTGAAATTTTTGACATATATGGTTATCACAATAGGACGACGATAGGTTTCTGCCACATCCTACCCTGTCCGTTGGCATGCCATTCCCGGCCAATTTCTATTGATGAAATCTCGCAGGCGAGTGATAGCTGATGGCGCAGCGGCCGCGCAGGTGAAGCCGGCGGCAAAGCCACATGTGCACGCTGTGAAGCCACTGCCAGCGCCTCCAAGAAGCCGCCCCACCCCGCCCCGCCCCGCCCCGCCCCGCTCCGCGCCAGCCCCGCTCCTGGGGCGCCGCTACTACATGATTGCGGCCGAATGCAATATTAAGGCGAGGGCAGGCGGCCCCGCGGCGCCGCCCCATGCAAGAGTAATTGTCAGGCGGAGGCGGAGGGCGCCCCCGCGGCAGCAGGTGCGCGGGTCGTAAAGCGGAGGCGCGGATCAGCTGGGGCCGCGCCCCGCCCCACCCGCCCCTCCGCCCCGCCCCCGAGGGGCCGCGAGGACGGCGACCCTCCAATCTGCCACGACACCTCGCCCAGGCACCCCGACGGACGCCCCAAGTTCCTCGTTCGGCGGCCGCGGCCGCGGACGGGGCTTCATTCCAGCCTCACGCCTCGTGCCTGGCGGGCAATCCGCGCTACTTGGACTACTTGGGCCGACTTCGGAAGGACCGGACAGCCACGTGGAGTACGCAAGAAAGAAATCGATTCACCTACAGCCCCCCCCCCTTCCTATGTAAACTGTAGATACCCTGGATACTGGCCAAACAATAAAAAGTTTTGCAGAGGCAGTACTAGGGGTAAAATGCATGTAAACATGTACAACATTTTCAATGGCCATGTTAAAGGGGTACTAATAACTTCGTTCAACAATGTAAACCTACAGAAAGGGCAATGATCAAAAGTAAAGTTTTTTCAGAAATCGTACTCTGAACTTCAATATATTTTTTCAGTTTTCTTCTCGTGAGGTATTTCTAAGGGGAGTAATGGTTTTGTGAAAGCAGCACTATTTTAATGCAAACATGTGTGTAATGATGTTAAAAATGCGTACAATTGTGTGAAATATACGGCCAACTCACTGCCGTTATTTCACAACCTTTGTTGGCTTTTTGTACAACCATGGATACAACCGCGGAGATGGTGACTGCAGTCACATTTCCTTCCAAGCGCGTCGAATCTCTTTAGTTCTTCTAAGTGCAACGAACCTCAACAAATTTGAACTTTCTTTTAATACTGCTACAATACCAATTGTAAAATAATGTCTTTCTATTCGCACGTAATTATACAGGATATCCGGAGAGGAAATGTCAAAATTTCGAAAATTAGCTCTTAAGACAATTTTAAGCGTAGTTTGTCCAAATAACTCCTTGGATATTCCGAATTGCACTGATAAGTTGGTTTGAACAAAAATGTCTATGCAACAATCTGTATTGCAAAAACGTATAAACGAGACACATGTAGATTGAAATTACAAAAGAAATAAATATATTTATTCAGAAAGAAAAATTAACACAGAAATAAAAAAGCACCCAATTTACACAATTCAACTGCTTTTGTATTTCTGTGCGAATTTTCTTCACGTGATGAGATAAATTAAAACTTGCATTCGCTATGAAAATTTTACCCTTCTGAGATCCAGATCTCAGGGAAGACCGTATGTTCGTAAAACTAGTATGAATTCAATATGGCCCACGAAAAAGGATGTTTTTGGTTGAAGAAACTTAAGATGTTGATCTGAAAGAACGTAAAATATTTATATCAGGTCGTAAATTGACATAGCTTTGATTTTTACTATTTCAATTCTTTTCGCAAACGTTTACTGGATATTTTTATTGGTGAAGCACTTCACGAGACATACACTTGGAAAAGAAAACTGAGTTGCTCTCGTTTGCGTAAACATAGAACATTCATTCACAACTGAACTGTGCTCTCGACGATACCATATAAATCATATAAAATGTTGAAATGATTCTACGGTAGCAAATATTTTATGTATAGTATATTTTTATGTGTAATTTTACTCTATATTTTCACAAGAAAATTAAAAAAAACATACGTAAAAATATTGATTACCGTTAGTGATAAGTACACAACAGTTTTACAAAAATGAGTAGTACTTAGTCATCAGAAAAAAGCATGTTATTTACACGACGAGAACAAGTAATCTCACACCCATAAAGTGCATCATCAAACGCACGCACACCAGGCCTCATAACTCAATGCCGTACCTGGCGCTGAGCTCCGAGGAATCACATGCAGAATAGATTTATCACTGGCAGCTTGGGGCTCGTAAAGCAGTACTTATGCACAGACGGAGAGGTCAATGATCATGGCGAAACGCTGCGCCAAGGAAAGCATTAGGGGCCGCCGAGCGCGGGGGCCATAATCCCGTCATTCGAAATCCCGCCCGCCCGCCCGTCCGCCCGGCAGATTCACACACGCGGCGCAATTATAAAGCAATGCCCGTCCCCAGAGACGCCGGCGCGGCGCAGCGCGCGTGGCCATGTGTCAGATTCGGGCGACCCATCAAAGCGCGCGCGGCTCGATCCAAAGTCCCCTATCAGCGCGGCGGGGCGGGGGCGGGGCGGGGCGCGGGCGGGGCGGGGCGGGGCGGGGCGGCGATTTAGCTGATTTAGTACACGTGGGGCGTCGCCTCGCCTCTCGCATTTGGCGGAGCCCCTCTCGCCGCGAGGAGAGAGCGGGGCGGGGGCGGGGGCGGGAGCACGCTCCCGTTACACGACCCCCATGCAAACAAGCGCTGCACACCCGAGCGCCGTGGGAGGAAGAGGCGAGCAGGTGGGCGTGGCGGCGTGCGCCCTTCGGCAAACAAGGCGCTACGATTACAGCGCCTCATCCCCCGCACCCCTTACGCCTTCGACAGCACCGCCCGCACCTCTGCTGCAGCCGCACCGCTTCCGACGAAGGAGATGGGGTTGTTGCAGGGCAGTCAAAGCTGCCCTGATATGGCGAACGGAAGTTCTAGAATGGTTCCATCTTTCTTGCACCCATGTATGGAAATACGAAGTTAGATGCAACAAGGCAAGCCTTTCATAAAGTATAACCATTCCAATGTATACATATGACCAGATTCAATGTACGCACAACCCGAATACTTATTTGTAAACTGCACTAATAAAGTGAAATTTGCACTAAAAAGAAATAGCAACAGACAGGAATCGCTCATATTGGGCATTTCAATCTTACATCCCTTCCTATTGTGAACTTTTCTCTACAAGAGGAATAGGTACACACTACATATTAGGCCGATTAGGTATTCACATGTATTAAAAACTTCTATAAATTGAGGCCTTTGCAAAACAAACTGATATACAAGACATTGCTCCGTACATTTGCCACCGTTTAATCATTGCAACATGTTCTGTCTACCACCCCATTCACCTGTCCTCTCGAACCATCTAAGCAGCATTCCACATCATAAAGCACATTTCTAATATAGTGCCCACTTACGTTGAGCAAAATCGAAAGGGCCGCACTCCTCTCCGCGAGGATCGCTCTCCCCCTTCCCCGGATAGCGCGCGCTCTGGGGACGGGGGAGGCGCCCGGGGGGGGGGGAGGCGACCGCACCCCGGCACTCCGCGCCACTCCACGCGCCAAATGACTGGCGGCGGCGGCGGCAAGAGGTCCTAAGTGCGAGCCACCGGCGGCGGCGGCGAGGGCGCGCCCGTCGATCGTTATGCCGTGTTACGCGCTGCCCGACAACCCTAATGAGCATAATGCGCGCGGCGGGCGCCGGGCGCGCACACAGAGCGAGGTCAGCCTCTCATCACCCACGCCCACGCCCACCTCATCGATCTACAACATATTTTCTGGCTCCACACGATGCTGCAACATCGCATACAGCTCCATCTCGAAGGTAAGCCGACGTAAACGTCCACACATTTCGAGAGCTTACTGTTTGCCCCGGCTGGGGGGGGGGGGGGGTACCTGACGGAGGGAAACTCGCAAGCCGACGAGTAGATCGGCGCCGACATTTGGCTTTCAGCGAAGAAGCGACACCGTAACATTCCAGTTACAACATGCACCACACTTACAAGACTGATGCTGCACTTACTCAGCCTTCCATATTTACAATTAGATCGGCGAAGGCACCCTAGTTAGCTAGATCGAGTTCAGTCGCTGTCTGGAGGAGAATAATAGCGGCCGGCTGCTCTGATCGGGCGTTTTCTGTGGTTTCTCCGATCAACACAAGATGCACTACACTTACGGGTCGTCACATCACATGTACTGCACTTACCGGTATAATGACCTTTTAGGTCGGTTACGTTTTGAAAATTCAAACGTCACAGGGTTGCTAGAATACGTTACCGATTCATATTATTAGAGAAAGAGGATATAGTTCGTATTACGTACGTAATTATTTCTACAGAAAATAATATTTCTTTGACCAGGCTCGAACTTTGCCATGCTCCAACTGACGCGTCATGACGGTCGTAATGCGACAAATGTTTTCTGAGGAAACAAGCAGAATATTTGCTGTGGCGAAGATTGCCTTTTTATTCTGATTATAAAAACCCAATTACAGCACCGCTTGTTATTACCACGTCCATTGCTCGCGCCCAGCGCCTGGGCCTTGAGGCGGTCCATTTGAGCCGCATTGCGTGAGCGGTCATTGGCTTTGCAGCCATCCGCGAGCGCCTTGGATGTGGAGCGGGCCACGCAGTCCTTTGAGGAAGAAGCGCCAGGGAAAGAATCTCCTCCCTCCTGTATTCACGGCGCCGCGCCACTAATGAGAATGCGCTGCCACATTATTCAGAGTTGCTCTGCAGCGACTCTGACCGGGAGATTCTAGGTTCGAATTCCGACCGAATAGCGGATTTTTCACACTAGCTACGCAGCTACGTCGAATTCAGCCGCTGTCTGGAGGAGAATTCTAGCAGCCAGCTGCTCTGATCGGTAATTTCCGGTAGTTTTTCCGATCAACACCAGGCGAATGCCGGAGCAGTATCCTAACAAATGGGCCACGGATCACGCGCGATCTTTCCTTTTGCTTCCTTGTATCTTCACCCTTACTTTACATACACAAAAAATACACTATCACACAGGTGGGGAAACCAGTCTGGAGTTAACATCTTGTTCGGCTGGAGACACCTAAAGGGGGAAATCCCCTGCAAGAAGACCTGTAGATCGGCGCTGGAGCCAGCGGGGGAGGAACGTCGCCCCCTCCCGCGATAAAACATTCGCTGCACTAATTGACTAATGGCCGCAGCAGTTGACGTGGCCGCGAACAATCAATCAATCAGAGCTGGTGATCCATTCCAGCTCAGATTATAATTTGTCTAAGAAGACGACGTACGGATGGTTCCTTGCTCGTCACCCAGAGATGACTCTTTCCTACGTTTGTTTTTGGAGACTATATTCCCCGTAATACACTATTCATAATGACTGCGAACAAGACCAGACCTCTCAATTCAAGATTTGTCTCATATACATTCATTTACTCCTCAATTTCTTTACTTGTTTTGCGTAAACCTCATGGTTCATCCTGAAGAAAAAATCCATAAAGTTGAGAAATACGTTTGTGTCCAATATTTTCTTTGACCATTTTCATCCTTCAAAATTCAGAAGCTAAAGACAGTTTAGATTAGACTCAGCCTACAGCATCGATAAGCAATACAGGACGCCAAATTGAGGTCCAACCTGCAGCTTCACTTCTCTAAAATTAATGAATCATTTAATTGATTAAAGATGAATGTGCGTACGTGAACATTTTTTTTTTTCGTAGAAAGCTCATGAATCATCAATTATGTAGTAGCAAATAAAGACTTTTGACTATTTTTATCAAAAGGGTCCTAAATCACTCAAATAAGGTCTATGATTCAGATTCAAGTTAATATGTCGATTCAATTCGAGTTTTAAGTTATAATATTAGTACTAATCCCAGGGTCTAAATTATACCTAATAGTTAACTTCATCATGAGAAGCACATCTGTCCGTCGTACACTCATGTCAGAGATCGCCGCCGCCGATGCACTGCTTATAAAGCAATGCATCAATACTTCGCCTATAATGTATTAGTTGGAATGTAATTCAGAATGTTTAATGGATTGTCGTGAGTACAAGTAAGCGAAGTCATGCAAGAGATCGAAGCTCCAGCTCAGCGCCCCAGGGATATCATCAAACTCAAGGCGCGCTTCCATTTACAACACAGATTCCCCAGAGGAACCTTCCTTCAGTAACAAGATTAATAAATTACATGAATTCTCGCAACGCCAAAATAAATGTTCCTATCAAATATAAATAAAGATAAAACGCATTCACAATCTTTGTAATACGAAATAAATTTATTGATGAATGTTGTAAATTGTTAAATGTCAACGATATGAAATGTAATAAAATATGTAAATATTATTATAGAGTAAAAGTTGTAAAAGAGATTCTGATCACTTATGACCATGCAGATGCACAACGATCCAAAATAAATTAAATAAAAAAGATAAAACGCAAATACCCGGCGTCCCAGTGCATCTGTGTGGCATAAAATATCAAACCAATTCCAATACTTCTTCATAACCATCTACAAAAGACTCCAGAAATACATAATAAAATAACCTCACACGGAAACGAACCGGAAGCGAACCCCGACTTACAAAGAAGAAACTTTTGAACACTGAAAGGGCACGGGCCAGACCGTCTCGCAGACAGACAGGCAGACGGACGGACGAACGGACGGACGGACGGACGGATGGACGGACAGACGGACGGACGGACGGACAGACGGACGGAAGGACGGACGAACGGACGGACGGACAGACGCCGCCCAAACAAACACGCGCGAGGCCACTCCACCGCGCAAAGCCGGCTGAGCCCGCTTCGTCACGCGGCTGTCGCCGTAATCGCCGGCAGCGCCAGCGCGGGCCCGGCGCCCGGCAGCAGCAGCGACATCGTTTAATTACGCACAATGTCGGGCGTTAATTGCTCAATTAGGCGGGACAGCTGATCTGCGCGCGCGCACTCGCGCTCCGGTTTGACGCGTGACGAGCGCGGACGGGAGCGGCGCGAGCACGGAAGTGCGGGGAGGGGCCTTTCCGCTTCCCGGGATCTCCTCCGCAGGCGGAAGCCTTCGACAAGACTTCGACGGCGGAGGAAGGGAGATGGACTAGAGATTCCTGGGCGCGTCAACGGCTAAGTTCATTCGTCCGGTAAGAGTAGTACATGCTTTTGCTCAAGAGATGGCGGGTATCTTGCCCCGCTGGATGGCGAGATCCGGCGGCGACCTAGCGTCGGCTAGCGGGGTTTTCCCAACTAGGTATCTCCCAACAGCGGGGCACCGCCACAGCTGAGACAGGCCTTCAACTCCCGGTGCTGTCCCGACATGTGTGGTAATGTAGTGAATGTCAGTGCAGAAGTTAGGACAAGAAAGAGAAAGGAAAGTTCGCGAGCGCTCCCTAGCCCGTTTATTAGGGTACTGCTCCGGCGTTCGCCTGGTATGGATTGTAGAAACCACGGAAAATTACCGATCAGGGCAGCCAACCGCTAAAGTTGCCCTCCACACAGCGGCAGAAATCCACCTAGCTGACAAGCTAGTATCCAAATTCTGAAACCATCGGGACTCGAAACTGGGACCTCCCGATCAGAGAGACTGCAGTGACATCACGTGATGCTCGGAGCCACCTCAGGCAGTGGGAAGGAAGGGGCAGGTGAATCCTCGCGCAAGTCATCCGTCGCCACACGAGACGTCTGACCGTAAAGCGAATTCAGGACGCCGGTACGCAATGTATCTCAATCACCTAATAGCGTTTGGAACTATTCTTGGAAATATTCATCTTCTTGTAACTATTGTAGGAATCCTAGGAACTCATCCACACAATAATTCTACTAATACAATGAATCTGCTCTTCATTACAAATCAATTACTGGATAACGCACAACTAGATTTCACGACCGGCAAATAGTACTAATCAATCGGGGAATGTCTTAACCCACAAAACCTGAATAGAATTTAGAGAGATTGACTGGCGCTAAATCTTAAAGTTCCTAAATACTGAAACTACAAGATTTGGTCTGTAACGGAGAACCATTTCGAAGGAAACGAACAATAAATTTACGAAACATATCATTTCTCTTTATTTTACATTTCCTGCCATTTGTTTTTCGAAAATTGTTGGAATACAAATGCTCCGGAATTTTTACAATTTTAAACTTTTCGAAAATAACATAAGTGCACAAAAAATTATTAACAAAAGATGTCACTACACATTATTAATATCATTGACCAATATCAATTTCAGAAATTCCTCTCCCACTCTCTCTTTCTTTCCCCACTCACTTTTCCCCTCTCTCTTTTTCACCTGTCTCTTTCCCTCTCAGTCTTTTCCCCTCTTTCATTTCCCCACTCTGTCTCTCTTTCCTCTCTGTGTTTCCTTCCCCTCTACGTCTCTTCTCCCCTTCTGTGTTTTCTTAACCTCTGTGTCTCTTCTTCCCTCTGTGTGTCTTTCCTCTCATTCTCTGACTCTCTTTTTCCCTCTTTCTTTTCCCGCTTTGTTTTCCCCCATGCTCTATTTTCCCTCTTTCTATTTTTCTTCTCTTTCACTACTTTCCCTCTCTCTCTCCATTTTCCCTCTCGCTTTCAATTTTTCCCTCTCTCCATTCTTCTCGCTCTCTATTTTCCTCTTCCCTCTATTTCTTCCTCCCTCGACTTCCCCCCTTACCCTATTTCCCCCTCTCTTTCCCTTTCTCATTTTCCCCCTCTCCCTTTTTTTCTCTCTTTGTTCCTTTTCCTCTTTCCTTTCAACAACGTGAGCCACCTGCTCCTCCTGTTCTCCTCGACCTCGCCCCATGGCACACGGCAACGCCCAGCAACAATGAGGCTCACGTGAATTGGGAATTGCATTTAACTGAAGCGCTATCTAGTGGAGTTACAATAATTGTACTATGCCCATGGTCTTCCCAGAAGTGCAAGCAATAAGTTGACAAAGTTTTATCACAATCGGATGCACGGTACGGCAGCGCATTAAGCATTTGGTCAATTTTCTGAATAATTTTTTTTCGTGAATTTTTCCGATCTTTTAATAGTTATTCTGCTATTTGGGGCGGATATGAATCCAACAAATCGGATATAATTAAAATTGATCCTGTCGTTCTTGAGTTATAAATGGTTTAATTAACCCGACTTTGTTTTATTTACTTAGATTCTGCATATATATATATATATATATATATATATATATATATATATATATATATACAAATAAGAGCTAAAACTCCGACACCGTGACACCAATCTCCATGAAAGTTGACACTTGTACATGTTTTTTAATCGAGAGAGTTTATGTGCTGTTAAATCTGCTGTAACTCTACCATATGGCGCTGAAGAACAAATCTAAATATTTACGTCAAATTCAACCCGCAACTCATTCGGCAGCTTTTTGAATCTATATCGTTAAGTAACTCCTAAACGAGATGTTATATGACCTTAAAAACTAAAAGAAACGTTTCTCACACCGTAATCTACAGGATGAAACGTTTTTGAACATTCTATAACATTTTTGCTGGTCCGGCGCTTCCCGATATTACCTCAGCTGCTCAGAGATGTGCAGAATCTGCAATTAAATGCGAATGAGAACAGAGAGCTGCAGAAAGAGGGTCAGGGTGAGGGAGGGAGGGAGGGAGAGACAGTGAGAGGATGATGGGAGGTGAATGAGGGAGATGAAGGGCAGAACAACGTCTGCCAAATTTTCATAGTTGTAATATAATTACTTAAAATGCAGATATACTTATTAATATAATGTTCTCTTACCATAAATTCACTTTCCTTGATTTCATTCCTTAATTATTATTTTTCCTAAAACTCACAACCAATAATGTGTCATTTACATAGTATCAAAACTTGACCTACCAGTGTTTCCTCTTAATTTTTCACATTCACTAGAACTGTCCTATTATAATATAAATGTGGCATGTACGTAATCTTACCACTTCAAGCAGCAAAACCATATACATATCAACCCCTCGACGGTGCGGAGGGTCTTTCGCAATGCGAATGAAATGAAGCAGTCCTCGAATCGTGGCACTGACGCCAAACAAGGTCCTTTCCAGAAAGGCGTCAAAATGACGCATATTTTCGGTTCTACATATTCAAGATAACGCCACGAAACAAATTATATCCGTAGGAACCCAACTTAATACGAACCGCACTGGAGGGGAAAAACTACACCATGTTTTATTCATGTATGTCTTGTTATAAAACGAGAGAAGTGTGGATGAGGAGGAAGAGGGAAAGAACGGGGAGGAGGAGAGGGCAGAGAAAGAAATATCGTCCCCCAAACTTCCGAATTAAGTATTCCTCGCAGGTGGAGGGAAGTTACACGGGCGCTTGCGGCCGCCCAAGAAACACCTTGCCGGGCCGCGGGAGTAATTAAACATGCGGAAAGGCCCGCCGGCCGGAAATACACTCCAGGAGGGGCGTCGCAGCGCCCACCGCCTCCGCGGCGCGCAGCCTCTCGCCGGCGCGCGCTCGGGGGCGGGCACGCTTAGAAACTCACTTCTTTTCAATTTGCACACACAACCAACATTCAAACACATCTGAACCATGTTCTATGAAAACTTTTCCAACGATACGATGGCAAAGGGTATTTTATAATTATTATATTTATTATCCCATAAATTTACAACTGAAAATTTAAAGTATGGGTCAAATATAAACATTTACTCCGTTTTCAACCATCTTCCTAAGGAACATATCCGGCGACTCTTAGGTGCCTCTATAATACAATTTGAACAATTCTCGCATACAATTTTTAGAACAAATCCCAGAACTGTGATACAAATCTGTTGCGTTTTATTTCCCACAATAGAATATTCTCCACTTCCAAAATCTATTTAAATCCATCTTTTGATTCCTTGTTTTCCACGTTCTGATCGCGAGCCATAGCAACAACTACTTAATTACTAGTTTAACTACTTGATAATTTACCTACAATATAACTAAGAATAAATGCACACTATGACAATATTGTAACAGTAACAAACAACTTAACTAACTAGGTTATGATTAATAATTTACTAATTGCGTTGAATTTTGTAAACATTTAATTCTTTCTCCTTTCTTAACCTTACTTAAAGACTAGCAAGATTATTTATTACCCACTAATTTCATTTCAATAGAACGACACCAGTCAACTCGCTTGGTAATATGTCAATCAGTTCTTTCGCCGTATCCTTTCAAAAATAACAAATTTAAAAGGTCGAAATGTACAAAGAAAAGACGACAAGTAACGAAAATTACAGGTTTCGTTATCCTTGAACGCTGAAAGGAATGTTTATTTCTCAAAACAGAAATTACGATACTTCGTACTACTGTTTAACATAACACAAGTGAAATGTAACAGACTGTAATTATTAAATATCAAATTCCTAAAAAGTTAGCAGATTGCGACCTTTTATAGATTCTCCTCAATACTTAATAAAATATCAACCTCGTACCACAGAAAGGTTATAAGACCATAACCTTTCTGAAATAACAGTCGTAAAAGATCGAAACGTGCAAACAGAAGACGTCAAGTGATTAAAATGACATTAAAACTCTTCCTACATAATCTTTATATCAAATCTAAAATCTGCCATTAACCTCTATGGAAAATAACAGAAGATAGAAATAGAAATTAGAGATAGGCATGGAGAACAAATTGGATAGAGGCAAAGAGCGTCTGTGTCACGATATGAAAACATAAAATTTGTACGCGATGAACTTACGGTAAAGAACAATTCAGGGATGGAGCGTCGGTTTCCATTGACGGATCGTTGTTGTGGAAGAATGGGTTGAGTTCGGGAGAGTATGGACGCCGGATTGCAGGCCGATTAAGTGTTAACGTAAAATTTTGATTTAAACCCAATTACTCATAGTTGCGACTTCAGGATATTGAAGTTTGGCGAAACCTTGGGGAAGGTAATTCAGAAATTGATCGGTGGTTCCAAGGAAAGGAACAAGACATGCGAAGAAGGTAACATTTGCTGATTGATTCTGGTTGTTTGATTTCACGAATAATACATTTGCTTTGTGTTTGAACTTAAAGTGTTATTTAAATTATCTCAAAAGAGGGGCTAACGGACAGCGATGTTTGGTGAGACGCCATACTGCAGCAGTTGAATTCGTTGTAAGCGGTACAAACGGTCGCGGGCACTGCATGTGGCCTTCCGCAGATGTGGAAACGCTGGGTTCCGTAGATTCGTCACCGTGAGCTACCAGCTGTCGTAGGCGCGTCCCCTCGTCACCTTCCCGGTGGCCATTGAAGGGTGGGCGGGGACAAGCGGCACGGCAGGCGGCTCTTACGGCTGGAATCCGCGCGGAAGCTCGTAAGCCGGGCCCCTGACGAACTGCTTTTCTTCCGGGCAGCGCCACCTCCCGCACGCGCCGCTCGCGTAATCCGCGCGACGTCACGGCCCAGCCATTCCTCCCACGCCGCGGCCCCCCCCGCACAGTGCACACGTCCACCGCCCGCCCGCCCGCAAGCAAAACGCGGCACGAACAAGTACAACCTTCCACTTACCACAATCCACTTACCACAACCGGACGAACCATTCTTAACCGACGGCGCCAGTTATAGGTTACACATTCCTCTCTCTGTTAAAAACAATTGAAACAAATGAAATTGGCCGAAGATGGTGTATAAGAACTGCAGATAACTGTACTACTCTTCGTTATATGAATGTAACTGAATGAAAATGAATTTTTTATTGAATCTTTACAATAATACATTCATTCATATGTTATAGGCTGCAATGTTTCATTTTAGAGTAACAAATTCTGTTCTTCAGTTGAACCTAGTCAATAATACAAACTGACTACGGAAAAATAGTTCATGTCTTCATACACGAGGTCGTTGTTGGTGTGTCAAGACGTTAACATTTACGTTTGTTCTTGTCTGGAGAAGATTCGGCGTCAATGAAATTTTGTGTACACCCGGCGATCATATAGTCCCATGCAATTACTCATAATCCAAGAAAAGGTATTACGAAAAGAACTGATCCACACACGGACGATATCATCAATAGAGAACTTGGGTGGTAAAAAAATATTGACGATCGCCCCTGTTCCCAAACTGAAGTATATTTAATTTAAATGTTTTGTGATGTTTCGTATCAGCGAATGAATGTTACAGTTTGTAAATAAATATAGCACAACAGGAAAATCTCTCCGCAAAAGCACTTGCTGGTGAGAGTGATAGTACTAAGAGAAATTACGTTGATAGCCCGAGCTGCAGATTGAAACAAAAGAAAACGTGCATACTCATCACAATCATAACAGATGCTGGAACTGTTGACCCCTTCTCTTGTTTCCCAGGGATGTGGCTGCTACCAATATAAACGCAATTTTTAATGAGATCCTGATTCAACTCGGTGTGGGCAGACTCTTTTTGATTTATAGATGCACAAGAAGCATGTGTGTGTGTGTGTGTATGTGTGTGTGTGTGTGTGTGTGTGTGTGTGTGAGAGAGAGAGAGAGAGAGAGAGAGAGAGAGAGAGAGAGGAGGGATACAGGTACCGTGTTTTTTAATTTTTTTATGCCGAATTTACGAGTTATTTTAATTTTTTAACTTATAGCTCATATTACACTGAATGATACACTGACTGATTAATACACTGAATGACTTTCGTTAGTATAGAAAAATAGTAAAAGCTATATTTTCGAATACGTATCAATAGCTTCTGGGGAGGGGCTAAAGTCCCATGTACCCTCTAACCCTCTTGGGTGCGACACTGACCATTTTGTTATAAATACCGCAAAATTTATTTCTTTAACCTTCGAAAAAGAAGTGCGACGCTTCCCAAACACTTTCCTCAAGATCGTCGCTTCCAAAACTCGGGTATCTAGCTTACTGAGTACTCCAATTCTAAAGTAACAACAGAGCTTCGGGCAACTCGTCGCACCAACGCAGATCTCTGTCCATTGACTGAGGTTTTTGCAACCTGTGAAGAATGAGGGTGCTAGATCAGTTTATCGCTCGGCCTCAGAAAAAAACGATCACATGCGGTCCGTGGAGCTTTTTGTCTAGAGCACTGCTCCGGCATCCACCTGGAATCGATCCATCAGAGCAGAATATTAATTACGGGATATCCATATTAACTCTAATGACAAGGAAATTTTACTTTATTTGCTCGATATTTTCAATATGCTTTGCACATATGATCGTATTTTGAACGAAGGCAATTATTTGAATAAGTATTGATTCAGATTGTTTGCTCGATAGTCTGAAAATCACCGTTTTCTACTGGTTACAATCAACATTTCTGCTCTGTGCGCTCGTCAGCGCATTTCGGACCAGTGTGCAGCGGGGAAGGAAAGGCGCGGGGGGGGGGCGGCGACCTTCCCCTGGATCCAGCCCGTGCCTCGAGGCTGTCTCGCGGCCCCGCGACGCCGCCCTGCTCTTCGGCGGCTTATCTCCTCCGTCTTGCTCAATGTTAAAACCGGAGCCCCAGCGCTCTCCGTCCCCACCTCGTCCTGCACCGTCGCCGCGCGCGGCTTTAGCTTACCCCAGCACAGGCTACATTTGTTATGGAAATGAGCCTTTCTCCCGGTCGCCAGCGCGTCTGCCGCCGCCGCCGCCTCCTCGAGCTCTCACTTTTATCTCTCCCCACCAGCGCCCCCATCGCCTCCGCCGCCCACCCGCCGGCCCCCTCGCTATTTCATAAGGCGAAGGAAGTAGCCAGAACAGAGGCCGCGCCGGAGAATTCAACAATAGCAACGAAGACATAATCTTTAGCGCGGGGACAAAGGGCCCGAGAGACGCTCCATTGTGCGGCCCCCCCCCCGCGCGACCTCGTTCCGCAGGCGGCGGCAGGGCGGCGCCCGCGCGCACCTGTTCCGTAAACAACAAGTGCTCGGATTAAGCCGATATTGTTCCGCTAAATACTGTCACGAAACGTGGCCCGAATGTGGGCTTCCCGGCTAATATTGCCCCAGGGGGGAACGAGAGCCGCCGCACCCGGGGCGGGGGGGGGCGAAGCGAGGGGAGGCGTCGAGCGTCGCGTTGGAACTTCTAATCCGGAGGCGGGCGCCGTGTGACCGGCCGCGAGGCCATTCCGGGATTTCCATTTGCGCGCGGCGGTGCTCGGAAGCGCGGTCAGAAGCCGCGGCGGTCGTGTGCCCGGGGCGGCGAGGCCTCCGCAAAGCGGAGCGAGTAAGCGCGCCAATTGGCACGGAGCGGCAGGCGCCCGGGGTCTTGAAAATGGCTCGCTTCCCTTTTGTACGTCAGATCAGGTACGAGGACTGACGTGATGAAGATTGAGGTCGGCAGAGACAAAATATGGATCGGACCCACAGGCAGAATGAGTGTCATTACAAAAGCAAAGCGCAGTAGAAATCGAGGAGAAGAACGTGAATACAAATTGAAGTCGCCGAATGTGTAGAATGTGGTGACGAATTTGTACAAGCCGGAGTAAGTGAGAATCGTAGTAGGTACGATTCTCTGTTGAAGTTCGTACATTAGTCACACAGTAGAGCAAATATACGAAACGAACGTGGAGTAACATCCACTACACAAGAAACTGTAGCGTTTGCGAATGAGAGCACACGTGATTTGACTGGGTGCGCCGCTAAGTCGAATGCTCATGAGTACATGTATCTTATTTGGAGAAAGAAGAGACGAGTCATTTATGCTTAGTGAATCATAACACAATGTACAAAGTCAAGCAATTGGGAAGCTAGTTGCTAAAGATAAAAATGTCACATAAAAGACAGTAAGAGGGTGGAATGCAAAGCATGGTATCCCAAAAGCAGCACAAATACGCAGAATACAAGATAATCTTAAATGATTATATTTCAAGGGAATAAAAGAGTGGGCCACGACTAGAATGAGAATACTGTGACTGAAGAAAAGGAATAAAATTATATTTAACTTTCGTAGTATGTGGCAAATACTATGGATCAAAATATATGAAATAGAGAAGACTTTGGATTCACTTTTACACAGCAGACTGCTAAGCACAACAGAAGAATTAAAAATAAGAGACAAACGAGCAGAGCCAAAGTAAAACTGTAGTCAGATGCGAGACAATTCCCCTTACAGTAATGATCGTTCCAAGGTAGTAAGAAGTTAATACCAGCTGGACGAATAGGTGATAAACCTACCTAAAATATTTGATAGGTGGTAAATAATCAAGAGAAATAGCTGGGCACATTTCTTGTAAATTTGTCGTCCGCAATAATTCAAACCATTGACAAAGTGAATGGCAGGTAATAAATTGCATAAGCCGACTCCCGCGGCACGTGTTTCGCCCAAAGACGGCAGACCGGCTACGAGGCAGCGAAGCTTCGCTCAAGGTAACCAACAAATAGTCACAAATTCTCAGACATTTCTGTACTATTGACATCTCCAAAACAGTAGCTCCCGGAACTCGAAATTCATGGTATCATTATTTGAAGTTACGAGACTCGGTTCGAAAATCTATTTCACTACAATTATATATTAAACTATAAAATGTATAACAAATTCAACTAATATAATAACTAGCCTCTAAGATAGCGCATGGGCAGCTTACTAGCCATCCCGTGGTGTGATCCCGCATTCGATTCCCACTAAGGGCAAAAATTAGAATTGTAATTTTCCTTTAACCCTGCAGTGGTAACGTGAATTTTTGAAACAAAAAAGGTAACGTGGGGTGTCTCCAGACCCCCACACTCTTTTCATGATATATGCTAAATTATTAAAAAATAAATTAATATAATATTCTTCTTACATTATTAACAATGTTTTGCATGCAATTAAACAATTTATTAAGAATTTAGTTCCTAAACAACTCTGAGAATTCATCAGGAAATCTGCTAATATTTCGAGTAACTTTTTCTACCGGTCTGCGCGTGTTGTCACATCCAAGCCCATGTTCCGAAGCAAAATTTGAAATCTTTTCAAATTCAAAGTACAATGGAAAATTTCAATATCCATATTATCCACATTCCACAATTCAGCAAGATTTTGGTGCACTGATTTCACAGATCCAGCCAAAATACATAGAACAATTACTGCCTTCATTTCCTCTTTGTCAGTCTTATACGTGCTGCGATCATTTTTATTACTTTCCCCTTATACGTACGTATACACGGAGTGGTATACGTAGTATAGGGAAAGTTATGTAATGCTGCGCTAAAAAATGGCCAATTTTCGGCGGAAAAAAATTAATTGCCGGACCGTGAAAACGAAAAAGTGGATAAAACCAGTTGCTAAATTAAGAAAAAAAAATCCCTTAACACGTGGTGTAGCCAGAAACCCTTTTTTCTAGGTCCTTGATACCGAAAAACCAATTGAAAGGAAAACGTCCGTCTGTCTGTCCGTCCGTCTGTCCGTCTTCTGTCCGTCTCTGAACTCTGCTAGCGTCTAAACCATACGTACGGTTTCTCCCAAAATGGATATTCCCCGGTCGATCTGATTCTAGTCAAAGCTTTGAGATTTTGAAAAAGATTCTTCAAAATTTGGGGGTACTTTATGTGAAGCCCCCAGGGGATTTTCAAAATTTTCTCAAAAATTTTTCTTTAAATTTCTTGTATGAATAGAGTAAAATACACTTATTAATGACATAGGTCCGATTTTCATGGATAATTATGAATTTTCGAAAATTGTGAAAGTTTGAATTTTTTTCGGCGTCTTTCTCCAACAACAAAATTGAAGATACACATTTTTTCTTCAAATAAAATTTCTTCTGCATATTTAGTTCTTTCATAAAGATCATGTAAATGTTTTTCAAAATTTTAGTAGTTTTCGTGCAATATTGCGTGCAATATGTGCAACATTAAAAAATTACAAAAACAAGATTTTCTCAAAAACGGCTCCAAATTTTTTTTAAACTTTTGGTAGGGATAGTGGTAAATGTACTCTATCAGATGACATAAAAGCCATATTGCTCTATAGGGAGTTTTTTTCAAAAATTACAAAAGTTTTTCACATGTTTCTCACGTCGATAATATTTACATTAGCGGCGATTTTTTCACATTATTATATTTACGAGTACATGTGCTTTAAATAATGTCAATTAAAGTTTCTCGAAAACACAACTGTTTTCTGTGAAAAGTAGCTCAAAATTTCGCATTTTCAGAAACGCTCAAACGCCATTTCTCATATATGGCTGCAATTTTTTTTCTTGAAACTTTTGTAACGGATAGTGCTAATTACACACAATAGCGTAAAGTTTATTTTGAGTTTTTTCCCCCAAAAATTACATAATTGTAATTTTTTGAAAGATCTATCACATCTTTGATATGCACATTACCAGCAATTTGTAAAGATGATTATATTTGTGAGTGTAAGTGCTTCAAATAACTTCAAATAAAGTATTTTGAAAACTCAAAAAATTTCTGTGAAAATGAGCTTCAAATTTCGCATTTTTAGTAGCGCTAAAATGCCCTTTTCTCTTAAACGGCACATCATTTTTAAAAGAAAATTGACATTTATGACTAGGTTTTTGTGTTCTTTAATATTCTAAAATGAATATTTCCGTTCTAAAAATAGGAAACCGAAAAATCAAGAAAATGAGGAAAAAAATGTGTTTTAGCGGTGATAGATGGCAGCTGGCAAGAAAGAGTATGTGGCAATTCCGAATAGCTAGCGAAGACTCAAGCAAATAGAAAACTAATACAGGAAAGTTTGTGCCATTCTGTAGCACCACTAGTTCTTCTCTAAATCCATTTCATTTTTGATGTTGGTGGATTTTGTAATTCTCTCAATCATATCCAAATCAAGAAACAAAGAAAACATTATCCTGGTCTTTTGGAATTGCGTGCAGACTGCTTTTTCCTGGGCGGCGAGTAACGATATTCTGTTCTCGCTTTCAGCAAAAGTTGGCGTATTCTTCACTCCTTTTTTAAGATATACAGTGACCTAAAATGTTCGTAGTACTTCAGTACTACTTCCTAACGTAAAAATACAGCATGCAATACGTTCCCAAACTAATAGAATGTACGAGACTGAAGACACTTTTGCGAACGTAGAAGGTAATGCGGGGGTCTCTGGGCACCCCAAACAAAACAATAGCTTGCTACACGGATAAAACTCACTAAACTGGCAAACAGAGTACACTAAATATCATGATACAAAAAGAGAAAGGTACTCAAGCAATGGTCAGGGTAGCCAACATGGGTATCACAACAAGCGGGAAGAAAGATCGTGGGGTCCCACAGACCCTCGCGTTACCACTCACGGGTTAAAATCGTCCCAGTTTCTGAAGATTGTGACGAAGAAAAGCAGGCATGCGGGGTTTGCAAGATCCGATGAAAAGAATACGTTATGTTCGCCGCATGTCTCTCTAACTCTCCAGGTTCGCGAATTAACTTAGACCCGGGCGTGAGGCACACCGTCAGTCGGCTGGCCAAGTTCAAGCACATTCATGCAAATAATAACTATTGTAACTAGATAGGCGGTCCTTGAAACCATGTTAACTTTACGTGAGTGTGTGGATGAAAACCGATACCTCAATTACATTTTCCTGTCGATGTCTTGAAAATCACATGAGTAATTTATCTAAGAAAATCTAAAAAAAAAAAACGCTACAAGAGAGTCAATGTTTCCTTCCAATTCCGGAGCTTGTGCCAGCAACACCAAATTCCCTGACTCATCTCTTGCGCGCAGCAGTGCGGACGGTTGAGCCCAGAGCGGCGGGGCGAGGCGCGAGGGGGCGGGGCGGCGTTCGTCACACGTGCGCGGAAAGCCGCAGCGGCGGCGGCGGCGGCCGCGGCCGCTTCCGCACATCTGGCGGCGAGCGCGAGGAGCGAAGCGGCGCGGAAAGAGCCCGGCGCGGAGGCGAGGCGCCGAGGCGACACGTGTGCATGCCCATCGCCGCCTCCGTCGCTTGCAACTCCTTCGCAGGTGCCGTCGCCATGTCCACGAGCATCGTTCGTTCTGCCTGGGGTTTCCTTTTCGAGTCGTATCTACCTGGGTATTTGGAGAGGTGCTGGGAATACACAACAGAATAGAGCACGGTTTGGAGCTGCGTAATGATCAAATTTAATCATTTAAAAAAAGATTTAAATGTTCCAAAACCACCAGTCTGGTTGGTTTGTATACAAATAAGCTTTTTGAAATTGGTACGAACACTGGTTGGAACATATAACAAATCTTCCTAATATCAAGATTTGGATATGTCAAAAACATTATTCCATTGGACAACACTCACTCGTTTCAATCACATATATACCAGAACTGCCATTCACATGTCCATGCCAGCCTCAACGACTAAGTCTGCATCACTCGCTGCCTCCACTGTGAAGTCCGCGCAAGCGGGAGCGGAGGCGGGAGCGGGCCCCGCACCGCAAGATGCGCCCGAGCGCTTGTCGTGCGGGCGGGGCGGGCGGTGGTGCCGCCGCGGAGCCACTCAGGGGCGGGGCGGGGCGGGGCGGGGCGGGGCGGGGCGGGGCGGGGCGGGGCGGGGCGCGGCTGGGGATTAGGAAGGCTGCGAAGCGAGGGCGGGGGCGGAGTGCGGTCCGGCAGGGACTTAGCGGTCGAGGGCCAGCGCGCGGTCCGCGGCCGCGCGGCGCCGCGCCGGGGACAGTGCGGGAAGGGCTGCGAGGGGAAGTGCTGCGGGCAGGGAGGGCGGGAGGGGAAGCGCTAAGAGAACGGTGTAAGGAAGGTGTGAGTTTGTGATGACCGACGATAAAAACCAAAACGGCGCGCATAAGAATGGCGTTGAAGCAGAGGTTAGCAGTTGCAGATGAATAAGGTTTATGAAAGAGGCGGCAGCAGCAGCCGTGGGCTCTGGGAAAAAGAGGTTATGGAGAAGAAAGCGTGGGTCAAGAGTACTATGCCTCAGTGCGATGCATGGGAAAGAAAAAAGAGATACAGAAGGAAGGGGCGAAGTACAGAGACAACCGGATGACGCAAAAATGGAGTAGAATGTTTATGTAGTGTGATATCCGTGAGATGTGCAACCGTGACAAGATAGACACCCACCTTCTTCGTCAGCATATAAAAAGTGCAAAAGAAATTTGGAAAAAAGGGAGAAACGTAAGAAATGAGGTAAGTATAGAAAGCAATGAGACTTAAGATTAACTGATTCACAGTTAAGCTACAGTTCTTCATTAGATAATTGCTGACTAGAATCAAAGAGACAACGCCGAAGTATACAGAAATGTGCCAAAATCAGCGATGATACAGAAAGAAAAAGGAAGTAAATGTTACTGAAATGCAGACAGTAAGATGCTACGAACATGGAGTCACATAACAGATGCTTGAGTTGGTAAACGTGTGTCAGCAAATGCGGCAGAAAACTAAGGGAAGCGCTGTGCACAGTGTGTACAAGCTACCGGCCGCTGGGGAAAAGTGTCGATCCCAGACAACAAAGAACATACGGAGGTATGGAAGAGGTCTTGCAGAGCGGGAACGGTGCATAGTGGAAGTAGTGGAAGACCAATAGCGCGAAGCAGATAACATCGCTCAAAGAGAGAGTTGGCAGTGAAGAGGAAGCGGCGGCAACGTGGAGACGAACAGCCGGGGGCACAAACCGCCCTCCCCGCTGCCGCGAAGAACAGAGCGCGCGAGGAAATTGAGAGGACGCCGCGTCGCGCCGCGAGGTGTGCGAAGTCGTGGACCGCGCGAGCAACAGCTCCGGGGCAGAAGGCACGCACAGAGAAAGGTGTCGGCGTCTGCACCATGAAGCACGCGGTCGCCGTGCGCAGCAGCGGACGCTGTCGGCGAGCGGAGAGTAGGGAGCGTGCTCGGATACAGAGAGCGCGTTGTACGGCGAGGTCAGCGAGGGTGGCGAGCGGCGTGCCCGCGGGCGGCGAGCTCTGGCCGGAGTTTCACCTCGTTCCGGCCGGCGCTTCCCGCCCGAATTTGCATTTCACCCGGTCCCCGCCCTCGCTCCCTCACCGCCTGGCGGCGCGCACGCACGCTGCTAGCGCTCCCCGCCACGCCCTGACCCGCTCCCACGCCACCAACGCCTCCCATGCAAATACCAATGACGCGCTACCCTTCACGCGCCGTTTTTACAACGGAAGGCGGGGGAGAGCCGAATGAAGCGGGCAGGGCGGGCGGCGCAGGCGGGGCAGGCTAAGTAGGCGGGGAGAGAGGGGAAGGCGGGGCGGGCGGAGCAAACGGGGAGGGCGAGGGCGGGACGGGCGGACGGGACGTAGTGGGCGGGGCGGGGCGGGTGGGGAAAGCGGGATGGGCGGGGCAGGCGCGTCGGGCGGGAGGGAGAGAGGGAGGGACGGGCTTGGCGGGCGGGGGGGCGGAAGGGACAGGCGAGGCGGGCGGGGCGGACGGGGCGGGCGGGGCGGGCGAGGCGGGCGGGACGGGCGAGGCGGGCGGGGCGGGCGGGGCGGGCGGGGCGGGCGGGGCGGACGGGGCGGGCGGGGCGGGCGGGGCGGGCGGGGCAGGCGTGGCGGGCGGGGGCGGAAGGGACAGGCGAGGCGGGCCGGGCGGGCCGGGCGTCTGGACGGACGGGGCTGGCGGGGCGGGGGCGGAAGGGACAGGCGAGGCGGGCCGGGCGTCTGGACGGACGGGGCTGGCGGGGCGGGGGGGAGGGGTCGGGCGGAGCGAGCAGTTCGAGCGGGGCGGGCAAAGCGGGGCAGGCTCGCAAGTCGGGTGAGGAGGGGCGGGGAAAGCGGGTGGGCGGGGCGGGCCAGGGCGGACAAGGCATAGCAAGGCGGAATCGGTCGCGCAGTCGGGTAGGCCGCGCGCGGGCAATCATGACCTTTACGAGCCTCGCACGCGCCTCAGCCGCCCAATGCACACAGGTCAGGCCCCGCATACACGCCCAGCCCCTGCACGGAGCGCTCACGCGAACCCAATACGAACCTCGCAACTTCCTTCACATAGTTGCAGCGCAATTCGAATTGAGAATCAAGGAAGATGAATATCCTCCCTTTATCCGATACCAACCATGATTTAAATTTGTCAAAACTCTGAAATTTTGCATTTTCTAATTAAGTAAATTGTTTATGGTACTCAAATTAGCAAAGAATTCAAATATTTCAGATAGTTTTATAAGAAATAAATATCAAAATTACATCAATTAATTCTACGTAAAAGTAGAAAAATGTCCATTAAAACAAAATATAATAATATTCATAATATATATCAAAATATTATATTATAATATTTTGTTTTATGGACATTTTTGGTTTTATTTTTTGTTTTATATTATATAAAATAAATATAAAAATTCTTTTTTTATTTAATTCGAAAAACATTTGTATGAGTACATATCCCACATCCCCGGTATATTTCCACTAAACAGGAATTTAAAAGTTTTTAAATTCGAGTACCCATTCTTTGCAAAATTATCCCAAAAATGCTAAACTTTATCGGGAATTCCAAATTTCAAAAAAGAATAAAACGAAGTATTAAAAGAAAGGTAATTCAGCTTAGCTTATACTTACTCCTAAAACATTACACTTAAGTAAAGATAATTCTTCGCTCTCACATTCGAGTATTTTCGACAAGCAACATTTCTCGAGAGATCCATCGATCACGATGCAAGAAGTGCGCAAAAACAGCTCGATGCTCTGAATCGCACACACTTTCCGAATACAGAAGAAGCCCGAAAAGAAGACGGTGTCTCCCAGAGCGGCGACAACCCTCGCCCTCGCCCCCGGCCGGCCGGCCCTCGATGCCAGGCCGCTCCGAATTAGCAATTTGCATAACATCGGGCCGCAAAGAACCACATAAATTACGACGCAGCGAGTAGCCCAGGCGTCTCCAGAGATCCGCCCGGATAGAAACGCTGTACACTTGCCAGCAAAGCGCCTCATACAAACATTTCTCTTTATGGGGCGCAGCGCTGAGATACGGAAGGAAAACATGGCCCTTCGCTTGCCCGTAATGGAAAGCAGATCTGGAGAACGCGCGAGGCGACACAAATAAACAGATTAACTCGCCCGGTAAGGAAGTACTGCAGCCTTTGGAGAACGAGAACTTTGGAGAGAGGAATTCTCGCATTTTTTTGTCTTTTCCCTTTTTTTACTCATTTTGAAACGAGGCGGCCACTCCAACAATTAATTCATTTGGAGACTTGTTCTGAATACAGAAGTGAGGGTTTTTCGCTACAGCAGACCGAAGTCTACGGCTTTTCTCCCAGAGTCATTTCAGTAAAATGTCTCGTAAACGCTAATCTCGTGAAATACAATGGGGAAACTTCTGCGAGGGGTGAATAGGTATGTGGTCATAACCATGAGTATATATGGTTCCGTTGGGATCTTACGTCCACTGTAATATGGCGTTCTCTTTCCACAATGTACAAACTCACGAAATGCCTGGCCAAGCGTACTACAAGCAGTAATGCGAGAACGACTGAATACATCAGGCAACCGTCCTCGCAAACAAAGAAAACAAAAAAAGCTGTGTTGCCATATCGTAGGAGGTTCTTCATTAGCCTAGCACTATAAGCTAGTGAACCTGGGGTCGAAAATTGCCTGTTGATGTGAGAGGAACCAAATGTAGTACGCTCATAAAAGTTGTAATGTAGGATGATATCTCTTACGTCCTATCACAAAATGCCCTCTTTCCATTTCGCGACACAATTTGCCTTTTTCGCACACTATAAAAATAAAAACATTTTTGAGAGAAACTTCATTTTTAGACAAAATTAATACAGCTACCAATAACGCCCCGTAAAATTTAATTTAGACCCTCTTTAAAACGAAGTTTTCACAGATATTTTTAAACACAAAAGTGCGTGTCCACGTTATTCATACTATCGCTGGTTCGATTTCCTCTAATTCAGATCCTCCCTCTGTCATTTGCAGCACCGCAATCGTCCTACACACCGCAGGATAGCGCGTGAAAAATTTTTAACAGGCAATCAAAAGTCATTGCATTTTAAATTAATTACCAACAGTTGTCCGCGACATTAAAATTCGACTGCGGCTACAATTAATAAATAATGCCCGGAAAATGAAACAGTTTTCGATACAATCAATTATATTTATTCATTTTATGCCAGAGCGAAGCGTCTCTCGGACGAGATAATGATAGGCGTCACTGCAAATGCGCAGTATTTCACATCTGCGCGCGCAGAATGCTGGGCGTCCACACCTCCTCTCAGTGCGCGGGAACCTCACTTTTGTACGAGCCGCTTTGTAATAGAAATATACCAACTGAACCTTCATCATAATACACTTCTTCTGAAGAGATTGATGGAAAAAACCCGCATTTGCAGTCACAAGTACGTGAACACCCAGAATTTCAAAAATTAAAGATATACGGTTTTATCACTGTCGTTTACAATATCAAACATAAGAGTCATTTACACAAGTTAGGAAAGTTGGTTACAAAACTATAAATCAAAGTACTAATACTAAGACAAACTATACAAACTCTGAATATCTGTGGTTGCTTGATAAGGGCCTATCTTACTTGTGCTTCAAGTTAATATTGCCGCAGACCAGTATCTCAATACCAAAAGAAATTTAATTCAGGGATATCTCACAACTATTGAAACGTGGTGTAGAAAGTGGAAAATTAAGATTAGCGTCCAGTCTGGTGTAACGCCGTCCCCAATATTGTTGACTCAGGTGTACTGAGGCTACGTTTAAAATGTTCATGTGCTCATTACAAAACATGTATTTTGAAGTATAAATAGCTATTCTAGAATTCTAGAAGGATAAGAGAATTACACTAAATATTCTATTAAATAAATTAGTAATTTTTTCACATTCTTACAATGAGTAATTCTTATGGTGGAGTGTAAGTGAAATTGCAAATATAATAAGCTTTCTTGTTTACCCAATTTCAGTACCAAATTCCACGAAATGGGAATTCAAAATCGGGCTTATAAAACAAAAGTGACAGAATCAAACTTGTTAAAACTCAACAGTTGCAACAAACGTAATTTCCTTGAAGTACACTACAGGACGCAAGGATTCCTTTCACGAGGTCGTAGGCTTCCACGACCACTGTCTTGCAAATGCTTGGCTGTTCAGGTGATGCCGCGTCGAAGGCTGTGATCCCCCCCCCCCCATTCTTGGTCTTCCTCAGAACTGATCTGGAAGCTGGTTTGGCAAACCAGCCATGAGGACAAGGTGGTCTAAACGTCGGCTCCACAGTCTTTGACGCGGCGCCACCCCGAGAGCCAAGAGCACTCGGGTTCCTTTCGCGGCGTGGCAGGGATCCCGACGCCGCCCAAGTGCTCAGCACTGACCTACGGAATACGGAAGGAGAGAGCGCTCCCAGACGGAGCGACGTTTTGGCTCAGAAGGCAAACATCTCCGCGCCGGCGACGGAATGAAGTCCGCTCCTTAGCGCGAATCGATGCTCGCCACTTCAAACATAAAGAGACGCTTCCGCGAAAAAGGGAGGAGCAAGAGGGGGAGGAGAAACGGAGGGCGGAGCGGCGTGAGGGAGGGGGGAAGAGAAGGGGCGCGCGAACTGCTGCAGAAGCAGAAACATCCCTCCATTACCATTCATCACCGGCCCTGACTTTCCGCGCAGGCGCTCGGTCGCCTGCGCGGGCGGCAGCGATGGTGGAGAAACGAAAGCAGTAGGCTGGGGGAGGGCATGTGAAGGAAATCCAAAGGAATGGGTTCGAGTGAAGGAGAGGGACGAACTAAGAAGAGGCAGCAGCAAATGTGGAAGAGGTGGCAATAGTGAAGGAAGTGAGTGAGGCGGAGGAGGTGAAGAAGGCTACAAACACCAACGTACAGTTACTGTAAGGCTCTCATATACGGTTGCAGTGTTACGTTCGAGGAGATATGAACATGGTGAGATAAAGAATGGTAATAAAAGGCATCAGTCATGGATGATAATGTGATTAAAGGCAACAAAGTGCGACATTGTGAAGGACGGTAAACGACTGGACGGACCAAAAATGCTCAAGGACATGTGTTAGGACGTATTGTGACGTGGTGAGATGTATGATGTGATAAGCTGAGAGGCCTTAAGCAATGCAATCATAGAATGAGGCGGTTAAGGGTATACAAAGAAAGGCTCTCATTTCATCAAATCCAGCTTAAATTAGAGATGCTCCTGCAACTCGTTCTCTTAAAAAGCACTGAAAATGACCATTTTCATGCACACAGAAGGTCATTTGTTTCTTAGAGTATAAAAGGCACGCTAAAATATTTCTAGCTATGCAAATGGGCAAGTTACTTCAATTATAGGCACGTTCACTAAACACTATATTACGCAAACTCACTACAAGTAAAAGAAAACACAAGGCCACTATTGGTACTTCCTTTCATTCTCACACAATTAACACTGAATCTTTACCCACAATCACACTCCTACACGGTCGGTAACTTACGAACAAAGCTTGCTCAAACGGGACCAAATCGGTAAAGAGAGTCTACATGTGGGCCCGTGCTCCGCCTGGGCACCCGCTCCATCCCCGACCGCCGCGGGGCCGGCCCGTGAGCGACGGGCGGCGTCCGTGGGGAGCGAGCCGTCGCGAAGGGCCGCGCCGCTCCGCCTGCCCAGGGCTCGAGCGCCCGCACGCACGCACGCACGCACGCGAGATGATTCGTAAGGCAATGGCAGCCCCCGGCGCGCGGACGGCGCGCTGCCGCCTACCGCACCACAAGCCCCGCGACGGCGGCCGCTGCCAACACAAACACCTCCGCCACACCTCTACTATTATTGCCAGACACGGTTGCTCCATATTCTGACACACCACAACTTCGTCCTCATTCACATTTCTCCCATCCCTCTCATCCTTATTCCCTGCACAAGCACCACTACCCTCGGCACAGTACTACCACCTCCACCATTCGCACGACCTTCACCATCACCACCAGCTCCATCACCTCCAACTACACCATCACCGCCAATTTCAGCAGCGGTAATACCATAACAAGGATAACAAGGTACAGTAGCAGCACAACGAGCAACATAGAACCACCAATTTTATTTCCCCGCGCGTTCATCTATCACTCTCACCATCTGCAAAACCTCCACCTTGGCCGTTCCCTCCCCGGCCCATCTCGCGTCGACGCGGAGGCAAGACAGCGCATGTACCCCTCGCCCGCCCTTCCGCGCGGAGGGACACGGGAAAGTATATGGTAATGAAAGCACGAGCACCTTGTTTCCTCGCGTCCCGCCCAGCGCGCGTGGCCTTGGCAGCCGCAGGGGGAGCGGGAAGCGCGCGCCGCCGCCGCCGCGGCTAAAAGCGGGCGCGCTTAAAGGTCCGCCACCGCGCCCCGCCACGCCACGCTCCGCCCACACCCAGCTCCCCTCCACCTCGTCCATGCCACACTCCATTTCGCCCCGCCCCGTCCACGTCACACTCCACATAGGCCCGCCACGCCTTACTCGCGGAGCAGACTTCTTCTTCTTGTTCTTGTTCATCTTCTTCTTCTTCTTCTTCTTCTTCTTCTTATTATTATTATTATTATTATTATTATTATTATTATTATTATTTCTATTATTATTATTAACATAATCATCCAAATTTCTGAAGTGACCTTAGGATAGCATGATTCTCCTGAAGTAACGAAAGGTAAGATCCCCTATCTCACACACGAAGGCTAGCATCCGTGCCTTACGTGCTATTCCTACAAGTAATGCTCAGTTTCGTGCTACACGAACTCGCCCGCAACACAATTCGCCATCCGGATCGAGCATTCATTTATAGGCGCATTTATATGTTAATGCATTACGATATAACGACCAGAAAGCTAAGCACGAAATTGTCGAAATGAATGTACATTTCATTTGTTTTCAATCAAATCACATATATCCATATATTTGAGTGTCATCATTTTCAATAAAACAACTGATAGAGAATGAAACCGGATTACCCTGTTTACTTTCATCAGAGATGTGCCACTAGAAAGACAAATCCCCTCCCACGCCTCGTTGTACTATTGTTATATTATATTTAAAAATGTATGACTACGAACCATCGTGTTAGTATTCGATCAGGATCAGTATGTCAATCCTCGGAATAGATACCCCCGATACACGATGGACAGTTGCCTTAGGCAACCCGCACTACCTAAAAGTATTCAGCTTCATTGGCTGCCGAAGTCAATCTCCTTCGGACAAAAAATTCATTCAAATTGATCCACTCTTCATACAGGCGACAGAAACAAAATGCCTCTACATCAGGTGCTTCGAGTACAGAAACCTCTTAAACATACAATATATATCTTTCCACTCGGGTCCTATGAACTTCTTAAAATAACAGTTCTCAGAACATGAAGAAAGAGCCAAAAGACCACATCGCAAATTCTTTTTTAACATATATTTACGGATACACATTGAACTGCACAGTTAAGTGATCACCTCGGTGAGCGAGTTCGCGTTTTAGCATCTCAACCCATAAAGCAGGGCTGTCCAACTTAGAAGGGCTTATCGGCCACATATATTCTACTGAAGTTGCGGGCCGCACCGTAATTTAAGATGTTTTTTACCCGAACTACTGAGATTATACTGAAACAAAGATATATGAGATTCTACTTTTATTCAACATACTTAATGATTACGTACATACAATAAAAAATAATATTATTTAATAAAAATAAGATGAATTGTGCAATTGTTCAGTGAGAAGATAGAGGGCGTTCAGCTTCATTCACCAACGAATTTATGTCCACTTTCAGCTCCGTTGTAGCCAGTGTCATTAAGTGACTAAGTGTAGAATCAGTCAGGCCACTTCAACTTTTAGTTTTATTTCACATTTAGAATAACAGTTATGTAATTATAAAAATGTAAAACAGAATAACTAACGTGCTTGGTTGGTGTAATAAAATGTTTCACAGCAGTCACGGGCCGCACAAAATGATCCGGGGGGACGCATAGCCGGTGGGGCCCGTGAGCCGACTGCCCCAGAGTATGGGCTATATTTCGGTTCAGGTGCGTGGGAATTTCGAAGGGCGGACAATTCACAATTTCCCTGTCGTGCTTGGGGAATTGAAAAGAACTCTACACAACCGTCCGGCAAAATTCAATTCCACAATTCCCGAACTAAGCAGATCCCATGTTGGCTTATCCGCGGAAAGAATCTAGTAATGAATAAGACGGTTGTCGTGGCACACCCCGGCTGCAAATGCGGGAGTCAAAATTTCCTTGGGAGACAAAACTGAGTGCCTAAATGGACCTCAACTAAAATATTCCCAACAATTTCAGGCCTTATCCAGAGTGAGTTAATGTATTGTATCTACTTCCAAGTGCCCAGACATAACAAACAACCAAACAAATAGTGTTTAAGCTAGTAATAATTTCCAACCAATTTATAAAATCACTTGAGAGCCTTACTACGAATGAATTTTCACATTTGGTTTGGTTTGAAATTTCTTCATTTAACTCACTATAAATGTCCCTGAAAGACGATCTCAAAGTGAAATATTTAATGAACGTTATAAGAGGGAAAATGTAACAAAAAGTTGTTGAAGATGTAAAAAGAAATTTAAATAATTTCTCAAAGACCTACACGTTCTTCAAAATGTTATTAATTTTTAAATTCAAGAAATATGCTGTAATGCTTCTGTTCCTTCTACACGTACAAACTTACTATACTTAATCGATTTTTGATTTCTGCAAAAAAACTTAGCATACCTCCACGAGAGCGTATAGCAAACGCTGTCCAAAAATAAAGTACATGCTGTCCAACTATGTGCACCTGCGACCAGTTGTGTAATTGCGCACATTTCATCACATTGTCTTCAAAATTATCGATCTGAGTACCAGTCACAAGGTTTAAGGAAAAGACTGAACTTCCTCCTCCACTAAAAAGTTTTTGTAATATACATTGCATTAATATTCGTTGCTAAAAACCCATTACTTTAACTTCACTCCAGTAAACATCGAGAAGAACCACAAATATGGAAAATTCTTCACTTGCCCCAGCAGGGGCCCAAAATAAACTCTTCAGGGGAACTCTGGCGTCTTCGCTCACAGCGACCTCGCAAACGCAGAGCCCCTCCTCCCTTAGGTGCACGTGACGACGGGAGGGCCCGTCGTCAAACGCACGTCGAATCGTTCCTCGCATTTCCTCGACGCGTCGCGACGGCGCGAAAAGCGCTACTCGCCCGTCCCCTCGCTTGCCAAACCATCCGTCCCTGCCAGCCCGGCTCCCTATCGCACCCTGCAAGCGTCCACCCTCTCACCGCCCCACGTCTTCCGCCCCGCCCCTCCGCTCTTGGAGCGCTCGCATGGCCGACCGTCGCTCTCCCACCCTCCATTTGTTGATGTGTGGGCTGTGGGTTCGTTCTTTCTTTGAGCGCTCGGTCGACCCGCCCACCCGCCCGATAGATGAGCCCAACCACACACGTCGCCTGCGTTACTCTTTCGTTAAGAAAAAGCGAATCAGCACTCCAACGGACCCTTTGCACCCTGCCACTCCACTCGGCTCGGCTCGCTCATTTATCCATTAATATTTTATACCGCGGAGAAATTTTACGCAGGAAGAATAAAGGAGTCAACAACTAGAATTTTTTAGTCTAATAGTATTAATTTTAAGATACTGACTGCCACCAAAGAACACTAAGCCTCTATTTAAGGCAGCGTTTTAAATAATACTGCATTTTATCAGTAGTTTACTCATACTCGAGGTAAAACATTTAATGTAATCTAATACCTGTGAGAAAAATAAAAACCTAATATAATAAGAGTTATTCGTATTAAACTGCTCAATGAAACTTCACACTATCTTCTAATTCATGCAATGAGTTCTGCTTACATATTTTCATACATTCAAGCTGTACTCAATGTCCGATAAATTCGGAGACAATCCAATAAAATAAATTAAATGAACTAACTTTATAAATTTGAACAAATTGAATTCGTGTGCATTTGTAAACAGTATGTAAAAATTGAAACTAAACTCCCAACAAAACGGTATGAAGATAAGATCTTCTCAACTTGGCTATTAACTAGTTTCTAGGGCATACCACTGTACTATCACCTTTTTCTAATACAGTTCTAGAATCAACTATTTTCAATGTTTTTAATATTCAGAAGAAATGGTTTCATAATTCACTAATTATTAAAGACTTGATTTAAATTAGAACACAGCTGTTCATAATCAACTACAACTATTTTGTTCAAAATACAGTTCTCGATGCATAAACAATTGAACGACCTCTCTTCGTCCATCCATTTCACATTCTTTTTTGCGAACTGATAAATCGACACGACAGCAGAAAAGTTGTTTCTTTAATCCAATCCCCAAACGATTAGCACGAAATAACGACCTCGTGACTAGTGGACGAGTGCAGGCAAATATCGCAGCGAACGAAAGCGCAAAACTGACCGGCAACGAGATGCGAAAAGCCTGTCGTTCTCACATGCGATTACGGGCGTTCCGATCGATCAATTAACGGAAATTATGACGAATCTGAAATGCCGCGAAAGGTTTCGGTCCGCGAGGGATAAAAAGTTAATTACAGCGCGCGCAATCACCGCCCGGAGCGGTGACCGGGCCGTTCCGACCGGCCCTGCGCCATGCCACGTGCAGCAATACTTGCTCGCTCCTGCTGGCCCGACGAATAGGCAGATCACGGGAGGTCAGCCGCGGGCCCTTGCAACTTTTACGGCCGCCTTCGGTAGCTCCAAGATGAGATGACAGACATCTTCTTACCTGCTATTGATTCATCAAAATTAATAATTCACTTCTTTATGCATTACAACGATTTACCAAATAACTTAATATCACGGCATACCTGAATACTACTCCGTGATGAATATCCCCAGCATTTTATTTATCTATTTATATCTTTTGCGCCATAGACGGATTAGTTACAAATACTGTTTCCCATTCAACAATAATACTGACTGTGGAAATTAAAACTTCATCATTCAAAATCATGAATTACGCACCCTAAAGAAAATCGAAAAGAGTATTTTGTGTCTTGTTCCTACTAAAAGAGTATATTAAGATACCAGTGGAATTGATTTTTTTTTAAACGTGATATGCACTTCGATCAATTGGAGGAAAATGATATGTGGCACAACAATACAAACAAAAATTATAATATCTTCTTATAAGGAAAAATATATTTGAGAATTCGCCACCTTCCATCAGCCAAATAACAGAGCGACAATTTACACTTAAAATGTTTGCGCGTTAAATAAACCCGGATTTCAAATCATTGTGCAAGGAAAACAAGAGGAAAAATTTTACACAAAAATTATATTAATCCTGATAAACACGTGAGAAATCAAATCCTTGAACAGAGAATAACGAACCTCTTGAGACTGTCTGCCATGAAGCCCAACAGTGTTCACAGCATGTCCACCACTCCCAGTCACTTTGCCACGCGCGTGCCATAAATTACTAAACTGTCTACGACGACAGCCAATACGCGCGAGTGCGTGTTGGAATTGACAGCCTCGTTACGCGCCCGTAAGGCCTGTCATGCAGCATTCCGACTCCGCCCTCGACGCGCCCCCTGCCAGCGCGGGGCGCCGCCCCTGGCGGCGACCGCGCAGCGCCATCAGCAATCGTTCGCACTCACACTCCCAGCCAAGATGACACACATTCGTCTTGGGGCATTTGTCACACGAGTACGGATGGAATATCGGTTCTCGTCCGCCTAATACAATTATTGTTCTGTCGTACAATTCCCACTAACACACTTTAACATTCATTATCACCAGATATGAAAATCTTCAATTTCAAGGTTCTGTTCTTAATATATCCTACAGCACCTGTCGCTTATTGTCCTCATAGTTGTTGACACGGTACGTGCACGTATGAATAATTATCTAACTCACATCCTTTGCGTCAGTCATTTACATTTTCATTCATCGGAACGGAAAATCGATAATCACCTCGAATATGACACTATCAAAAAGAGTAGGTATTTCTATGACTTCCGACTCAGCTACACATCGGGCAATTCTCACCATTCAAACCCTGCCCATATCACTTCAGGTGAATCATCAAGGCTATCGGTTTCAAACACCTCCGCCGTCACCAACATTCTCGCGGCCACCGTCGGCGGCAGCCCACTGCCGTGGCTGCGCCGTTGCCGAGGAGCTCGCTCATCGACGCGTGGGCGCGAGGGCATCGCAGCCACCGAATGAGCGACGGCACAGTCGCGAAGCGACGTCGTCGCGCGGGGGGCGGGGGGCGGGGGGCGGGCCTCCGGCAAAGGCGGGTCTGCCACCGGAGCACGCAGCCGACGGGACGCACCGCTCCGCGCCGGTTTACCTGCTCTCCAAGGCACCTGTTTCTCAGTGCCCCTACCCTCGGCGCGTTACATGAAAAACTGCGACTTTTCATGCTCGCTCTATAAAATGATTTCAACACGAACGTGTCAAAGAAACTGCTCATTTACAAAACAAGAAACTCGGGGATGTTCTCTAGCTCAGGTTTTGCGAAAACCAACGCAAAATACCAGACGCACTCACATGCAAGTGCCTTGAAGCTGCAGCAACGTCTAACACAATTTGTTACGAAATAATATTACGTTAGAAATGGTTGTTCATTACTTCATCGCACTCTCGGCCACGTAAAATATTATGATAAACGCTGCCACGACGGAGCATTATCTTCTCTAACAGAAAGACAGAGATATTTTAAACGCACAAGAAACATATAGTGTTCGAAATGCTGAGAACACACACCAAAACAATGCCCTTTTAAGTCGCATCGTAAACACAGGAGTGTCTTTAATTCTTCTACAAAAACATCATAAAATATCAACATAAGTTTTCGTATGTACATCTATAAATCATAAAATTCTCTGAAAGATAAATCTCTTAATAAGCGGAACTGACATTAAGATAAAAAATAGCACTACTAATGAACTGCTTTTCGATTCTTATATAAGTAAACAAACGTTTCCTGTACTCTCCCCTCATTCATGCTCAGTTACAAAAAGCACACATTTATTTTTGTTTATTCCATTCAATTGTCGACTTTTTAAAAATAATTCACTACTTTTCTCACCTTTTCGACAGTAAACTTATTTGAAGAACCTTTAAAAAGACTTAAAAATAATCGAATTCTCACAAATTAACCAGAAACGACTAAAGGCATTTACGTCTACCACATTCACTCTCTCAGAATAGGTTCACCACGATTACACAAAACAAACACTCTCTCTCTCTCTCTCTCTCTCTCTCTCTCTCTCTCTCTCTCTCTCTCTATCTCTCAGGATTGTCAAATGCTTTCGATAACAACGAATAAGTGTCAAAAGTATCGAATTCTTATAAATTAATGATAAAAAACTAGCGGTATTGGGTTTTTGTCCTACCACACATCCTATAATAAAAACACTAGAACACAGCCGAAAAAATCGAGAAACGTCCAGAGGAACTAATAGAGACGTAACAGGAGGAGTACGAGAGTCCAAAACGCGACCGCGACCTGCTCCCGTCCTTCTTGGGCCGCGCCACAGGCTTTGTGCCTCCCCCGCTGGCCGGCGCGAATGAGACAGCTCTGCCCCGCACTCAGCGAGTGCAGGCCGCGGCGCGGGCGATGGCGCGGGCGCGCGCACGCCACGGAGGCACGCCAGGGCACGCGGGCTATCGCGGAATCGCACGGAAGCGGCGCGGGGGCAGGCGAAAGGCCAGGCCAGGCAAAGCGAAGCGAAGCGAGGCGAGGCGGCAGCGGGCGTAGCTCTATATATCTCCCGGGATCTGAAATAATCGATGACCGGCGAGTTACATCGAGATAGCGCCCAAGAAATACGCCCAGGGCGCGAGCGAAACGCCTCTGCCCCGCCTCAGGTAGCCGCCCAAACGGCTACGCAGCCGCCGCCGCCCCATCGCACACCGTTCTTCAGCCTGCTACCGCGCTCCGCCCTCTGGTCGGCCTACAAAATAGCGGTTGCCCTTGGGAGAGATTGTTTGATATTTATTGGTTCTCAATCCGAAAGTGGTTCCAACAAGTATGGAATAAGGAGTCAAAATTTTCATTTCTCATTTTCGCAATTGGCTATGTACCAACAGTAGTATTAATTTCACATCATTTAGTGCAGCCTTCCCAATGTTTACAATACGGTCAACACACTATAATTCGAAAAGGCGTTGGTGAAAATAGATATCATTTACTTATTTCGTTTCAAAATCATATAATTTCCACTCTCCTACTCGTGTAATTAACTTTCTTGTTTGTTATTTCTATTGAATTTTGTAAAACATTTAACCAACATGAAATTCAAATGTCAAACGTTTAGCAATGTCCTACGGTCCTACCTGAAAAACAAGTAAACAAACATTGTACAACATGTGAACGTCAAAACTGCTGCATGCAACTACCGACAAATTTCTCTGAAAAAAAAAAAATCATTTACCACGGATGCGTCTCGAAAACGCTTAAATGTTACAAACTTAGACATGCAAATGACCATGTTTCAAGCACAAGCTAATCGGACAAAGGCGACTCTGTCCGATAGCTGGTCGCCAGAATACCACGCGATCGCAAGCATCACTTCCATTGAAGAATATTGCAAAAGAAAGCTAGTGGTGCTTCAACAGTACATACTTTCCCGCGTTATTGGAAACAGCTACGCAGTATTCAGATTTTGCCCTTTCTGCGCTACAAACATCTTAGCTATTATTTCAAAACGTTCAATTCAGCCAAGAAGCGAACAACGCACTGTTACCATCGTAGTTTAGCAAATATTTTCACACTTACCTTAATATGGTAACATTGTTAAAAGGTAGTCCATTTGGGCCAATGGGAACTCACCTGAAAAAAATAAAAAATGTATGCAATTGCGAAACATATTCCATAATTTTAGCTCTTAATGTATTATACTAAAGTAATATTATTTCGTTATTTAAATACACCGAGATCAAAACAGTGACATAATTAACACTCCAATATAAAATACAAAAATTGTTTTCTTACTTTTCGAGGAATATTTCAAGACCATTGCCGTAATATTATCTTATAGTCAAGAGAAGTATATTTAAATATTCTATGAAAACTAATAAGACGGAATTTGCATGGAAAAAATACATTTGTTCTCATAAGTTATGAAATACGCAATACTAGTAAACAAATTTAAATCAGTACGTTACACACAAGAAGTACACAATATTGCTTTGATTAGCACACTACATTCACACAGGTCCTCTTCAAACAAAAAGCAGGACTGAGCTAATGCTGGAAGATGTCGCAAACTATTAAACAATTTTCTAAAAACAATTTGAACAGTGTGAATATATTGATGGAGATATGAACAGCAAAATTAATAGAAAAATTAAAAAATAATGTAAGTTTATAAATCTGTATAATAATAATAATAATAATAATAATAATAATAATAATAATACAGTTGATATAACAATGTTTCATAATACTAAGTAGAAAATAGTGAAAATTGCTCCCTTCCATTCACAATCAATTATATCTACTGAAAGCGAAAAATCGAAATACGGAATCACTGGGTGGTATTTGTCCCTGCTGGGGCAGTGCTCCGCTGGTGGGAGATACCTGGTTGAGGGAAACCCCCCACTAGTCTGTGGTACGTTGGAGCCGGATTTTGCCATTCAGCGAGGAAAAGATCACCGTCACCTCTCGAGAGAAAAACACGCACTACACTTACGGGACTAACGACCATAAGTTGTTGACATGCCCGGAAACATGAACAATCAATGAATCAATTAAAGTGGTATTCACTGTATACAAGCAAATCGAAACCCCGAAACTCAACTGCTCGAATTATAATCCTTTGTTGTACAACATCAGGCCACAAAAGACCATGTTTTAAGGAAAATTCAGAAAAAACGAAAAAATGTACCATGAAAAGAGACAAATGATCATCTTTCATAAAGTAGAATATTAACGTCTCTCAACCAGCAGCTTAGCATCATAAAAGTGAAATGATTCCTCTTGGAGCTTCCCGCGGCAAAGGCAGCTGAGCACAAAGGGGAATTATTAATCGGCCAAATGGAAAGCACTGGAACTCCAGCGAGTCAGTTGCATAAATGCATCTCGACAGCCCGCCCGCCGCGCTGGCTGCGAGGCCGGCGGAGGCCGGAAGACGGGCCGACGCCCACCAGGAGACGACGTCTTGTTTGCACGCGCCACTCGAAGCGAAAACTTCCAATTGTGTTCTGTTGATTTCTCATCTCAATCTCGGGCGCTCCGTAGCAACGGTGACGAATCTTGCTCACCGATGCTGATTCGGCCCGGCCCGGCCCGGCGAGGCCGGCCTGGCGACGCGCGCCGGCTCCTGCATTCCAATCTAATTACAGCAATCTCTCCACTCCTATAAACGCAAGTTCCACAGCGCCGGGCTAAAGTTCACTAACAATACGCTATAGGAAAGCACCCGCACACTATAGCAGAGCCAGCACTCGCGCAGAGAGAGAGAACTTAACGGATAATGCAAAGTTGCGCGAGGAGAATTCTGGAGAAACTTCTTGTACTAATTTAAATGGACGTCTTTTCTTAAGAGTTGAATCACGAGAATGCTAAGTACAATTCCTCCGCGCGCCCCGGAATACCAACAACATCTTCCCCTAACTAGCCCGCCATAGATTACCTGTCCGTCAAGGCGGGAAGTTCCCGAGACGACGGCGGCGGCGGGGGCGGCGGCGGGGGCGGCGGCGGGCCGGGCGCTTCCGGTGAAGCCGAGGAAGGTGATGTGGTGAGCCGCGAGCCGGCGGGCGAGCTACACGCGGCCTGTCCGCGAAGAACATGACGCGGAAGCCGCATCACCGCACCTCACCGCAGCTCCCCGCCGCCCGCCCCCGCCCCCGCGCCCCTCCCGCCGCACAGTGCGGCGAAACGAAGGGGCGGAAGGGCATGCAGTAATCTTGTTTGTCGAAGTTAAGATGGGAGTAGGAGAATTTGTGAGAAGGATGAACCGTGTAATTATGCAATTTGGTTTTAGTTAATTTCGGTGGTTGTGTTTACGTATTCGAGACACTAATATCGTGTGTTTACACTATACTCAACTTGCAGATCTTTACGAAGTATTCGTCATTTTTACTTTTTTTGGCCTTTGGAAAATTAATGAAATTGAAACTACGAGTACAAGGTTTGAAAGATCTAAATGGCATAACTTTTCAAAAGATATGTACAATTTGACTATTTAATGTCGTCAGTGTCAGATCTTGGTCTATTTCTCCAACGTCCTTTTTTCATGCAAACTTACGAATCGCACCTCATATTGTAATTAAAACTTTCGAATATTCAATATATCTATCTAATATGAAGAATCTTAAAAACACTCGGATTTTCTATAATTTGAAAACAATTCAGCATCTCATTAGATGAAAACATCCTTTTTGTATAAGTTATTTCACAGTTTCAGTTCATACTCTGCATTTGTGTGGAATGTCCCATCGAGCAAAATTTTCCTTTCATTTATACAATCAAACAAAATGTTTTACGCTCATGTACAGTGTAAAGTAATGGAAGAAAAGTATGTTTTTAACGTACAGTTTTCTTATAATATTCAACCAAACCGACTATTCAAATCATACAGTAATTTCTTACGAACACTTAACTGCTGAATCGAAGAAGGCATTCATGCTTTCGGTGTGTCAAACATTTCTGATCATTTCCTTCGTCTCCAATTTTCCGCACGCGCCCCTTTCGGACCAGTGTGCGGCAGAGTCGCCGCGAAAGTTGCCTCTCCCTAATTCAAATCGATGTCTACTTCGGGAACTTCAAACCACGAACTTCAAAAACAATTAGACACTGACGAGGAGTCTCCGGGAAACCCAATTATGGCGCCGCTATTCGTAGCGGACGAAAGTTGGACGACGTCTCATTCCGGGGCACGATCCCGTGCCGTCTGGCGGTCGCGCAGGGCGAGAGGAGGGGGTGCTGGGGACGTGGAGGGCGACACGGCGGTGCGACGATCCGCAATTGACGAGACGTCTGAGGGAGGAGCTCGCTCTGGCGGAGCAGTCGACGCCAACCGGCTCACTTTTCCCAGCGAAAGCACGCCCACACAGATCATCTGCCTTTCGCGACACAATTATAGCAGCAAAGCGAAGTTATGACAGGCCGACAAGTAATTTGTATCATGTCATTGAAAATTTTCGTGAATGAACGATAATGATTACATAGTAATTTAACTTGTAGAGCATTTACAAGTGTCTTGGCATCAAGTTCAAACGCGAAGATACACTAATTTTAAATAACAAAAAGATAGCTAAAATTCTCCGAAAATAGCAATCGAAACATATGATCACCCTGTATCCCCGCGTGCAATACATCTCCAACGCCGCCAGCCCCCCGTCTCTTGAGAAGTGTCTCGTCTCCTCGGGGCTGCGAGGGCGGAGGCCTCGAATGCAACGCGACCGGCGGGCGCCTCCCTTTCTCGCCTGTTAAAAGCATTGTTCGGAGATAAGCGTTTCCCGGCGCAGGGCAGCCAGGGGCGGGGGCCTCGCTCGCGATCGACCTGCGAACGCCCGGCGGCGGCGCGGGCGGGCGACAACAAAGCCGACGGGCGCGGTGGAGGAGGCAATGAAAACGGTGGGGGCAGGGCGAGAGGAAATGGCTACGGGTCTGGCAATGATGGTGAAGGCGCTAGCGAAAACGGCGACGAGGAGGATGCGGTCGCGAGCAAGGGCAATGGGGAATACATAAAGCTAAGAGGGCACAGGCGATGGTTAGAGCGATGTTTGTGGTGGCACAGACCCATAAGGTTGACACGCGGCGCGGTCACAGACAGTGGAGGGAGAGACGACGTGAAGAGAAAGCAAGTGTCAATTGGAGGAGGTGGGGGAGGGGTAGACAGAGCGGACCAGCGCAGTGAGAAGAGACAAAGAACGCGGAAGGAGAGGGCGGTGGTAACAGGAGTGACGGCAAAGCAGCGGCAGGGGTGGAGGAAGGGCGGTGGCAGGCGGTGGAGAGCGACGGAAAGGCCAAGTGAAAAGTAGGAAGGGGCTGAGGCACGGGGTTGGGGAAAGAGGCTGAAATGACGGCGAGAAACGGCGAATTGTCAGAGGGAGAGTGGGGCTGAGGCAGAGGGCCGAGCCAGGAGGGTGGGGAAACAGGCTGAGGCACGGAGGAGAAACGGGCGGGGTGGAGCTCGGGGGCGGCGGCGGGGAGGTCGGGTGGCGGGGCGACGGCGTTAGCGAGGAGCATAATTACCCCCCCCCGGCTCGTGGGCGTCGTCCGGAAGGAACGCATCACCGGTATCTGCGGCCCAGATCCGCGCGGGCATTTTACGGCGGCACCGACGCGCGTGGGCCGGGCGGGCGAAGGCGGTGGCGTGCCGCGGGCCACGCGCACGCGCCGTCATGCGCGCCCGCCACGCCCCCACGCCCCGCACCCGGGCCGAGGGCGCTCGTCGGCCCCCGCGCGACCGCCCACGCGTTCGCCCAACTGGCACCCAGCAACATCGGGCAGACTCTCTTGCCCTCACGGCACAAGCCCGCAAACAACACATTTGTTCCAAGTTCCTTTGGATTAGTTCATAGACCACGTGCAAAAACACATGGAGACTATTAAAATACGTATCGTAAGATATAGTAAGTAGTGAATCAAAGAAAAAAGTGAGTTATATAAGAATATGGAAACACAATTCGCACAAAACTAAAATATTCTGGATTTGAAGTCTAAGAGGCGTACGCCTGAAAACAATACCTTCCCAACAAGTGTAGAGTCGCAGCTCTGTACGTCTTGTTTCCAGTAACTTCCAGAATCCACAAGAAGTGTAAATATATCCACGATGTCCCTAAAAGGAATTGACTTATTTTCCTGCCTCAATTATGTATCTGATTCTGTACCTAAGTATGTGTGAGAAGTGACTCGATGTACATACGTACTTCAAAAGATATGAAATTATCAAACACTACTACCTCCAAACTCCAATGGCGGTACAGGTGCAACACTCATTTGCTTCTGGACTCGAAATGTGGGCTAGCATATTTCAGAGTGTTCGTGCCATTTCAAAATGCGTGTTTTTCCGTTTCCTCCACTGATTGAAAATTCCATTCCGGATTTCATTGCTTTATAAACATTATTCTACTCGAACGTACTCAATAACTACTACCCATTATATAATGTGAAATATTATTTCGTGGTGTATAATATATTCAATTTATACGTTTCATGTTCAATCTCGACATGGAATTGATGTGTTTGACTTTAAAGGAATTTTCGCCATGAATGAAATAAAAATGAAACAATTTTAGGTGCAACCCAACCTCCAGGAAGCAACCCGGCTTCGTCTCCACTGCATTTAGGGCAAGGTCTCCTCTGCTCCGGGCGCTTCGTAGTTTGTTAGCGCGAAGCGAGCCTCGCGAAGCGATGCATCACAGCGAAGAGGGACGCCGAGTTCCGTTGGCTACTCCCCAGCGCATCCGTTAAACAAAGAACCAGAAACCCAATGGGCACCGCCGCCCCCTTCCCCCCCCCCTGGTGTGCGCGCAACGGGAGCACGCTAGACGCAAGGGACACGTAAATCAAGTATATTTTTACTGCCGGAGTCGCAAAGGCGAGCACTAAGTCTTACAGAACATTTCTGAGATCGTCAACACGCAGGAATTTTTTTCGCACTGGACGGGCAGCTGCGATACGCGGCCGTAAGTAGAGGAAACGAAGGAAGCACACGAAATTAAATCTCGTTCAGTGCGCAACGAAAATGTTATCAAATTTGCAGCCACAGAGGTTCATTCAAATCAGCCATCGCTCGTTCAAGAGAGTTTAGGACGATAGAGTGCACGGAGAGATTTACGAAAGAAACTGTGTGGAGAGGTTAGGCAGTAAAAATCATTTCCCTTACGGTTTAGGAGAAAAACGAAGTCCTACGTCTGAGAACTAAAAGAAACCGTGAGCTGTCAATACGAGAGAGAATGAAAAAGAAAAACCAATTTCCGTCGGTCCCAGTCATGTGGAACTGAACATAAAAGTTTATCTTTCAACAGCACCATATGGTGACTTATCACCCTGCAGTTAACATCGTCACTTACAACTCAAGTTCTATTTATCGTTCGTTCAAGAACTACTTTCATTCAATAATACGATTAAGAATTTGGAAAGAAACATCAATCGTCGTGTGAATCGTTGCACTTCCTTTATACCACTAATAATACATACACTCTAATGCTTATTACACATACACTCTAGAATTAAAAAATCAAGTTTGATCTATGAAAAGGAGGTGGAAATCATCAGAAGTGGTCAGCCAAAACTGGCTTAGACAAAGAAAATACCTAAAATGATTGAATTTTCTTGAGAAAAACATATACAAAAGAAAAATAGGATATCTAATCATATTTTTATAGGTATATAGAAACACGCTTAATGCGCGTTAATAGATTACTTCGGATTCATAACGTATTCCAGAAGTAAAAAATGAAATAGAACATTATTTTTAATAACTGAAACACTGCAGAATGCAGATCTAGCAGTAAGACATGCCGAAACGATCCGGCCGGGCTCGTTTGAAGCGAGGCCCGTCCCTCAAGGCGCACGGCGCATGCGCCGGCGCCCACGCACCCACCCGGTCAGCACTTCCCGTTCGTTCCGCGCTCGCATGCAGGAGCCGACGTGGATTACAATGGGAAATACGTCACGTGCCGTGCTTCACAACCAATGTGTTACATGCAACATTAAGGCCGGAAAAACATGCCGTGCGTTATGACATGCCGGGAATACGGGAGCGAAACCGAGAAATCCAGCGCAAGAATCGCGAGGACGCAAGCGCCACGCGGCGCCGTCTCGGCGGCCACTCGGGCGATTTGGGGCCCGCGCCGCTCCCGGTTCGCTTCCCGGCGGAGACACACTGAACAGAAGGGAATGTACTTCATCATTAAACATGAATTGTCGGAGGCGTCTAATGCACCGCCCACGCAACCAAGCCACTCTTTTGACACTTATCAAATACTGTATATTGTTTCATTATTTCGTGTTACTGTTCTATCTTTATATTTTCTTAATCGTAATTGCAATATCATGAGTTTTAAAATCATTCTAATGTCTACAAACTAGAATTTTTGACAGAATGAAAATTTTGCCGAACAAGACAGAATGAGTATTTACCCAAAAATTCTAGTAAATCAATAGCTGAATGTGCGTTTTGGGTAAATATTTATTTTGTTACGATGAAAGAAACTCATTCATAAATTTCATCAGAAGTGTAATACCGTTAGGACAGCTCGTCGTTTGAAAAATCGGTATCTACAATTCAAACTTAATACACAATAGATTCCATGGAAGGGGGCTGCGGTTTAATTAAACTAAAGAAACCAACGAACATATTTCATTCTATACATTTATATTTATAATTTTAAATTACAAATTATCTCCTCTAAATTGTACTTTCAATTTCACATAGACATCGGCAATTCTCAGAATTTTTTGTCTAGACAAATCCAATTCTTAAAATAGTTCAATGTACGTGAAAGCAGATTTACGTACGTTAATTTTTCTCAATTCAGTTATCAGTGTTTCGTCAAGAGCTGAAATGTTTACATGATGTTATAGGAAACGGCTGAATTTTGAACAATGAATTTGTTGTTTTTTAGCATAATTTCTCTATTTCAAAAATGCTTTGTAATTCACGCGAAGAGTGTCAAATGAATCCTGCTGATGCTATGGATTTATGAAATTGCACTTTATTGGGAGATCTGCTGTTTCAATGAGCACTACTATGAAGGGAGAAATCGCCGTTCGAACTCCACACAACTGTATGTGTTATATAAACGATTTCTCGTGCAAAGCAAGCAAAATGTTTATTTAAATGACATTATACCGTGAATCGTAGAAATTGAAACAATCATGCGAATTGAAGAAAATGCAAAAATATTCTGAAAGAGTTTGGTATGCCACAAGAGAATATATCGATCTAATTAATTGCCTAGCATAGAATACTTTTAGAAATGGCAATAAGGTTTCTATTGTAATGAGCAACAATTGTAGAAAAAACAAAAAACAAAGCCACAATAGGCGACAATGACAATCAGTTGAGCGTGGTAAGCATATTGATGCTACGGACGCATTTTTATTCGTTTATTTACTTATTTGGTCAAAAAACAGTAAAAATTGTATGACTTATGGAGGAAGAGATTATCTCCATATATTTTCTTGAGGCCGAGAATAAAAAGAAAAGAGAAAAAGCGCGAGATTAGCAACATTTGAAAAACTACACATTTGCGTTCCCGTGCAAAGTGCAAAGTTCCCATGACAGTTTCGTTTTAAGTGAAACAGTGTACTCATGTCGATCACTCGGAGTAATCAATCTATGTCATGACTTAAGACCGGATTCCCGTGTAACTGCATCTTTTCTTTGCTAACTTGAAATTGGATGAAACCTTGACAAATTTGAATAACGAAACGGACGTTATTTCAATACTTGTTTTATTTTTCACGAAATTGGATGTTTTAGGTAATCTGCCCGAAAAATTTATTTTTTACGTTTTTAGTGGTCGAATTTGCAAGATTCATAGTTTTATTGCATACAATGTACTTTTTCATTATCAAGTTGTTTTAATTTAACCTTTTTAAAGGTTTCATTTTAAAAAAAGGTTTATGGCATAACGTAACAGTACATTCGGGTGTTATGTGAAAACAGAGCCTCGTTTAATATGTACCATCCTGGGTTTTTTTTTGTTTTTTTTCTCCCTATGAACTGATCGTCTATACTTTTCATGAGGCGTATTATCTGATTAAAATTTCTGAATTATTGCAGCAGGGACATGCTGTGTTACCAAGAACTAGGTCCACGACCCTTGGTTGCGGTCGCTCAGCCAACGCTATGTTCGAGGTTTCTGTCCCAAATCGGATATCCGTTTTAATAGCCTTCGTTGAATTTACCAATACAAGTCTGCATGCGCAAGTCACATTTGAGCTGACGGCCGGGCACAAAGTTTAGTGGCAAGCGCACTGCGTTTCAAAGTCATCAAATTTTTCGGAACAGGTGTTGCCCTGCGAAATCGAGAGGGAATGAACGCAATTTTTCACAACTTTCTGCTGCGTACACAAGTAGGTCACAGAGAGGCTCGGCACAAAGACACGTGTAAATGTAAAACGAAGATTTTCTTGTCTGAAACAAACATTAGTTGAAAGAATATACAACAATTTCTCACAAAATGGAAATGTACATATTTGTAAATTGTAATGAAAACAATTAAGAACATTTCTTCTGTAACGTAGTTATTTTTGATTTCTTAAAGTATATTTTTATTTTTCAATTCTTGTGTTTCCTTTTTTGTATTTTTATGTTAATTTAATTTTGTGTGCGAATAATATTTAAAATATCAATTATAGTTTGTTTAAACAATATGAAAAAAGTTAATTATAATAAAAGCACTACAATCATAATATTTTATTCACCTTAAATATCATAACGAAAATATAAATTAAGTTGATTAGTGGATTAACTGGAGTTTTGGGCTACACAAAGTTTTCCATGTTTTGCAAAGTTTTGAATTTTTTATTGCATGTTTTTGCAAGTTTTTGTGTTTTTAGTGCACCTTTTAGAGAGTTTTACTGCACGAAAATCCGATCTTTAGTCATGGCCTGTGCTTGCTGCAACATGCTTTCTAGCTTTGTTAAGCTAGAAAGCATGTTGCAGCAAGTACAGGCCATGACTGCTCAAAATTTGCTAAAATGAATTATTAGTATTTTTAATCATTGCACGACAGCAATGGTACATCCGCGTCTTGCAAATGTATCAGGAGAGAGCAGTTGATACTAATGTAAGCCTACGTATACCACATACAAACTTGAAAGTCCGAATACTTCTTCTGAATACCGAACGTCTTGGATTTATGCCACTAATGCAGTAAAATAGCAGAAAGACGTGCGAAATTGGAATACCAGAAAAAAAAGTCATTAATATTTTAATACAAATCTCAGAAAAATCTTTCAAATCGTAATAGACGATACATTGTATTCAGTCACAAAATGTTATATACTGCCCAAATGATAATTCTTGTTTATAATTAATTGTGCTTATATGTACAAAACGACCGGTACGTTCACTTGGAAAAATACAAGCTAAAATAAATAAAAATAACAGCCCTACTTGAGACTGGCCTTTTTATTCACAATGACGAACAATTTGATTTTTGAAAATATATCTACCTTTTAGTAATGCTGCACATGCTACTCTTACATGCCAGATAAGAAAACTAACATGTAAAACACAACGTGTTAAGTTTGAACGAAACTACATATAAGATAGCATCACATTCTGTATGTACCACTTATTCGAAACCTATTTCCCAAATAAAACTCCGCCCCCATCGAAAGGCTGTACCTTCTATCAGCGTTCCGAAAGAGGCGGTGCCCTGACACGAAATTAAATTCTGCGCATTTGCATTTCAAACGCATATCACCCGAACATCATCCCGAATTCCGCCACTCGAAAGCAGAAATTTCATCAAGGTTCAGATTTATCCTCGAGAAACTCCTCAAACGAAGAAATCCACCCCCTGCCGCGCCGCGCCCCGCCGCGCCGTCCTCCGAGCGCAGGTAGCACGAATATGCATTCCCTAGTTTAGAAACCTCCGACCCTTTAATAACACCCGCGAAGCTCCACGCCCCCCGCCGCCGCCGCCGCCCCCGCCGGTTTGCCCGCTTTACATGCAATCGATAACTCGCCGCAAACCGGGGTAAGTAGCGTGCGGTTCGGGTATCAAATTCATCCGGCGCCGGGAGGCCCGCAAATATTTATATCCCGGGAGCGAGCTTCTGAACCACTGGAGAACTTGCACCGCCAGTGGCGGCGGCGGCGCGCTGCACGAAGTGCAAAGCGAGCTGCAAAGCGAAAAGTCATTCGCGCGGGAGGCCTGCCCTGCCGCGGGGGGCGGCGCGGGCGCGGGCGCGGGGCGGGGGCGCGGGAGAGGGTGCCCAGGCGAAGCGCGCACATGCCAGACGGCTATAAAATACACGGCGCGGCGGCGGCGGCGGCGGACGAGCTGGCGGCGGCGGCGGGGGCGGCGCCCTGGCGAGCCGGAATTAACTTATGTCACGGCATGCGCGCGCGCCCCGGAGAGTCCGCACGCCGGCGCCGCCACAACCTCCCCCGCTGTTGCCGCTTTCCTCGACGCGCTTCTACTCGCTGCCCTAGCAGATAGCAGCACCTGAGCGATTCACTTGTTTCTGCTTTCCATCAGTATCATTTTCATCATTAGCAGAGATAGCAGCGGCCACTAGTAGCCAAATCCTTCAGCTTCTCTTCTAGTGCCAACTAATGTCATATGTATTTTTTAAAATTATTCCCTACAATTAACGTTCAATGAACTCTTAAACATTCTAAGCATACTAAAAATTAATGTTAATGATCAGTGATATTTAAAATCAAAAGTGTATACCTAAGAAGGGGATGCTAGAGAAGTACTCAGAAAAACATTCTGTACAAGTAATCTATTTTACAGACATCATACTCTACACCAATGGTTGCATAGGTTGCATAATGATAATGGCATTAAAAGAAGTCTAATGAATCCCATATTAGTGTGTTTTACAGGGAAGAAAACCATAGAAGAATATTCTTTTCCTTGAGTAGGCCGTCGAAAATATATGAAATGTGAGAGTGCAACGTAAAATACAAACATTCACAGAAGAAGACGTTTCCCGTAAGTGAAAGCAATGGGAAAAAAATCAAGAACTTAGGGAAAAGAAATTTGGGGCAAAAATAATGCTTCCCCCTATGTCCTAAGAAGAACTAGTGGTGAAACTAAATGGCACCGACTTTCCCGTATTTAATTTCTACTTTTTTTTGGTCTCAGCAAGGTATACGGATTTGCCACATACTTTTACCACCTTTCTATCGCCGCATATTGTCCCTTTTTTACATTATCTTAATTTATCGGTTTTCTAATAGTAGAACGGAAATATTATTTTAAGAATATTAAAGAACAAGAGAGTAAATTTCATCCTCAACGGCAATTTTCTTAGAAACATTTGGAACCGTTTTTCAGAAAATGGATTTTCGAAAATAGAAGCAGTTTTTCACATACAATTTTTGAGTTTTCGAAAAACTTCATTAGAAATGGTTTGAAGCACTTTCACTCACAAATACAAAAGTGTTTACAAATTGCTTAAAAAGTGTATATTAACGGTGTGTAAAAAAATTACATTTTTGAAAAAAAAATTACAAAATTATATTTTTTACACAAAATTACATTTTTGAAAAAACAGAAAAATACCCCAAAATTAACTTTACATCATATGAAAGAGTTCAATTAGCAATATTCGTTTGAAGAGAGTTTGAAGAAAACATTTGGAGAAAATGGCCTTTGAACGTTATGAAAATGTGGCAGTTTGGGCTGCTTTTCACAGAAAAGGGTTATGCTTTCGAGAAACTTTATTTGGCATTATTTACAGTAGATACACTCGTAAATACAATAATGTGACAAAATCATCGCTAATATAAATAATAACGACGTGAGAGACAGGTCAAAAAAATTATTATTGTTTTGAAAATGAAAGAACTCACATTGGAGAACAAATTTTATTTGAAGGAAAAATCTCTATAGGGGAGAGGCCGAAGTAGGAAGAGGCCGAATAATATTCAAAATAATTGCAATTTACGAAAATTCAGAGTTAACTTGAAATTAAGACCTATGCCCCTTCATTAGTGTATTTAACTATATTCTTACAGGATATTTAAAGAAAAAAATGGAGCAGTTTTTTAGAAAATTTTGAAAATATACGCGGGGCTTCATGTAAAGTACCCCAAGTTTTTCAAAATCTCAAAGCTTCGACTGGAGCCGGATCGACAAGGGTTTCTTCAATTTGAAAAAAATCTTATGTATGGTTTAGGTGCTAGAGGTGTTCACAGACGGACAGACGGACGGACGTTTCGGTTTCAACTAGTTTTTCAGTATCAAGGACCCACAAAACAGGAATTTAGGCTACACAACGTGTTAGGGGACTTTTTTCTCAATTTAGCAACTGGATTTATCAACTTTTTCGTTATCAGGGCCCGGAAATGAATTTTTTTCTGACGAAAATTCGCTGTTTTTTCGCGCAGCATTACATAACTTTCCCTACACTACTTATATTACTCCGTATATACGCATGTATGCGGGAAAGTAAAAAGGGATGTAGTTAAAATCCATTTGTCAGAGTTTGAAAAGTTGCTAAAAACGAAAGGGATGTTGAGATATTTCCGTCAAAAGAAAAGACAAAACAATACACAGAAAGGCGACTTTCTACGCGAGTATTCTAATTTTATTCATCACTATCACATTGATACGCAAAATCATCGTTATTACGCCATTTTGATAAATGCCACTAAAAACAGAGACTGATATTTCTTTTACAAAATCGTCACCACATTACCCTCACCTCCGTTTACAATTTTGGCCAGTAGTTTTTCTTTCCTTCCACCCAAAATGCATCAACACAACCAAGAGAGCCGTTTCTCGCCACGTGACGCGAGTTCAATGGACAAAAAGAGAGACGTCAGCGCAAGCTTCGCCAGAGATGCAATCCCCCTTTTTCTCTATCTCTTCCCCTCTGGTCGTTTTGCTGCTGGCGCCGGTGCACTGACCACCGACACCCTCGAGAAACCTCCATCTTCGCAACCACCACCTACGACCGACATGGCCACTCCGCCACAACCGTCATCAACGCCACCCACGGCATCACTGCTGCTTCAGCTGTTATAACTCAAAAACACTCACTTTCCATAAGAATATTTATTTACAAAAATCTGGGCCAACTCGGCCGCTATGTACAGTTACCACAAAACTTCATATACAAAAAACAATATGCCATCTGGCTGAAACCACGCCGAGCGCTCTACTGCCGGTGATCCTCCGTCGGCGTCCTTTTATTTGGGCCAGCTCCCGCGCAAGGCTTCCCGCGGCTTCCCCTGATTGGCCGGTTCACCAGTGCGCGGAGCCCAGGTAACAGGCGTGGCTGGTTTCTGAGCACACCCTTGGCGCGCTTGACGAAGCTCAGCGCGCCTGATGCCGACGCTCTGTGCTGCGCGCTGCCGGAGGCGGGAACATGCTGCCGGCGCTCTTTGCCGCGCAGTTAGCGCGGCAACTTTGAACTGCCGTCCGCATACTACACCCTCCCCACCGAAGTTGTGATGTAGGGGGTGAAACGACGCAGTCGGTTGCTCCTCCGCAATGCCGGCCGCTGCTGCGACTGTAGAGATGGCTCCTCGATGGTTGCGCCGGAATCCAGTGTGGGCCGCTCCTCCTGCTGGCTTGAAAAGGGAAAACGCATTACACTTTCTGTTGCCCTGCTCTGCGCTGCCCCCCCCGCCTGTTGCTTATCTACTACAGAATCGTAGTACCGTCTCCTAATCTGTGATTGATGCCGAGAGATTGATCTATCTTCTGTCCTGAGGACGTAAACTCTGCCTCCTCTTATTGCAGTTACTATTGCTGGTTGCCACTTACAATTACTTCCGTACACTCTTACCAGTACCTTATCTCCTCTCTTGAATTTAGCGCCTTTGGTTGACACTGGCACTTCTTCCGGAAATAACAAGGACAATAAGGTACGGGGCTGCCGACCATGCAATACTTGAGCGGGGCTTCTACCTGACATATTTGGTAACGTCCTATAGGTGGTCAACATGCTAAGTAACGCCTGCTCTACTGATGCACCCGCTCTAGTTGCTTTAAGCATGGCTGACTTGAACGTCTGCACTAATCTTTCCACCTCTCCATTTGACTGAGGATGGAACGGTGGAGCCAAAATGTGCTGTATCCCGCTACTTTTACAAAATTTTTGAAATTCCGCTGATATGAACTGCGGGCCGTTATCGGAGATCAATACTCGTGGGAGGCCTTCTGTTACGAAAACTTTCTTCAAAGCATCTATTGTATGTGGTGCAGTTGTGTGTTGCATGCGCATCACGTACGGATAATTTGACAATGCGTCCACTACTAACAACCACATATGCCCTAAGAAAGGACCCGCAAAATCTACATGTATGCGGTCCCACGGCTCGCAGGGTTGGGGCCATGAGCTTAAATCCGCTCTCGGCGCTGCCTGACTAGTTTGGCATGCTTCGCAATGCTTGCTCATCTCCTCTATATCTTTGGTTATTCCTGGCCAATAACAATAACGGCGGGCTGCTTGCTTTGTCCTGGCTATACCCCAATGACCCTCATGTAAAAGGCGTAATACCTTTGGTCGCAACTTATGCGGAATCACTACCCTAACTCCTTCATCGCTAGCCAGTAATAATACGCCGCCCTTAACCGACAGCCTGTGTTGGAGCTTATACCATTCCGTCAGCGCCCTGGTTCGCCTATGCGCGCTGGACCAACCAGTTTGCACGTGGTACAGCACTTGCCTGAGCTGCGGATCCTTCTTTGTTTCCTTTGCCACTTGATATGACGAGACTGGAAAACCTGATACTGCCTCCTCTTCGGCTTGGTCCAGCTGGAGACAGGCGATGTCCTCAGAGTCAAAAGTTGCATCCGGCCCTTGCGGAAGACGGGATAGTGCATCTGCGTTAGCATGCTGATATGTAGATCTGTAAAGTATCCTGTAACTATAATCAGACAGGAAAAGCGCCCACCTTTGCATCTTACGCGCCGTATTATCTGGGATACGCTTGTGTGGCGAGAACAAAGACACCAACGGCTTATGATCAGTAATGATTATGAACTTTGACCCATACAAGTATTCGTTGAATTTTCTCACGCCGTATACAATTGCTAAAGCTTCTTTTCTATCTGAGAGTAATTCTTCTGGTGAACATTCAACGTTTTTGACACACAAGCAATTGGCCGCTCAACACCCTTAGCATCCTTCTGCGAAAGGACTGCCCCAATACCATATTCTGATGCATCTACAGCTAGTATAGTCGTTCTATCTGGCAAAAAATGTTCCAATTTAACTGCCTGCATTAAATTCTCTTTCAACCTCCGAAATGCCTTGTCACAATCTGCCGACCAATGCCATTTTACGCCTTTCTTACGCAACGCGTTGAGGGGTGCTGCTATTTCCGCCATGTTCTTGATAAATTTGCCATAGTAATTAATCTTCCCCAGAAATGACTGTAGCTGCTGCAAATTAACAGGAACCGGAAGCTGCTGAATCGCCGTTGAGTTTTCTCCGGTTGGCCTGATCCCGAGCTATCCAACACGTGACCTAGATAAGTAATCTGTTCTTTAAAAAAATCACACTTATCCAAGTTAACCCTTAGGCCCCATTCATTTAAAGTCTTTAATAAGAGATTCAAGTTTTGTAGATGTTCCTCCTCCGACTCGCCCGTTACCACTATATCATCTAGGTAGTTGGCGCTGCCCTTCACCTGGGCTGTCAGCGTATGCAGGCAGCGCTGGAAAATAGCCGCAGCTGAAGCGACCCCGAAAGGCAACCGGTTGTATCGGTAAAGCCCGAACGGTGTGTTAATTACCAATAAGTTCGCAGACTCTTCATCTAACGGGATCTGCAGATACGCGTCCCGCAAATCTATTTTTGAAAATCTCTGCCCGCCCGCTAGCTTCTGAAAAAGCTCTTCTGCTCTGGGGATGGGGAACTGCTCTACCATGAGTTGCGCATTAACGGTGCTCTTGAAATCTCCGCACATTCTAATTTTACCGTCTTTCTTTTTTACTATGACTACTGGAGTTGCCCATGCACTAGTACTGACGGGGGTCAAGACGTCCAAATCTACTAACCTGTCGATTTCCTTTTTTACTTTATCTTTCACTGCCAGGGGAACAGGTCGTGCTTTAAAAAATTTAGGGGTGGCATCTTTCTTCAACTGCAAATGCGCCTCAAAAAATTTGCATTTTCCCAATTGCTCCGAAAAAACTTCTGAATTCAAATCTATCACATTCTTTACCTCCTTTGGAAGGGCGCTAGTCTGAATGACAAACGCGTCCTGAACCGTAAATCCAAAAATTGTGAAAACATCCATTCCTAGAATGTTAACCGCATCACGACTGTCCACAACCACCAGTGTTACTTGTCTTTCCATCGCTTTGTATTTCGCTAGCAGGCTTATCTTACCTTTCGTCTTGATTCTCTGTCTAGCATATCCATAAAAAACTGTGTTCAGCGAGGCGCAAGGCGGAGAACCCAGCTGCTCATAAGTAGTCATGCTTATTAGAGTTGCTGCTGCACCTGTATCCACCTGGAATAATACAGATTTACCACCTATTTCCAAGTTTACAAACAATTTACTTTTGTCATCACACTGCATAACTGAATAAATACAATCACCATCCCCTTCATCGATGCCTCTTTCTTGCCGCTGGCTTTCGGCATAACCACTGCTGCGTCCTTCTCTGACGTGCCCGCTCACCTCATCGATGTCCATTTCTTGTCGTCTGTTTTCAGCAGAACCACTGTTGCACACTTCTCTAATATGCCCTTTCTTACCGCACTTGTAGCACTCCGCTCTGAGGAATCTGCAAACCTTCCTGTCGTGACTAATAAAACACTGTCTACAAGACTTCAATAGCTTGCCTCTGCTGGTGGAAGGACTTTTCTTCTCCTGCTGCTTCCTGCTTCGTGGCTTGGCTACCCAATTTTCCTCCTGTACACTCATTTCCTCTACATCTCTTGCTGCTCTATCGCCTAACGTCATCTGATGCGCCGTATGCTTCGTTACCTCATACGATGTTGCTAATTTTAAGGCGTCTTCCAAAGACGGGTTGTTTTGTTGCAATAATGCCCACCGAACTTCTTTTTCCGGCGTATGCATTACCAACATGTCCCGTATCAATGACTCCGCATACGATTTCTCTGTGTTGCATTCAAACGCACAACGCTTCGCCAAACCCTTCAACTCCGTCGCCCAATCGGCATGCGTTTGGCCTGGCTTCATTCTGGATGAATAAAACTTGTAGCGTGCCGCCACTAAATGCGTCTCCCTCGAAAAATGAGCTAGCAGCCGCTGTTTAAGTATATCGTATGACACCTGCGAAATCTCTTCTTCCTTGCTTAACTTACGTAACAACCTATTTAACGGTGCGCCGATTGTGGCCAGAAAAAATGCTCTTTTACGAGATTCCTCTTTAATATCATAGCATAACAAATGTTGCTCCAATCTGGCCACATATTCTTCGCAGGTTTCCTCTGCTGCATCGTAAGTTGCGAACGGCGGGGCTGGGCTGCTCGGTCGTGAGGAAATTGCCGCTTGCTGCAATGTCTGCACCATCATCGCCATCTGCTGCTGCTGTTGCTGCTGTAGACACGCCATCAGTTGTGAAAATTGTTCCGCGTTCATTCTCCTTTTTACTCGTCGCCACTGTTATAACTCAAAAACACTCACTTTCCATAAGAATATTTATTTACAAAAATCTGGGCCAACTCGGCCGCTATGTACAGTTACCACAAAACTTCATATACAAAAAACAATATGCCATCTGGCTGAAACCACGCCGAGCGCTCTACTGCCGGTGATCCTCCGTCGGCGTCCTTTTATTTGGGCCAGCTCCCGCGCAAGGCTTCCCGCGGCTTCCCCTGATTGGCCGGTTCACCAGTGCGCGGAGCCCAGGTAACAGGCGTGGCTGGTTTCTGAGCACACCCTTGGCGCGCTTGACGAAGCTCAGCGCGCCTGATGCCGACGCTCTGTGCTGCGCGCTGCCGGAGGCGGGAACATGCTGCCGGCGCTCTTTGCCGCGCAGTTAGCGCGGCAACTTTGAACTGCCGTCCGCATACTACATCAGCGACCGCCGTCATCGGTACCGCTGCTGCCACAATCACCGAGACAACTATCACCAGACCCTCCGATGCCCCTCGACTAAGTTCATCACCTCCGCCACATTTGTCACCATCAGCGCCGTCGCGGTCGCCGTCACCGCCGCCGCAGTCGCCATCACCGCACCCGTCACCACAAACACCTCCGCCATCCCCACCGCCCCCATCACCGCCGCCACTACCTACTTCGCCACCGCCCCCACTCCCTATCACCCTCCGCCAGCACGGCTCTATTCTGTCGGCGCCGTCCATTGAGAGGCGGTGCGCTGCGCGGCGCGGCGCGTCGTTTGTCAACGCGCGGCGATCGCTGCCCGATGCACCTCGCGCCGCGCGCCGCCACCTGGCGCCGCCGCCCTGGCGACAATGGGGAACGACGCTGACAGGAATGAAATACGCACGGGGCCGCCGGGAGCGGCGGTGGCGGCCGGACAAGTACTGTTGGGGTGCTTAACGCTGCCAGTGCAACAAAATATTCCACAGAAATGAGCAAATACTCATTTAGCAAAGTCTCTCAAATAATATTAAAGAAAGACACATTTGTACGAAATTTATAAAACATCAACTTTCTTTAATATTCTTGGAGTGTGTCATCAACGCACATAACGCATAGAGTTTTGAAATATATTTGTTTAGAGAGCACGGAAACTAGAATTTACCTCCACTGTTCATTGATTGAAAAATATTTCTTCGCTGTACGCGTACGGCGAAGTTTATTTCTACATATGCGTTCCGCAAAGAAGCCATCACCTTAAAAAAAGGGTATTGCAAAGAAAACAAAACGTTCAGGCGATGTGAATCAACAGGGTCGCCGCCTTCCACATTCAGAATTATCCCAAAAGTATTTACTTTTACGTTTCCATGAATTCACGCTACAAAAATATGTACGCAACTCCTACGAAAGTGTCTTTGGCGTACTCACTCAAAGTGCCGAATGCGGCTCTGATCGTCGCCTCATCCTCTCTGTACTATTTACATAAATAATTACCGTCGCTTGGATTATGCTGCTTTAGTATCTCTCTTGGTTATTCCAAAATTCATGGTTTTATTTTCCGAGATAGGGAACAAGAATTTTTGTCAATGACTGGGCTCCCGTTATTTGACATAAAGGCAAAATCTTCTTTGGTGATTTTAGAAATGTGAACGAACAGATAAACAGGAGTATGCGAGTGATTTTAATACACCGGTATCACGCTTTTTTTCTGACAAGAATCACTGCCATTGTGGTAGCATTTGGGCTGTGGGAGCGACGGGCGCCGCGAGGAGCACGACTCCCCGAGTCATTGCCGGGCGATCCGTCAGCGCGCGCCCCCGCGCCGGGAAGGGTGTGACGTCGTCATGAGATGATGAAGAACACAGACACGGAGTTTAATGTACATATTTATTTACAATAGTTCATTACACTATGTACACTCCTAAGGAACGCTGCTCTCCACAGCACACCGACTCCTGAGACGAGCAGCCTCAGTAGCTGCCAAGAGAACCCCAGCTCGTTACACTAGCGCCGCCCCTGGTCTCTTGTCCCGTGGCGAAAAGCCACGCCTCGCAAGACGTTGCTCGCGATCACCTCCGCACATCGCTATGGTCAACCTCGACTGCCCAGGAAGCTTATTCCACCCGCCTCCCTTGCGAGGCATCACGTGACCGACCTCCCACGCACAAAGCGTCATTTCCTCTCGAGATTTGGGCCGGCTGCAGATGGAGCCTGCCGTCCATCTGCAGTCGATTTCTGTCGTCACACATCACTTGTGCGAACGGACAGCTGCCTTCTCAGACACGCCCCCAGCGGAGAGACCCTCGAGAGACCCCGGGGGTCCGTCCGGTCGGGCGCGACACGAGAGGACCAACCCCTCCCCCTCGCACGACTTGTGCGGTCGGTCGCGCCCAGTGCTATGACGCTACAAGGGAAAGGCCTCTCGCGGCGGACGCCAGCAGCCGCGCCGCAGCGGGGATTTGCTCGAGCGCCCCGGCGCGCCGTTGCGCCCTATTTAGTCAGCCTCCCCCGCAAGGGAGGCACTTCCTTTTGCAGGCCGACACTTCATTTTCATGCATCAACACCCCTTGTTTCTTTTTTTTATTTTTTCATACAAAAAGCTTTTATTGTATATAGATATAGTTGAGAATCTCAAGAATTCATTGAACGATATGGATGTGACACTAGTTTAACATTTCCACTTTTCTAATACGTAAGGTGTGTACATCCGATCACAATATAAATATTGAAAATAACGTCCCTGACAAGATACGAATGTTTTAAAAAATATCAGTGTTAACTGCCGGAAGTATTCCTTTAGAATAATTGTAGTAAAATACCAACATCATGCGGAGGTTCATGTCAATACCGTGCAGAGTAGTACCACACAAGACAAAACTCGTAGCCCATTTAAAATAAATACCCTTTATTAAATCCTGAATACAAAAATCACAAACGTTCTATTCTCTTAAAGCTCTTTTACACTACTTGAAAATAAGTTTAAATAATAAATAATTAAACTCACTATGGACGATAGTAAATCTGAAAGAAAAATAAACTTTTCTGGTCTGTATTGAATGATGAAGACATTCAGTTCATTATTCGCAAACACTCTGCAATACAAAAATCTGTTCTAAGGAATGTTACTTCAATACGACACTTTTCAAACCAGACTCACAGTACACAGGTTTTGCGAGAAAACGTCTTGGAAAGGTTCAACGCATCATAGTTTGTAACTCTGACGTCTACACCGGGCAATAGCAGCAACTTTTCCTTATCTCTGACAACTTCCCCATACCCTGTTATTCAACACAGGGCCACCGTCATTTCCAGATCCATTTTCTAGGTCACTGCCAGTAGACAAAGCTCCAGGGAACGTCCCGACTCGCTTCGTAGCACCAGGAAATAATCTACCCACACGACGAGGCACCATATCCCCGCCGTCTTTCTTCCGGCCTTCCCCACAAAACCCTCAAGCGTCTCGAACGGTCGGCGGGGGGAGGGGGGAATACTCGCGTTTCGTTTCAGACGTTCCGGACAGGTTCCTCGTGCCGCGTAAGACGGCCGCCTTCGGTAAATACTGTCGGGTCCGCGGGCGGCCACAGGGGCCCAAGGGGCGGGGCACGAGGGGCCGAGCAGCGGAAGCGCCTCCGGGGACGCAAGGAAGCGCCCCGCCCCGCCACGCCACGCCACGCAGCACAGCGGAGCCAAACAACACGGAAACCCCGCACACCGACATTAGGAGGAGACATCAACCTCTGCACCGCAGGACCCCTTTTAACTTCATCATCATTATCATTATTATAATTGTTATTATTATTATTATCATTGTTGTTATTATCATTGTTATTATTCTTATCATTGTTATTGTTATTATAATTTTTATCATTATTGTTTCGCAAATCTGTCACCATGGGGCAACGCCATACATGCGCTCAGACTTGATTATCGGGGTAGGTGCCCGTTAGAGTGATATCAGCATTTTAATGCTGATTCCATCTTTATACTCCAGGGTTGTCAGTCCTGAGTTATGGGATAAAATGATGATGATGATGAATGATGAAATAGACACAAACAAATATACAGAGACACACACAACACGACCATGCCCAGGCTGGTCTCGAACCCGCGAATCTTTGGTCCAAGACCGTGACTGCATTACTTCTTTGCGATCGCGGCCATCAGATCGGCCATTATTATCCGGTTTTCTTAGGGGTGTGGGACCAACATTGACAACCACGTACTTGGTTACAGCTCATAGTATATTCATCACGGCGCGAACTATTCGGCATGCTTCCAAGATGACAGATTTTTGAGATTGAAGGATTATTGAAATAGGGTTTAGTTGTAATTTTTCTATGTACTTTTTCAAGTTTCTATTGACCAGACCAGTTCCTATGATGACAAATGGTATAACCTCAACAGAATTAAGACGATATATCTCTTTGTATTCTACGGCTGAGGTGCCGCAACAATGGGATGAGGCCTTATGACGATCCTCGGCGCAAAGATGGCAATGAAGACGCGACAGAAAAGGAAGGAAATCGCGCGATTCACGGCGAGTATTCTAGGTTACTCTCCGGCATTCATCAGAAAAGAATTACAGAAACTACTGAAAACACTTCTCAGAACACTCGCCTGGTGAATACAATTCGGAGAGGCCCCGTAAACTCACCGATGTGAAACTATCGAGTAAATGTGTGGCACCTTGCCAGGATAACACCCGCAACCTCCCAATAACTCTCCAACGTAAGAAATTGCATTTACACTCGCCTCTATTAGTCTTGAATATATCCCATTTCACATCCATTAATACCCCCTCCCATTTATACCCCTTCCCACAAAAAGCTAATATCTGTTTACTCAGGTGTCCCAATCCCAAGCACAACGACCATCGCCGATTCTCGTTCACTCTTGAAGATCTAGTTCTTTCTCCAGTTCTTTATGATGATCCCAGTTCATAAGACTCATGGTTTAACTGAAATGATTAAAGAAAAGACAATTAAGAACATAAACGGGAATGATGACGGAGCAAAGGAATGTGAGGCAGGGAGTACGGAAGAATCTCTGAAGACCTACCAGAAAACACTGCTTTAATAAAATAAAATTTAAAACACAGCTCATAAAATACAGAGGCTGTGGATTTGAACCAGGGTTGCAGCGGTGAACGACCAGCGATCTAACCACTACACAACGTGTTACCGGTTACTTGTCAAGGAGCACGACAACTTTAAGTAGATTAAAAATCAGCATTTTTTCTCCATCCCGAGCAATGACGCATTTAAGGCGAAAGTTTTTGCACGCTATATGCCTACTTCTATGGCAGCGAAAATTCGCCCCTCACAAAAAACGCAAAATGAGATTGCAGAGTGCTGAAATGCGATTCCTGAGATCAATTGCAGTATACACATTGATAGATAGGGAACGAAATACTGATTTTCGAAAGGAATTTAACATATCCGGTTGGCTAAATGGAATGGAAAAATATGTGAATTCTTGGATCAACATATTATGAGAATGGATGAAGACAGGCTGCCGAGGCGATCCCATCATACAACAAGGAGGGGTAACAGGAGAAATCCTAACTACCTGCAGAGAAGAAGAAGAAGTAGAAGAAGAAGAAGCAGCTTCTGCGCGCTGTTTGTGTCCCCCGGCGCCGGGCAGCTGAGCGGACGCGTGGCGTCGCGTCGCGACGGCCGCTTCTCCGCCCCTCCTCCCTCGGGGCCGCGCCCGCCGTAAGCATATGTGAGGCGAACGTCGTAAACAACGCGTCCTGACAGGTAGGAGGGCGGAGGAGTTGCTGCACAGATTGCAGGGGATCCGACTACCCCTCCCCCCCAAAAAAAAGCAAGTACACGAGACGGACTTTTTTTATTGCGAAACCCAAGACAATAAAACGCTAAAAGTCACGTATAATAAAGTTAAGATATAACCGTAAGAACACCAAATAATGTTTCACAAACTGCTTGAAATACAATTCGCTCTCCAGTGTTTCCCTCACGCCACTGCTACTTCTCGTCATTCACCAGACAAGATGGTTAACAAACTGAAATATAATGGATTAATTAGTGGCAGCAGAAGTCTCGTCCATAATCCATAATAAAAGAAGAATATGAAACATTCAAACCACAAATAAAAAACACAACTTAGCGTATATCACACTTGAAGAACTGCGCAGTTAACCAGCTTTTATCTGTGATCCACGTTACGTGGATGTTGTTGACATCACTGAAGATAGAAAATAATCCTCGAAATCTTACTTTGGGGTTAATATTTTAACACATCTATTAAAACGTTTAATTTTATTCGTGGTTTGATTCTTTCTCATTATTCATTAATTTCAACTAAAGTACTTTGTAACTTTCTTGGCATCTATGTGATATTACGTCGTTCACCAATGAAATTTTCAGATTTTGAATGACATCATTCCTTACATTAATGTATCTTGGTTGGAACTTTTGCATCAATGAAACTACGTATCTTATACAATGCCAATCAAACAACTCGTTAGCATTTTAAACGACGTATGAGTGTGCTTTCCTATTCAAAGACGAGAATCTTCCATTTGACGAGTGTAATTGACACGGAACATTTAAAATAAATAATACCACCCTAAATTGGTTCACCGGGAACACAAAAATTCTTAGAAAACCATACACTCCGTGAGAGTTTCAAAAGGCTCCCAATGCCTGCCCCCACGTGGCAGCACGCGCCCGCCGTGGCCGCAGCGCACACAAGGGCGCGCCCGCGTGCCAGGGGCCGGGCGCGCGAGCGCGGCCCGTCGTTATCGTAATGCCGCCGGCCTCATTTCCGCGAATCCCTTTCAATCAGGCGCCGCTTCCTGCGCGTCTCGTTAGCCGGCAAGAAGGCGCGGCGCGGCGCGGCGGCAGTCCGCTAACGGGATTATCGGCGCCCTAACGACCGCGAGGACGCACGGCCGCACCCACCCGTGCTCCCCCACCCCCGCCCCCGCCCGCTCGCGGTGCAGCCCGCTCCACCGCAGGGGGATGCCCCGCGATAAAAGAGGGGAGTCAATCGAGCGAAATACCGCGCGGCGGTAGACGGTCAAAAGTAACAACGAACAGTTTAAGGCAACGAAGGCGAACCAAATTCATACTGATCAGAACGTACTGACAGTTGACATGGAAGAAGGGAAACTCAACACAACGAAAATCAGTTACGAAAAGTTTAGTACTGAGTGATTCAGCATTTTGTATTACGAGGGAAACTAATATATTGCTGTATTTTTTCTAACTTCTACGGTTTCTATTTTTAAACCCGATAGTAAATTTCATGAAAAACACAAGAAAAGGTCCAATGGAGGAAAATGTGGCGTCGTACATGAAAAAACGAAGGGTAATAGTGAGAGTCAAATTACTAGAACATATCGACAGGTATGTCACGAGAGCAGCAAGTATTCGGAAACAAGTGTTTTAATCAAGTACACTAATCATTCAGCGCTTAAAGTACAGGAGAAGCTGATCATTGTGTGGGCTACATTTTTTAATCGAAAATTCAAATTCTATCATTAGACACGCAACTAAATTTAATCTTTTTTTAAACAATGCGGGGCCAACGGAGAGAAATGCCACGAAGCCAAAATTTTCCACAAAACCAGAATACCCTGTGAAGTATTTGACAGCGATAATGATTTTTTTTAGTCGGAAGGGCGAATTTGCAATTCGGGCGAAAAGTTCTTGACTGCCTTCAGATAGCCTTTCCCCCCGAGCCAGGAGTCGCCATGCGCTCCCACTCACTCGCGTATCTGCGGTGGCCCTTGCAAATCCGCGCGAGGCGGCGAGGCATGTGTCCGGGCGCCGGCGCCGGCGCAGGGGACGCCGCCGAGATAGGGCGCACGAGGAGGGCTCCCGGCGGACACCCCGATGGGCCACCCGCACGCCACCCTCCTCTCACACCTCGGGCGCCTGCTGCCGCCTCTTCGGACGCCCGCACTCACCTTTCCTTCCCCACACACGTCGTTTTCTGCCCCCGCTCACTGCCCGCGCTTGCCACCAAGCACGCCCCATCTGACCCCCCCCCACACACACACACACGCACAACCGCATCTACATTCGGCATCCCCTGCACTCATCACCCACTATAGCTCGCTGGTTCTCTCGGCCTTACACCCTTTTTCCACCACCTCATGTACCACACCCCTTTAAATTTCCACTGCCCCACGGCCTAAGCTCTTCTTCCCGCCCCCCTCCTCCCGTGCCCTACATTCCCTCCTCACCTCGGCTGCCTTATCCGAGCCCCCCCCCCTCTGCCCCATGCTACCACCGACAGTTTAAGCACAATCGCCGACCCCGCCGGGGATGACAAGCCTATCAGATGGTCAGAGAAGAATTTAGGAGAGGTTCCACCTGCTCTGTGGAAAGGGCTCACAGGACATGGGCGACTGTCAGAGGGCAAAGGAGGGCATGCGAGTCGGCACGAGGGCGAGCGCTGCGCCTGGCAGATGGGGACGCGGGCGGCGGCGGCGGCGAGCGCCTCTTGCTCTGTTATGCAGATGCGTGCGATTAGAGCGGGCGCGGGCGGGGCGCGGGCGGGGCGCGGGCGGGGCGCGGGCGGGGCGCGGGCGGGGCGCGGGCGCGGGCGGGGCGCGGGCGGGGCGCGGGCGGGCACGGGCGGGGCGGGGGCGGGGCGTAGCGGGGGCGGGGGAGTGGCGGGGGCGGGGCGGGGCGGGGGCTGGGCGGGGCGGGGGCTGGGCGGGGCGGGGGCGGGGCTGGGCGGGGCGGGGCTGGGCGGGGCGGGGCTGGGCGGGGCCTGGGTGGGGCGGGGCGGGGCGGGGGCGGCGGGGCGGGGGCGGGGGCGGGGGCGGGTGGGGCGGGGGCGGGTGGGGCGGGGGCGGGGGCGGAGGCGCGTGGGCGCCGTGACCGCGCCGCAGATGGCGCCGCGCGATGGCGGCCGAGGTGGCGTGACGGGCGCTCGCTTGCACTCGGCCGCGAGAAGGCCGCTCGCGGGGAGGAGCCAAGGTGAGATTGGACTCTTTCACGGCAACTTACAGCTCCCCGCCCGCGACGTACATTTGGACTACGAAAACCACTAGCAAATCTTAACGTCAATTCATAATCTTCAAGCGAAAGAACAGACTAATAAACAAGGATAGTAGGAATTTGTATCTCTTCTCTCTACTAACAACTCTATGAAAGTTTCAAGAAGTCGAATAAGAAAATCATCTTATAACTACTACTTTCTTTTTAAATTTTTAGTTCAGAATTACTACTTATTCTAAGCACTGCAATAAAAACATTATTTGTAACATTGTTAGGAAGTAGTATTAAAGTATTTTATTTTTTATTTATTTTATTTATTTACGTCAAAAACAGTTTAAAAACTGCGTATGACGAGCTATGGGGAGAAGTGAATTTTGTGCACCTTTTCATAATTCTGTGGTCTCTATCCTAAACCATATTCTAGTCGAATTTTGAATACAGAAAAGAGAGTTTTTTTCGAGTTTTGTTGACAAAATATTCGCTCCTATATAATAAAATATATTTTCATGAAAGAATAATACATTTTGCCGCGATAATATGAAAAACGATAATTTGAATAACTATATTTCCCACTGAATTTCAGAAGACGTGCACAAATAATGAAGTTACATTAAATAATGAAGTATTTGATTGCATTCAAGAAAATATTTTATGAAACTTCGCATTACGTAATGACAGCCGAATGTAAAGACAATAATCTCGAGCGAAACTAAAACAAAACTCAAAATATACATATAACGTAGATCCAAAATAAATTCCCCCTATTTCTATTTTTTAATTAATTATCGCATCAGGGAAATAACTTAATACTCTCATCACCACGATGGTTCCCAGGAGAGAACAAACGCGATAAAACTGGAGATAGGTTTTAGGGAACACTTCATAGTTGCCACCTGCTACATTAAACAGCTTCGACGTCAATGTCACCTATCACTTACTAAGTGCAGCTGGGAAACTGCAGGTGCTGATTGTCGTTGTTTTTTACCAAGGGCGTGTATATATGCATACACTTGATTAGTGTCCATTGTGAATAACTTTGGTGGTCATCACATACTACATGCAATTGCAATGGAACATCATCGAACAGCTTGAGTGCTTAAGTATATGTAAAAATACATACCATCATTACAATTAGTATTCAGTTTCCTGTTTAGAGAGCAGGACCATGCCTATCACACTCGATTTTTCTCAATAAATGTCCGTAACAATATTACATCAAAGATGATTAATGTAGATTCACTCATCCATCCATCCATAGGAGACAAATATATTGTTACGAAATAAGACGTAACTTGAACGAGATTTCGTTTGACGATGCCAATGCTTTCACCAGAAAAACGTGGTGGAATTACTTGAAAAGGACCTGCATAAAAAGCGAATTAAAATCGTGCGTGCTAATGAAACTGGAACATGCAAATGTGCTACAGATGCACGAAGATAAAGGATGGGTGTTACGTGGCAACATCTAAGACCAACTGAACGTGCATTAACGCATAATAGTGAACCCTTCGGGCTTCTTGGTTTCTTCGCATAATTCTTCAAAACGTACCAGACAGAAAAGTCTGGTTTACTTAATTCTCTTGAATTCGTAATATATTTGTGTAAAAATACACCGTTATTTAAATCTCAGATATTCACACTTTCAATTTTCGCCTCACGCAATAATTTATGTGAATATCTGAGTTACACACACGCGGCGTTTCTCGTGCAACAAATTGCCAAAGCTGATTCCTATTACCTTCCACACATAAAACTGATATTCACAGGAGATATTTTCTTGCAGTTGCAAACTCGCATTTGACGACAACCATGGAATCTTATTGAATCGGCCACCAAGCGATCACATTCGATTTTATTTCATTTTCCGAAGTATAATAATAATTAAAGCTTCGTAAAGTGATGAACTTGGAGTCATGAGCTCAACTATCTGTAGAAACTATTGTAAATGATAAATAAACAACAATAAATACTTTAATTACCTACTGCCAAAAGAGCAACATCGACTAAAAAACATATTCACTCTTCTCAACCACAGAGGCCGATGTTATACACTGAAAAATGTCTGTATCAAACGAATGTCTACAGCTTTGCCACCCTGATTCACGAGCTTTCGCAGCAGCAGAGGATGGATGAAAGAAACCTCCCATACGCGCGCAGCCATGCGCGAAGGCTAGCCAAGCCGGTCGCAGGGGCACCTGCAGAAACGCAGGCTCTCGGGCGGGCGGGCGGCGGCGGCTCAGCGGAATGCAGAGCGAAGGCGCGGGCTCGTAAATTTCGCCCAGACTAGGGTGGGATTTGTAGGTTCCCATATCTGGGTGGCCGGTCTCTCCCGAATTAGAAATCCCGGGGAAGGAAAAAGAGGTCGGAGAATTTGTGCAGGAAAGAGGAAACTTTCCTTCTTCAAGGCTTCCTCCATGCCTAATAATTACTTTCTTCGGGTTCGAAAATAAATTTTTCAATTTATGGCACAGGGCATTCTCAATTTCCTTCGTATTTTCTCCATGTCGCAATCTCTTTCCTTCTACAGCTGCGTAGAGAAACCATGTAAAAAGTTTTTTTTTATAGAGTCCGTGAACTCTTTAAAGGGAACTGTCAATAGCACTGTGGAGTGTAGAACTTGAAGACACTTATAGAAAGTAGTAAAAAAACTGTTACCTAGAGTCTAGCAAATGTACGAATATCGACTGACAAGACGCAGAAAATGAGATCGATTTGATGTTTATACCTTTTCTTTAACCACATGACTTAAGTTTAAACTAGTGGTGCTCGAACAGCACATACTTTCCCGTATTATTGGAAGCAGCTATGTAGAATTGAAATATTGCACTTTCTGCCCTACTAACATCTTAGCTATTATTTGAATACGTCCAATTAAAACCAAGAAGCGATCAACCACGGTGTAAGATATATAGGTCTATTAACTACCCGTCTTTCGGACAAATTTTCTGAAGCCAGTTTAAGGCTAGTTCCTCGCTTGTCCGTATGGTGCGCACGATCGATTTGGGTCGCGGTGTAAGATATATATCTTAAAACAACATCTGAAACTGTGGCTATTACACATTATACGATCAATCATGACATTGCCCAAATGAGACCCAAAGATCGCAGCACTTATATGCGAGAACTGTGAGAACTAGCCTCACATTAGCTTCAGTTATTGACAGGGAGTGAACACACGTATATATCTTACAAAGTGCGAACAACTCACCATTTCCATCGCAGGGTTGTCAAAACTATGTGAATTCTACAACTGCATAAAAATATAATACAAAAGTTTTGTAAACATGTATTGGAAAAAGAAGTCTCATACCATACAAATTTATCAAGTCACAATAATGACAAATAATTCACAGAAATTCACGAAAGCGGAACGGAATTCAATGGCTGCATTCCTGCATTGTCGATACTTCCTTGATGAAAAGACCTAGCAATTTTTATTTCCAATATTTGAAAAGAAATACTTTCTTTAAAGATTAATGTGTACATGTATAACAACAGGTCGAATGTAAAAACGAACAAAGAAATAATATACAAAATTACAAATTCTAATTTACGACGCATCCGGCTGTCTGAAGCGCAGTAAATTTTGCAGTGGGCTATTATGTTTGTCACGAAATTATAGAAAAACTACTCGTATTTTCAACAAATTAAGCATGACTTTCTTTGAAGAAGTAGATTTGATAAATATTGAGAAAACCAACTGCCATCTATCGCCGCCCAAAGTGAATTGTTTTGACATTTTTCTAAATTTTCGGTTTCCTAATGGTAGATCGGAAGTATCAATTTTAGAATATTAAAAAACCAAAACATCGTCCTAAATGGCACTTAAAACAAATTGTAACCCTTTTTAAGAAAATTTAAGTGCAACGAGCAATACGAAATTTGAACCTTTTTTTCACAGAATATGTTTGAGTTTTCAAAAAAACTTAATTTGAAGTCATTTGAAGCACTTACATTCATAAATATAATAATGTTTGTAAATTGCTGGTAATATGCATATTAAAGTTTTGAGAAACGTTCCCAAAAAAATTACATTTGTGTAATTTTTGAAAAAGCAAAATAATATACCAAATGCACTTTACGTCATATTAAAGAGTGCAATTAGCACTATCCGCTCCAAAAGTTTGAAGAAAAACATTTATGAGAAATGGCGTTTGAGCGTTTCTGAAAATGCGGAATTTTGAGCTAGTTTTCACAGAAAACGGTTGAGTTCTCGAGAAACTTTACTTGACATTATTTAAAACTCATGTACTCCTTAATATAATAATGTCAACAAATCAAGGCTAATGTAAATATTAACGATGTGAGAGGCAAGTTAAAAAAATTACATTTTTGCAATTTTTGAAAAAACAAAAGAATATAGCAATATGGCATTTATGTCATCTCTTAGAGTACATTTTGTACTATCCCTACCAAATGTTTAATGAAAAAAGTTTGAGCTGTATTTGAGAAAAATCTTGTTTTTTGTATTTTGTTTAAAATTGCACATATTGCACGCAATATTGTGCAAACACTAATAAAATTTTCAAAAAATGTACCTGACCTTAATGTACATGACCTTAAACAAAGAACTCACTTTGGAAAAAAATTTTATTTGGAGGAAAAATCTCTAATTTTGCAGTTGTGGGAAGAGGCAGAAAAAATTCGAACTTTTACAATTTTCGAAAATTCAGAGATAACCGTGAAAATGGGACCAATGCCACCTTTATAAGTGTATGTTACTCTATTCTTAGAAGAAATTTAAAGAAAAAATTGGAGCCGTGTTCAGGAAAATTTTGAAAATGGGCGGGGGATTTCATGTCCGGGGGGTACTTTACATGAAGCCCCCGGACATTTTCAAAATTTCCTCAAAAACGGCTCCAAATTTTGTGTTCTTTAATATTCTAAAATTAATAATTCCTTTCTACCAATAGGAAACCGAACAAATAAGAAAATGACAAAAAATGTACTTTTGGAGGTGATAGATGGCAGCTGGCAAGAATGAGTATGTGGCAATTCCAAATATCTAGCGAAGACCGGAAATCGAAAACTCATACGAGAAAGTCTGTGCCATTCCGTAGCACCATTAGTTTGTTATTAGAGCCCGGGAATTAATTTTTTCCTACCGAAAATCCACCGTTTTTCGCGCTGCATTACGTAACTTTCCCTATACTAGGTATATTACTCCGCATATACGTACGTGTACGGGAAAATAAAAGGAGGATAAAACCAATTGCTGAAAATGATGTCTATGAAGGAAGAATCAACAGGTCGTGCTAGAGAATGGCACAATTTTCCCCCTATTATTATTTTTCTATTTCCTTTGGTCTCTGCTAGCTATTAGGACTTTCCACATTATCTTGCCAGCTGACATCTACCACCGCCCAAAGTACATTTTTTTGACATTTTATTAATTTTTAGGTTTCCTATAATAGAACGAAATATTATTTTAAGAATATTAAAGTAAGCCGTCGTCCTAAATGGCAATTTTCTGTGTCTTGTCTGTGCCATTCTGTAGCACCAGTAGTTCGTTATCACAGTCCCTCGGCAACGAATTTTATTGTGCCGAAAATTCGCCGTTTTTTCGCGCAACAATACATAACTTTCCTTATACTACGTATATTACTCCGTATATACGTATGTATACGAGAAAGGAAAAATGGAATTCAGTACAGTGTTCATAAAATTAATGCTGTTGTATAGTTGCTTTATACCTTTGCCCGACTGACTACGCAAAACAATCAAGATGAGGCAATAGACTGCTATTCAGGTGGGTCATCGTGGGGTCCATTTCAATCGCACTGTACATCTCAATTACTAAAACCAATATAGTGACGACCTTCTATCCGGATATTCCCCAAACGATAATCACAACGGTAACGACAACGGCAATGACAACTCAGCTTATTATTGCAGCTTAAAGCAAAACGGCCGGCACTAGCACCGCGCTGATATCTTCTTGATGCTGATTACTAACACCATTTCCATGCATTTGTAGAGGTGCTTATCTCCTAAGAGATTGCACTCTTAATGTGCACTGCTTCAGATAGGGTTGACGAAGCGCGTTTCGTTAGCTTATCAAGACATTTATCAAAACAGCAACTTGTGAATATAATATATTTCGCATACGATGAAACCGACTCTCGATAATTTGCGAAGACGTATCCATTTCATCTTCGGCTCCTCTCATCTCTTCATACTATGGCCTTGGTTTTACGTTTTGCTGCTCGTTCTTGATTACTTCACTTTATTCTTTACAAACCCAATCTGCAGTTTTTCAATTTCATCACGTTACCTCGTCTTCATAAGTTTCTTTCAAATGAATAAATCGCCTGCGACTTTCATTTCGAAGTCTAATCAAAATCCCAGCCCATCATTCTGTTCCAATCCTCCTCCATAAACAAGACATTCATAATGGTAACTTTCGGTTGTTTTTTTTTTCAATACCTACTGCACGTCCAAGGTATTTCTTCGGCGAAAGTTCCAAATATTGCCCTCCAATCTTTTTTTTTTTTTGACGTTCTTTTCTTCTCCGACAGCTTCAGAACTTTCATTATTGCCTGTCCAATGCTGTGAATCAGTGTTACTCTTCATTACTGCGATGATTGAATGAGCAATGGGTGAAGATGAAATTATACACGGCCACACACCACCAGTCTTTGTGGCGTGGCTGTGACGCCCCACCGTCACCTGCCTGCTAATCCCGCCCCGTCCACATCCTCCCACCATCTTGAGCGTCATCTCCACACTCCTTCCTCAGCCGTCCTCAGCAGGCGGTGCCTTGCCCAAGCGCCGTGACAGACGGAGCCGGCCAAATGCGAAGGGCATCGGGGGCGAAGGCGGATCGTGAAGCGGGGAACCTGGCGGGGGATGAGAACGCCGCTGGGCAATGTGGGGTGGATGGAGCGGGTTTACGCGAGGGCGGAGGGCGTCGAGAGTGGTCATGGTGGCGGGGTGCGGCGCGCAGGAGAGCACGGGGCGGGAAGGAAGAAGGCGGAAATGCCGGGTGGAGCTGCGGCGGAGGTGATGCGAAGCGCGCAGGCGTAAAACCGGGTCGGAAAGGGAGGAGGGAATAGAAAGGGGGCGAGGCCGGGTGGGTAAGTAAGCGCGAGGTGGGTGGGTGGGATGGAGTGATCTACACGGCGGCGGCGAGATGCGGACCACGGGACAGAAGTGCGTATTGAAAACGTCAGACGGTGCGTAGGTGATTGATAGTGATTCCGGGCGCGTCAACTACTAAGGTCATTAGTCCCGTGAACGTAGTGTATGTGTTTGCTCGGGAGGTGGCGGTGATCTTCCCCCGCTGGATGACGAGATCCGGCGTAGACCTACCGTCGGCTAAACGGGGTTTCCCCAACCAGGTATCTCCCACCAGCGGAGCACCGCCCCATTCGGGAGATGCTCTAATATCACGTGGAGTGGACACGACGACGGAGCGGGCGTACTGCATTCCGAAGATGGCGCCCGGTACTTCGTGAGGGGTGAGTGGTGTGAAGTGTGGGGTGCAGGGCGCGAGGCGTGAGGCACGGGGCGCAAGACAGAGGGCGCCGTGAGCGGGACGCGTGGGTTGATCGCGGGAGTGAAGCTCGGGTTGCGCGGCGCGGGGGGGGGGGGGGGGGGGGCGGGGGGCGAGGGGCGGGGGGCGGGCTTCGCGTCACGGAGCAGGGGGCGTGGCGGTGAGCCATCGGAAACCCTCGCCTCGCTTTGCAGCTCCCTTCTCCGCCCGCAGACAGCTCTCCGAAGAGGCGGCCCGTTGGACGTCGCATTACCGCGCGGTCGAAAGCAATCAGATTATCTAGCGTCTGACAGAAGCAGACCGATGCCTGTCGTGTTATCAAGACTTTTTTGCGCGAAACACGAACGGCGCACGCGATGTAAATGCAATCGCTGGCACAATTAAAAATCAATTACGGCGACAAATGCGCTGCCGCTTGCGATGTGCCCCGGCGCGCGAGGGCGTGCGACCGACTGCACCGCTGCGCTCAACAACGGACTTGTGAAAGAATGCACTTTAACGCCTCAAAGCGTACTGGAACAAAAAGTTCTGCGTACAGCACTTGAAATAATTTTCCGTAGTAAGTTCATTTTACAAAACGTATAAAGCTACTCAAAAAAATATGAAACAAATATTGAGTTTTAGTAAAATATACCTGACAATTATTTCTCATTCTTATCAGAAGCTCGACAACGAAGAGTACGTGTATTTCAAAAGTGAGCATTCTGTGACCCTTTAGCAGAATGTTTCATTATACGAAAATAGCTTTCACGTATATTGTTAATGTTCGAAAAACATTCGTTACAAAGAACTCGAAAAACTAGCGGTGCTACAATAGCACATACTTTTTGTTTGGAGTGAGTAAAATAAAACATTCCACTAGATTTGAAATGACACGATCTGACTGCCGGTTAGATGCAGAGAAGAGTGAACACCCGAAGGCCAGAGGGAAGGGTTTGGCCTAGTCGTCGAGACGCGGTGACCGGTGCACACAGGCCAGGATTTCCACACGCGGGCGGCGGCGGCGGCGACTCACGCCGCGCACCCGTCGCTGCCGCCGTCGATAGGGCCGCCCCGCCCCGCCCCGCACGCACCGCCGAGGCCCAATTAGGATAAAAGGGCTCGCGAGCCACTTCCTGCATGGGGCGCGGGCACGCACGCCCGATTGCGGCCGCGCCGCCGGCACCCAGCCCGCCCGCCCGCCCGCCGCCCCCGGCCGCACGCGCGCACACGCACGCACGCTGCGCCCCGAAGCCGCCAACGGCGCGGCGCGGCGCGGCGCGGCGGGACCAGCACAAACGCGAATAAGCGCTGACTTCGGGGGGCGAGGCGGCCAAGGGAGGAGCGTCTAAACGATGGATTTCAAAGAAAGGAGAACGACACATCCACTCTACAATGTACACGGTATGAATATATTTGAGTGTCAATAAATTTGTGAAATTCAGTCTGTGTGCCTATTTCCTTGTTTGTTTGTGTGTGTTTCACTGTTTTGTGTGAGTGCGTGCGTGGCCTAATTGCATGTGTTGAGTAAGAATGTTAAGTGTTAATGCGTAGTGTGTTGTGTTAAGTGTATATAATGTGTAAGAGCGCGTATATTGCGTCAGAACCTGTGTGCGTTTATGTAATAATGTGATTTGTGTTGTTTATGTGTGTGCGTGTAGGATCCCTTTGTAAGCTACTCCGTGTATGCATTTTACGACACAAATCCTACTGAAAGAAACAACGTAGTTAAATGGATTCTTATCCTTCACTTTCAACTATTAAGCGATTGACAAAAATGATACCGACACATGTATTACTTTTCACGTGATTTATACATGGTGTCATGAAAAAAGTATTATTTGTTGTCTGAAAAATTCTTAACATTTTAATTGCAAAGAGGAGGAAAGTTAAATGACAGAACAACTGAACACTTTTCGACTGGAAAAAAGGACGCCTAGGAAATTTTATTAAATGTAACCGTCGGTAATGTACAAGTAAATTATTCAATACGAGAATTAAAAGGAACAACTGTCAGGACAGCTCTCATTTAAATGACTATTTACTGGAACCTTTAAAATAATTCAAATTAACAAAACACATTCATTGAATGTAATTTTGTTTTTATACTTACTCATATTGCACATTTTTCATTTCAAAAAATCAACAAACTTCCTAGTAAACGACAAACAACGGATCTAGGTGGTCTCTGTGACGTTTCAAATACAGTGGCCGCCAGGGTACCGCTCGGCACACTCGTCCAGTAAACCTACATTATGGCAGGATGTTGAAAATGAAATTCACGCCTCTGGATAAAACGAAGTTCCTCATGTGCAATAATATCCAGTAAACATCAAGGTCATTAGGATTCGAAGATTCAGCATTATTTTCAAAAAAGGTTAAATACATTCAGATACTGTAGTTAACCAGTACTTTTTGGTTCTTTCTTTCTCTTTTTGGCTGATTTGTGTCATGAAGTGCCAATTTGAAGGCATGAAATGAAATTTTTCCTTGATCAATTTAAAACAACGATCCCATTAAACGTTTCTAAAACTGTTAGAAGTCGCTGACTGCCTTTGATTTGCCGCTCCAACACAATCCACTTCAACGAGCCTCCATTCCACACCTTGACACCAAACCGAAATAACTATACTATGGATGTTCTCAATGCACTAGTAGTTACCTCAAAGTCTGCTTTCTCTCAAATGAGCGCGTGCGATCCTGGTTCACGTCGGTGGACTAAAGCAAATTTCTAGTGGCCACTGCACACACAGAATATAAACATATCGTAATTGTAATTGTTTTCTGATGTTATTAAAAACAGATTCCCTAGATTTTTCGAAAACATTCCAACTAGGATCGTAACGTTAAAGAAATAAATTTATATTTTAAAATATTTTTCTTCTTTAATAAGTTCAGAAAACTATTACATTAAAAGAAGATAACAGACGTTAACTTATTCCTTAAAAAATATCCCTAAACATATGAAAGAATAAAAGGTTACGCCTAAACAACCCTAGTGTGTACATATTTCCCTGTAGCACAAATATAGGGTCCAAAAACAGTCTTTCGCATCCGTAAATTGCATTTTTGCACTTTCGCCGACACTGTCAAATGCATGGCTCCGTTCGATCTGCTGCTCACTCTAAATGAAGGAGAAAAGGTGTTAGATTTTGCTTTCAAAAATTGCAATGAGTTATCGTAGAAGGCAGTCGGCAGGCAGGCTAAAAGATAATTTGACATGAAAGACAACTTTAAATCACAAACACCTTAATACGATTTGAACAAGAGAATTTCCATCCAATCACACACACATTCTAAAATTTGTTAAAAGGAGGAAACGATATAGCAACAGAGTAAGAATGGATTCTGTATTGATAGCGAAATCAGCCTTTCCTAATACAAAACACACAAATCTTTAACATAATTGTTATAAAAATAATGCATCTTTCTCTGCAATTGCGTATTGGTTTCTGAGCTTTCAACTTTCACAAGAGCTTTCAAAATTAACAACGCTTCCTTAACATATTTCGCAACCTGATCGTCGACGTACACGAAATGTGACACATCTAATTTTACAGAGAGAAATTTTCATTTTATAGAGAACGATTTTAATCCGTGCAGAGTCCTTTATTCCGTGTCTGAAGAAAGTTAAGTACTCGCCATACAGTCCGTCTTATGAACAATCTGCATGAAATTTTTACAAGTAAAAACTGAATATTTCCTCGGCATACTTCTTCTCGTTTACTAAAATATAACAAGTTTTAAATGTGTACTTTTCTTGTGCCCCGACGATATTGTGAAAGGCGACGATATTGTAAATTGTCAATCAGCGATCTCATCATTTATCATCATTCATATGCAGACATACACAGACCTATTAAAGTTTAATAAATGTTGTTTACGAGAATATTCAAAACCTCAGGCATGCTAATCACTTTTGTGGATAATTTCAGGAGACGCAGTAACTCTTAGGCAAATGTTCACCGTTTACAGTGCAATAAAACACAAGTTCGTGACGATCCAGAAGCTGACTCTCGACGGCGAAGAGAAAAACCTCAAGTCAATCAACAGTCGCCGATAAAGTAACCAAAAAGCAATACATTCTACTACCGGCAGAGCGATCTTTTAAATCTCGAAGATTTTAAGCTTACTGACTGAGGTGAACTTTGTATATCATTTCGGGTAAACATCCAAATATTGAATATGTTAGATGTACTCGGTTCGCTCGCATATAATCAAGACATTGTGAGTAAAGCTGTATTAATGACGTTAAAGGGGTCAATTTCGCCTTCATTGGATTTATGTTGGCAATGGTCATAGTGTGCTGGCTTCTCAAAAGTAGTTGTCCGAGTTTGAAGTTTCTTGTACGTTGGTGACAATCAATTTGCCGTAAATATGATTTAAAAATCTTGTATTTCACAGACTAAAGACTGTTTTATGTAAATCGCAACTCGGAATAGCGTAGCAAAAGCCCAACAAAGGTTTAATGAGGTTCGATGTGGTGGTAACGTAGAGTAACTAAGAATTCATGACAGATACAGAGGAAATTGAAACTATAAACTTTGTCTCTCATTCGACTGAGAATGTGCACACCAGCATTCTGCACCCTATTTATCGAAATCTGCTATTTCTTGACACCGTAAAGTACTTCAGAAACCCTAGAAGACTAATGTCATCTTCATTCGGCTGAAGTTCGAAGTATACTTCCATGTTGCCCATTTCTTCGGATTTCAAATATCATTTTTCGATAATGCGAAAATTAACCGTGTAATTTGGAATATACTGGCATTTCAGTCGGAACATATAAATTGTGTAAATACAACAAGAACGTTTCGTGTTGCAATTAACACTTGTATTGATATCAATCCATTTCTCTCTATTGTACACGCATTTTCCCTACTTTTCTTTTTAACTTATTTTACATTTTCGTTGAAGTAAAACTTTTTACATTTTCGTCATATTTTTTATTATATTTTTAAGAAATGTTGTTCATATTCGTTTTCTTCTATATTTTATTTAAATTGCATATATATTTGAACACATTACGATAAAAGTTGCAGATCACTTAGTGATGTTTTGGGGGCAGGGGACGTCAATTCTCATCTATTCAAATGATGAAGAATTTGCATCCTAAGCCAAGGCGTTTCCTTAGTAGTAGCAACAACAAAAAATATTCAAAATGTTCACGCGAGTGAATATTTCTATTCACTCGCTATTCACTTTCGAGATTCTTAAGTTGAGTTCCAGTGAAAATGCGAAAAACATAAAGATAATAAATCAGTGCACTGTGGCAAGAAATCTCTATTTAGAAAATACTACCGGAAAGTAATTACTAAATTTACTTGCAAATGACGTACGATATTGCTATTAAAACTTCCCAGCTGTCTGCTAATACCGGTCTGTAAATTATAATAACTACACGAATATCACTGAAGACACTATTATTACGAAATATGTAAATGTTACAGTATAAACTGGTAATTTACAAACAATATAAACTACGGCTTCGGCACGAAAGCATTTGCACGACATATTCTTTTTTATCAGAAAGATACCAGAAAAGCCGAGAACATACCTGCAATTGTGTTATAGCAAATACAAAATAAACAGCGCAACAAAATATGGTTTAATAATAGGTCCTTTTACTACAATATACGGGTCACTGTGTCACAAACGACGCATACTAGTTGGGGTGAACTTCCCCTACAATAGATAAGGGTGGCCTAGGTTTATGTATCCATCTATTCGTAGTGTATTGTTTTTATTGCTTTGAAAATCACATTTGGTCCATTTTCTAATGTTACTGTCAAAATAATTCATACGTATTAGGTGTACGTATTGATACGTGTTAGTCAATTATCTTCATTTTTTCTACAATTAATATATATTTTTTTAGTTTTATTTACGCTGGGAAGAAGATATATATATCCCACATATTCATAACACTAATTCTTCACACTTTAAAGTACCAGACCCATCCAACTGCTAATACCTAAGCACGCTCTCCCACTCACTCAGTCGCGCGCACAAAATCTGCAAAGAAAGCCTTTGGGTTCACCCCTGTTCCACCTGGAGTTAAACATCTGTGTCAGTGGTTCCGGCCTCTGACCAGTCACGTCTGCCCGTTGGCTTTCTCCGAATTGAATCCGCTCGTCGCAGTCCCTTGATGGAGGACGCAGCAAAAACGCGATTACGTCCATTAAATGCTCCTAGTAAACGAATGACAGCGGCGCGCCGGCGCGCTCCTCATATCAAGCGCGGAGATCCACTCCCGACACAGAATTTCAAAGCAAATATTGATCCCCGAACAATACACGCCTAATTCCGCCGAATAACAGCAAACAGCAATCACAAGCGCACTGGCGCAGCCGGCGGGAACTTCGTTGAAAGTAAATACAATTTCGACAATTTCATGTTTGCAGCGTTCAGAGGATCCTCTCGGCGCTGGCGCGGGCGCGGGAGGCGAGGCGGGCGGTGGGCGGAGTGGGGGAAGTGGGGGAGGGGGTGCCGGAGGACGGGAACGCCCGGGGGAGGGAAGGGGAGATTCAATCCCCGACGCAAGTGACAATAAATCACTGGGCCTGACACACGCCGCGCCCTCTCCTTCCGTCAATACTGGACCGGCTGTCTCCTGCATGGATGGCCATTCCGACGGCCTATCAATACCCGGCGGGCGACGTGGCCTCGGCCGCCCCGCCCCCGCCCACCGGCTCCGCCACGCCCTCCGACGGGAGCGGCAGCGCTTCAGCGGCCGCCAGGAAGGGGCGAGGGCGACTTCTGGACACTCACACACGCAATGTCCAAATGCGGACGAGGAAGCGCGAGAATTGTTGGAGGATATGCTGATGACCAGACTACCAATGGTTGTCGCCGCCAGGGCCGCAACAGCGACAACGTAGCAATGAAAAAGGGAAAGGAAGCGGCAAAGGAAAGTGGGATCGACCTATCATCGAACAGGGGCGAGTAACAACCGATTCTGAGGCGCTGGACGGCTGTAATAGCGGTAACACGAGGGAGGATCTGGTAATAATGTTGAGAAAGAGGAAATACAAAAAAGTAATATAAACTGCAAGACGAAAGGACTTTTAAAATAGACAACGCGAAGGTAAGGAGACAGCAAAGGAGAAAGTAGAAAGAATGCAACGACACTGGGTCTGAATTGCATATTACTAAAATATCTTATCCGTCCCTTATTACAGATGTCGAAAAAATTTCAAGAAAAAATTTAGAGCGGATCTTGAGAATTTTTTTTTCGCAAAATATCAATCGCCAATTACGCAAAAACTACTCTTTTTTTTCAGAAAATTCTACATGATATTTTTTAATTAGATGTGTAGATGGTACGAATAAATATGTATTTTGACCATAAGAATCAATCAATATTGATTTCAGGAATTAAAACTTCAGTATAAATACATTTTTTTCTAGCTCAACGTTTCGCACATTTAGTACGTGCCTTGTTAAGAGCAATACAATGGTAATGGTTGACAATGATACACAAATTGATATGAAAAAATGGAACATAAAATTATGGAGATAAATATTTACATTGGTTTTACTTCAAAGCATAACATATCACAAAAACGTTGAAGGCTTGTCAAATCTAGTGGTTACAATTCGGCAATTATGGAGGGCAGCACATTTAGATACGTTAAGGAATTACACCAATTACAAATATTTCAAATAATAGAGTGAACAATGGGATTGGCAAAAAAATACAATTATGGAAGTTGGTGCAGTATTAACGTCTTATAAATTTGATGAAGTTTTTGTACGTTACCTTTTGTGTTCATCGCATTATTTAACAAAAAATTGGAGATATCAACGAAAATGATACCTGCGTCATTCTCTTAAACGTTCTTTGCACTATTCAACAACAAAATTGAATCAAAACATTTGGAGCCGATTTTTTGAAAACTTTGAAAATGCCCAACGGTTTCATGCGAAGTACCCCCCCCCCCAAAAAAAATTAAAATATCGGTTTCAAATTGCAAGAACCTTGACATCAGCCAAATCGATAGGGGAATATCAATTTTGAAGAAAATCGGCTGAACGGTTTTGGCGCTAGCATTGACCACAGAGGACGGACAGCCGGACGGACGGATGTTTTGCCGTCAATCGATTTTTCAGTATCAAGAAGCAACAGAACATGGATTTTGGCTACACCACGAGTTAGAGGATTTTTTTTCTAAATTTGAATTTATCCAGTTTTTCGTTACCAGACCCCAGCTATAACAGTTTTCTCGGAAATTCGACGTTTTCCGGGGCACGCTTACATAACTTTCTCTTCTTACGAGGTATTCGTAGGTCGAGAAAGTAACAATGTTCGCGTGGGATAACTTACAATGTTACAAGCAAAAGTATGATTCCAAATATTAAGAATGGCAATCTCAGATAACAGCACTCAGAAACTATCATTCAGTTACGCTGTCAGGCAGAAGCAAATACGAACGGGATTCCATATAATTTAACTACAAATCTCAGAGTATCGAGCAAGCTTAAAGATGGAATATGAGAAACTTAGATAACTGACACACAAAAGTTGTTGGTACTCACGGTTACGGAAATATAGACAGTGGGGAAACATACAACTTCATTCGGTCTTAATTAACAGATATATGGAATAACAATAGCAATGTCAAATACATTTTTAAATACCTGATTAATTTATTATTGGAGACGCATTGAGAAATGGTTCTGCAATTAACGTGAAACATTCTGAGGCATGGCTTTGTATGAGGATTATTTCACTACTTGTTTTCTACTGGAGTTTTGTCTTTTAGAGGTATTTGCATTTAATCTTTAGGTGAAAATTGAGCAATATCTTATAAACTTTGTTATTCTTTAATCAGGTTAGAAGATGATTTTTGTAGGTTCTCAAACAGGACAGCATCGTTGAAGACCGCATAGCTCTGCGAAATGTATTCTTCCGCCAGCAAGATGAGCTACTACCAGCAATTATTGTTTTCAAGTGTCAGTTTAGTGCGTGCAGTTAGTGATTAATGATTGTTCGTGATTCCGGGCGCGTCAACTACTGAGGTCATTAGTCCTGTACGAGTAGTGTTTTTCCTCGGGAGGGGGCGGCGATCTTTTCCCCGCTGAATGGCGAAATCCGGCACCGACTTACCGTCGACTAGTGGGGTTTTCCTCAACCAGGTATCCCCCACCAACGGGCACTGCCCCAGAAGGGACAAGCTCTAAGCTCCCGACCTGTCTCCCGGCAAGTGTGGTAGTGTAGTGCATGTTCTTATAAGGGGTGAGGATAGGACAAGGAAGATGAAGGAAAGATCGCGCGCGGTCCATAGCCCGTTTGTTAGGGTACTGCTCCGGCATTCGCCTGGTGTTGATCGGAGAAACCACGGATAACTACCGATCAGAGCAGCCGGTCGCTAGAATTCTCCTCCAGACAACGACTGAATTCGACCGAGCTGAAAAGCTAGTGTCGAAAATCCTGCCGCCGTCGGAACTCGACCCTAGGACCTCCCGGTCTGAGGGACTGCAGTGACATAGTTGATACTCTGAGCCATCTCTACAGATAGTTAGTGATTAGTTCTCCAGTAATGCAAATTGTTTGGATATTGTTCCCAAAAAGAGTATTGCAAAAATTGACGCAAATTAATTCTAAAGGAAATGGGGGTATAAATGCGTTTGAATTAAGTCCTGAAAAAGATTTTAACGAACATGCCATAAATATAGAATTTCAGAATTCGCGTTGTTTACTTTGATTGATTGCTCTTTTAAATGAACATGCAATAGATCAAATTTTAATGTCAATTTTCATGGAATATCAATGCATTATGTATGTAAATAATATTTCTTAAAAAGAAAGTTTTAAGATATTCTTGTTGTGAATTCTGAATACCAAAATCTTGATTTGATGACACCTTCTGCAATTGGAGGAAATCGTAGTGAATAGAACAGCCCCAGCACCAATATGAAATGAACGCGAATCATTTCTCCGTGTTACTCACGGTCCCAGCTGGGTTTGGCATCAACGAGCGTCAAACAATTCCTCACGCGTCATCTACTGTCACAGACCATCTACTGTCTACGTATCAACATCAAAATTTCACACCTTCCAGCTGCCTTTGAATATTGGTCGATTACTTAGCATTGAAAGTCTTGACCGCCTTCGACTGCGTTGAATCATTCAAGATGGAATAGGGAAAAGCGAGTCCGAGGAGGCGAAGCGCCATGCGCGTCCTCCCCGCAAAGGGTCTCCGGCCGACGCAGCACGCCGCTCCCGCGACGCGTGGAGGCCCCGGAAGAGCGCCCCCCCCCCCGTTCTTACGACAGCAAGGCATTCTTCTTTTAAATGTCTGCTACTATAAATTTACTACTGTTTTTACACAGCGAAACAGTCTGAATCCTTCTGATAATATGCGTTCTTAAAACTTTTTTCTTCATAATAACATCAAACTCATATCATTGAAAAAACTTACATACATGTAATAAATGTTGAATCTATGTACTATTGTTCATTCAATAATATTAATTTTCCGAAGGTATATTTCTGCGTTAATTTTAATCCCGCCGATCAAGTTTCTTTAGTTCCATCACGTTTTTGCAATTTGTAGTTGCATATTGATGAATTATTTCTACATTAACATAGAGTATCCTCGTGTAAGTTGGGATACAATTTAAAATCTACATAAAACGTTCATTTGACTAATAGAAAATATACTAATAATTTTTAAACAATTTCACATTAAACAAATGTAACTGTTACAAGGGTAACACATTTTATTTAGCAGAAACGATAGCACAGCAGGAGCAGGAGCGGGAACGGAGCGTGGGGACGGCTGGGGGGGAGGGTAAATGAAGTCGTAGGCTTCCGCGGCTGGAGTCGTGTGGATGATCTTGGCTGTCCAGGTGACGCCGCGTAAGATGGTCGAATCGTCAGCAACTCAGCCTTCGATGCGGCGTCACCCGGACAGCCAAGATCATCCACATGGGGGAGAGGGTGTTGCGCCGCCGCGGGGCGAGGGCAGGGGAAGGGGTGAGGCTCAGGGCGACAGCTAAGGCAAGGCTGAGGAGCGAGGGGAGGGCAATGGCGAGGGCGTGAGCGAGGGCTAGCGAGGAGAGGGCAAGTGCAAGAGCAAGGGCGCGGGAGAGGGCGAGGATTACAGCGGGGATGGGGGCGAGAGCGAGGGCGTGGGCGAATGCAACGGGAGGGAGAAGGCAAGAGCGAGGGCGAGGACAAGGGCGATCTTAAATATCATGCAATAAAATTCAATTAAAATTAAAAAATAGTTAATAATGATATCGGCTCATACGTCTCTACATTTTCTTCGGCGAGATCCTGAATCCAACTCAGTATTTTGACACAGCTATTTCCATATTTCCCCATCTAGAGAAATAAACCCTAAGAGCCATGATATTTTAACAATCTTAATACACTCACGGTAACACCGAATAATTTTCCATTCAAATCAACGTTTAAAAATGTTGGATTTTCCTTAGTACAATGAAATCAACATTGAAGCTTAATATTTGTCCGTAATCATCCTATGACTCTGAAGATACACTAAGAATCTACAGAGCCCAATATAACAATAATTTCACCCGACAACATTCACTTATACAGAAATCACAACAGCAGCATCTGAAGAATCGATTCCACCGCCCACTACGGCTTCCACAAAAATAAAGCGTAATGCACATTAATAACTCTTGGATGGGAGCCGTAGATATGTATCTTTTCGGTCGCCGTTCCGGGAGCGAGGGCTGGCAACACAAAGTCGGCGACACCCCGCCCAGAAGCCATTAGGTTACACACAGGCCGCGGGCCGGTTTACGCGCTGGGTCAAGAAGGACCATTAATTTCTCGGCGCCCGCGCGGCAAAAGAAAGGGCGTCGCCCCCCCCCCCCCCGCCCTCCGCCTCCGCACGCCCCTCTCGGTAGAAGCTCTAGGGGTGGCTATACTTCTGTTGTACTTTTCTTCAAATTCTTGGCTTAGACGAGCGCAGTCAAAACAAGGGTTGGGGTCAACTACATTTCAGGACTTCATTTTCCATTGAACTTCTTTTTATTTATATAAGATATCTTGTGCCAGTAAAATGAATTAAATATTTTTAAATTATAACTTCAATCTGATTTTATGTTATCTACTTACACGTTTTCCATGTCTTGGGGAGCGTCTTTCCCTATGCCGCATAACCATTCCCAAGTTGTCAGATTAAAAAACGGGAATATCAGGGGTTGTACATAATTTGAGAAATACAATATCATATCACGTAAGAGTGCATGGCTCCATCAAAAGGTTTCAAAGGACACGGTATCCCTGCCCTCCCCTTTATACGCACGTGTATGACTCTTGGGCGTGAGTATTAAATTTGTTATGTGAAAGTCAGTGGGCAAATTACCATCTCTTTTTCTGAATAGATACTTCGTCTAATAAAAAGGTCAATTTTCATTTTTGTTCTATTTCTAATAACTTATTTTCAAAACACTATTTTGATCCTATAGTGGCCATTTGAAAACTACAAATTGTTGTTATTGGTCAGATACCTGATTTGGTAATGGCCTAAACGTTTATGTTTCAGAAAGGAAAAAAAAGAACCACTTGCAATGAGAATATTAATAAAATGTTTCCAACTATTTTTATATAAAAGATGGGAAAACAATAAATTACTTTCGTTATATAATACCTGTTCACTAGAAGACTTTCGATATTCCGCAAGTTTAAAGCAATTAGGAAGTCTCCAATTCTACTTTTCATACGATGTGCTTGAAGTGACCACTAGTGAGTTGCCATTACTACTGTTTTTACCCTAGCCGCTAATTTAACCCATTTCTTATTTTATACGCTGACTTTTGAAATTCATTTATCAATACGTTCAATCAATTCCTCATTTCCTAATACATTTTACGACACACTTTAAAGCCCTCATTCCCCAAAAGGCCTCCTCCCAGGACTCTACTGCCTATTGAACTCCCTCTCACAACCGACTCTTCAAGAATACAAGAATACAAGAATACAAGTCTCCCTTTGTTAATCAGAATGGAATTTTCCCAAAATTCCCCCATTCCCATTTACAGTTCCAACTTACAATCGGCTAACGCCCACAGATCCAAAGTTTCTGCTCTGTCTTTACCCTTATCAAGCTTCTCTCTCGGCTCAATGACCCAAATCTGGGAAAGAATCTGTTCTGCACCTAACCCACTGCCCCGTAATCACCCACGACGATTCTCATACGTTCTTCTCGACTTTTTCGGTGTTCCAACTTTCTTTGCTCGATAACATTCTCCGTGAGCGAGACGATACGCCCACTTGCTGATTAATCTGGCGGTCGCCGAAAACAAAAAAATCCCCCAGAACAACTGCAGCAACAAGAGCAGCCGTGGAAGACATACGAAAAGGTAACAGGGAGAAATTCAAGCAGCAGGAAACTTACAAAGGTGCAAAAAAGAAAAATTACTAGAAAATTACAAGATCTTGAGAGAGGAAAGGGTGAACAGTTGTGTGGGACAACACAACTCGACAATGACCTGCAGGGTAACAAGAGCGAGGAGTTGTACAGGGACAGAGTGGGAAAAGGGTTGCACAGGGAAAGAGTGGGAAGGGAAATGTGCCGGGCAGGGACTGAGAGAGAAAGGCGGTTCAGCAAAAACAAGTCCTGGGCAGCGGGGAGAGGAGGTATAGGGGAGACGGAGTGAAGGAGTGAGGATGAGTGAGTGTGCGGCGGCAAGCGAGGCAGGCGGCGGCGGCGGGGCGGCGGCGAGACACTGGCAACAAAACCGAGACGGGCAGCAGTGGCTCCGGGGTCGGCGACGGTGGTGTCCACGGCCAGAGCAGGACAACGAGGGCGAGACGGCGGAGGTGGGGCAGAGGGAGCGAGAAGTCGGTCGCAGTGGGTGAGCCGCAGCGGCAGGGTCGGCAGCGGGGGCGTCACCCGGGTCGGGATCGGGGGCGCAAGGGTGGGGCTGGGCGGGGGCGGGGACGGGGGCGGAAGCGCAGTGAAATATAGTTCCCCGGCCGTCGGTGCCGCCACCGCCGCTTCACGACACGCTGTGCGAGAGTCGGTAAATTCTGTAATCGGAATGAGTGAGCTTAATTCTAAAACATGCTTTGTCCATACCCGGCGGAGGGAAACACGAGGGCGGTTTCATAAAAAGCTTGCCGCCCTCCGCCCCCTCGCTGTCCCTGGCGCGGGCGGGCTTTTTATGAGGCCTGAGAGATGATTCGTGACCAGCCCCAAATCGAGGCGGCGGGCAAGCGGAAGTGTGCGCTTCGAGCTTAAAGATAGCGCTCCGCGTGGGGCGACACACACTATGCTTCACCAAGGCCTCCTATTATTACGAAATTATACAAACAAAACCATTCATTTTTTGATACAATGATCGAAATTAGACAAATGTAAATAGTCTTTACTTTTTACTTTCCCGTATACGAAGATCGTTTGATAAGTCTGGTAAATTTCTATGATAGAGCGCGCATTGTTATTAAACCTGTGCATTGTTAGAAAGGAGGATTCTTTGTAGATAACTTTCAATTTTCAAACAAATACGACGCGTAGTTAATTGTTGGCAACCAGCTGAATACGTGAATGCGCACAAAAAAGTGCTGTTTCCGCCAAGACAAAGTTCCATCTCACACAGCAGTTGTCACAATGGCAAAAGTGTTAGTTAATCAGTTAGGATTCGAACTGGTTCCTCATCGACCATATTCACCGGATTTAGCCCCGAGTGATTTCTTTCTATTCCCCAATTTGAAAATTTGGCTTGGTGGGCAAAAATTTTCATTCAGAGGAGGTGATTGCTGCTGTAAACGGGTATTTCGCAGAGTTTGACAATTCCTATTTTTCCGATGCGATGAAAAAATCACGGTGGGCAAAGTGTATAGATCGCGAAGAAGAGTACGTTGAAAAATAAGGTAAGTTTTTTTTCTTCCATTTTTACCAAACTTATCAAACAGCCCTCGTATACATAGTACAGGGAAAGTTATGTAATGCCGCGGAAAATCGATTTCACACGTTTTGGGGTCCCTTGATACCGAAAAAGTGGTTCGTTTCAAAACGTCCATTTGTCTGTCCGTCCGTCTGTTTGTCTGTCTTTCAGTCTGTGAACAACGTTTTAAATTGCAAATATTACGTGCAATATTTGCAATTTAAAAAATTACAAAAACAAGATTTTCTCAAAAACGGCTCCAATTTTTTTTCTTTAAAATTCAAGTAGTGACAATGTTCAATGTACTTTATGAGATGACGTAAACGCCATATTACTCTATTCCTTTGTATTTTCAAAAAATATAAAAATGTAACTTTTTTGATTTGTCTGTCACATCGGTAATATATGCATTAGTGACGATTTGTTCTCGTTATTATATTTATGAGTACATGTGCTTTATAAATAATGTCAAGTAAAGTTTCTCGAGAACTCAACCGTTTTCTCTGAAAACTAGCTCACAATCTGCATTTTCAGAAACGCTCAAATTCTCTCAAAAATGACTCCAAATTGGTTCTTCAAAACGTATCGAACGGATAGTGCTAATTGCACTCTTGAATATGACGTAAAGTTCAATGTGGAGTATTTTTGTGTTTTTGCAACAATTACACAAATGTAATTCTTTTGAAAGAACTCTCACACCTTTAATATGCACATTACCAGCAATTTGTACACGCTATTGTATTTGTGAGTTGGGAAGTACATATGTACTATGTACTTCAAATGGCTTTAAATGAAGTGTTTCGAAAACACAAAAAATTTCTGTGTAAAAGAGGTTCAAATTTCGCACTTTTAGTAGTGCTTAAACGACGTAGTAGTGCTTAGACGACTAAAAAGTTTTCCAAGAAAATTGCCATTTAAGACGTGGTTTTAGTGTTCTTTAATATTCTAAAATTAATATTTCTCTTCTACCAAGAGGAAACCGAAAAATTAAGAAAATGTCAAAAACATGTACTTTGGGCAGCGATAGATGGCAGCTGGCATGAGTAATTAGCAATTGCGAATAGCTAGCCCAGACCCAAGGAAATAGAAAATTAATACGAGAAAGTCAGCGCCATTCTGTAGCACCACTAGTTTACTTTGGAAGGTATAAACAAAAGAAATCACAATTTGAGACAAATCGTACGAATTGAGATAAACAGCAATTTTTATCAAATGCTAATTTTCAAAATCAAAGGTTGAAATTATTTAATTTTAAAGCTTAATGATTGGGAGTTAAGGTGCTCGACATCAACTGTACAACACTAACTCTCTTTTGTCATAATCCTCATTTTAATCAATGTCCATTGCTTAAACATAAAATCTAGATTATATTCGCAAATTTAATATTTTTTTCCCATATTATTTAAATTATGCAACATTATCTAGATTGGTGCAGAGCTAGAACAATAAGCTGCTAAACGCATTTGTTCTTTCCTTATCAGTATATAAAAACTTTATATAAAGAACATTTGAAAAATTTATGTTCAAATATAAAGGAGAATGTGACATCTAAATGCAATCCCAAGCAAATATGTGTAGTTCGTAAATATAGAAAATTGGCCATTATCTGAGTTCCGGTTACCCGAGGCTCCATGTAAACCAAGGCAGTGATTAGAAAAAAACAACAAAGAATCCCTTGCAAAACGAATACAGAATTGTATAAATTATTCATTGCAATCGTAGCGAGCCGGCTTTTGCGATCCTCGGAAGTATTAGGTTTTCCCGAATTCAAAACCATTGGGTTCCCTGGATGGATAAAGAATATTGATTTTATCCAGGTTAATCTAAAATATGTTTCATACACGTACATACATATTAAAATGTTTTACAGTATTCTTTTTAAGTAACATCTTTTTAATCCTAGTGAACTCCAAATTGGGTATATTTGTATCCTAGGTAGTTTCGGTGTCAATAACCTCAGATAATCGCGATAAATTGAATAAGTATTTACTTCACCATATTTGATTTAATTAGTAATACAATTCCTAAAAATGTATTGAAGATTATGCATGTAATAGGTAACATGAAAACCGATCTTTTGTTCGTTACTAATGTTATTAATCCTTTTATCAATACACACGTGAATTTTTCATAAATACTTTCAATAAAATTGTAAAAGAAAGTTGTGGTAAAAAATTATAACTAACTTACTAATATGAAAACAATCGGATTAACATAGAAATTCTCCATTTTCATATCATATTTTTTATCACATCTCAACAAATATATAAAAAGATAAACAATACAAATATGTCTCTAAATTCTGAACGCATATATCCATTCTTATTCTAATTAATGCATTTGGTAGCAACAGGTGACAAGGTATTTGAAATATTCCGGTCATACTGATTATATTTCCGACAAAAATGTTCACGAGAAGTATGAGATGAAATTGCAGGTTAATTAATTTATTATTTAGCTGGCAATTCGTAAATACAACATTACAATGACCCACATTAATATTTAAAATATTAATTAAAAATTAGTTACATATTTCAATACATATATTGAAATAACATTGAACATGCTGCAATATTACATTAATTAGTAATTTAGTTTAAATGAACAGAATTTAATTTCTCTATTTTCCCAGCAGTACTTGGTAATGCTACAATTTTGAATATCGCTCTCTTCCTGTAAAATGAAGTAATAGTATTTGTGATTTATCGTGTGCTGAAGCATGAATTATCATGAATAGGTTAACTTTTTGAAATACACATACATTCAATGTCTTCTCGGCCAATTATAGACATTTCACTACAACCAAAAACATTGTGGTAAATAAACTTCTGACACTTGATTTTTAAGTTTCAAATATTTGCTGGTAACTAGAAAAAACTGACAATGCTTGAATCAATACGCAATTTAACATTCAAAAGGAATGACCTACAATGCTACGTATGATAATGACGTCTCTTGTTTCAAAACTTCAGAACAATTTTTAAATGATTCAGGCATAGACCTCTCAAGCTTTCCATCTGCTGACGATGTGGTGGATAAAAATAATATGGAAGACTGGTTCCAATTGGAAAAAAGGTTATTTCCCACACACCTTGTTTTTTCTTCTCTATGGAGCAGTGTTGCAATTTCCTTTGTAGTTTCAGGAAGATTTGTGTTACCAGAGAGAATGGGCAGAAAGTTTCTTGATTTCCTGCTGGATAAGATGTTTTTCGTTTTTCACGTAAATAGTTTGTTCTTCTTCGAAACATTAGAAAATGGTAAGGCGTTTTCTACAGTTGAGATCAATAAAGATTTTCTACAAAGTCATGGGACAAGATGGCTTTTCGGCAGCAGGCATGTTGGCATGTGTGTAATATTCCAATTTTTCATTTACAAAATTATGCTAATTTAAAACCAGATATCAACAGTTGGAGTAAGCGATCGATTAGCTTTCTTGATGAAAAAAAATCGAAGACTTCCTTGCTGTTTTTTCTAAATTTTTAAATTTTTTTATGTTCGCAGTATTTTTCAAAATATTTTGCTTAACAGGCACATATTTCTTGCAATTTCGTATTGAAATAAATGGTCTGAGAAACTATCTCACATTTACTACTAAATCTTATTATTCACCTCGCTCTTCAAAATTATACCACATCCAAAGTAAGCTGGCATAGTTTGAAATTTTTTGAAACTTCTCGGGAGCATACAATTTTGTGTGACTTGGCGTCATTAATTCGAAGGCAAGAATGTCCATTACTCGCATCACTGGTAAAATCTACGATAATTATTAGAAATAGAAACCAAAGACTAAGCCTCTTAGTCCCATCTTGCCTAGTAATTAAATACAAATATTATCAAAAAGCTTATAGGAATGATTACATCAGCACGAATGTACCATACATTTTTTCAGGTGAGACGATTGAGATGAATACGAATGCAATCAGCAATAGCAATAATAAAACGAGGCGGAGCATAAATTGCGAGTAATAACGACAGAAAAACGATACCTTCAACTTTATCAACACAACGGACCCAAAAATGAAAATCACATGCTACATGGAAATTCAGCACACGCCTAATCTCAGCGTCCGAGTGGCGGCTTCGAGAAGCAGTTTTCCAGCAGGGGAAGCCCATCATTTCAACACGAGCGTTGGCCAGCGCCCGGCAAATTATTTTCGGAAGGAGGCGCACCCTCATCGGCCACGGGGCGCAAGCGGGGAGCGAGCTCCTTGCGGGTCGGCCTGCGCGGCGCGGCGCGGCGCGGTGGCCACTCGTCGCCCGCGACAATTTACGAGCACAGCGCGGATCTTGGGTTCGACGCTCGCACGCGCACGCGCCTCTCGCCGCCTCTACACCCGCGCCCCGCCCCCGCGCCGAATCACATTAGGCCCGCGAGCGGCCAGTAAGTCACATTAGGCTCGGGCGGGCACTTAGCAGATTACGCGCGCCCTAATGCCATGGGCTGCAATCCGGGTCCGCCACATTACTCCCCTCCTCGCCCGCCCCTCCACCCGCCCGTTCCTCCCCCCGCCACGTCCCTCTTCCTCCCACTGCTCCTCCCCGCCGCGCCGCGCCGCGCAGCGCGCTCCCGCCGGGCCGGACAATAACTCATCGTCACATGCATATCTCATGCGCGCCTGCAAAACACCTGACGCCTGGCGCGGAGCCAGCCGAATTCGTATACATTATGATTAGCGACAATCTACGAAATTAGGCGGGCCGGAAATCGCATTGGCGGCGATCAGCGCTGACGTTGACGCAACAACAACGCGGCCGCCGCCGCCGCCGCCGCCGCCGCCCGCCCGCCCGCCAACGCGCGCAACAACGTAAGCCGGAGCCTCGCCGGATCGCCCCACTGCATTGTTACTCCGAGTGACTGTCCATTCCGAATACGAAGCGCCTCATACAACACCAAACTCACTCTCTCCGCCAATGTTCTGACATTTGCTGATGATGTGCTGCGAATGACAGTAAAGTAATATTCACGAAACTGCTTAGAAATTAAACACTTGCTAAAAATGCCTTTCCAGTTTCGTAAGACACCACGGTTTATTCTGTCCACTGCCAAGTCGGTCTCTTGACTTTCTCGCATAATATTTACATAGTAAACTATTGTAATGTTGCAGCAAAAATGGTGAATTTTCGACAGAAAAATTCGTACTGTCCCTGGCACCTTCGTTTGATTTCTTGACACCGAAAATTTTGATAATTTTTGCTCCTTTATTTGGTAAATTACTTCCTGTAACACGTTGGGTATTCAGAATCAGCGTTTAGTAGGGCCTTGATACCAAAAATCGTTTACGCCAAAATACATGTCTCTTTATGTCTCTGTCAGCCCGTTCGTCTCAGAACCATGTTAGCGGCTAAAACGTAGAAAGAATTTCTAATAAACATTTAAATTCCTCCATCGATGTATCTGATGTCATAGTCCCTTGAATATGAAATTGATATTTTGATTTTTAGGGGTGTTTTACATTTCTTCCATTTTTCCGAACGAAGAAATAATGTGAAGTAGTCATACAAAAACGGCGCAGTTACGATTTTTGTTATGGAAATTATTAAAAACTAGCCAAAGTTCCAATTAATGCGTGATAATATGTACTCTTGTAGCGCCACGAGTTTTACTGCTTATTTAATGACGTCTTCAATGTTTCCGTCATGAGATATTTCGTATCCCTAATTTCACAACATGCTCTTGAAACACTAGGAAGATCATTCACTAAACTGAATTGATACCGAAATGAATTTTCCTTGCAAAAGAAACTATAATATAACAAATGTATGTTCTAGTATTATGTACAGACGTCCTACATGAACACAATTCAAACAATATCAAAAATCCATTCCCTTAAATAGAGCAAATATATCAATGGAAGGCACGCCTGAAGATTCGTAATGCCGTATTCGAGCACCAATAAAGAAGGTCATGGCACCCGTGAGGAAACTGACATCTCAAAGAAAGCGCTGAAAAAATACAAAGACACGATGTAAAGAAAGAACTGGATGTAGAAGCTATTAATGCTGATAAATGAAGCAAGTAACTTTATACATTTCGTTAATATAACGCTAGTTTCACAAAGTGATGAACATTATTTTAGTTCAAACATGGCATTGTAAACACGAACTTTCCACAAGATGTCAAAGAATATACGCTTGTCGTAAACAAAATCTCTTAGAACGTCAATGAATGTAAACCCTTTTTATTCTCAGTGCAATTTCCTGCATGACAATATTACCGCAATGGTCCTACAAAAATGTCCTCTTTCCGCCTGAAACACACTTATTTAACCTCATAACATAAGGCACTCGGTAACCGGATGAAGCGAGACGAAGCTGTCGTCCCTCTTCATATGTCAACTTACATGCCTGGCGTTTCGCGACGTCAAGATGTCACGCCCCGTCCTTTTTCCGCTGTCACACGGAAGAAAATCTCAATTGGGGAGAGACCCAACAACAACAAAAAATACCCAAATAAAAATCGCGTCCCGAGCAACGGCGCGCGCTCGCGAGTCGGTCGCGCGAGGAGGTAAATTACTCCTTTCAAGATAAAGGTTATCATAATCGCACGCAAGAGTTTTCACTTTGTCTGCACTTGTGCGCGGGGGTAGAAGGGAAGAGAGTTTCCGAAAAAGTTTGGACAACGAAACCGTTGCGGGTTGTTTTTCATTACAAAACAGACTCCGCCGAGCACGAAGGGCGCCGCGCGTCCAAGTTGGAGCGGCTCGTGACAGGGCGCGCGCGGAGCCCATCAAGGAGCGTCAGAGCGGTGCTTCGCGACAAGACGCCGAAAAAAACCGCACGGCATATTTTGCCGCACGCGCGCCGAGGCGGGAGGGCAGGGGGCGGGGTGGAGCGGGATAGAACGGAACGGGACGAATTGGTACGGGATGGGACGAAACAGAACGGGTCGGGAGGAAATGGAACAGGACAGGATGGGACGAGACGGGACGGGACGGAAGGGATGGGGCGGGGCGGGGGGGGGACGAGACATGTCGCTTGTTGCTGTGAATGCGGACGCGTCAACGGCTAAAGTCATTAGTCCCGTAAGAGTAGTGCATGCTCTTATCCTTGGGGGGGAGGGGGTGATCTTCCCCGCTGGATAGCTGGATAGAGATACGACGCCCATCTACCGTCGTTTTCCCCCAACCAGCTATCTCCCACCTGCGGGGCACCGCACCAGCAGGGACAAGCTCTGAGCTGACCGGTCTCCCGGCATGTGTGGTAACGTAGTGCAAGTTAGTGTAAGTGTGTAAAGGTAAGGTATGAGGATAGAACAAGGAAGATGAAGGAAAGATCGCACGCGGTCCGTGGCCCGCTTGTTAGGGTACTGCTCCAGCATTCGCCAGGGGTCGGGTCGGCGCGGGACGGTGTGGAAGTGGGTGGGATGGGACGGGACTTGACGGATCAGGTGAGGAAGAAACAGGAAGAGAGGGAACGGGGCGATACGAGTCAAGGCGACGATATTTTCTTTCTTTCACCTACAATCTTTTTAATTGCTTTTAAAAGAAGACTTATACGCACATGGATCTCAAGCATGTTGGATACCATGTTCCGTATCTAGAGATGCTATTGCAAATCCACAGTTGCCTTCTCACCCCTTCGCTTAATATTCTGTCCCAAAAATTACCTCAGGCAAACTACATATCTTTAGGTTCCCAATAAATTACACAGTTCTTGACAGAAATAACATTAATAACTGGACGTTTGACGTCCAGATAAACCGCGAAAGTATATTACTCGGCAAACATTTCGTATATCCGTTTTCTGAAGAATAAATAGTTCTTTGAGAGATTACATTCTATGTTCATTAAAATCGCATCTATATCAATTTCACATTAGAAAAAATATTTCTACATTTCGTTTACAGCATTCTTATCGTCACAAAAAATCGTACAACTACGAGCAAAAATCGCAAGGGAGGAGATTCCGATCAGGCAGTTCTTTTTCTAAGTAGATCACTTGCAACAGTGTTTAAAACAAATTATTTTCGAGTCCTAGCGACATATCCTGAAAACTTCCAACGTCTAACATTCCTGAACCTCTGATAGTAAATGAGGTTACACAGCTCATGCACGAAGTGCCTCACAGCCCCATTCGATTTCTAACGAAGAAACTCTTCACGCGCCGGCGTAACGTATTACAAGCTCTGCCCATATCCACAACCACCATCAACACCCGAATTCGACACTCACGCCTTCCGCGTGAAGGCCAAGGCACAGCTCTCCCCTCCGCCGCCTTCCGCGAGCACCGGGACAAAAGGGCGGCGAAAGCTCGTCCGTTTGGCTGGCGCGCGCGCAAGTTACACAACCTGAAAAGAACGCTCGTTTTCGGGAAGTAAAACTCGGCGTAAACTAATTATTTAATGTCAAAGCACCTAAAGAACAACCGTGTTTAATGATCCCTGCCTGGTCTAGATGCCGGAATGAATTACCCTCCCTCTCCCAAATTGCCTGACGGGACCCGTCTGGCGTCGCCGCGGCGCTGCGCTGCGCGGTGCGGTGCGGAGCGGAGTGGGGGGAGGGCTATCACGCCACCAGCTCATTACCTTTTATGTTAAGAGGGCTCAGGGCGGGTGGCGCGCGCTGCCAGGTAATTCCCGCGCAGCCTCGCGGCCGGGCGCGGTGCGGCGCGGCGCGGCGTCGGGCCGGGCGGGCGGGCGGGCGGGGGCGGAACGGCCTTGCCAAGGGCGACGACTCCGCTGGCGGGCGCAAGGCGCCCATGGCGGCGGGCGATGCCCCTCGGATCCCACGCTCACCCCCCCCCCGCGACTACGTCACGGGATTCGGTTTATTGCGCCCACCTGGCGAGAACAGGGCGTTGCACACTAAGAGCTGTTTGGTACCCAAGGCATTTCGTTTTCAATAAGAGATCTCTACAGTTCAATTCCTGCCCTGCATGACATTTGCTCTGTCCAAGTTTGGTTGGATGAATGCGAATATTCCTCACGTATCATTCAAAACAAAGGCATTAGATGTTGTAGAAAGATTCACGGACTTGGCCGAACAGTCAACTGAACTTCAAATATGCAATATTTTTTTAAATTTCATGTGCAATGTTCTCCTTGGAAGCTGGACCAACTGGGGAAGGAGGACCAAACGTTTGGTCATTAATAATAGATTCGTAAAAAGAAAAATCACATTTACAAATGGAGGTCTTGCAAGGTATGTTGTTGGAGATTTCGGTGACCCCTGTCCCAACCTGATTAGCGTTGTGAAGACGGTGGCAAAGCATTATGACTCCCTTCTAGAGCACGTCGTAATTTCCAATCTGTTACGCATGCGAGATCTGCCCCACTCAGTATCTGACAAACGCGAGATGCAGCGGGAGAGTCGCTCCTGTTCTACAGTCAAATCATCTTATTCGTGTTTTGTAGGAAAAAAAACAAAAGATTCGCGTCATATCGTACCCGGATCTTTGCACTTTAACTGCCTTACCATCCTCTACCACAGCAACATCACAGTCTGTGGTTAAATTATCGTAACACTCGCCATCCGCGTTAAGAGCAAAATGTCGCGTAAGCCCGCTAGGTAATCATTAACAAGTACGTTCTCCGCCTTACTGCGAATAACATTCCAGTTCCCAGAGTTGAGTGTCACGCTCTTCCAAGGTCCGAAGGGCGCTGTCCACAACGGAAGAGGAACGTGCGCGCGCGCCTTGGGACGGTCGCTCCCCGCTGGCAGCTGCTCGCTCTCTGAGAGCGCTCCTCCTCAACGGCCTGCCACTCGCACAAAGCGCCACCGCGTACACACACGTAGTCACGCGTGCGTCAAGCTAAGTATATTTAAATTTACGGGAAAATACGGGAAACTAAACTTTAACGTTTCACTTTTTTAATTGGAAAGGAATATTTTCACTTTTCACCCCTCAAACCATACGGTACCGTTTGAATACGTAATATAACTTTGTGTGATAGTCACTATGTAAAATTCAAGTCTTATTATCGACAGAGAAAAAGTTTCGCCCCAGACCTCGCTAAAAATAGCACCTATTAATATATTTTCCGTATGATGAAGCGTGATACACTTCAAATTACTAAAAAAGGCGTAGGGGTCTCTATATTAACAAAAATACCCAATGTTCATCTACCTAGCCAGGAAGTTAACTTTTACAAAACAGCACTTAACCTTAGTCCTTAACAAACATTATCCATCGTACACCATACCTATACGTATACAAACTAGAGCAAGAACACAATCTCGCACGGACTATGTTCGCAAAACAGCTTCGGCCGTGTCTTCCAACGATACAGCCGGAATTGCAGCGATCAAGCAGCGAAGTAAAGTCACGCCATAAACGCGAGGATTTTCAGAAAATAAACCCAAAAGTTCGCAGCTCCAGCCAGAACACAAATATAAATTCCACTCGACGCCGCCGAGAGCAAAGTACACCAGAGCAGCCTGAAACCAAACACTAGCAGGCACGCAATGCCTCGCCTCGCCTCGGCGCCCCCGGCGGAGAGGGAGCTGTAACCGCATTTTAAGTGAGTGTAACAATGGAGAAGCACCTGCGACCGCCTAAGAACGCCTCTCGCCTCCCTCCCTCGCTCAGCCCCCGCCGCTCCCGTCGCGCTCCGGTAAGCATCTGCACTGTACGGCTCCACCTTTGCACCACTCTGCCTCTCTCCGCTTCGCCTCCAACCCGCCTCATGTTCGTCCTGATATCTCCGTCCCTTTCCCCACCGAGGCAGTCGCCTGCTAGCACCCGCCTCTGGCCCCGCCCACCCCCACATGGATACGTCCCACTTCGGCTCTCATCCACAGCTCCGCCCCACCCCACTTTTACCACTCCGGCCCACTTGCGCTTCTTCCATCTGTCCCTTGCCTTCTCCATCGACCTTCTCACCGTCCTTCTTGATCCTATATCACCCTCTTTGCAACTCCACTCCCCATTACTCTTTCACCGATTCGGCATCGCCCAACTCAAATTCGCCCCACCACTTTCTCCATGTCGCGTTTCGTTTCTCGTTTCTCCGAGTCTTACCTCTGCCCACAACTCCATCGTGGTCCAATGTCTCTCCTTCCAACCCACTCATCATCGCCCATGCCTCGCTTCGGCCACTCCTCCTCCCACCCGCATCTTCGCCCCACGCGTCCCCGTCCGGGCCTCCTCCCCCGCGGCGGGGGCGGAGCTAAGTAACAAACCCTCTCAGGAGCGGGAGCAACAGCACCGGCGAAAACAATCCCTTTCTCCTGCGAGGCGCCGCTAAATGGATTCCTCCTGCGGGGGAGGGGGAGGGGAGGGCGGAGGGGAGCGGAAGGCCAGAAGAAGCGAACTAACAAACGTATTCGAGTGTTAAGCGGCGCTGCAATCGAGCGCGACGCCGGCGCCGGCGCGGGAGGAGGAGCTGTCTCTAATATCGGCGCGGCGGCTAACGGCGGCGGCGGCGGCGTCTTCGCTTGGCAGCTGAACGAAGGAGCGAGCGAAGGAGCGGGCGGGGAGGGGCGAGGGGAGCTGAAGAGCCCGAAGGCAATATCGGCGCCAGAGGCGGCGCGTCGGGGCAGGCGAGGACGCGAGCGACGCGACGGCTGGCGGAGGGACGCGGGGGGCGTGGCAGCGCTGTTCGACGGCGAAGGCCAGAGGCCAAGGACGACGTCATGAGTGGTAGCAGCCGAGGAAACAGTGTTGACAATGCCGTGCTTGCGGCGGCGAATAAGGTGTCGGAGAAAAAATCAGGCTGGCGTCGGTGATGGCGATCGCAAAACTGTGATCGCCAATGCGAATGGTAGGAAGGTGACGAGCTCACGGTTGACCAATGGAGAGTAGCTGTAGCGGAGAAACAGACGTACGTTGGCGTCTGCGTATGCATACAGTCGTAGGTGAGAAATTGGTCACCAAGACGGCAGGGAAGACAGTTGGAAGACAAATGTGTCATGTAAGTTAATAATCGACGTATCAAAGCGGGGATGTACGAGTAGCGACAATTGCGTTACTGCTTTAGCAACACAGATGACAACGCACGAGTGACGACGTCTGAAAACAATTAGGACACCACATTGCGCCAACGACCATACGAGACGCGCTCAGTACTTTGAAAGTACACTGAACTTCGCTAACTAGTAACTGAAGCGCTTCGAAGTGATATGTATCAAATTTGGGGCCAAGAGCAATGAAGATTTTTTAATGTTGGATGTGGTGGAGCGTAGAATGGCGAGGAATACCAGCGATGCTGCGGCGGCGGCAAGAGCATCTTCTCAAGTGGGCGCGGCGCGGGCGCGGCGCGGGCGCGGGTGTCGCGAGCGTGGCTCGTGATCACGTCGGAAGCAACCGAGCGAGAGACAATATCCCCCACGGCGAGGCGCCGGCACCGCTATTGGAAAACGGAGCCATCCTCCGGCGCCGGCGGCCTCCGCTCCTGCGCCCCCCCCCGCGCCCCGCTCTCCCCGCGGCTAATGGCGCTCCTGCGGTAGACACGCCAAATGCGAATCTAGCGGCGCCGCCGCGCCGGCCGCGCCCTCCGCGGCCAACCGCAGCGAGACGGCGCACGCGGGGGGCGGGGCGGGGCGCTGGGAGGTGGTGAAGGATAGTGAAGCGCGGTGAGGGGAACAGAGGATGGTGCAGGGCGGAGCGGTTGGGCGGGCTGGAGAGTGGCGGATCGACGCGAAGCGGGGGTGCTTTGGTGCGGGACGGCGTGGGGTGGGCAGGTCAAGAGATGACGGGCGTTGCAGGGCGGAGTGGGGTGGCGTGCGTGGGCGACGAGGGGCGAAGCCTAGTGACGGTCGGGGTAGGTGCAGTAGGGCGGCGAGGCTCGAGCGACGCGAGGGCACGTTGGGGGGTCGCGCAGTGCTGGCGCGGGGAGGAGACGGAGACTTACCGATGGTGGCGGTAGGGGCGGGCAGGAATGGTAGAAACGCTGCCGGTAACAGTAAGGAATGACCGTGGCGGCAACGGAGGCAATGATCCTCACGGAGTCAGAAATGCCAATGATGCGTGTTCCATGGGAATGGCCCTAATGTAGTGGAGCAGCGGTTCCGGCTTGAGAGAGAATGAGGCCGCAGGATTTGTAGCACTACTTGCTGAAGGTATAGAATGGGCAACGTTCCGATAATGGCACATAATTCCACTACCTTCGAGAAATTACAGTACTAACGGAAATCAGTGAGAATAACGTAGCAGTGAGTTTTGAGTTGGCGTAGAGTTTGAGTTGGCAACACCAGAATCAAAAATATTAATTTTGAAAAGAATATCACTAAAATTCTCTCTCCTTATGAAAGACATAGTAAGTTGCGTAGACCAGACGAATGTGTATCGTGCCATAAAATTCCTCAGACAACAGAAATAATTAGATAGTGTTTGCACCTGTATGAATGATTTAAATACTCATTCACACGCTGAGAGGTTACAGTGAAACATTCCTAAAATAAACCTCTTACACGAAGACGCACACCGCACTTACAAGAGATAGAAGCGATGGAGTTTATATGCCTGAGGAGATAGAGCAGGTACAGCGACCAGAGAAGGTAGTATCAACAAGATACCTTGAGGATGATACCAAGCCGTACCTCCTCCGCGTTGGTGGTGTTTGGACCAGCACTGGGAGTTCATTAATGATATATGGAACACAGGAAAATAAGAGCGAAGGCATTATTCAAATGGCAAAGGCTGTAGGGGAGAAGTAGAAAGAATCATACTTGCACAAATACTTACACGTCACTTGTATAAGCCGCTCCGGGACAGTAATGAGTCACGTTGTTTAGATCGAAATGTAGCAGAGTCAAGGTCAGAATGGCAGCAAATTCATAGTTTATCAGCGCTAGAAGAACGTTTCTTAATTCCTAACGATGGGTCGACTAGACTGCATGGATAATCAGTATTGGCATTATGAAACGCAATGGATTGTGAGAACATAAGTATCTTATTAAAATGTACCTACATTTGGTGAGTTACATCGTGAGCCAGTGTTGTTGAATCAGGAGCTTCACTTCCAACAGTTTGAAGCTCCCAATAGAAAGCTTCAGGCCAGGCTCCGGCTGTTGGCGGCACAGACACTGAGTGAAAGCAGTGCCCATCACGGATTCTCTGTGCGGATCGCGAGCCTTGGTTCTCAGTAAGGGGTCGCAGCGCAGAAAGAGCGCTAGGAGAAAGTTCGGGGGCAACTGCTATTTTGACAAACGCAGATGGCAATGATGGACCCTTTTGTTATCCCGCAACGCACGGTGGCCTGAGTGGTTCTCATTAACTATATTTCTACATGCCTTTTTATTTTACTAGTTTAGCTCCTGTCGTGTATCTAACGCCTTCCGAGATTTGTAGATTCTACTAAATATTATCTGGTACTACCTTACATCCCCTTACAGGTTTCCCCAAACACCTTTGTATTCGTGTTCAAATTGGTATCAATAAGACAAATTTCATTGGTTTTTACGCTTTGCCCCAATGCAATTCAGGTACTTGCAATTCTGAAGCTAAATTTCGTCATTTGAAAAATGTGTCTTCCAATTAGCGGTCCACATACAATCCTTACAGAGTGTAGTAATAATAAGCCATTACAAAAAGGAAATCAGCAGCGGGGATAGCTTTAATGGGGCGACGACAGCAGGATGACGGCAGGGCCTCATCAGCAAAGAGAACGTCTGTGGACCTTCAGCGTAATGAGAGGAAGTTACACCGGTAGGAATGGAAGCAGACACTTTCCTGGAGGCAGTCAATGTTGGGGAGTTGAGTAGAATATAAGGGTCCCGTAAGAGTGTAGCGACAAAAATGACACAGCAATGAGTGGAGACGCCAATGGCACGGGCGACGACAGTGCCAAAGAAGCACCGGTCGAAAGTCAAGAGGGCAGAGGTTGCAGACGAGGCGGTGACAACAACGCACAATGTTTGAGATGCACATAGCAATGCCAGTAGAATAGCGGTGGTGGGATAGCGCCTGCGGAGCGGATGTGGCGTCGAATCCGTCAGTGACGGAGACGACGCCACGAGACACCAGCGACTAACCGACGGAAGCGCCGACAGTTACAGAGAAGGCAGATTCAGAGAATAAGGGAAAGATGAGATAAACACCACGACCAAACGCAACGGTGCCGTCGACAGGGACGACGACGGCAGAGGTGGTGACATCCAAAAACGCCACCAGATAACCCACGGCAGCGGCAACGACAAATGGCAGAATCAGCAAGACACAGAATGGGACGACGGACATCATGAAGGCACCTAAATGGTGCCGACGACGGCGGTAGCAGCAACGTGGACGGAGCCCATCAGATGACCGACAGCCACAGCGAAGGCAAGGGGGGAGAAACAGTGAGCGCCAACCCGAAGGGGGCGACGAGCCAGCAGCGGTGCATTCCGCCAGTGGCGGAGAGGGCGGCGGTGGCGGCGGGCCGCCACGGGGCGATTGCGGCGCTGGCATCGACGCGGTTGCAGCGCGCGGCTCCCCCCCACGCCACCGACAGCAGCGGCGCCGCCGCTCGCGGTGTGCCGCAAGGTCCCGCGCGGGCGCGCAGGTAGATAGGATGCCCGCGCGGGTCATTACGATCGACTGTTTACGACGCGCCGGTCGGCCGGCCGGCCGGCGGCCAGCGGCCGGCGATTGCGGGGCCATTGAGCGCGCGGAGGGGGGTGGCGGGGAGGCGCCGCCCCCTTTTCAACGAGCCGACGAGTCGGCCGCTGCGGGCGGCGGACGAGCGCGCCCTAATGAACAAATCACCGCTGAGCTACTCGCATCGCCCCGACGCCGCGGATGCGCTCCATGCATTCCGCTTCATAGCGGCGAGCGCTGCGATAACGCGATAACTTTTATTGCGGTAAGTTTACGACTGCATTATGCTCTCGCCAACTGCATCGAGTTGTGCAGTAAAAAGCACGTTTCGTCGTGACGACTTTTCCTTCCGAGAATTTATTCAGTTGTTAGAAAGTAGAACTTTATTAGCGCAATACGACTTATCTGTCGCGATACCCTTCGTCATGGCTCCCTTCTCCAGCGGGGGCAATTGACTTACTTTTTGACAAAACCGATTGTTGCATTAACGGCGATGGCAATATTCATGTGTATTTCGCAAATGGAACATTCAGTGCTCAAGAAATAGAAGAAAATAAATTCTCTGTCTCAAGTCCAAAATTCAATTTTTAAACGTTCCCCTTCCATCCGTTAACACTTACAACATGTTATTCATATTATTCTTGTCTGAAACTTTTGTTATCACACTACAAATATTATTATTATTATTATTATTATTATTATTATTATTATTTTATTATTTTTACATTGTCATGAACTATTTTCTGACCATTTGTTGATAAATATATTTTTTCCGAATTCAGAAAAAGAATTATAACGACGTGACTTGTTTAGATGTACACAACTGAGCGTTAACTCTGAAAGTGTCTTTTTCCCCTAGATTGGGATAAGATGACGCATGAAACAAGCTGAAAGTCACGGAATAACAAACACTTCTCGGACCCCATCGCCTTACAATGCAGTCCCTGGAGAGGAGCGCAGAGCTGTCGCGCGCGCACGCAGCGCTCTTTGACCAGGTGCCGCCGCTCGCCGCGTGCGGAGCGAACCCCGAGAGAAAAAAAAAAGAATCGGACGCCGCCGCTGAAAGATGACGCGGCGCCGCATGGCGATGAGTGGGCCCACTTCGTTACGCGAGCCTCTCATGCGCACTGACGACCGCCCCCCCCATCCGCCCTGCCCCGCGGCGCGCCACGCCAAATTCCGTTCCTAGTTGATTGTTGATTGAACCACATGTTTCGGTGTCGAATGGCGTTACCGTTCAATCAACAATCAATTACGCTCTGTATATTTACACGAACACCCGCCAGGAAAACAAGTTAACGAGGAATGCAAATAGGGCGGCGCACCGCGACGGGTCCGCGGGCGCGGGCGGGGGCAGGGGGCGCGGGGGTGGGCGTGGCCGCCGCCAGACGAGGTTATGGTCCTGCCGCAGCCGCTGCGGCCGGAACCCACGAAGCCCCAGATGAAACTACAACGCGAAAATAACATGTGTCAATCCGGTCGTGTGACGACTTCACTTCGGGAGATTCTGGGCCCGTGCGTAACCTGTGGGCAAAGTGATGCCAGGGCAAAGGGGGCCTCAATAAACATCCAATAAACCCATTTCGGCATTTATTGTTTCTTTACTTCCAGGATCCGTTTACTTTTTGTATTATTCCAGTCCTTTGATACAAATTTCTTTAAGAAACATCATGGTCATTAGTCATTACCCATAACCATAATCCACACATAAACGTATTGCAAGCATTTCGTTAACTTCAATTTTCCCTTTCTCAATAATTACTTCACATCAATTGATTTGGTGTCCGTCGAACTCGAACCCTTTGTTGATTGTCATTTGCCAATTGCTTGAAAACACTTTTTTATGGTTCGTCTGGTTTCATCAGTCACAAAGGATTTACATTCAATAAATAAGTGCTTTTATTTAGATGCAATCATCTAGACTACTCTCTGCCAAAAGCACGGGCAAAATATCTACCATCCATGGTCGATCATTAGAGAGCGATTCTCTACCGACACGTTTGACGTCCCATTCTAAACTTTTCTCTCAACGTCTGCTCCTTTCGCTCAGCCCTATCCCGACTACTGCTAACTCATCTCCATTGCATCCCATTTCTTTACGTACCGAAAGCCCTTCCGTCCTGGGGGCGGTGAGCGCGTGGCCGCGACGGGGCGCAGAGGCACGCCGCCTCCGCAGGCACGTCTCGCCCCAGGCACTAAGTCAGGGCGTCGCCGCCAACCGCACGTCCCGCATTACCCTGCATACACATAGCTTGAGATTGATGACTAAATATGAAGCCGCATTTGGCGGTATTTGTATGCTAATTGAAAGGGCGTGCGGGAGGGCGAGAGCCGGCCGAGGTCCGTGCCGGCCCGGGAGAGCAGACAGGCAGACGGCGGGGGGGGGGCGCTCGGAAACGGGGCGGGCCGGGGTGGGGGGCGCTGAAGTTATACAGAGTATCAGATTCCGTGCGAGCACCCGGCCGGCTTAATGTCAATATTTCGTTATGGTAATGGAGGTTACTACGACCAGCTAACTCCACTGCAGGCAATTACTAGTCGCTATAGATGTACTCGGAGACCCGAGAGGCCGAGATGTATGGGCCGCGACGCCGCCGATGCGGACAATGCAATCATCAGGGACGGCGCGGCGGGAGCGAACGTGACGGCAGCGTGGAGGGGCGTGGCGGGATGGCCGAGCGACAAAGCGCCAGCGCCAATCAGGCGAACGCGCGCACAATGAGGGCGATCGGGAGTTTTGGATCCGAGCGGAACCCCCGACGGCTGCCTCGCCTCCGCCGGCGGATTTGCATCAAATTTCGACCGAAACGTAAAAAAGGGGCGTGGTGCCCGCGCCACTAGGGAGGGGTGAGCGGGGGTGGGGGGTGAAGGAGAACGAGCGGGCTCTTCCGACGGCTGCGCGCGCGATAAGGAAATAAAACAAGGCGCGATCCCATCGCCGGGGGGCGGGCGGGGGCCGGTAGCGCGGGCGCGGGCGTGTGCGAAGTAAAATAACTGCCGTTATCTCGTTTGAGTCGGGCGGGTGGGGACTGCGCTCGCGCCCAGTGGGGCTTCCGCTCCCGCTGGCGCTGCGAAGCGGAAATGGGGTGGGGGATTGGCAGCAGGGCGGGGCGACGAACGACGAGGCGGGTCGGAGCGGGACGCGGCGGGGCGGGGAGGGGGGGCAAGACGATGGGGCATCACTCATACGAGCCAGGAAGACAGTTGAAGGAAACAAGATATTTTGCCTACTTCCTGTTGGTTATCGATGTCAACAATTTGTTGTAGTTCTTTTGTTCTTTCTTTGTTTTACTGTTCTACTAATGTTCCATTTTCCTATGTTTTAATATTTTCTTCTATTATTTTCGTTCTCATTCTCATTTCTTACTCTCTTCCGCTTCACTCTTCTTCTTGATTTCGATACCTCTTCTTGGCGTGACAGCTCTGAAAATGATGAGACAGAATTTTGTCCCATCGTTTCCCTCTTGCGCCACTCTTCACGGGCAGCATACATCTGTCGCAAAGCATTCACCACAGAAGAAACGATATTTCACAATTAGTAACAAGAGAGTCGATGTCATTAAATATGCCCTTCGGAAATTACATTCAAAGAATCTCAAACAAATGTTAAACTTTTAATAATACTACTGGTGCTTCTGATTAACACAAAACTACTACTCACGTCTCAAGTCTTTCCCAATCGTCAAAATAATTATTTTATAATATTTATTTACTATTATTATTATTATTATTATCATTTATTCCTTTTTTCAAAACATTCATATCAAATATTAAAAACAGCGCCAACTGATGAAGAAAATTCAGTAACTTTGCAAAGGAAAGTCGCAATGTAGTAAACAAAACAAAAACCATTAAAACACTGGTCCCAGAACCGGACTGTACACTAAACAAGTGAAGTATAAAATTCAACTCTTCGTGACGTAAGGACAGCCAATTAGCCAACTTTTTAAAGCATTCTTCACTGTTTTCATACGGGGCTGTTCTTTTTCTTCACTTTCCTTTTTTATTGTTCAGCAAAACGTTGAAAATGTGCCTAACTTTCACAATACAAGGAACACCACCTCATCATAATATTACTTTCTTAAAGTATGGTAATTTTTACATACCAAGTATAGGGAAATGCAAGGGAAAGGAGACATGTTTTTTTTAGACAAGGCCAACTTGGAGCAAGTATCGCGGCCTAAATATGCGAGTGAAGTTTTCGAGGCCGTGTCTGGCAGGCAGTTAGTTGGCGTTTACAGTCTGGAGCTCCATCGCACCTCACGCAACGACCACGGGGCCAGGCCGCGCACGGTACAGTGGCCGCGACTCGCTCCCGCCCTCGCGCCGCCCTCGCCCCGCCCTCGCCCCGCCCTCGCCCCGCGCTCGCCCCGCGCTCGCCCCGCCCTCGCCCCGCCCTCGCCCCGCCCTCGCCCCGCGCTCGCCCCGCGCTCGCTTCATCTCTACAAACAAGAGAAGGAAGATAGCGATAAGATGCTTGTAGAAACAATATAAGAAAATCTTCTTGTATATTAGAACGTTACCGAGCGAACCTCGTGGTAGATATTTGGGAACGGGCGGAAAGAGATTAGCAACAAGAAATCGCCTCACCACAAGAAGGAGAGAAAGTCTTTCTCTACAGCAAGCACGTGGAAAAGGGTGAACAAAACATCCAGGCCGTGTACAGGAGCAGAAGCGAGTGGGGGAGGCGGCGTGATATTGGAGGTCACGTGAACTACAGGTATATAAGGGAGTGTACAAAGCCAGTGAGCGGGTTCTGGAGAAAGAGTGAGAACCTCGTGCTGATGCACAAATTTGCGCCAGGGCGGTGCAGTGGCGAGCAGGTTTCGCGAGGCAAGTCACGTGTTGACGCAGCTGTGGGAACTTTGTGTCCGAGGTGTGACTGCGGTCATGGGGGAGTGATGCTATGTGCGAGCTCCGAGTGAGGTGTTGTAGAGATCCACTACTCACACTGATCATCAATCGGTTTAGATCGTTCTAGCGATCAAGGCACATCATTGATTGACGCGCCTGTAAGGACTTTGTGTCTGAGTGTGACATCCGCTCACGGAAGCTTGACTTTGTGCGCGCTTCGAATTTAGGAGTGGTGAGGGCCACGAATTACAGCGATTCTCAATCGGATTTGGATCGCTCCCGCGATCAGGGGATAGTAGGTCTATCAGAGCTATTGTATAAAGTGTAACTATTTAAATGTACATATTTGTTTTATGTGTGGGGATGGAATGCGTCGGTGAATAATGGTGCCCCAGAAAATCTATTTTGAAAATATCATTTACATCTACTTTTATTTTTCTGATATAATTTTTTCTCTCGAAATATCTCCATTTTTTGATGATTTTTAAACAATTTAATTTTTGTCGATTACAGCGCCATCTGGCAGCCAAAATGAGTTCCAAAATGACAGATAAAATAGGGTTAATTTATTTTGGGGAATTATCTTCCTACTGAAGATTATTTTCTTCCCCCCCACCCCACCCCCAGGGGGTGAGGGTAGAGGGTGGTTTGGTATCATTGGATGTCCCCTGCCAAAACAAGCAACTTTTATTACCCTTTTTTGATTCGATATGTAGTTTTTGAGATATTTGCTCCGATAGATTAAAATGGCCCACCCTGTATACGCCCTCAACAACGCAACTGGGCATTCAACGATTTTCTTTTCCACAACTACTTCGTATAATCCTTGAAGCTCTAAAATGCGAATTTAAATAATATCAAAATTATTTTGTACAGAACTGAAGAAAATCAACCGAGACAACACTGTAAGGATTTTAACAATAGTCACTTTTTCAAAATTGCGCAATTTTTTTAAAAGTAATATTTGAAGCACCCGTTTAAGGGAGAGAACAAAACAGCTCCATTTTTGCCTAGGTGGCAGAGCGTGACCTATATATTTTATATCGCTTCACCTCGCATTGCACTTTTCGTGCCCTCAATCCCTCCGATCAAGATCATTTCATAACTAAACGGTTAACTCCATGGACACAACGAAATGTGGACGTTCGTGTCATAATGCTCACGTGACGAGCACGTGAAGAATGTATAATAGATGTATGTATAAATATCGAAATAATTGATCATAAATACATTTTGAGATAAATTCCATTACGTTCAGTGCATTTAGATTTTTTGAGTTTATGAAGTTAGCATATTCATTGCAGTTGATTTGAAACCGTATATCCGAATAGATCACCATATTAAACAGCATTTTGAAGAAATTGCCTTATATAAATACTGAATGTTTTAACATCTTGCCCACGAAAAATGAGCTTCCAATTTCATTGCCCTATTAAATATTTTTTGACTCTAGTGCTTGGGAATATGGGTGAGACATAAATATGTTAATGAATAAATAGCAACAACTCAAGTCTGCATGTTTGATCAACATTCTGTTAGAAAAGCATGAAGTACTGATTTTTCTTTCTCTTTTGCGAATAAAGGCATAACGCCAATAATATTTTAAAAAGAAATTGTAAGCATCTTAATTATACTTCAGTTAAAAAGTATAATTAAGGAGAAACTGACAAAAACAAATGAATATATTCTGCATTCTTCAAAACTGTTATGGAAAAAGTGAATTCAAATGATAGTAAAATATACCCTCATAGGCCTAATGAGATTTACACAGAAGTACTCGAAGTAATTTAGATACTTTTCGGGGCAGAGATTAAGTAGACGAGGGAATGGTAGCATTAGAAGCAGCTAGAACACCACTTCGGGGAATGTGGAGAGTTGTGAAATCATCCATATACTTCAATATTCCAAACAAAAAAGTCAATCCTTTCTGTCATTACTTGAAAGAGAATGCACTGCCTTCTGTCGTTACTAGAATTAACAGTTTCATTGGAGCTATCTCGTTGTTTTTAAAAGAAGAGTAGATGCGATCACGAAAGAGAGAAAACAGCTCATCGAGAGAAAAATATAAATAACAGGATCGTTTTGTAAAGAGAAAAACTGTAAAATGAACATAGATTAAAGACGACGAGACAAATAGGAAAATATATGCAGGGAGAGCAACTAATAGTTAAACTATCACACTAATATCGGGGCTCTTGTGCTCAGAAGCCAGCGATCTCCCAATTTACCGACAGTCGCGAGGCGGAGTGCAGCGGGGCGCAGCGGGGCGCAGCGGGGCGCAGCGGGGCGGAGCGGAGCGGTCTTCGACAAAAAAAAAAAAAAAAAAAGTCCCGAACGCTCTGAAAAGAGACTCGCGTAATGAGCCCGGAGAGGCGCTGTTCAGGATGAAACCGCGCGCTGCAGACGCTGAGGGAGCCGTCCCGGCGCCCGAGTGCGGGCGCGCGATGAGGGAGATGCTGCCTCCGCTGCCGACGCCCGCCAAACAATCCCAGGACTTTTAGGGAAGAACTATATTCTCAATACCAAAAAATTCGATGCGCCATATCCAACGCCCAAATGTTACAACTACTGGTGGTAAAACGGAATCGTACTTTCTCGCCCATATTTTCACGCAAAATACACGAAAAGAACTCAAATTTTCGAAAAGTTGTACATGACCTTATTTCTAAATCTATCTTTAAGGAACAGATTTCATTAAGGAGAAAAATCTCCACCGTTAATATTTTAGTTGTAGGAACACTCCGTACAATTTTTGAACGTCTGCAATTTTCGAAAAAATCAGGGTTTTCAATGAAGATGAGACTACCTCTTAAATGTCCTTCACACTATCCAACAACAAAATTTAATCGAAAACGATGGAGCCATTTTTTGAAAATTTGGAAAATGTCACAGGGGCTTCATGTAAAGACGTCCCAAAATTAAAATATCGGTTTCAAACTCAATGGTCCGCCACATCAGCCAGATCAATTGGGGAATACCAATTATGGAGAAAATCGGCTAAACTGTTTAGCCGCTAGCGTGGTTCACGGACGAATACACAGACGGATGGACAGACGGACTGACGTTACCCTGGGCCCTGTAATACGGGTTTTTCTGCCCAAAATTCGCCGTTTTTTCTCGCAACACTCCATAACATTCTCTCTAGTCCTTAGTGAGAAATTAAAAATCACACGAAAGCCCATAAGGTGCTGAAGAAATCTCTGATGTTTTATTTCAAATGTTCTTTTCCTTGATGTCCACAAACCCAACACTCGGCACTTGGACTACTTCTGAACTAAAAGTGTTAATTATTGTAATGCTATTATTATGTTCTTTTTTGGTTTTACCAATTGAAACAGCGCATGAAAATCTCTTCATTGGCTTGAGGCGTTCGATTTAAAAAAAAAAGTATTTTCGTAGCTAGAGTCTGCAATTATTATTTTCTCCTTTCCCATATTCTTTAAGTCCTTGGTTCTCTCTACGAGTTCATTCTCTGAGAATACCAAAGTCGTTCTTTTAGATTTCTCAACAGACGAATTCTTCGTTCCCACAAGTTTGTCTTCAACATGTTTTTAACTTTTTCCATTATTCGACAATGCAAAGCAGCGTCTTCAAGCGCTTCTTCATCCGCGGAATTTGTTTCCCTTTCTCGTGGAACATAAGGATCTTCTTGACAATTACTTCGGATTCCATTCGTTCAATATGTCCAAAAGAGGTCACTCTCCTACGTAAAGGTGTGTCTTAACAGATTATGCCGCGCCAGATTCACTTTATGGATACGGACGTTGTATTTAATAGAGAAGTAATAAAATACGATTTTATTATCAGGCATGTCCCGCTTTAAGAGACTCAATGAGTAGCTATGTATTATTCTTAAACCGATCACAGAAAGACCAAGAAATATGTCATCATTTACTTGAAATAATTACACAATATTATGTTTTATCAAAAGCCAAATATAATATTAGGCCAATTAGAAGAGGCTACTTAAAACAAATGTATATTAATATTATCGCACATTACACTATTTCAAGAGATATCGCAAACTTTTATTTTTGTTGTTTTTTAACAGAAGCAGCCTCCCAGTCTGAAAATCTCGCATTAATGTACGTATTCACCACGCTCTGAGACTGCCCAGTACGTGTCATCCACGTTTTGTTAGCAACATGCCCCGCAATGGAAAAGCGGGACTGCTAATCACGAGGACATTCTGGGACCATTTTCAAGCGTAGCATACACATTTAAGTCAAAATAGTGGCAGTGAAAGCAAATGTGATATTACAAACAATGTGAATGTGATTGGCTTATCAAAAACAACTTGACTTTTCTCTGATTTCCGGACAAATTGACCAATCTACGTCTTTCCGAAATTTTATATTCCTATTTGTAAAGGCATCTAAGCACAATATAACAAGCAACCTCGACCAGCAGTGGTTGGGCAACGCGATGGACAGAGTTCAGCCCTTGGGCAACAGATGGAACGTCGGACGCCGGGCAGAGGCGTTTCAGTTGAGCGGACGCCAGTGCCAAGGAGACCCTCCACCCACCCACCCGCTTCGACTCAAGTCATCCAGCCGAACCAACAGTGATTCCATTGGGCACATCATTGACACTATGTTTCTTGTACATCTCCCAGATAATCTTGTTGAATCTCTATTGAACGTGTATATTAGTTCTTCTGGCGGAACGGCATTATTGCAATAAACCTATGTTTTATGAAAGTGAGATCTTTCTTGGTTATTTCATTCATATCACTATTGAAGGTTATTTCTCAACACGCTAACAGGAAAAGGAAGCATTACATTGAACTGTCACACTCAGAAGTTGGTAACGGAGGTCGATGCTTTTCACAACCTGTGTCCCGGAACTGCTTGAGTAGATGGGGAGGGCGGCGAGAGAGGAGAGGAGGGCGACGAGGAGGGCGGCTAGGAGGGCGGCTAGGAGGGCGGCGAGGAGGGCGGTGAGGAGGGCGGCGAGGAGGGCGGCGAGGAGGGTGGCGAGGAGGGCGGTGAGGAGAGCGGCGAGGAGAGTGGCCTGGAGGGCGGCGAGGAGGGTGGCGAGGAGGGTTGCGAGGAAGGCGGTGAGGAGGGCGGCGAGGAGACGGCGAGGAGGGTTGCGAGGAAGGCGGCGAGGAGGGCGGCGAGGAGGGTGGCGAGGTGGGCGGCGAGGAGGGCGGCGAGGAGGGTGGCGAGGAGGGCGGCGAGGAGGGTGGCGAGGAGGGTGGCGAGGTGGGCGGCGAGGAGGGCGGCGAGGAGGGTGGCGAGGAGGGTGGCGAGGAGGGTGGCGAGGAGAGCGGCGAGGAGGGCGGCGAGGGGGAGGGCGGCGGCGCCGTCTGAGGTCGCTCGCATCCATAGACGAGCTGCTCGGCCGAGCGTCCAGCCCCGCCCGCCCGCACGCACAAAGCGGGCCGCCTCCGGGCGCGCACACTCGACCATGGCAAGATTTCCATTACACAACGTCCGGGCTAATAAGCACTTCCACTAACAGATTCCCGAACAATCGGTCGCCCCGCATCCATCAGCGCCAAAGCACCGGACGGACGAGGCGGCGCCGAGAGCGAGCGCAAGCGGAGAGAGGGCGAGAGAGGAAAGGGAAACGAAAAAAAGAACGCCAGGAATTATTTCAACAGGGAGAACGACTGGTAATCAAATGAAACTGATAGGAAAAGAGCTGAAACAAAAAGCTGCGTAAAGGAAATAAAATAAAACTGAAGAGTGCTACGACAGCAGGGTCAAAGAAGGAAGAAGATTGGTAAAGAAACTGAAGAACAACTTAAGGAAATAAGTTCAATTTTAGATGGTCAGACACACTAGTTTTGAAAGACAAAAAAGTATGAAAGCGTATGTAAACAGTGAATGGCAAAACAAAATTCAAGATATTGAAGTAGCTAAAATGCTTTAGGAAGATGACGCGAATTAAAAAACCAAAAAGGCTTAGAACTGGAGACTAACCTGAAGTAGACAGAAGGAAGATGAAATGATGTTACAGGAAGATGAATCAAATTTAAAAAAGAGAGAGAGAGGTGGAGAATAACCTGAAGTGGATAGAGAAGAGCGCGTGGCGAGAAACGCAAGACATGTAAGGCTTGCGCCTGACGCGAAGCGCGCCCGCCCAGCTGAAGAGCGAACCCCGAGTCGCCCAGCCGGGCGCTGATGGCAGTGGCTGGGCGACGGCGAAAGCGGCGGGCGGGCGCCCTCTGTTTTTACGGCCGCGACTGGCCGTGGCAGGGACATGTTTTTGCGTCGCGAACTGGGTCATCCCTTGCCATAAACAAATCAGAGAACGGGAGAAGGGCGCCTCCGCCGCTCCGCTCGCGAGGCGGGCGGGGGCGGGGCGCGGGGGCGGGGTGCGGGGGCGGGGCGCGGGTGCGGGTGCGCCGGACCGTGTCGGACGCGGCGCGCGCGGCCCCGAACAGCGCGCAGTATCCTTATCCGTTCCGGCCGCTGCGCGCGCCCCGCCCCGCCCCGCCCCCCCCATTGATCGGGAGGAGCGCGCCCTCCGCCCCCGCCCCGCCCTTTCCAGCGCACGGCGCTCGCTTTCCGATGCCACTTGCTTCCGCCGCGCCGTGAAATGTGCTCCCGGCACTGATTTTCGATGCGATTCGCGTTACGCGCCCAAATGTCGCAAATCGCTGCCTCACGCAAGGGCTAAGCGACGGCCACCCTCGCAAAAGACACGGCTCAAATCGTTTTTGAAGAGAACGCCACGTCATTCTACAAAAAGGCTATGGAAACTTGCGGAAGAACTTAAGTTTGCTTTCCAGTTAACACTGAGCAACTACTAAATGCTCAAGGGCAAATACCTTCATCTAATTTGCAAATTACAGACGTGTTATACTTCTGTTTAAAATCGGCTGCGATCCGAATGACCACAAATACGTATTTCATAGCATTTGTTTTTAATGACATTTCTATCGGTTCGTTTATCTGTGGAAGACCACAGAACGTCGATCCTATAAAAGGGACACAAACTATATTAGTAACGCTCTCTACAGTAACAAAACCAGTTCAGACCACATTCAGTATTCAATTTTGCACAATGCAATGAATATAAAAAAATTATTTAAATAAAATTATTATTTTCAATCATAACTCGACACTGGATGTTTAGAAAAATGCTATTTTATTCTAATGAAAATATTAAAAGGTAATTTATACATGTATATGAATTATGGCAAATTAAACATTCTGGCGAAGTTTTACTTTGCCTTTTTTTGGTACTTTATGATGTAATTCCCATTTTACACATATTTTTCCTTTTTAATGACATTTTTCCCTTTAAAATGTAGTTTTTTTCTTTCTACTCTTGGTTTCAAATAAACGTTTAAATCCTTTTCAGTTCTAAACACATTTTTTCTCTAATCGTAACGAATCTCTATTTTTTTTGTCTAGACTGGAGATTTCATTTGGGTTTACATATCACATTGAATTTTTTGAGCCGAAAAGCTTCCATTGTGACGGGCAAAAAAAGCAAGCCGTAAGCTCTGGGAATTTGGTTGAGCGGTGGATGCTTCGGTGAACGCTGAGCACAGATCTGCGACGTAATCAAAGCACTCGTATGTCAGAGGGCAAGGCGATGATTCCGACTTCCGACATGCATATTTTTCCTTGCCAGATGTCCTTTTGGTAAGTGCACAGGTTAGGCCGATCATTAGAATCTATATCTCTGCCGAGAGTGAGGTATGTTTTCATTCTTCCGGCTTCTAAAATTGTTTTTTGATATTGACTAATTTTAGGTGCAACTGCAGTGCAATATATTAGTGCTTCTTTCCTCGAATTATAAGTTTTTGTCTTTCTGGTGCCTATTTAAAAACAGTATAGTGCCTTAGCATCCGATGTCTAATGAAAACGTTGTGTGAAGAACTTCTTTAAAAAGTTCCAGAAATGAATATAAAAGGTCTGTAAACATTGATAAATTCGAATTCAATTCCTGAATAAACATTGTACGTGAATAATCGAACGGTACTTATAAGTAAAAATATTTTCTTATCGATAACAATCAATTACAGATACATAAATACCACCGTGTTTGGTAAATCTTCCCCAACTTCTTATTGTATGTTTTTTTTTAAAAATAGTATTCATTTTATCTTTCTTCCTTTTCTAAGTATCCAACTCAGCAAAAAGCACAAAAATTATTGAAATATTCCTACTTAATTTTAAGTTACTTTTTTAAAAAAGACTCCCAGACACACAGAAATAAATGGTGCTCACTAGCTTCGTCGATAACCATCCACATGAGTCGGCCTTCGCGTGAATACACATAGTGCTGTAATGACTCGTTGCCACAGCTCACGAGCAATGCGATCGTATCTCCACAAATAATACCATCGAGTTTCGTAGTCTCAATCTAATGGCAGATGGAACATCTTTTTGCGTACACTAATATCATTAGGAACGAGGAAAACATCAGGCAAAGGCGGGTGAGTTCCTTGAATACAAATTGACTCCGTACACAACTTACGGGATTGACGTTTTGTAGTCTTTCACATTAAACGTTCCAAGAAGATATTAATCGAATAAAAGTACCTAATAGGATGATACCGAACTTGAAATGTTTCTTTGGATTTGTACAACAAACCTTTGGAACACACCTGATACAAACTTCCTGTATAACTCATTATCAATAACACAAAAAATGTATATAATGAAAACGTACCGGGACACTTAGTTTTCAAACCTTTAATTTATGTAATTAATACATTGCAATCATCACAATATTAAACGAACTGAAAATTAGACACATTCCTTTAAATTGAAAAAAAAATCGACGACGTAGAAATGAAGGCTACATCACACTATTCTACAACAAAAAAGGCATGATCAAATCATTTGTATTAAATAAACCTTGTTTCATTGAAACAAATGTTTCTTTGAAACGGAATATAAAACGCTAGTCGACGCCATGAGAGTACTGTAGAACTATCAGAAATTAGAGCGCTTCGAAGAGTCAGATGTCGATGAAGCAGATCATTCATCGTGTGGTCATTCCTCCTGAAGTTGACGAGCTGAGTGACGTAGAACACGTTGACGAGAACATGTCTCTACAAAGATGCTGTTGTTGAGAATCTCGTTGGTACTTTGGAGATCCATTCCACCCCTAAAACTGCAAATAATACCAATAGTACGTCGGTTGCGGAGCTAGATGTTATGAATCCGCAAATACGTTATCTGAAGAGCCAACTCACAGCCTGATGGAGATTTGACTGATCCAACCTTAGGTTCGAGAGTGGCACTTAGTATGTTAGAGTGCTTCTCATCACCAACGTGATATTTTTTTGACAACCTATTCGTTACTAAAGATTTAATATTTCATTTTGCTGACCAGGATTTCAAGGCAAAGGGAACACTTCGTAAAAATCGCTTGCAGAAATGCCCTATTGATAATCCGAAAGTGGTAAAGGAAAAAAAGAGAGGATGGTTTGAATATAATTTCCATCAGAACGGTGAGATCTGTGTTGTGAGATAGAATGACAACAGGTGTTCCACTGTGGCGAGTAATTTTGATCAGGTTACTCCCACAAAATCTGTGCTTCGGTACGTGAAACAAAAAAATTACAGTTCCTCAAACAAAATTGATACATGAATACAACGCAGAAATGGGTGGAGTAGATCTACATGATTGGTTGGTTGGAATAAAACAAACTAACATGAGGGGAAAAAGTGGTATTCGCCTATCTTTGTCAGACTTATAGCCATGGCTTTAATAAATTGCTGGTTGCTGGACAGGCAAATCGACGGCTCAAAAATTCTCTCGCTGCTGGAATATACAGAAGACATGTTACAATCGCCCGACTAAAAGTCAGCCCTCGATTCACTCGTCTCCAAATACCTCACATAGTTCCGGATCGCAGATATGATCATACTCGTTATCATCAGGTCTAACATGAATTAATATACAAGATTACGAATTATTTCAGTTGTTCGTAATCTCAATGTAACAAGAAAAATAATGTTTTTGAAATGGCATTTTTGAATTAACGTATCATTTTGCAAATACTTAAAAATGTTATTAACGTGCTAATGATACTCTTTCCGCCTCATGTGATCATTTGATAGGCTTTTCCGAACCAATGAAAGACTGTAGGGATAAAATTTCATTGGATTCTCATTTTCGTTTTATTAAAGGATTACATTATCAAATTTGATAACTTTTCTACAAAAAATATGTTGGGCGTTAACGGGTTAATATACAGATACAGCACAATTTATTAACAACACGAACTGAAAATGTCAATATCTTTGGTTTGTACTTAAAAAATCAATTCTTTTCAATTGTTAGCTTCAATTGTTAGCACCATACGAGATGCTATGCTGTACTTCCTACGTTCACTGTAGCCGATGTTCCTAGTTCAGTATAACGGAATCTTCTTAAGCTTATTTGCAAGGGGTGGATTTTAATCAAATGTCATTTTTTCTTTTCACTTTAGAACAATGCCGTTTAGTATAGAAATTCATTTTATGTTGCGACAAAACGAAACGTCCCATTTTTATTTGCATTTTTCGTCGATTTGGATTAATACGTTTTTTTTACCTTTTTTTCGTCACTTTTAATGCAATTTTTCACTGATTTCATCAATTTTAATATCATTTAAAGCGTACCTGCTTCAAGCAATATTTACGAGATACAACAAATGTTCACCACAGAATTCCTGCGTAGCCTATTTGATTTCTTCGCTCATATATTGTAATGTCGGCCGTTGTGAGTACTATGCAATCTATGGTTCCTGTGACGCACATCCGCGCCATCGTCAGTTCGGCCAATTTTGCGATAAATGAAGGCAGAGATTGTCTCTTAAAGAACAGTCCAAACCAAAAGTTTGCAAGTTGAGTTCACTTGAACAAAAGGAAATAGCCTCGATTACATCAATAACGTATCGAACAGCTTGTGTTGTTCATCTGAAGTGGTTTAATGAATATTTAACGTGATTTTTTTATTATTTATTTAAGGTTACCCGAGAAACAGCTACTACAGTGGCTACCACAGTTAGAAAAATACAGTATTTACAAAAGTACAACTCCAATGGTGAGAGGTGAGCACTAGCGTAACAAATTGAACATTGCCTCCGCCATATTGTAGGCAAATGCGGGCGCGGTCATGTCATACTGTGCATCTTAACGCTATTTTCACAGGACTTTACGAACTCAAAACTTCTATTATCACATTGTAAATGTTCCTATCAATTATGATTAATAAATTACGAAAAATTTAAACGTATTTTAGAAAAATGTAGTTGGAAATAGCTCTCGCTTTTGGCTTGCAACTGGTGCCCTTTCAACCCATGTCGAATAAATGTTTTTATTATTATTATTATTATTATTGTTATTATTATTATTATTATTATTATTATTATTATTCCATTACATCACGACTAAAGATCTTATGAGTCGGCTGAATATAAAATCTACTCCAGGTTGCAACCAGCTACCTAAGGAGCAGATTCGGTGAATATCAGTGCCTCTACAATACTTTACGCAAAATGTGGGCTGTTCCAAATAAAGCAATTTCTTGCACTTCCCAGTCTTTTGAATTACCTGGGAGTTTAGACAAGTTCTTACACAAATTTTGCGGAACAAATCCCAGAGCTCCGATAACTATCGGGACGACCTGTGCTTTTACGCCCCACATTCGGCTGATCTCGATTTCCAAACTCTTGTATTTAAGACGTTTCTCTGCCTCCTTGGTAACGACGTTTTGATCGCAAGGTACAGCAACATCCACAAGTAAACACGATTTGTTCTCCAAATCCCGGATAACTATTTCCGGTTTGTTTGCCGCTATCGTGCGATCAGTTTGAATTTGTTGGTCGTACAATATCGTACACAATCCAACAGACGTCACCGGTTTCGGTGAGTGTTCGTACCACTTGGGGCATGTGTTTGGAACTTCCAGGGCGGTACAGACCTGCCGGTGGAGGTAGCTACACACCCTGTCATGTCTTTTAAGGTATTCGGTCTTTGCTAGGATCGGACAAGTTGAGACAATATGATCAATGGTTTCTACTTGCTCCAGGCAAATGCGGCATTTATCATCTTGGGAAATTTTGAGAACCGCTTTATCATAATGTCGTTGGCCTGATCTTGGGCAGCTATTACAAGTGCTTCCGATTCTGGCTTCATCCTTCCCCTTTTAAGCCACATAAATGATTGATCTTTATTGATCTGCACCTTGTCCATTCTTTTTAGGTATTGTCCGTGGAGTGGTTTGTCTCTCCACGATTTCTTTAACATTTTTTGTGTCTCACACTTCATGTTTAGCAGCATCAGAAGTTCAGTGTCTGTTATTTATTATTATTATTATTATTATTATTATTATTATTATTATTATTATTATCATCATTATTGTGACGGTGTAATTATAATTCCCAATATTTCTGTAGATAAAGGGAACAGAAAAAATAATTTAAAAAATAACAAAGTAACAATAGAAAATATTTTTGTTATAATTGTGTGTGTAACTTAAATTACATTCAACTAATGACCACAAAATGCTGTTAAGAAGCTATAATCAGTTCTGTGCAAACGTATATATAAAAATCGTACCAGTAAGTAAACTTTAAAACTATTAGTATTCTTTCCAGTTAATTTTTCAGATTGATTAATTCGTGATACCGAGGGCGTTATTTGCTAAGGCCATTAGTTCCGTGAATGTAGTGAGTGTTTTTTGCTCGGGATGTGGCAGTGATCTCCCTCTAGAAGGTGAGATCCCGCACCAACCTACTGTTGGCTACCGCTTTTCCCCCAACCAGGTGTCTCCTACCAGCGGGGCACCGCCCCTGCCGGAAAAAAGCTCTAAGTTTCCGGATGGTTTCCCGCCAAGGGTAGTAGTGTAATGCATGTAAGTGTAAATGTGTAAGGGGCGAAGATAGGACAAGAAAGAGGAAGAAAAGATCGCGCACGGTAGGGTTTGTTATGGTTCTGCTGTGGCATTTGCCTGATATTGATCGGAGATACTACAGAAAACTACCGATGAGAGCAGGCGGCCGCTACAATACTCCTCCAGACAGCGACAGAACTCGACCTCGCTAGCGTCAAAAAATCCTGCCACCGTCGTGCCTCGAACCTAGTACCTTCCGTCAGAGGCACTGCAGTGACATCGGTTGATGCCCTGAGCCACCTCTCCCGGTCTCTTTCTAGTTTACAAACCAATTGTACAAATCAAACATAAGATTCGAAAAGAAATTTCAACTAAGATATTTTTATTATTCTTGCACTGTTTCGATACCCTCCTTAGCTAATGCAGTTTCTTTTTCTGAAGAGAGATTCAAATGATTCTTTGAAGTGAAAATGATTTAAGTAAACCTTGCCACACAAACAACGTAATTCTTAAGAATGCTGTGAAATGTCCACAACTCATGCTATCTATCTTCCAACATTTAATCATGCGAACAAGTTTTCAAAAGAATAAAATTCTTTTGAGTAAGAAAATGTAAATATAGTTTATATACTCCCTGTGTAGGTATGCTAGGATCAAATGAAAATATACCTGTACGTTTCAATTAGATAAAAAATACTCGTATGTAACTAAATGAAAGATGTTTTAGTTGCATCATTTGGGTTTTTGAATGTTTGCTTCTCATAACCCCAATGCTGCTTCATTTTGGTCTTTAGGTCACAGAACCATGAAGCTCTCGTTATATATTTTTATTGATGCATAAATAATAGTCTTTGTATAGTAAGAAAAACCACAGCAAAGTAATAATTTACAAGGGAAATACCCACAACTCTTGTCATCAACGGACACACAACACGCCCGTCAGCACCTGCCGGGGAACTAGTTGCCTACAATATGGGGAAAAGCGCAGCATTGAATTTGTAACGCTACACTAGCGCTACTTGTGTATCTAGGTAATACTATCCAATGCCTTTGACAATTTTTTATAAAAATTTTTAAGAGAATTTTATTGATCATTTGTGGTAATGTTTTAGGTCATCAAAACCCGCCCCCTACTTATTAGTAATGAAAGTGAAACAGGGCCAGTGACTTAAGTTCACTATAACCGAGAGTTTATTATATCCGAGTTCACTATAAGCTGAGTCGACTGTATATCTTTCGCTATTACCACCACAATGAAACGCCAATGTCTTATGTGGAGGTATTATGTTCACAAGTTGCCTAATCTGTTCCTCAAAACTCCAGCCTGACATCCAATAAGCTGTCGGCATAAATACCCGACGCTGCAATTATCAGTGACATCGGTTGCAACGGAAATGACCATTTGTTGCGGTTTCAATTACTGCCATGCGCTAGTCGCGTCGATGTGGCGTGCGCCGAAACGAAGTCGGTATGCGGTTGAGGGTCGCGAAAATCAATGCGTTCTCCACATATGCACGATGCCTTCAATGCTTCTTTAATTAAAGGGTAGCAGAAGTTCAGAATCACAATCCCGACTCATGTAACAATTCCCTCACAAACTCACTAAATATGGCTTCTCGGTGCATCTGATGAATGAAATATTCGAACAAATGCTCGAAAAAGCAACACTACTGAAAGCTACATTATAGCCTGAAGTCATACATATTCATAGATTTTCAAAGCATTTTAGATATTTCACAATTTGTGAAGTATTTCTTACTTTGATGATCTTGCAATTGTTATGGAAGAAAACTTACGGCAACGAATTGAAATTCAATTCCAACTATGTACTCGATTATGGAGGTAAAATACAATTTTCACCCCAAAAAACAGTTTTCTTGTTTATAGGAAATCACTTCAATATTAGCTGCCTCGTCTCAAACATTATTATATGACAAATAAAAGAAGGACAATTATAGAAATCTTTAGAGTATATTAAGGCTTTAAATTAAATTTTTAAACATATATATTTGTTCAGTTCTCATACTGCAACTTTTCGTGGAGCTTTTATGTATTTCTCTGAATGATAGAAAGATCATCTTAAATACAATAACGTAATTTGTATTTTGATCTTCATCCACATTGTTCCAATTATTGGTTCATACTTAATTCAAATATTTGTTTTATAAATGATCTGTTATGTTATTAAGAAAAGTTATAGCGAAGAAAAATATTAATATAATTTACTTTTAATTTATAATTGTACAGATTATAAATATTAGGAGTATAATGTTCTCAATTGAAAGTCCAAAAAGATGATCCTGCATAAGACCATAACAATTTGTGTGTGCTTCTTTAACCATAACTAGGCCTTAAAAAGTTCTAGTCCATTTTCTGGAGCCAAATGTCGTAATTTTGATGAGCCTTTAACAAAAATCACATTATTGCAATATGCCATATCCTATTTCAGAACATGATTGCGTTATTTAATGATCAATTTATTAATACTAAACTAAATAATTTCATCCATATGATTCCGACTCAATTATATCTCATGATGGAGCAGAGAGGAACATATATTATTGGGAGACTCACGTTCTACACTTTCTTAGTTATATCCATTTACTCACACATATGAATCCGAAGATATTAATTTCATCAGAACAAATCAGTCCTTTTCTTTCATCTTAAAGTCCTTTTGTGAGTTTTCCGTTACTACGAATATTAATCAGTCAGCTCCGCAATATTTACTCTCACCAATTAGCCCTTCTCTCCCTGTACTTAAATGCTATCCATTTTCTTCCATATCCATATCTCTTCCCACGAAATATTCCCTATACCATTCCTCCCTCCCGCCCCTTGCATTCCCTTTCCTTCATTCCTCTACTAACCCTCGCTCCTTCAAAAAGATTCTCTACCTCTGACATTCATTTACATTCACAAAACATTTACATTTATTCAAGTCCCTTTCAATTTTCCCCCAGACTTTCTTCTAATCTTTCTCAGACTACTCCAGCACCTCTACTCTCTACCTCTCAAGAACATCATTCCAATCTCGCCTTCACATAATCAATTTTCATGCTGATTATCTTGCCCGTATTCAAACAACTCTCAAAATATTCAAAGTACTAACGTATTAAAGATAGAAAGTTTGCGATCCGCTAACCACGTTAGGAAGTACCAAACAAGCATCTGAAACATTACCTCCTGTCACAAGCCTGCATCATTTTGCCACGATGCTGTTAAAGGACTACACAAGGAGCCAAATACGACGAATTATTAAAATTTGTCACAAGATGTTTTCCTGCTTTTTATGCACTAATCTATTGAACATACAGTGGCTTGTATTAGTAACTTGCTGGTACCCGGCGCGTTGCTACCGCAGAAGAAATTATTGAGGAAATATCCCTCTCCCTTTCTCTTTCTTTCCCCACTATCTTTTCCCCTCACTTAACTTCTCTCTTTTTTCTCCTCTCCCCCTGTATTTTTCCTCCTCTCTCATTTCCCCCACTCTCTCTCTTTTCCATCTCTCTCTATTTTTCCATTTGTGTCTCTTTTCCCCCTCTCTGTCTCTTTTCTCCTTCTGTGTCACTTTTCTCCCTCTGTGTCTCTTCTTCCCCTCTGTTTCTTTTCCCCCACTCTCTGACTCTCTTTTCCCGCTGTTTTCCGTCTCTCCCAATTCCCCCCCCTCTCTCTCTCTCTCTGCATTTCCCCCTCTCTCTATTTTCCTTCTCTTTCACTATTTTCCCTCTCTTTCTCTATTTTCCCTCTATCTCTATTTTCCCATTCTATTTCCCTCTCTACTTTCCTTCTCTCTTTCCCTCTATTTACCCTCTCACTCTTTTTTCCCTCTCTCTTTGTCTCTGTCACTTTTTTCCCTCTCCTCTCATCAACTTGCGCCGCCTGCTCCTCTTGTTCTCCTCGACCTCGCCCCACGGCACACGGCAACACCCAGCAACAATGAAGCTCACGTGAATTGGGAATTGCATTTAACTGAAGAGCCATCTAGAGCTAAAATAATTGCACTATGTGCATTCCGTAAGTGCAAGCAATAAGATGACACGTTTTTTATCGCAATTGGATGCCTCGTTACGGCAGCGCATTAAGCGCGAACCAACAAACATTGATTTTTATATATTAGATTAATATTCTGTATAATTATTTTTCAAGAAATTTTCGGATATTTTATTAGTAATTCTGTTATTCGAGACGGAGATGAATCCAACAAAACCTTAATTGGTTAAATTAAAATTGGTTATCGTTCTTGAGTTGTAACTGGTTTAACTAACACAACTTTGTTTTATATACATAGATATAATTTACAAGTTACTCGTACTTTACCTGATAACCACTTGCCGATTGTTTGAGTTGTACATTTAAAATAGTTAAATACGTTGCGGGAGAGAACTTTGTTCCGACTGACAATAAGGCGGCACTTTGACGTTTCCATGGCGACGGCAGGCACTGGGCCAATTGGGAGCCACAGCCTCCGCCGACCTGCGTTGCCGACGGAATGTAAACAAAAACACGCGCACATCTGAAGGCAGAATTGTGCTTCGGACGCGACCGAGAACCCAGAGCGCCACTCACAGTCTAGGATTCGAATTGAATGTAGATCGCTTGAGAAACGTAAACGATGATTACGGTTGTAGAAGGTATCATAGGTACCATGTAGGACAGGCAACTCTTTCAGGTGTGCAAGTGCCTGAGGTGACTCAGGGCCTCAACTGAAGTCACTACATTACTTCTAGGAGTTTCATCTCGATCCCTGCAGGTATCCTAACGAAGTGGCCACGGAACGCACGCTTTCTTTCCTTCCTCTTCCTAGCCCTATTCTATCCCCATACGTACGTACACACAAACACACACACACACATGCACTACACATTTGGAGAGACCGGTCGAGACCTTACAGCTTGTCGCCGATGTGGCGATGCTCCGGTGGTAAGAGAAATCTAGAAAGGGAATGCTCCACAAGTCAACATGTAGGCGGACGCTCTCATCATTCAGCGGGGGAAGAATGCTGCCACCTCCCGAGAAAAAACATGCACTACATTCACGGGCCTTATGTCCACAGCAGTTGACGCGCCCGGAAGCACGAAGTAAATAAACGAAACCTTGTGTATTGGGCAACACCACACCAAAGGCACGAGAGCTGTCGGAACCAAAGACAAATCTTCAAGTATAGTATTCTTTGCGGGTTTTTTTAAAATTTTATCATACAAGAAGCCGCCCACTTAATTTCTCTAGTCGAAAATTTTCACAGCTGGCCGGAAATCATCTCATTTCACAGTTTTTAAAATGGTGAAGTACACATAGTCCATGAGAATCTAGTTCGTAGCTCCTCACGTCATGCGCAGCGCCAGTCATCTCCAGGGCGTCTTCTCCGAGCCCCAACTCATCACGCACGTGAGCTTATGGGTGCCCTCTACGATGAAGCATGAACGCCCCGGCGCACCTTGCCCCAGAATTTCGCCCTGAGCAAGGTCGCATCATGACGGCCGAAACGCGCGCATCCCAGCCCAGAACGCTGCATCTCGCGCTCACCCAAACAGACTCTCATCTGCAGAGGGTCTCCCTCCTCCGAACCCAAACTCGGCGACGCCACGCGCACGGCTTGCGGGGCGCCCTGTAGACGTTCGTAGGACGAGGCCCATAAGCGCTCGAGCCCCGCGAGCGCCAGCTGGCGAAAGAAAAGTGCGAACGCGGCGAGGCCACCCACGGCGTGATAAGTGTAAAATTGCCCTTCCCACCGCGCCCGCCGCTCCTCCGCTCCCAGGCGAATCTGCGGCTATGGCACAAATGTGTCTCTGTCGCCCAAGGTATTTCGCAGGACCTCTTGCGCGTAATCTGGAGATAATATTTCCATCTGGCTTCTCCAACCATAAAACTGCGTTGAGAGGGGGCACGCGGAATTGGGACTGACAAAAGTATTTGAATGATAGTCGCTAACACGCGGTTGGAAGAAAAAATACCATGCGCGCAGACATTTACATTGGATTATAATTCTCAAGAATGGAGAACAAACATCCTTTACGTGTAACAGGGCACATTATACAATTTCACAAATTAACAAAAAAGTCTCATGAAGTATTGTGGGAAGCATTACATGCATTCTGAAGCAATTCATTTTTCACTATGCAAATCACTCAAGAAAATTTATTACTAAACAATATCAAGAACAGCATCAATTCAATAATTATATACAAGAAAAATAAGACAATGCAGAACAGAAGAAGTCAAGAAAAATTTACAAGTATAGTCCGCACTTAAACCATAATATATTTCGTCTTAACGCATTATCCATCATTTTAAAGAAAACGCCAGTCCACCGCGTCTGCTTAAAATGCACAAAATTAAACGTGCGCCTAGCAGTTTGGAACTGTAATAACGCACGCCAGACGCGGGACAAGCGCGCAGGGCGAACGCGACAGTCGGCATCGCAAATGTCACGTCACTTCCACCTGCCAGTCCTAACATAAATAAAACTCTGCCCCGCACAAAAACACGTATCACGAATTTCTTTACTTGGAGATTGTATCTTTATGCCGAGGAATGTTTTAAATCATTCTGCGCGGAAATTCCCGCTGGAGCCCAACACGCGAGACCCCTTCGCTGTACGGCAGGGGCCGAGGCAACCCACAGGACGCCAGCGTACGACGAGTTGTCTAAAGCCATATGCCACGGCGCCCGGAGATCTGACGTGAACCATCTTATTTACGCACTTCAACTTCCTACAACAATCGTCTGTATTCCTAGATGAAAAGAGTAAAAAGAGTTGCAATTCTAGACCTCAAACTCAATTTCTAAAGTTTCAAAGAAATACGGCATGTTGGAGTCCTTGACTTTGTGTTGACTGGCTTCGTGTTGACAGACTGTAGATGTTGACGGTTTCTTCATGAACAACCTCTTAACAGTACAATTTTTCTTGCTAAATTCCCTAGCACGACTAATTAGGTCTCTGGATAACTTTAAGAGAACTTAGTTACTAAATTATCTTAGCATGTCGACGTTTGTGCATATTTTTCTTTCCTGTATACATACGTATAAACAGAGTGATATATGTTATGTTGTTAATGTTAATGTTAATGCCTTATTGTATGTATACGGTATGTATATGTATGTATATATATATATATATATATATATATATATGTATGTAGGTATATATGTATGTATATTGTATGTAAGTCTACGGAAAGTTGTGTAATGCTGCGCGGCGTAGTTTTGGCAGAAAAAGATCATTGACGGGTCGTGATAACGAAAAAGTGGATAAATCCAGTTGCTAAATTAAGGGGAAAATCCCCGACCACGTGGTGTAGCCAAAATCCCTGATTTGTGCGTCCTTCATACCGAAAAAACAAGTGAAAGTCCATTCCGTCGCCGACCGCCGCACAGGGCGCATCGCTCCGCAGCCTTTTCAGCTGACACCGTTCCGCGCTGACAGCGGTCTAGGCCTTCGATAGTGCTTGTTCTCTGTTATCAGTGTTTAGTGCTACAAATCACAGTGATTTAACAGAAGTAAACCACACGAAGAATTGGGCTAACGTTTGACTTTAGGTCTGCGTTGGCCCACTGCAGGGCGCGGTGGCTACTTCAGACAGCAAGGTTACCCGCGTAACCCAACCGTGGACACTCCCTCTCTCAGCTGTCGGAGGCGTGGTCTTCGCTCTTCACACCCTCAACGGTAACCAGCATCAATTGAATGCTCAAAACGAACAACATCGCCAACGGCAACAACATTTTCAACACTAGCAACTTCATCACAACTTCCGTATTAAAGAGCAACAGCAATATCACCCGTCACAGCAACAACCGATACCTACTCAGCACTATCAAATGCCATCACTAGGGCCCGGATAATTATGTACTAAAAATTAGGAAAATATGTACATATATATTTAGTCAAATGTATAGAAATATGTACTAAAAAGTAAGAAATATGTAACTTTAATTATTATATCAATTCGTTTTAATAAAATAATTTTGCTTAAATGTTGATCTGTGTAGACTTAATATACTCGTAAAGAACAAAATTAAAACATAATTCTACTCACAATTATGTTATTTACAATGGTCTCCGTAAAAAATGAGAAACAAATATTTGTTTCAAATACTTAGAAACTAGCTGAATGTGACGTCGCCGACGCTTTAAATTACGTTCGGTTGTTTGACTTGTTTTTTTTCTTCGTCTTTCTTCGTCTTCCTCGCCTTCTTCTTTGTCGTCTTCTTCTTCGTCGTTTCCTTCTTCGTCGTCTCCTCCTTCTTCTTCTTCGTCGCTTCCTTCGTCGTCGTCTCCTCCTTCTTCGTCGTTTCCTTCTTCGTCGTCTCCTCCTCCTTCTTCTTCTTCTTCGTCGTCTCTTCCTTCTTCTTCGTCGTCGTCTCCTCCTTCTTCTTCTTCTTCGTCGTCGTCTCCTTCTTCTTCTTCTTCGTCGTCGTCTCCTCCTTCTTCTTCTTCTTCTTAGTCGTCGTCTCCTCCTCCTTCTTCTTCTTCTTCTTCTTCTTCGTCTTCGTCTCCTCCTCCTTCTTCTTCGTCGTCGTCTCCTCCTTATTCTTCTTCGTCGTCGTCTCCTCCTTATTCTTCTTCGTCGTCGTCTCCTCCTTTTTCTTCTTCGTCATCGTCTCCTCCTTCTTCTTCTTCTTCGTCGTCGTCTCCTCCTTCTGCGTCGTCTCCTCCTTCTACGTCGTCTCCTCCTTCTACGTCGTCTCCTCCTTCTACGTCGTCTCCTCCTTCTACATCGTCTCCTCCTTCTACGTCGTCTCCTTTTTCTACGTCGTCGTCTTCTTCTTCTTCGTTGTCCTCGTTTCTCTATCTTTCTCTTCGTCGGTATTGGTACTGGAGTTTAATCAACACCACCTACATCTACTTAGGTGACGTTGATTTAGTTCCCGGCATACTTACCAAGATACAGCGCCAAAATACGAAAAAACACGTTTTTGGACATTTCTTAGAAATTTATAGTCATTTCTGGAAACAAATTATCAGTTCCCCATCACGACGCCGAGACGCGTCGAATGACACCTCGTTTGTCTCCACTAGTGCACGGGAAGTAGTCTACCCGTGTGAGATGGAACGGCTCATCCGCAAGCATGCACACGAGGAGTTTACTCAAATACTCTATAGGGATGAAAATTTTCCTATTATCTGTTCGAAGGCCTTGTACCGACCAAGTGTTCCACATCACATGAAGTTACTAGTGTATATTTAAACTTTGTCCCAACATGTCACTGTTCAATGCTATTCGCGGATTAGGGAATAAAAATTTGGTGATTGATATTTAATCAATTGACTCTTAGCACAAATTCAGCTTTCTTTAATAATGTTCTTACCCAAGACGCTATTGCTTGACTTCTCTGAAAAGATAAATCAAACTTTGCCTATGGCAAATTCCCAGTCTGCGTTACCACATGGTTTAAGCCAATCGCCGTGAATTATTTTCTGTTCTTTTCTTATCCAAAAGCTGCGGTGCCACATCATGATTTTACTTTAGATTTTCACCTCACAGAGATACTTTGCAAACAAGGGTTTAGGCTCCAGTGCAACAAACGGGAAAAGAAAACTGTCAATGGTGCTTTCTGAGTTGCGTTAGTGCGTGTAATTTTTGGCGAAGGGCATTAAGATCGAGACCTCTGAAAAATTCGTTTTGTGCGCGAGTTATCGCTTGCTAGATGTACCATTTTCATACACAAACATTCTTTCTGAGTAGTATTTTGTTCTCTGCTTTACTCACGCTGAAATCTACACACTGGAAGCTTTGGAGTGCAACACCATGCCCTTTTGTAGATTCTGCGTGCTGCAATATCAACATTTTTAGGTAATGGAATAGCGTCAATTTAGAGAGGAGGCTGCCGAAAAATTGTTTGACAATGCTGAATTGTTTCTCTTGGTTATTCCTTATCAAAAACATGTAGGATAAATGAAGAATTATACAAAAAAATGCAGAAAAACGAAAATATTAAGAAATATTTATAAATATGTACTTTTGTGAAAAATATGTAAATATATGTACTTTCGGGTAAAATATGTAAATATATGTACTAAAAAGTCATCGATTTTCGGCACTAATCGACATGAAACGTAAATATATTGTGGTTATGACTTGATAGAGTTAACATACGGAAATATGTAATTACATAATTATCCGGGCCCTAGCCATTACCAAGTAAGTCCAACCATCTGAACTTTATAAACTAGTAGCTGGTACCCGGCGCGTTGCTGCCACAGAAGAAATAATTGAGGAAATATTCCTCTCCCCCTCTCTCTTTCTTTCCACACTCTATTTTCTCCTCTCTCTTTTTTCTCCTCTCTTTTCCCCACTCTCTCCATCTGTCTCTCTTTTCCTCCTGTGTCTCTTTCCCCCCTCTGTGTCTCTTCTTCCCTTATGTGTTTTCTTCCCCTCTGTTGTTCTAGTTTGTGAACGTGCGCAGTTTACTTTAACTCTGTATGTTCTATCTGTAATAAAACTATTTATAATGTCCTGGAAGTAGAAAGGTACTCACAGATGTTTCAGTTTGAATAGTAAACCAGTATGCCAAACTTTATCTTTTATGCTTTCTCTACGTCTAAGAACAGTCCAATTGTATGCTGCTTGATATGGAAACCGTTTGCAATTTCTTCTACTAGGCAGATGAGCTGATGAGTTGTACAGTAATTTTGCCTGAACCCGAACTGCTCGTCTGGCAATGCTCTTATTTCTATGAGGTTTTTTGGTAAGTCTTTTTTGTATCAGTTTCTCAAATACTTTGGATAAAGATGATAATAAGCTAATTGGCCTATAGCTCGTTACTTCTTTCGGATTTTTGCCTGGTTTACTGATTGGAAGGACAATGTCCTGTTTCCACAATTTTGGATAATACCTCAGCCTAAGGGCTGAGTTATATACTGCTGCCAGAATTGCAATCTAGCTTCTTGGTAGTTCTTTCAAGACTGTTCAGTCATGGCCAGCAGCCTTCCTCCAGTTCGCTTCGAGCCGTCGCGGAGTTGACATCGCGCTCAGCTCTGTTCCGAACAGTGAAGTGTCAGCCGTTAAGGCTTGTTTATAGTAACCGAAGTGCAAAGTGTACAACGTGCTTTTAGTATCTGGAGTGGCAATTATTAGTGCTACTAATTGCAGCACTAAATACATCAACCATTGCATGTGAACCAGCATCCAGCTGCCCTGGCCTAGGGCAAAGCATAGCCGGGGCCATGGCCACTCTGTATAACACAGACGGCGCCATGGACACCACATTCATCTCGACACCACCATCCCACGATGAACATCACATCGGTGCTTCTCAACAAGGCAACATGATTCTTCAATATGTTAATCTCAACCAACATCCGCCGCACGAGGGAGTACAGGAAACTGCAATTCCAGAAACTCAGGAACTAATGACTAGCGGCGCTACTAAGGTCAGTACTCAACAAACTGCCAGCGATGCAGCCCAAGGCGTAGCTAATCAAGTGAATGAAAACAAAGAAATCGCAGACAGTGCATCAAATAGCGGTAAGAGATCATTCAATGACTCTGATGAAAATGAACATTCCCCTAAAAAACCAGTCAACAGTGCTAACAGTGTTTATGCAGTGCCAATTAGTAATAGATATGCCCCCTTAGAAAAGCTAAACGACCCTGATCCCAGGTTTAATTATATAAACATCACCCCAACCCAAGACGAAAATGTCAAGATTCCACCAATTTATGTGAATAACATAACAAACTTATCAGAGTTTAATAGAGAAATCAAAAACAATATTTCAAACCAATTCACCACTAATGTAATAAACAACAGAATAAAGCTAATGTTTAAAACAGTACCTGACTTCAGAAAAACAATTAAATATCTGCTAAATACTAAAAGAAGTTTTCACACTTATAAAGACCCCGCTAATAAAAAGTTCTCCATAGTATTTAAGAATGTTCATCATTCATTATCACTGCAGGAAATCTACGAGGATGTCAAAGAAAGTGCCCTTCGCTAATCAGCGTCACAAGACTCCACAAAGAGAACATTCCTATACCAGTGGTAGCGGCCGAGTTTAACGGCCAGCAAAGCATAGACATTGTATTACAAATAACGGAAATTTGCAACTTAAAAGTGAAAGCTGAAAAAAGACGCAGAATCAAAGGTCCAGTGCAATGCTTAAGATGTTTAGACTTTGGTCATACCCGAAATAATTGTAATCATACATTAGCCTGTATCTACTGCTCCCAAAACCACTATTCGGTAAATTGTCCAAATAAAATGCTCACCTCTTTTTGTAAACACTGCAATGGGCCACATCGTGCAGACGTTCGATCAGACGATTGCCCGTTCTACAAAAAGCTAACTCAACCCCACCCCCCTAAAGGAACTCATAGTGAAGACCTACGCTCAGTAAAAAGCGCTTCTCAAAGTGTTCATGTAGCACCTCTACCTAAAAGTTCACAATCAATCAACCCCAGAACCAGACCCAACAACAACACCTCATTTCGTTTACTTCATCAAAATTTCCCAAACCTCCCACCCACAAACAGCATCCCTAACTTTACTTTCGCTCCAGCAACAGCCTCTAATCCGAATCCACTTCATCTACATAACCAACAAGCACCAAACAACATAAACGCCAGCAATAATAATAATAATAATAATAATAATAATAATAATAATAATAATAATAACAATAATAATTCATTCATACACTCCCTAATAAATTCCATCACAACTCATATCGTAAACATAATCAACTCAATCATCCCAACAATCATCAGCAATATACAAACCTCATTGTCATCATACTTTAATAATAATCATGGCTCTACAGCACCATAACAAACTAAACATACTAAATTGGAATGCCAACGGCATAAACAATAAGAAAGCAGAGTTATCATACTTCCTAAAAGCCAAAGAGATTAAATTAGCATGTATCACCGAAACACATTTAAAACCAAATGAAACATTCAAAATTCCTGGATATAATAATCATAGATCAGACAGAATAAACTCAAATGGAGGCGGTGTTTTAATACTAATCGAAAAATCTATACCTTATATCCAAAGTAATTTACCCCATACCCCTGGAATAGAGACAGTAGCCATTAAATTTCCACTCGACAACAGAATAATAACTCTCATAGCAGCTTACAAACCTCCTAAAATCAAAATTCATAGTACCAATTTTGGATTACTATTTCAATTAAACACCCCCACAATACTTGTCGGAGATCTCAATTCCAAGGTCGTTCACTGGGGCTGTAGAACTTCCAATACCGCTGGGTTACAATTGTATAAAATTATATCAGATTTAAAACTACATCTAATCCCTCCCCCTGAACCGACATACTACCCCCACGACCAAAACAAATTCCCGGATATTCTGGATATTGTAATAACTAACACACAAATCAAATTCTATAGTTCTCCCATATTTGAATTGGATTCTGATCATCTTCCTGTCATCATTTCAACCCAGCAACTCTCCCCCTCACATAACCCCACCCACTCATTAAACACGCGAATTAATTGGAAAACATTTAAAAAAATAATCACTAATAAAACGCCACAATTTAAAACGTTAAATACCCCACTGGAAATCGAACAATCAATTACACAACTAAATAACCTAATTATCAACACAGTCAAATCCCTGCAAGACAATAAGCCTCCATACGTCACAAAAACACCCAACACAAAACTACCCAAGAATATACTAAACTTAATTAAAATTAAAAATAAAACCAGAAGACTATGGCATATAACAAAATCGACTCAAGTGAAAAAAGAATTGAACTTACTCACTACAATAACGAAAAGAGCAATAATAGAATTTAACCACTCAACGTATAATTAACTAATTCAATCACTGAGCACAAGAAACAATTCGCTTTGGCAGTTCACCAAAAATATTCTAAAAAAGAAAACAACTATACCACCGCTAAACACACCTACAGGCAAAAAATATGCTCCAGCAGAGAAAGCAGAAGCTCTGGCAGATCACTTTGAGCAATCATTCACCCCTAATATTACTCCCACACATTCTGATCACATGGACATAACACAATCAGTATCTGCACCCAATTATAACATCCCACATAGAATAAAATATAGTTCCCCAAATGAAATCAAAAACTTTATTAAAAATCTCCCTCTTAAAAAAGCACCTGGCCATGATAAAATTAGTAATGTTATATTAAAAAACTTGCCTAACCCCGCAATAGCGTACATAAACAATATTTACAACTCAATTCTGAGAACCGGATACTTTCCAATTATATGGAAAAATTCCGAAATAATCCCCGTACCCAAACCTAATAAAAACCATAACAATACCGAAAGCTACAGGCCAATCAGTCTCCTCCCATCCCTATCCAAAATTTTAGAAAAAATAATACTAAAAAGAATTAACAATCATCTAAACATAACCCAGGCCATACCAAAACATCAATTTGGCTTCATCAATAAATTATCCACATCACACCAGCTACTTCGAATATCCGAACACATCCACACAGCCTTCCAGAACAAACAACACACAGTAGCCACCTTCCTGGATATCTCACAGGCTTTCGACAGAGTTTGGCACCCAGGCTTAATATATAAACTAAAATCTATAGGAACTCCAAATTATCTACTACAAATCATCAAAAGTTTCATAACAGACAGAACATTTACAGTAACTGTCGAAAAGCATGTTTCCAACCCCCGCAGAATAAAAGCAGGACTTCCCCAAGGTTCCCCCCTTTCACCCACCCTTTTCAACCTATACACATCTGATATACCTACCTCTCCATACACACATATCGCACAATTTGCTGACGATACTGCCATCTTCATGTCTCACCATTCAGTAAGTCACATTTGCAATAAAATTCAAATGCATGTGAAAAACACTGAAGATTGGTCTCTAAAATGGAAAATCAAGCTTAATCCGTCAAAATCAACAGCCAAAATATTCTCTCTGAGAACATTCGCCACACCCACCCCATTCCAAATTAACAACAACACAATTCCCTGGACCCCGTACAACCAAACCGTTAAATACTTAGGACTAAACTTCGATACAAGATTAACCTGGAAATCTCACATAGCAACAAAAATTCAACAAACCAAAATCAAATTAATTCAACTAAAACCACTACTAAATCACAAAAGCAGTCTCTCCTTAAACAATGCCATCGCCCTGTATAAGACAATAATCAGACCTTTAATGCTGTATGCTTGCCCCATCTGGACGAACGCTTCACAGACTAACATTAATAAAATCCAAATAATGCAAAATAAATTCTTAAGATTAGCCACTCACGCCCCATGGTTCATTTCAAATGATCAACTACACAGAGAATTACATTTACCAACCATCAATCATCACATCGCTCATCTCTTCAACAATTTCTATTCAAACATATCCTTAATAAATCAAATAGCTCACTACAACCTAGCCACACTCAACGAATTTCCGACCCGAATCCGCAATAGACATCCTCTACACACCTTCCTCAACATATTCTCTGATGTAAGCTAAGCGTAGGTGCTCAATGAGTATCCTTAGCCCATTTTGTAGTTAGATTAGAAATAGTTTTTAGGTTAGGTTAAGTTAAGCCAGACGAATTACATGTGAAAAAGTAATATTACTGAACCATGTATCACTCATTCAAGTAATAAAATAAAAATTAAAAAAAAAAAAAAGCAGCCTTCCTAACTTTGAGCTTATTTATAATTGAAGCTATTTCGTTGGGGCTAATAAATTTAATTGGCGTGGGGACTCTGTAATATGTGTCTGTCATATACTCTTCAATTTCTTTGTTATGTTTAACATCAATCATGGCGTTAGGTGTAAAAGTATTTTCAAAGTTTTCGGCGATGTAATCAGCCTTTTCTTGGTCTGTGTGTACATAATTTCTTGTTTGAGAGTTCAGAAGGGGAATATTTGTTTTTCCCCGGAATATTTGCTTTTTTATAGTTGTCCACAGTCGTTTTGAATTAGGATGTATTTGGAATAGATGAGTTTGGAAGTTGGAATATCTATTTTAATTATCCTAATCTCTTATCTAAATTAATTAATTTGTTTATTTTTCTTTTGAAATTTGCGTTTCTATTTGCCATTCCCTTCTCCCATTTTTGCGTTTCTATTTATTTGCCATTCCCTTTTTCATGAATGAGATTCAGTAATTGGTTTGGCAATTTACTTCACGGTCTTTGTGCTGGAGGGGATAGTATAATACTAAACTTCTTTGAATTGCATTATTTAGTCTGGTTATCTCTAATTGAAGTTGAGTATCATATTGAATTAGGTTCTGAGACATTAGATCACGGAATTTATTCCAGTTGATGTTTTTATTTATTGTTTTATTTATGTTGTCTTTTTTTGAAATTTTCCCTTGGAAGGAGCAAATAACTTGTTTATGATCCGAATCTAGATCCGGAACAACTGTTTGATAGATTGGGAAGTTTATTCCTTGAGAGATGACTGTATCTAAGATATCTGGGCTGATTCTATTGTTGTAAGGGTAATGTGTTTGTTCACTGGGTGCGTGTATATCTAGATTGTTATTAGTTATTAGTTGTAACAGCTTTCTACCATGTGAGGAGGTAGAATTGTACCCCCAAGCTATATTTTTGTTAATTAAGTCCCCTATTGTAAGAACTTACGAATGCTTCTGGAAAATATTTTTATATATATCTTGAGGGAAGGGGTAGTTAGGTTGTTTATATGCAGATACAATCACTGTTTCTTCATTATTCACGTAAGTTACAATTGCTAGCGTCTCTAGCATTTTGTTAGATGAAATGTATATTTGAAAATGTTTCGTACTTTTGTGAATTACGATTGCCACTCCTCCCGAGGCACAGTGCGTTAATCTACCGTTTCTATATATTACATCATTAACTTTAAATTTTTCCCCAGGCAGTAAATGGGTTTCGGTTATGCAGGCAATTTTATTTTATTTTCATTTAAGAAGTGAATAAATGAATTTGTTTGGCATTTTATGCCATTGGCATTCCAGTTTAATAACCTCATGTCATCATTATTATTTAATGCCATTAATAAGAGCAGGAACTAACGATTGAATCATTGTTTGCAACTGCGGAACATTTATTGCTAATATTTCATTCACTATAGTGCTAATTAAATTGAAATTGTTTGCATTATTGGGGCTTTGGTAATTTTGAGAAGGCAAAGGCATATTTATATTACGCAGTGGGGGGAAGGTTTGAATGTTATCAACTGGTGGCGGCCTCCCTGAAAGTTGCCTGCTCCCAATGATTTTATTGGAAGTTTGAACATTGTAATGGTCTTGCCACTGCTTTCGTCCTCTTTGAATTTTTTGCAGTCACGATAATTCGCTGTGTGGTTTTCATCACAGTTACAACAAATAGGTTGTTCTCGTTTTGATCTATTACATTGCGAATAATGATGTGATCCATCACAACGAACACATCTTGGATTTAGTTTACAGTTAGCTTGGGTGTGTTTGAATCTCTGGCAACGCTTAAACTGTATTACCTTGCTTAGAGCGCTTCGCATCCGCATTTCAATAACAGAATGAAATAGTTTAGTTTCATTAAATATTGATTTAGCATGTTCAGTATTCATTAAATCTACTGCACAGGATCATAGATGTTCTCTATTTTTACTATATAGCCTTGTTACGCCGGTTACTGGATATGTAAGCCTTGCTAATTCATCAAATATTTCATTCTGAGAGTAGGCTACAGGTATACCATGAATTATAACTGAGAGCTTAGAATGATAGGATATGGAATGATAGAGCTAGGAATGATATTCTATATTATTTCCATCACAACATTTTCTATAACCTCTTTAGTCTTCAATTGTTACAAACTTCACTTGGTAAAAATGTTTTTGGTGTTTAGTAGTTAACTCATTTTTGGCTACTTTTTTAGGATCATTAACTAGAAGTAGTTATCCGTAGTTGTTAACATTATGAATGAATATTGGTGGAATTTTTACAGTTTTATCACTTATAAAATTATCACGATTGTCTTAATTTCGATGCAAATCATAACGTTAACTTACTGGTACGTTGTACTTAATATTCTCATCTGAGCCATGGTCAAAGCCAAACCTTTTTCTCTTGTTTGAATCGGAGCACACATTTGCGTTTAAACTCACGTACTGTGATGCGTTTTCCTAATGTTCACCCACTGTTTGTGGAGGTGGTGATGGCGATGGTGGTGGTGGTGGTGAAATGAAGCCTACTGATGACGATGATGATGGGAACGCCTGTCCGTAGAATTCACCGCCGTTTGGATTTTCATTGGTCATTTCCACTGACTGCACAATTAGCCCTGAGGTTTCAAGTAGCCCCCCAGAGGGGGCACTATCCACCTTCATTTTAACGGATAAATCGCTGCACTATTTGTTGTTAGTTGCTTTATTTATAGAACAATACAGAATATCACTAAATATCATTGCTGAAAAACACAGTTGAATCACATCGCACAGTCTCCTCGGTTACCGCAGTTGTACTGAACCAAGACTACTGAGCGGGGCGCGATCTGCACCGTGCCGTGGTCAGCAGAAGAGTGGCAGGTAGATCCTGCGAAGGAAATTTGCGTTGCGCTTGGCGCCGCTTACCTGATTGCTGAGACTGCGTTTTCTCGAGTCTGACCTTAAGAGCTTGAACGTTGTTGTTGATTGGTTGAGTCGTGATAGAGCTGATGATGTACTGCGGAGACATCTCGGATGGAGTAGCCCCCATGGGGATTGAATTTGATAACTATGAAAACTTTGAGCACAAGTAGTAGTGCAGTAGTGCGAACGCCTCTGCAGTCAGAGCAGGAACGTAACTGAGTAAAGAAACTTCGCTGGTCGACGCCAGCTGAACTGCACGGTGCGGACCGATCAGCAAAGGACGACAGTCGACGAGAGAAAATGGAATTAAGAATGTGTGTTTTTAAATTAAGTGACTTTTGTAATGAAAGGTGAAATTCTCATGTAAAAGATAGAATTATAAGTAATAGAAGACCAAGTAAGTTTGTTACTGGTGCTCCAGAACTGTAGATAGTTACACATGGTAAACAGGAAGCCAGTAAATCGACTTCAGAAGCAACAGTGTCTGAGTAAACCAAATTTCACCAAGCTAGGCAATTTCGAAAAAAATACTGTTAGAGAAGAAGTGCTTGAGATGTAGAAGACTCTGCAAACCGTGTGGTGGTATGGCACGATTGCAGTTAATTAAAGAATGCACTTGCAGGGTAACCTCTTTATAATCGAAAACATTAGAATTCATTCCGATACTTTTACAAATTGTTTTTGATGTATTGGCAAATAGTTTATTTAATTTATTAATCAACGAAACCTAAATTTTGTTTCTAATCTACAGCTCTGATGAGATATAAAGTTGAAAAACGTGTGGAAGCTACGATAATTTGGTAATAAACCAACTCACCATGAGAATTTCTTCTTTTCCTTTAGACGAGAGCTGGTAAGAGAAAGTTCTGTTTTATTTCAGAAGGATACAAGTGGACGGTCAAAACGTAGTGGAACAGGCGGCGTCACCTGAAGAGGCTACATTACAATTCAGAATGCGGATACCTACAAACGTCTCATTTAATTCTTCTTCTTATAGACCTCCTCTTCTCCCAATCGTATACATCCCTTCGTACCCAATTCCTACCGTGTCGTACGGAATACATTCAAAGTCTGTTTGCGATTACGATGACCTAATAATATAGTGCATATTCCTTTCGCGAATAATTTACATGAATTTTGTTCTGTATTTGCTCATACGCATTTATTCACAACGTACAGTCTCTTCGTTAATAACCCATTGGGATGAATGAAAAGAGAATGTAAACATTATTTTCCCTTCCTTATATTAAAGTAACCCTGCAACAAAGCTAGTAAAACCACATTATTATGATTTGCCTTGCTCCACTCGATTTAATCTTCCACATATACATTATAGTAATTCTGTCCCATACGTGACATAGACATTTTTTGACAAAAATCAATCAAACAAAAAAATTAACCATTAATTTCACGAGTCAGCCTTATTTCGGACTTCAGCATGTTATAACGAAATTGTTATTTATTTTTATTTAAATAAATAAATAACAATTTCCTTCGGCCCCCATGTTGTATCGTAAAGTTAGCGCAATTGAAGCAAGATAGAAACTTGTGTGTTTTGAATCTTATTACTAGGGGGAGGGTTTTGATGATCTAAAACATTGCCAAAATTATAAATAAAATGGTCTTAAAATGTTTTAAAATGCCCTAAAAGCAAAGAAAAATGGCGTAAAAAATGTGATCAAAACACTTCAGATGAATAGTTCAAGCTGTTGGATATATAATCTGGTGTAATCGAGGCTTCTTCCTTTTGTTCAAGTGAACTCAGCTTGCAAACTGTTGGTTTGGATTGTTCTTTAAAAGAAAATCTCTGACTTTATTTATCGTGAAATCGGCAGAACTGACAATGGCGCCGATAGCGTCACAAGAACCTTAGATTACATAGTACTGATAACGGCTGACATTATAATATGTGAGCGAAAAAATCGAATAGGCTACTCAGGAATTCTGGGGTGAACATTTGTTGTATTTCGTAAATAGTTTGAAGAAAATATCATTAAAATATTGAAATCGATGAAATCAGCGAAAAACGCGTTAAAAATTTCCTAAAAAGGTAGCAGTGACTCATTCTGAAATAGGAAAGTTAGAAGTCGAAATCGACGAAAAATGCAAAAACAGACAAATAAAAACGGTTTATTTTCTTTTGTTGTAACATAAAATTCATTTCTATTCCACACGGCATTGTTCTAAAGTGAAAAAAATGACATTTCATTCAAATCCGTCGGATTTGAATGAAACCTAATTATTACTATGTAACCTAATTATTACTTATGGTTTAAAGATATGCTCCCCACAAACGATTTTTCGCACAGAACGTCTCCGTAAGCTACTACTATATTCTGAAAAAAATATATATAGCTTAGAGTAATCAGAAACTCACTGAAATGGTTTCTTCCTTGCCGAAATCACACTGTCTCACTAGGTTAGAAGAAGCAAACGAAGATATACGGGTTCATATATCCTAACGTAACTAATTACAAACATCCAACATTAAGGAAAATGCGTGCATGCATTACACATCTGTGAGTTTGAGAAAGTTCTAAAAGCATAACAGTGTCATAAATACGTTTTGTTCTTTTCTACACTCAGATAAAATGAGTACGAAGAGTAGAACACATCTTCCACGAGAAATACAGTGTTAATTTTTGTTTTAACGTGGTTTGTAAGTAACATTATTTGCAACAAAACCACAACGTCTGCGTGAATGTAAGTAGTATGTCTATGAAATGATTCCAAACATTTTTAATATTATTAACGGTAATAGAAATGTTATTTATAGTTTTTCCCATTAATAAGGATTAAACATTCTTAACATTATCACAACACACACGAGCACATCACAACAGTAAGGCACGTGCGTTTCAATAATTCATAATAGTAAAGCTGTGCAATTATATCTGTAGAAAACTTTAATTACTTGTCTCATACGTTGTCCCATACGTATTTAAATCGAAAATAATTGACATCAATGATTTTTCGTAAAAACGTTTCAAATAAAACGTTACACAGAGGAACTGCCTGAATTTTGAGTAACGAATTGGCTAGGTACCGTTCCAAAACAATGAGATGTCTTGTTTAAGGCAGTCAAAAAGCAAATTATGCTAACGCATATCAGTATGTTTGAGTCATCAAAGTCCATTTCACACGGAACGTCTTTCATTACGTGAGAACAGACCTTCCACTCTCATTGCCGTCGTAAAATTCCCGTATAACACACACAATCAAATATTTTTTCATAGGGAAAAGAAACATAGTATTCCTGGGAGTTTATTCGCCATTTTACGACTCCGCGACGACTCTCCAGAAAACTGGAAGGTCGCGGCACGGAGGAGCGAGAGCCCGGGCGCGCGGGCGCCTCCCCGGCGGAGCCCGGCGTCCACACGGCGCGCCCCGCAACAACCGCCGCGATGCGCCGCCAGGCGCCTCCAGGCGAATTGGATTATCGGAAGCCCCGGGGTAGATGCTGCGATCGGCTGCCCTCGGCCCCGCACGCTCACCCCCACCACACCCCGCTCCACATTCATCCTCCGGCTGTCTCTTGCTCACCGCTCCGCCTCCGCCCCCGTCCCAGGCTGCGCCTACGCTCTCTCCCGATCCACGCTCTGACCTCTTCCCGCATTCCCGCTCCATTCCACGCTCCGCTTCCAACCCCACCCCACTCCACACCTCCCGCCCCCTTCATTATGCCACCCCCACGTTCTGCACCCTCTCCACACTTCCCACGCCCCGGTCCTAGCCCCCCTTCCGCAGCGTCCCTTCCCCGACCCTGCCCGCCCTTTCCCTATTCCACCATCCACGGTCAAATATCTCCGCGTTTCTCTTTCGTCACGCAACTCCTCGGTCCCCAGCTTTACGCAATCCTTACCAATCACACCTCACAGTCCAACCCCAACCCTTTCATCTCAGCCCGCTTAGCATGGTCCCACTCCGCTCCAAACCCAATCCGTCTCATTCCGGCCGATCTTTCCTCCCATCATACGACCTCCGTGTCCATGTATCTCTTAATTCTGAGCTATCTAGCCTACCTCCGCCCAGTCCATCAACCACCGCCCACTACGCTCCGTCGCGCCCCGCTCGCTGCGAGCGTGGGCCGTCCGCCGTGCTCTTGAAGATTGACTCTGACAAATACTGCACGGCTTCGCGGCAAAGCCAATTCCGAGCGAACGCATTTTTATAGCGGGCAATGGATCGAGCGCGCGCTGTCGACGCAAAGACAGCACAAGGGGAGGGGGCCGCGCGCGCGAAGGGGTTTAAACTCTCATGAAGCTGCATATCGTCTGTGGAAGTGCTTCACACTGCCCTCGCATTAATGCCTGCCAATTCTTTATCTTCTTTCCTAGGAAGTTCTTAGGACGCAATTATGTTACAAGAACAAAAGTATCGACATAGTAATTACATTATGTTGCAAGGACAAAAGTATCGACAAAGTAATTACATTCTCTGACAAAGCAATAAAGACCGTCAGAAGTCATTACATTAAAGGTCTTTGTATTAATCTTTGATCCAAATAACGACGCGCTCCCTTTGTAACAGATATTTTTCAACGCATTAATACTCATTTAAAAATTTATTTTTTCTTTTGGTCATGGTGTCACGTGTCTTCGAAAACAGAATCGAATCCCTAGTAAAGATTGTATAGTTAGAGATATCTATTCCGTATTAGGTTTCTTGTGTCTTGGCTTTCGATTCATACTTGCCACATACTCTTGCCAGCTGCCAATTATCGCCGCCCACAATACATTTTTTGCCATTTTCTTAGTTTTTCGTTTTCTTAGTGGTAGAACCAAATATTAATTTTAGAATATTAAAGAACACTAAAATATCGACCTAAATGGCAATTTTGTTTGAAAAATTTGGAGCCGTTTTTAAGAAAATGGCCTTTAAGCGCTAATAAAAATGTGAAATTTGAAGCTCTTTTTCACAGAAAATTTATGAGTTTTCGAAAAACATAGTTTGAAGTCATTTGAAGCACTTTAATTTACAAATACAATAGTATTTAAAAATTGCAGGAAATGTGCATATTAACGTTGGGAGAGATCTTTCAAAAAAATTACATTTATGCAATTTTTGCAAAAACCAAAAAATACCCGAAATTGAACTTTACGTCATATTAAAGAGAGTAATTAGGACAATCCGTTCAAAAAGTTTCAATAAAAAATTTGCAACCATTTTTTAGAAAATGGCGTTTGTGAAAATGCGGAATTTTGAGCTACTTTTCACAGAAAATGGTTGTTTTCGAGAAACTTTGTATGACATTATTTAAAGCACATGTACTCGTAAGTATAATAATGTGTACAAATCGCCGCTAATGTAAATATTAACGACGTGATACAAGTCAAAATCATTTCATTTTTGTATTTTTTTTTAATCAAAAGAAAAGAGCAAATTGGTGTTTATATCATCTCATAGAATACAGTAGACACTATCCCTACCAAAAGTTGAAAGAAAAAATTTGAAGCCTCTTTTGAGAGAATCTTGTTTTCGTATTTTTTTAATTGCACATGTCGCACGCAATATTGCGCGAAAACTATTAAACGTTGCAAAAAAAAGTACAGGACCATAAAAAAAGAACTCTCTTTGGAGAACAAATTTTACTTGAACTTTACTTACTCTCCATTTTCAATTTTGTAGTTGGAGAAAGATGCCGAAAAAAATCAAACTTTTGCAATTTTCGAAAATTTAGAGTTAACCATGAAAATCGGGACTATGCCACCTTAACAAATGTATTTTACTCTATTCTTACAACGAATTTAAAGAAAAATTTGGAGCCGTTTTTAAGATAATTTCGAAAATGTCCGGGGGACTTTATGTAAAGTAGCCCCAAATTTTGAAGACATTTTTTCAAAATCTCAAAGCTTTGACTAGAGCCAGATGGAGGGGGGTTTCTTCAATTTGAAAAAAATCCTACCAGTGGTTTAGGCGCTACTGGTGTTCACAGACGGACGTTTTCCTTTCAATTGGCTTTTCTGTATCAAGGACTTACAAAAAAGGGTTTCTGGGTACACCACGTGTTAGGGGATTTTTTTCTCTTAATTTAGCTACTGGTTTTATCCACTTTTTCGTTGTCAAGGCGCGGCAATGAATTTTTTTCCGCCGAAAATTTGACGTTTTTACGCGCAGCATTACGTAGCTATATTACTCCGTATACGTATGTATAAGGGAAAGTAATAAAAAATGACATTGAGAGAATATATTTACGCTGCGTTCTTGCGAAAAGAATGACGTGAGAATGACGCGACAAAAGACGGGTCGTGTGCGGTTGTATGTGGTTTGTAGGCTATTTCTGACGTTCGAGAAGCACTACCTAGTGACCCAATACGACAGTGGCTAAAGCTAGCGTTCCGTCCCTTCTTCACAATTGGTACGAAGAAAAGAAACCCTAGAAATTACTTATCAAAGTCAGTGACTTCAACGATTCTCTTGAGCAGCTTCAAACCTCTGCCAAGGGATTCGATCAACCAAGCAGCTTTGCTGCTGTCGACAATAATTTATCTTCGCTGAGACTCAATGGTATGGCCTTCCAAACCAGCGAAGATGCACTGCCGGACATAAAGTCATTTGCGCAAATACCGATGAAAGAACCTTGAACGATGATTCAGGATTCTTGATCGTCATGAAATTTACGAGCTGAACTTCTGAAAACTACTTTTTGTTGTGAACAATTTATCAACACTCATATATACAAAAGTCACCACGCCTATTTAAACATTTTCTGTCCTGAAATAAAATTCCATGGCTATGAAGTTCGCCATTCACGCAAGATATCTATGAATTTAGGTCTAGAAATAAAAATTGTTAACGAGATAGTTAGCATGCAACAATTATCTGTAAGCTAGTTTACCTTTTCTTCTCCTTCTAGCAATTAAAATCAGAAAATACAGTATTACACATACTACCAAATAACTGCAAGGTCCAAAACAATTAGTTGGTTCTTCATGCTACTCAAAACATACTCAAAGCATTGCCCAATACTTGGCTTAGCTCCTTCATTCCAAAAGAGCCACTTGTTCCGAAGAGTCGCTTCTCACCTTGACACATACGATTATGAGCAATATAGCTTAAACGCTCTTCGTTCATGATTAACTTGTGAAATAGACACACATTGCGCTATCATTTTGTTGCAAATTGCACATTGCGCTATCATCCGTTTTGTTGCAAATTGCAGTGAATTTCTTAAGTTCCATTCATTAAGCACGCACGTGCTGGCATTGCATAGCGCAATTACGACGACATCCTACCGACGATGTGAACAGAGCTGGCAGTTATTTGGAGCCATAAAGTGCCTGGAGCTCGCGCTTACCTTTCTTGTCGTCTCGGGCCGCGGAGGTCTTCATGGCGTCGGCGCTCTGCGCGGATGGCGGCTGCTGCTGCTGCTGGGTGGCGGCCGTTGGCTGGCCGGGCGGCGGGGACGCGCGGGTGTCCATGGCGGGGACCGCATGCTCGGAGAAGACGCCGCCGGCCGCGCTCGCGCCCGCGCCCCCGCCCCCGCCGCCTGCTTCGCCGCCGCCTCCGCCGGCGCCACCGCCCCCGGGCTTCGCCGCCTCGGTCGCCGCCCCTCCGCCGCCGCCGCCTGCTCCGCCCGCCTTGGCGGCGGCGCCCGCCCCGCCGCCCCCTGCGCCGGCGTCCCCCGCGCCCTCGCCCTTGCTCGCGCCGGCCCCCGCCCCGGCCCCGGCCGCGCCCCCCGCGCCCCCGCTCGACGCAGAGGAAGCAGCGGCAGCTAGCCCCGCGCCCGCGGCCGTCCCGCCGGCCGGATGGTGGTGCTGGAGCGGCGCGTGGTGGTGGTGGCGCTGGGCGAGTGGGTGGTGGTGCTGGTGGTGGTCGCCGGCGGTGATGGAGGCCAGGCGCAGCTGCCGCTCGCCCGCGGCGCCCCCCGCGTCCCCGCCTGCGCTCTTGCCGCCCACACCTGCAACACGCGCCACGCGCTCGTCAGACGCCAGCTGCCACGCCCCTCCGTCATTAGCCGCGAGCGCGCGGGGAAAAACGACACCCAAAAAAGGCGCCAGCCGGTATCAATATCGACCCAAGGCCGCGCTCTCAGCATCTTGGCAGCCGGAGCCCGAAAATGCCGGGAGCGCCCGGGGCTTATCGCTCCGCGAAAACAATGGCCGTTCGTCGTGATTTCTCGCGCCGTTAGGGGGCGGCGAATCGCCCTTATTTACTACGCCCGCGCTTTCTTCGGAACAGGCGCTCGAGGAAACTGCTTTCCGGTAATCCGCAGAATAAAAGAATTCCTTATTTTAAAATCGAGAACCTAGTTCGATCCTTCCAAGCGATCAACGTTCTTCGTTCAACGACTAATTTGTTCTCTCGCGATTTCTTTATGTTTCTGAACTATCACAACGCGAGAGTGAACATCAAATAAAGTACTAGATTGAAACACACACGCACATTTCCATTTCCAGGCCAACTAAAATCGTGTCTGGTATAGTTACTACTACCTTACACCATTAAACATCAAAATATTTCAAACACTTCCAAATACTTTCGTATATTCCTCAAGGATAGTCCGATACATTGATTTTCTTAATATACAGATGTTTTGTTTCCTTTGAGACTTTCCCCGATTTTCAGTGTTTACATTGCACTACAGAAGTACATTTCCGATTGCACTTAATTCAGAGTGCACTAAATCGGAAAACGATTCTGAAAGTTAAAGAATGATTCAGAATAAATATCTTACAAGTAAGTAAGAAATCAATGAAAATGTTCATAACAACACTTCATTTCTAGAAGATGGATAGGATTTATAGGTACGACATTTTGAAATTAATTTACATACTCATCTCTTTTAGTACACTTGAAATACAAATGACTGTAAAGCATAGCTTTCAAAGGTTCAAGTACGATTAAAAAATGTAGGTAAGATCATAAAATCTTCAATTGGGTTACACAGAAAACACGAATGTGTCATCTTAAAAAAATATATTTAATATGAACAAATTGAGCATTTAAACATCATCAAAATGAGAACTGAAAATAAAACAGTTTTCAACTAAGTTTCTAGCAACATCTAAACAAATTTTGTTTACAAAAAAAAAAAAAAATTCTTACTCGAGTATTCAGTGAGCATATTATTGGAACACAAACTTTGAACATAACACTCTTGAAACACATACTCGCAGTAAAGAAATGACGTTTCCATGAATTCATAATGAAATTACGTTCAGTAAGTAAAAGCACTTAAAATAACAATAAAAACAGCCAGCTAAAGCACTTGGCTAAATTATTCTAGATTTCACTGCAGCGTGACATTTAAACGAACGACTTATTTCCCAGAATACTTATAGAAAGTCACGGATTACTTGATTAATACAAAGTAATTTTACCACGTACCAGAGGTGAAGCAATGAGCGCAGACCCTATCCGGATATTCATCATTCCGCGAACATTTGCTAGAAATCCTCTGCAGTAATTTTTACTTGAATCGCAGAATAGAAATCTTAGCAAAATAATCTCCAAAAGAACTGACCACTCACAAAAAAGAAAACGTGGTTTAGAAACTTTCAGCATCAAACATCTCAACACTTCCAGAAAAAATTAGAGCATCTAGTTGTCTAAAATTAGAGAATATAATTGTTACTAATACTAAAAATGTCTTAATACTAAAAATGACTTTAAATACATTCACGATTCAAAATATACATAGAGCCATTTTCACATAAGTGGTTTTCCAAATCCTTCTAAGAATGCTTCACTAACTTAAAACTCCCGTTCCACTGCTCCCATGAAAAATGTTGTCTTAGAAGACATGTACAATTGTGCAAAACACTTCAGTTAATATAAACATCTAAACCAGCATAAGAATATGCCCTAAAAATGTTCCTTTTCTGACAAAAATATGGTCGATTTATTCAACAGAAAAAAACTGTCAGCTTCAAAATACTACAAATATTCTCGGAGAAGGTTCAATAGATATCTCATTTTTTATACATTAAAGAAACGATGGAGCAGACAGACCTAAAACGACGTTAAATTGAATATTCATTATATGATAAATTTACAGTTATCTATATTAACTTACTTTACGAAACAAAACAAAAATACCAACGAAAAATTGTTTCAGAAATTTTTCTTCAAAACTGACAACCAAAACACCAAGTGACTCGAAATAGTATAACTACTATAAAGCACTAATTTAACTCGTTATTAAATCTCTTCCGAAGATACAAAGCAGGAGCTCTCCTTCAATTAACCGGATAATAATAATAATTTATTTCAATTTTACTAATACAGTTCGTTATTTTATAAAATAACGTGATTAAACATTATCTAACTCAACATCTGCCTCTTTATGGGAGCAGCCATTACAAGTTAAATATATTTAAATCAGACCACATCCTCGTCTCGTAGTTACACGACCACTCCCCCTCCCCCCATCCATGCCGCTGGGTTCGCCACGGAGGGCTCCCGTGAGACCGTATAGGCCACTCCCTAGGGGGCCCCGCGCCGCAATTTAACATTGATACCATTCATTAAAATATTACGGAATCATGGCGGCAGGTCAGGGCAAAGTTTTAGTTGCGCTTTACGCGCGCATAGAAAGCCGAGCCAAGCGCCGGCGGGAATGAAATATTTACGCGCGTGGTGCGAAAGCGGCCGCCGCGCCGCGCCGTTGCTCGTGTTTGTTCTTCGGCAACTCTCGCCGCCGCCGCCGCAACCACTTCTTTCTCCGAGTCTTCACGCCGTCACTTTTTTCGCTCGCGTGCTGACGCCGTGAAATGCACAACTACAGAAATGAAATGTATTGCTATCTGCGAGATGTCTATAGGTTTGGATAACATCTTTCGTGACTGGGGTAATCAATGGTAGTGTAGTTGACACTGTCTGTATCCATCATAGCGTTTTCTATCGCGTCGAGTCCATTCTGGACGCCGCTTCTAACAGCAGTATTTCTTTCGCCCTGGCCACAAAGCTCTGAACCCACTCCATAGAGAGCGGAGGTTGACGTCAATAACGAGTAGAGGTAACAAACAAGGCGTAAGAATCGTACGTACACTTAGTTCAAATCTGTGTGCATGTGTATCTTTGTTATTTGTGTTGACATTGTGTTTATCTTTAATCTCTCAATAAACAACGATAGAAAATATAGATGTACTAATTAAATAATGACTTATTTTCTAATTTTCTATCAATGTAAAAGTAATGTAATACATCAAGTGTTATCTTTATAACTATTATTAATGTCAACAAATCAATTTGTTTAAAATTTATATTCAGTATAATTGAAAAATTCTTTAGAAGAAAACATCAAGTGGGGTGGTCAGTATACCTGTACCCCCCTCCTTGAAAAATTTGGGTGAATCTCTGTACTTAAAGCATGCATTTGTAGTAAATTATTCCTGTTTTCTCCCAATAAAAGTTTATCTCCAATTACAATATAAACGTACAAGAAGAGTTCCCTTCTCTCGAACCTCCAATTAATCTTTTTATACTATACAATTACAATCTCTGAGAGATGTTCGTAACGCGCTTCAAAATATTATCTTCCCTGACAATTGACGATTTATTTTAATAGCTTGTAATTGATCAGACTCCGGATTGTGCAGACAAGTTAGGCAACAAAAAACTTTCCAGAGAAATATATTTCCGAGACTGCACCTAACAGTAAACTCAGCCTCTCGGTCAACACAATAAATCTACAGTCGACGGCGGACCGCGGTACTAGCAACATCGTATGCTCCGTTCGCGTGTGCTTTCGACAGGTTTCTAATACCTTATTTGGTGTACATATAAACAAAACTGTGATATAGTCTCTCATTCAAGTGTATTCTGTGTGTGGCCGCTACTCGAAAGAGTGGCAACTAACGCCAATATGGATACACTGAACAACAAGGAAAACATAACCTCGAACGCCCAACGACAACAACATGGATCAAACTTAAAATCGTATGCTGGAGCTGCGACAATGGACATTTTCCCGTCAAAGGACCAAGCAATTATTATAGAAGCCCACGAAGGACTTACAATAAAAGATTATGTGAGTAAATTATCAACTTTTATCAATCCAAGTGATATTAGATTTGTGTCGCGCATAGCGAATAATAGGATTTGTGTGTTCTTAAGTTCCAAGAAAATTGCTAACTACCTAACAGACAACCATCAAACTTTCACTATTAATGACATTGAAGTGAGTGTTAGACCCCTATTAAGTAAACATGTGAGAGTTATAATATCCAATGTCTGCCCAGTTATCCCACATGAAGTGATAAAAAATGCTCTCCAACAATCGAATATTCAAATTTCTTCTAACATTACATTTATCAGAGCAGGTCTACCTGAACCAGGTATGTCTCATATTATGAGTTTCAGGCGACAAGTGTTTGTTCATCCAGATGAAGTACATAAATTGCCACAGTCACTTCTAATCCCATATGAAGATACAACATACAGACTATTTTTCACAACAGATAATATCACCTGTTTCAAATGCAAAAATGAAGGTCATATTGCCAGCAAGTGCCCAATTAATAGCATTAGCCTTTCACCAATTATAAATAGAGCAACAGATAACAATACTGAGAATATTTTGTTAGAGATTCCCCCTACTGAACAAACAGATGATAATCCATCTGGCTCGACTGCTATGGATTGTACAAACTTCCCTCCTATCAAAAGAAGCCTTCCATCTGAATCATCCTCTACACCTGAGAATATATCTACTAATGATGTAAAATGTAAAGACAAAGGCTGTAAACCTTCAAAGAAAAAGCGAGCAAAAAATGAAAAAGAAGAACCTGCCTCTCAAGACAATTTAGTTAACAAGTCAATAGAAGATCTACTCCCAACCAAAACCTATATTGACTCCAACCAAGACAAACTTCCTCTCTCATACATCCAATTTAAATCATTCCTTGAAAACTCTTTTGGAGCACCTGACCCCATTCCTATAATGAAAGATTATTCAACTGATTTTAATGCAACAATTGGTATGCTGAAAGAAACATACAAACTACTGAATGAAAGATCTATAAAGGGAAGATTTACAAGAGTTATCAAAAAATTAGAAAAAAGTATTCCCAGCAGGGAGTCCTCAGACTCAGAATTCAGTTTAGACAGTACCTAAATACTGTAAGTACCTATTCAGATAATTCAATAGAATTTAAACCATGCTGATACAACTGAAAGTTTAATATAATACAAAGAAAAAGTTATGTTAGTTCTGCAATGGAATCTAAATGGTTTTTACAGCAGGTTAGAAAACTTACAATATTTATGCAAACTACATAGCCCTGATATAATCTGTATTCAAGAAACAAACTTTAAAGGAAAAACACATGGGAATATAAATGGATATAACTGCACCTTTAAAAATAGAAGCAACCCTGAATATGCATGTGGTGGTGTGGCAATATATTCCAAAAAATCTATTCCCACTGAAACTCTTAAAATTCAAACTGACATGGAATTTGTGGCAATTAAAATTAATTTAACTAACCCCATATTTATCGGAAATGTTTATATTCCTAATAGGTACCCACTACAAGAAATTGAAATACATGATATTATAAACCAAATAAAAGAGCCTTTTATAATTCTTGGGGACTTTAACTGCCATCACTCTTTATGGGGATCATACAAAATTGATAAAAGAGGCAGACTATTGGAAAAAGTAATTGATGACCATGACAGCATCATCCTCAACTCTGGTGATCCCACACATATTAATATCAGTAACAGTAGACTAAGTGCGATTGATCTTTCAATAGCTTCTCCCACAATAGCACAGAAATGTACCTGGAATGTAATGGATTTCCCCTATGATAGTGATCACTTTCCAATACTGATTGATATCCATGAACCAAATGTATCCATTAGTCATGAATGGTGCAACCCAATCCCTAATTATAAGAATATTAATTGGCTGGACTATCAAGAAAAAATTGATGAGCAACTCAATGAAGAAGATATTTTCAAGGAGGATAATAATATTGACCAGATAGTAAAATCATTCTGTAATATTATATCCAATGCTGCTAACTCAATAACACAAACGCACCATGGCTCTTTTAAGTTCAAAAGCGTTCCCTGGTGGAATACTGAATGCAAAGTCGCTATTAGGAACGCTAAACAAGCATTTAACCGATATAAAAAAAGAAGAGATGATGATAGTCGAATTAACTACAAGAGAACTAGAGCTATTGCCCGCAGAACTGTAAAAATAAGCAAAGCCAGATCATGGACTGAATATATTTCCTCAATCAACAGCCAATCAAACCCAACTGAGAGTTGGAAGAAAATCAAATCCATACGTGGTATGAAGACAAATAGTACTATACATTTCTTGCGTTGCAATGACCAGATAATAATCGACCCCAAAATTATTGCTGAGGAATTTGCCGAAACCTTCATGAAAAATTCCAGCACTGCCAATTACCAAACGGATTTCATCACATATAAAGAAAAAGCCGAAAATGAATCAAATATGACACCTATTGATGACATCAACTATGATAATGACATGAATTCCCCAATTTCCATGCACGAACTACAAGAAGTTTTAAAAAAGGTTAACAACTCAGCTCCTGGCCCTGACAATATTCCAAACTGCTTAATTAAAAATCTCCCAACGAGTGGTATTAACATTTTATTAAAAATATATAACCATATATGGCTAAATAATGTATTTCCTCAAATCTGGAAAACTGCCACTGTGATTCCGATTCCCAAGCCTGGAAAAGACCAGTCAAATAGCTATAATTACCGACCAATCTCACTGACTTGCAACCTATGCAAAATATTAGAAAAAATCATTAACAAAAGAATAAGGTGGTTCCTCGAATCTCAACATTTAATAAAAGACAACCAATTTGGATTCAGAACTGGTCACTCCACCACCTCTCATCTTATCAGCACGACAACGATAATCCAAGAAGCCTTTCTTCACGGACAGCATGTTATCTTAGTAAATCTAGACATCGAAAAAGCATACGATATGGTATGGACACACCGTGTAGCTGCTAAATTACTTAGTATTGGTATCAAGGGCAATATGTTTCAGTTCCTTACCAACTTTATTAGCAACAGAAGTATTCAAGTACGTATAAGTAATAATTTCTCAACAATTAAGAAACTTAACAATGGGCTACCGCAAGGTTCAGTGCTCAGTGTGACTCTATTTTTAATTGCTGTAAATGACGCTGATGATGATATTGTAAGCCCTGTTGTCGTGCGGAAATACGCCGATGATATGATATTACTATGCAAAGGAAGGAACTTCGATTCAACCAATGAATTAATGCAAACTGCTGTAAACTCTATTTACAAATGGTCAATGAAAACTGGTTTCAAATTCTCGGCAGATAAATCTGAATGTATGGTTTTTTCTAAAAAATTAAGCCCCTTCTGCCTGAAATTATTCCTGGGCAACAAAGCCATTAAGACGGTCACACATACAAAAATCTTGGGCCTGATATTCGACCACAAGCTCACATGGCAAGAACACATTTCTAAAACATACGCCGAATGCAAAAATCGACTTAACGTCCTGAAGTGTCTTAATCACAACAACTGGGGATCAGACAAAACTACCTTACTACTTACGTACAAAGCCTTAGTAAGGAGCAAAATAGATTATGGATCTATTGTCTACAATTCAGCGTGCAATTCAACTCTCAAGAAACTGGACACCCTGCACAACTGTGGACTCAGAATAAGCACTGGTTGCTTTCACACAAGCCCAACTGGTAGTATTCTCATCGAAGCGGCTGAAACCAACCTGGCATTTCGAAGACAAACCCTGTCAATCAAATATGCAATTAAAGCCAAAACATCCCTAAACAAGATAATACGTAATGATGTATCTCCTGCAATTAGAAGTGGAAATCCACAGTGTTCTACACCCTTCTATAATAAAGTAGCTGCCCTATTCAGCTCCCTCAACATATCGAGGCTCCCAATAGAAAGTCAAAGAATTCCCGCTGTAAACCCCTGGATCATCAACACCATTGAAGTTGACAAATCTCTGGTTGAAGTTCAGCATAACAACCTTGACTCAGACGAATGGAAACTGAAATATCGCGAAACCTATGATAAATACAAAAATAACTACAATATCTTCATTGACGGACGCAGTAATTCAACATTCTCTGAGGCCATAGTGAAGGATCCCAAATCTTTGGCGAAATTCCGGTTTATGAACATTGCTAGCCAAGAAAACATGTTCAACCATGCAATTCTGGAAGCACTCAAAAAGATAATCCAAAACCGTTCCGATGCCACTATCATCACTAATAAAATTCCAAAAGATAACTTCAAAATATATGATGAAACACAATCCAAAACGACGGCTCGAATTAAAGAACTACTTCACATGATTAAACTTCAAGGCTTATCAGTAATTTTTCTTCTTTTACCTAATCAACTGTATTCAATTATTACGACCGAAATACATAACAATGAAACTAATACAAAGATAGTAATTGATCTCCAAGGAAACAATGTAGGACCTAACCCGGGATACTCCAAGCAAGACGTCATAGGATTCATACGTAGGAAGATGATCCAGCAATGGGAACCGATATGGCGATGTTATAAAACTAGTAATACCCACAAATCAATCGATTTATTCATATCACTCAACTCGGACCCCAAGATGACTAGACGCGAACAAGTTTTAATTACGCGAATCAGAACTGGTCATTCTAAAATTACACACAGGTACTTGCTGGAGAATACTTCACCACCACTATGTGATATTTGTCAAGTAAGACTATCAGTCGAACATATTATTACGTCTTGTCGCAAATATGAAAATATTAGAACTATGTATTTTAATCCAAATGAAATAGATAAAATCCTGTACTCTGTCCCCTTTCAGAACCAGATTGTTAAATTTTGCAAAACCACAAATGTCATGCTTGAAATATAATATTATGGTAAGCCCGCTCGTATCTCTCGAGCTGATGTGTCATGACCCTACCCCGATGATAGTGTATGATTATGTTACGAGTGTGGTAGATAATAATATTATGTTATGATCTATATGTTAAGATGCTTTTGTTAATGTAATGATATGTAACCCTCGAAAATATATGTTATGACTGTCCTGATAATACTGTATATCAATGGTATGTAAGATAAATAATATGTGATACTGTATTATATTATGACCTATACATTACGATACCTATGTTAATGTAATGATGAAGTCATAATTGTCTGTAAACACCTGTTATAAAAAAAAATGTAGTCGCTAATAACCTCAGTCGTTGATGCGACTAAAAATAAAGAGAAAAAAAAATAAATCTATAGAATTCTTTATACAAGGAAGCTCCAACTATTTAAAGACTGACTTCCAATTTACTGCTTATCTTAAACAGTCGTCTAAACTTATACATGTACTCTTCTAAAATAGTGCCACCTAAAACATTAACGATGGAACTGAGAGCATGAAGGTAGTAGTCAAGGAATCCAACTTTCTTTCATGGAGGCAACATTCTTCCTCAGGGAACAATCTTCGTGCAACCGAGCTTCCCTCCTTGAGCCCTGTTCGCACCTGGGTCGTGCCGAGTCCAGAAGTGCCCTGTCAGCAGCCGCGATCGCTGTTGCGAGGGACTCGATCGTGCATGACGCGGCGCGGGTGGCTGGCCGCCCGGCGAAAGGCCCGGCGCGCGCGGCAAGGGCTCCTTTTTATCACCAGCGCGGCACAAGTGGTGAGGCAGCAGCGGCGGCGGTGAGGTGGCGGGAGGAAAGGCACTGGCGGGGAGGTTGTGGTGTCCGAGGCGGCGGTGCCCAGCCCGCCCTTCTCAGCCTCATTATTGCATGAGTGCTTTTAGTAGGCGGCGCCTGCTAAGACGTCAGGGCACCTTGTGGCAGACGCCGTATTTCGCAGGGCACAAATGCCACCCTTGAGGCTCTTCAAGGGGAATTTCAGAACGAAACAAGGTTAAATGCGGAACTGAAAAAGGCAGCTAAACTTGCAATTGCCTAAAATAATGCAAAATAATAATATGCATTAGTTTAAATAAAATATAATGAAAATGGCCTAGTGCCGTAGGAACTAAGAAACGTTTGCTTTTTAGTGCCAGGCGCACCAATTTTTAATTCACGTTAAACAGCCATAGTCAACTGTCCAAATTAACCACAACAACATAGTCCTCCCTTCTTCCCGCACTTGGGTCAAAATCTCTCGTTTGCACCTCACACACATTTAGTTCAAAGAAAAAAAAGCGACACGTTTATTCGCCGCGAGATACATATGAATAAAAATGTCCAAAATGTATTACAAATAATAATATTAAATGAGCACCCCGATACGATTTTAAAACAATCAAGAGATATGATGCAAGATTATTTATACATTTACAAGTTAAATTGTTTTATACAACTTGGGGCAAGAAATGAAATAATAACAAATAAAAATACATCAATTTTAAAGAATAGGTAAGATATATTTCAACAGAAGAAAATCAAATAACCGTGACCCATTAGAAAATTTCGTAAGAAGTAACCATCGCTGCCTTAGGAACAAGTTAAAGTTTAACGATCTGGAATATTTCTAGTTAATGCTTTAGTTCACGCGCACATCTTCTCCCCCATACGCCACCTACACGTTTTACTGTTTTTAGTCAATACATCAATCCAATAATCAGATTACTTCAATCGGGATTCTGTAGGAACCAATTTGTCTCTACCACCGAGCGGAGGATGCTCCAACGCCGCACTATGGACATGTGACCGGGGTTCGATGTCCAGAAACAAATACAAATGTTTAATTTCGAAAAATGTTACAATGACATCAAAAAACCATACTAAGCTAATCGTGCCATGCAAAAAAGTAGTTCTCACGACCACGGTATCTTTAAATTCAAAAATACTGTAGTATATCATTTTCCATGTCGCCGATATGAGTCAGTCATAATGTTTTAGTTATGAATGCCATTGTAACTTGATGCCGTAGTAGTATTACCATCATTTTGTCACAAATACTTTTTTAAATTTATAGTGTCTACTTAAAAGGGAAATATGCAATGTAAGTACACACAAAAATTAACTTTATACTGTTACATATGTAGTAGCAAACATTATTCCATAATTTAAAGATATAACAACATAACCAACTTTTGATATGAACAATTTTTTCTACAGTTGCTTTAAGTACTTTCTTTCTATCCTGAAATTTTGAAAGTGGAACTTTAAAAAGCACGTAAGTTATAAATAGGAAACGGAATTTATTGTGATAAAAAGTGCAAAATATGTACATATATATGTATTTAGTATTAATATTTAAGATGAAATAGAAAATATGTAAAATAAAAAATACTTATAGGGTTCAAAATTGGTCTGTGAAATTTTTTTTTCGAATACAGATCTTCGCCTATCAGATCTAAACATGGATTTGGAGTGACTGAAAGACAGTTCTACCTCTACAGAAGTAATTGTGCACTACTCTTCACCACATAAGAATTTTATTCTATGTATAAAATACGTTCGTAGAATATACAACATGTTGTTTGCGATTTTCCAGTGTTCAAGTGAATAGTAGTACGTTCCCAGTGTTGGATCGTGGAGGGAGGATTAAAGGAAACATACCCCCCCCCAATCCACCAACAATTTAATGATCTGTAAATATATTGTTTATTAGTTTTAGATCGAGTTACGCGTGGACCGTATAAAACGTGGGTAAGAACATAGTTGAAATTACTTCTAGCTCACAAACATCCGCTCATCCTTGATTCTGGGTACGCGGCTTCCAAGAAAATGGTGAGGGGTAAGTTTGACAATGCATGGAGAAGGTTTGGTGGCCATAGAAGCGCAGAAGCATTACATTGCTTTGATAGAAAGATAATTCCAGTCACGCATATCACAAACTCGAATATGAAATGTTTCGTTTCGACACATAAATATAATACAATGTAGCGAAATATGTAAAAATATAGAATTATACCAAAATATGTGAAAATATGTCAAATAAAAAGAGTTCTAATTGATTTAGGAGGTCTTGTAAACTCTAAGAAACATTATTGAATGAAAGAATATTGTTTCTATAAAAATATGACTTTACATGAAAGTCCGTTCCCTAAATATAAACAACGCTGAAGACAGGGTAACCCATTTAGCAAGTCGAACAGCGCGCTGCCCAGGCAAGGCATCTATCCACGGCACATTCGCGGATCCCGCTGCATAACTACTTCCGTACGATCTTCGAAAAAGCAGAGTACGTTTTTCACAGTAATTTTATTTTCACACACTGGCTTTGCATTGTGGATGCGGCGTGTTCCTGGCACAGTATTGAGCCTTGTGAACCTTTGGGTGTTTAACATTTCTGACTTACTTCTACTCTTCTTTACTCCTAAATGAAAATTAAATTCCTTCAACGTTAGTCTGTGCCCATTCGAACAGTTCTATAGGATTCGTGATCTGCATTCCCAGGATGCTGCCGTACATAGTAAGCCTTTTAATTTATTCTGCCTACTCCTTCACAGGAGTCTTGCCATGACTGGTAGCAACGAAATTCCACTGGTGTTTGAAAATCACACTTGTGATGCTGTGTGAGTTAATGAAGTTGATCTTATTTTTGTAATGTCCGGCTGCTCCGTCACTAAAGTAATACATTTTATGAATTTCTGATAATTTTACCTTAAATAGTATTATGTTTTTTGTTGTTTTTGTTTTTTCTTTTTTTCAAAATTTTGTACTCCAGTAGTATTATGCCTCAATGTGTCTGAAATAATCGAAAAAACATATGCTGACACAGATGAACGACCGAGAAAAGATAAATATTTATTTATATTACTTGTGTTCTGATTTCATTTCTTGATGGCACATACTCCTCCTCAGTGGTTGACTTTCTCTCTCAATTGCTGTCCCTACCTCAGAAGTACGAACTGTGAAAGTCATTTTCGATATCTTAAAGCTGCACCGATGACATACCACGCCACTCATTACTAAAATAGGCACATTAGAATTTCTTACACATTTTTGTGCTTTCCTTCTTCCTGCGCGTTTGCTATGCTTTTGAAGACCAAACGAATTGCAACACGACAAACTATTAAACGTATTCACAGTTGGTTATTTAGACATTGTGAGGCAATTGTTTCAGTGATTTTTACAACCACACCAACTATATAGAACTTCACGAGAACAATTCGACTGCACGTTCCACAAACTGAGATGCTCTGTGATTCGCCTTAAATCGCGATACTGTTCGCGACGGAACAGTGCGCAACTTTGAGCAAGCGCCCTTCCCCCCAACATTGCACGCTGCTTTCAACCTTAAATTAACATTCGAATATCTCGAGAGTTTTTCAACACTCTATCATGAAAATTGGATGCGACGAATTATGTAATAGTCAAAATTGTAATCAAACATCGTTCGAAAAAAGGTTGGTTTTCGAATTATAAATATTTGTTTAATTTATTGTTGGTTTTTTATATTTATTTAAAGTGAAAATTCATAATAATGCTTTACCTATTTAAATATATATTTTGTTTAAAATGTTTACACAAATCTCTCATTTTGCTGCTATGAAGCATGTGCTTTCCAGAATATTTTTTATTCCACCCTACTTCTAAAAGTTGCTAATACTATGTTGATTATTGTATGAAAACCATTGATGTCTCTCATACTTGACACTTAAAACTTTTCGTTATAAAGGCATTAACATATTAGCAAACAAAATTTAACTGAAAATCCACTAACATAAACTTTTTTAAACTTTTCATTATGAAGGCTTTAACATATTAGAAAATAAAAATTAACTGAACTGTCATCAACTTTAAATTTTGAATGGTGTGACCCACTAATGAAAAAAAATATTTCTAAGAATGTTCCCATATAAAGTAACTCATTCGCGTGAGTAAATGTTAGTCAATATGAGACATTTATTCTCTTTATTTGATAGGTTGAGTTAGGCAGCGCTGCAGCCTGGACAAGCTCTGAGCTCCCGACAGGTCTCTGGGCATGTGTGCCAGTGTAATGTATGGAAGAGTAAATGTGTGTAAGTAAGGGGTGAGGATAAGGAAGAGGAAGGAAAGATCGCGCGCGGTCCGTGGCCCGTTTGTTAGGGTACTCCTCCGGCATTCGTGTGGTCAGAGAAATTAGGACAAACTACCGATCAGAACAGCCGGCCGCTAGAATTCTCCTCCAGACAGCGGCTGAATTCGACCTTGCTCTCCAGGTAGTGCCGAAAATCCTGCCACCTTTGGGAGTGGAACCCCAGGACCTCGCGGTCAGCGGCACTGCACTGACATCAGTTGATGGCCTCAGCCACCTAAGCCAGTTTCAACAAACGCCAAGCCACCCCGAATTCTCGGACAGTGCGGAATTGGCGGAGTCTCGGGGCATATAACTGCGGTGGTCTGTCGAGAGTCGGTGCTTTCACCGCAATATAGGTTGGCTTCTCTTTAGTGCCATAAATTGATTACTCTTCGTTAATTCCCATCCCAGACACCCAATTTACGAAAACAAACAGGTTTTATTTCTGAGGCACTTCTTCGGGGTTTAAAACTTTGTTTTCTGGCCCATTATTTTTACACCACGATGCGTGAAAATTGAGAAACACTTTCCCATTTCGACCCACAGTGCTCTGCCTCGGCCCGGCTCCTTCTCTCAGGCATGTTACGAGCGCTTTCCGAGCCGGGACAGCGCCAGGGCTGATCAAGGTAAGTTGCTCATTACGGGGGTGACACCCCCTTCGATCGCCCCTCGTGTTATCTGGCCATCCGCGATGGCAGCGGCCGAGTTATTAAGGCTCCGCGCTCAAACACCGCCACTAGAGCCACTTTGACCCTCCCATCTTCCCCTTGTCCTCCCCTCCGCCCTGCAATGAACCCCGGCCGCCTCTCTTCGGGGATACTCAAGGCGACGCGGCGGTATATTGATGAAGACAATTACCTAACACCACTCAGGTAGCCGGAATGTTGAAAATGTTAGGACAAGAGATGCGACAAGACCAGTGCACTGAGAGTTAACGATATTAGATCATAAAAGTGCATTAAAAGCATTAATTAAAATTTAATGACTAGTTAGATTTGTTTACCAATACATTTTACTTTGCTAAATAACGTATGATTATATTTTTAATCTGGAAAGTGGGATACCTGGTTTACGTTTTATCACATTTCCATTCCCTCAATAAAACATTCTGGAATAAAAAGAGAAAACTAATGTATAAAACGAGAAGTACCTACTGTTAAAATTTATCAGGAAATAACATTTATCACAGAGTTCCCATCTCCGATATATCGTCGTTGATGACAGACAACAGCCTACGTAAAAACAACAATAAAAAATTTACAGGAGGAAAGTAAAACTCTAAATCTGTACTATATGTAGGAAAGGAAAGGAAGAAGGTCAGAACGTGTGTCTGGAGTATATTATAGGTTCACACTTGACGTGTTAATTATTAATGAATTAATGAAATTCAACTTTACTAAATGTATCTGCATGTATTGCAAGGATGAAATCTAATGTTACCAGCCGTCATTGTCATAATTCACATTTTCCTCACAGCCAATTAGAAGAAATAATTAATGAAGTACATAATTATTTATTTACACGTAGTGCTGAAAAGTATATTTCTTTAATTTGGAATATTTCAAACTTGTCGGAGAATTCCACGTTCACGTTAAAATTATTTCCTCTTGGTCCTTAGAATGAGGGGTGAACCTTCCGAATGTATGGACTGGATTGTCGATTATATTTTCCCAAGCAAACTGCAACTTTAAAAGAATTCAACAAATTGATTTTTTCCTTCTCGTCTGAAAGCATTGTATTAATGTTATTTTCAATCACAGACTCTTCTCCCAAATTGTTTATTATCACTCATCCATTTCTTTTGCAATCATGCTTAGACTATGAGTTCAAATCAGCTAATTTGGTCCAGTTGCACACTTTCGGTTTTTCGCATTCCTCTGTACAACAAACGACGTAATTGAAATGTATTTGACAATGAGATTGTATATTGTTTAGGTATATATTTTGTTTTTATTGAAAACTTCTAATGCGAGCATGGAAAGGAAAAGTAAAACGTCGGTCCCAATTACGCAACTTTCCCCAAGAGCATTCCCAATTCGCAGTGAAAACGCTTCATGGTAACTGGCGGTCAACGAGTAAACTCCCCAACGTAATAACGCAAACGTAGAAGGAAAAATCTCGGAGAGATGTGAGACGTGAAAACAACATAAATAATAAATACCTCACAATTTAATATTGTTATATTTGGTGGAGTTGAATTAAAACGCTGCGCTCGACATTTGCAAAGCAGGGCCAAACGCGAGGCGCTTCGAAAAGGTGGTCCGTGTCGTGAGGATGAGGCCTGAATCAAGGGCATAGTGACGGGAAGGGGGAGGGGCAAGGGGAGGAGCAAGGAGGCTGTGAAAGGCCTCAAAGAGCAGACAGCCGCTGCTTAGCGCCGCTAATGGGGCGCTTCCAAGAGCGGCGGCGGCGGCGCCAGCTGTCACGGCGGAAATAAGGAGCAGCCAGGAGCCAACTCCGCGCTGCGCTACCCCCCCCCTCGCCCCTTTCTCCTTTCCGGTTTTCCTTCCCATCTCTTCATCTTCTCTCTTCACCTTGTCCTCACCTCCCTTCCTCCACACTCCGTTCTTTTTTCTTTCTCGCTACGGAGTAAAAAGTTATGAAATGCTCTGCGAAAAAAACGGTGAATTTTCGTTAGAAAAACTCTTCTTACAGGCCACTGGTAACGAAAAGTGGATAAATCCAGCTGCTAAATTTAGAAAACAAAATTCTCTAACACGTGGTGTAGCCATGTTTTTTGGGTCCTTGATAGTGAAAAATCGATAGACGGCGAAATGTCTGTCCATCTGTGAATAATGCTAAAGGCGAAACTGTTCAGCCGATTTTTTACAAATCTGATATTCCCCAATTCATTGTGCTGATGTCGCGGCAGCTTGAATTTGAAATATATATTTTCATTTTGAGGGGATTTTACGTGAAGCCCTTGGGAAATTTTCAACATTTTCAAAACAATGGCTCCATCATTTTTGATTAAATTTTGTTGTTGGATCGTGTGATGAACGTTCAAGAGAATGATGTAGGTCTCATGATCGTTGAAAACTCTAATTTTTCGAAAATTACAAACATTTAAAATTTTGTTGGTGTCTTCTTACAACGGCAATTACACGTAGTGCTAAAAAGTATATTTCTTTAATTTGGAATATTTCAAACTTGTCGGAGAATTCCACGTTCACGTTAAAATTATTTCCTCTTGGTCCTTAGAATGAGGGGTGAACCTTCCGAATGTATGGACTGGATTGTCGATTATATTTTCCCAAGCAAACTGCAACTTTAAAAGAATTCAACAAATTGATTTTTTCCTTCTCGTCTGAAAGCATTGTATTAATGTTATTTTCAATCACAGACTCTTCTCCCAAATTGTTTATTATCACTCATACATTTCTTTTGCAATCATGCTTAGACTATGAGTTCAAATCAGCTAATTTGGTCCAGTTGCACACTTTCGGCTTTTCGCATTCCTCTGTACCACAAACGACGTAATTGAAATGTATTTGACAATGAGATTGTACATTGAGATTTTTTTCCATAATGAAATCTGTTCCTTAAGGATACATATTGAAATGAGGCCATGTACAATTTTTCGAAAATTTGAGTACTTTTCTCTTAACTTTGTGTGAAAATACGGGCGAGAAAGTATCTTCTCTCTTAGAAGTTTCCTTCTCTCTTAGATTAACCACATTCTCCTTCGCCCTTTCAGCCTCATTCCGGTTATCTCTTCCTCTTCTTCCTCACCCGTGTCCAATTTAGCCCTCGTCAGAGGGTTAGCAAACATCATCCCTTCGCCTCACGCAGCTTTTAGACCCACAATCTCATTCTCGCCTCCTGTAACATCGCCGCCTCCGTTACCTTTCCGGTCCATCGCCAATGCCGTCGTTTTCCATCCCCTCACAATCCTCTTTTTCGTCTCATTCGGTCTCCTTCGCGCCCATTCCCGCACCCACGAAGTCAAAGGCAGTTGTTTACAGTAACACGGTAGGAACTCGAGGGACGAGAAAAATGACTGAAGACGTTGCTAAAGGAAAAGAAGGCAACAGATTGTTGAATGGGAGAAAATCCAACAAGAAACGAGAAGAGTACATTCACACCAGATTCGAACCTTAGGACCTCCCAGTCGGCAACAGTGCACTGACATCAGATCCACGAACGCCACTTTCACAGGTAACCACCTTCCACACGAGAATTCTGATCCAAAAATTTAAAATTTGAAAAATATTTTAGGCTAATAGTGTCAAGTCGCACATGACTTTTGTAATTGGCGCGCGAGCGGCAAGACAGCGCGCTCGGGGGGTCGGCGGCGGCAGCGGCAAGCGGTGGACGCGGCCTAATAGGCTCGAGCCGTGAGAGCGAGTCTCACCGCCTAGCATCGACCCTTTAAAGGGAGCCAGCCGGCACCCTGAAGGCAGTCCCGAGTCGGGTCCAGAGAGCAGCAGTCGGGAGTTGACCGTCGGGAGGCGAAGGTCACAGTCTGCAGTCTACGGGGGACGTCCTGGAGCCGGACGTGTGGAGATGTTGGGGACTGGAGGTTGCCAACGACTGGCAATGTGGCGACTAGTGGTAATAACCATCCGTTTGTCGGATGCCGTAGGAAGACGGTACAGCTCAGGCTACTCCCTACCTCTGTAATGGCTGGCAGCTTTGTAAATAAAGAATTAATAAATTGTTGTTAAGTGAGCGTGCAAACTTTCATTTGTGGAAATAACAGATAGCTCACCAAAAAAATTCTCGATATGATTTGCATATAAGGTAAGTATAAGGGGGAAAGAGAGCTCAAGCTGTTATGTTTATAGAAATTTTCAATTTTTATACAAAAATATTTGCCTTGCCAATCATGGTTAAAGTGAGACTAATATTCACACATATTAATATCAACATGGGTTTATTCTTATTCACAGAAATAGTACAAGATAAAATGCGCTCAATTGATGAAACATAAGTTATGAAAAAAACATATCCCGCGACTTACCGAAAACACCACGATCTTCTAAGAAACTGTTATCTAACTTTGGATTACAAAACTATCACATGCTCGTAATAATAGAAGCAATACTTACATCGACATATAAAAACAAACAAGAAAATTGGCAGTAAAATCGTTTACCGTCGCCAAATTATGAGCACCTTGTGTAAGAGGACAAAATCAGCAACTTTCATATTCCCCGCCCTTAAACTCGGCGGGCCTGAAGATACGAAAGTGCAGACTCCGCACGTAATTACTCCGCAATAAACCATCTCAATAAAAAGGAAGCATTCGGGCGGCGGAAGGCGCAGCGGGCGAAAAAGCTCGTCTCCGCAGCCCGAGACATTTCCGCGAGGAGAGGCGCCGTCTCAGCGGGGCGACAGAGGCTGTTACGGCAAGCGATGGCTGCGCCAGCGACGGGGCTCCAGCCTCCAGCGCTCGCGCCCGTCTCCGCCTCCTTCTACACTTCTGTCCCACCCGTCCCGCTCCGGACCATTTTGTACATCCCCGCTCCGCCCCGTCCCGTCTCCTCCCCCGCTCCCGAAGCGAGCGCACTTTCACCAACGTCTTTCCGAGCGGCGGCTGATTGGACACGCCGCCGCCTCTCCCTTCCACCCGCTGCAAATCCTGCTTACCCACAACTCCCATCTCGCGCCCCTTCATGGCGTTTCTCCTTTTGGGGCTTTATTCTCTTTTCTCGTATTTGAGCTCTTCTCTTAAGACGCATTCCTTCTTAATCTACTGCGGTTCAGAAATACACGCTTTAAGAACCTTCAAAAACAATTGACGTTGAGAAGGGTGAAGTTGTTACTGTTGTGATGACGATGATTCAGACATTTCAGGTTGCACATTTTCCAAATTGATGAATTTATTTATTTCCACTGCACGTAAAATACCTCTTTTACCACTCAAGAATCTTTGTATTCTTCAACAAATATTCATGACAAAGAATGTTTTGTTCTTCCCATAGGTACACAAACCGGGCCAAATCTCAGTCTTCAAACTCCTTGCTCCGTTACGATTCGAAGACACATCCGCCCCTAATTTCAACGCCGGTACTTACAATCTAACCCAACACAGCGCCAACCGCATCTCGGAACCGTGCTTCTAAAAGCGATTAGGCACCACACTTCCCGCCGTTCCCTACAGCTCTGAGCGCCGCACCGCGCCGCGCCGTCCCACACTCGGACTGGGCGTGTGCTCCCTGCCCCGCGTCAACGCCCCGCACCGCCCACCCAACCGGCGCGGCGGCGCCCGCCCGCGCGCGCGCGGCCGCACGGGCGCCTGTATTATTGAGGCGGCGGCCGATTGACATAACAGCTGCCCATTATGACGACCCTCGGCCGCTCCATAATGATGCCGTTTGGCGCGTTCCCATGGCAACCGCCTTCAATTTTGGATGCGAGCGCGGGATTACGCCCCGGGGGCGGGGCGGTGGCAGCGGGTGGCCTGGTGGGCGGGGCGGGGCGGGGATGGCGGTGGAAGGCTCGGGCACTCCACGGGACGAAGTGAGCCGTTCAGGAGACAGCGGAAAGAGGGTGATGAGGGGGCAACTGCGACCTCTTCCTGGGCTGTCCAATGACAGTGGAGGCACCAAACACGAGAAAGATCGCCCGTTCCCTTAATTGGAACGACTTGCTTTATGCAATTTACAAAGTACGCAGTGTTGTGCACATATTACTCGTTTCATAAAATGACAAATTGCATATCAAAACCTCTGATCCTACTGAATGGCACAGACTAACTTGTACTAGTTTCCTTGTCTCTTCAGTCTGGACTAGCTTTTCGACTTCGCCCCACCCTCTTCCCTGCTGCTATCTAACAGCGCCTAAAACGAGAAGACTTTAAAAACAGACGTTTTGGAGAAAAACGGCTCTTTTTCTGTATCAGGGAGTCCAAAAACGTGTTTCTCTCTTGAAATCTCGATATTAATTTTCAGCAGCATTATATAACTTTCTTTAAACTGTGAATGTTTTTTTGTATGTACGTACATACAAAGAAAAGGTAAAAATCATTATTTTACATAACAGAATAAAGAAAATTTGGGTTTCCTAGCATAAAATGTTTTTCCGAATAAATATGAAAATAGAAGTGGGCATGCCATGAGAACTTTAATCAACAACTCAGAAAATAGTGGTGCTAAAATAGCACATACTTTCTCTCCTTTTATTACAGAAATATAATACTATTTATACCACAATTACTCTCCGAATTAACACATTTCAGTCATCAGTTTTTGTAAAACTCATTTGAAATCGTAAAACATTTGGTGGCAAAATTAGATTCAAGCAATACATTTTTTATTCAAAACTTTAAATGAAAATATATTGTTGGCATTGAATTCATTGTATAAGGTATACAGTGTATTCCAAACACAGCCGATAAACCGTTTTTAAGAAAAAATATTGTTTAAACAAAATTAAAAATTGCCTATATAATACGCAAAAGTACGCGAAAAATACTCAAATTTTCGAAAAATTGTACATGGCCTTAATTCAAAATCTATCTTTAAGCAACAGATTTTACTAAGAGAAAACATCTCTATCTTTAATATTTTAGTTGTAGATGGAGCCGAAAAAAAATTTAAATATTGCAATTTTTTTAAAATCAGGTTTTCAAAAAAAATGAGACCTGCACTCCTCTCTTAAGCGTCTTCTACTATATGGGAAGTGGATCTCACTGCGTGAACAATCAAAAGTAATTGAAGCGAAAAACTAAAAACCTCTCCCCCAAAAACACTAACTACCAACTGCCAACAATAACAGCAACTCCCAACACAATAATTGAAAAGAAAAAAGAGCAAACTTAATGTAGCAACCTTCAACATCAGATCTCTACTTTCTAATGAAAGAGAAATAAAATTAGAACATGCAATAGAGAACATCTACTATGATATTATTGGTTTATGTGAACTAAGGAAAAAGGAGAGGCCATAATAGAGAAGAAAAACGGAAACCTATATATAGGTAAGACGAAAGGTCAAAATCATTCTTCATAAGAAATTTAAAAATTCCATTGAAGATATAGTCGGCATTTCAGAGAGAATATGTGTTCTTATATTAAATCTAGAGAGGAGGAAAAATTCAATAATTGAAGCTTTTGCACCTACCACGAACAGTACAAAAGAAGAACTGGAAGATTTATACGATCTACTAGACAGCACGCTTAACCAATGTAGATCTGAAAGGAATTTTGTAATTGGCGACTTTAATTGTAAGGTAGGAAAGAAAATGAACAACACAGAAGAGATGGCCTGTGGCCCATTTGGCCTAGGAATACGTAACGAAAGTGAATGACTAATCGAATTTGCTGAAGAAACTAAACTAATAAAATAAGAATAAACTAAAAATCAAAAATACCTTTACAAATTGAACAATGAAGACAGATGGACCTAGATTTCACCCAATGACCAATAAAAAAAAGAAATTGACTACATACTAACAGATGATCTAGAAAGTACGAGGGTGAATCGAATATAAACGAGATTTTACGTTAAAAAAGTATTTGCTGTAATGTATCAGCTAGGTACATATCATTTTTCCACATAATCTCCTGCCCTGAAAGTACATTTTAGACCAGCACATTGACTCTGACGTTGTCAGTTTGCCTCTTTCCCATTAACGCCCAACTTTTTATTTGTGATTTTCTTTATTTTATACTGTTCCATTCCTGCCTAGAAACACTTTTTTTTTCAGGATTTATGCGATTTTGTTTTCGATCCCCATTTGGGGATCATGGTACATGGGGCGATGACAGGTATACTGTAAATGGTGATTAAAAATTTTTGTATACTTAGAAAAAATTATTATACATTCAGAACCTTTCTTCCTTACATTATTTTGCTTCATGCCACTTAGGAAAACAATCTACATGGAGTCCTATGTCGCATAATTTGCATTCTTTGCGGACTTTTTTTTTTACATATGGCGTACTTCCTCTGTCTGCCTGCGTCCGTTCTCTTCAAAAAATGGTTTCCCGTTGTACGATAGGTCATAGAAATTCTTTTTTTCCGAAGAATTGGTTAGAGCTGGTCTTCCCAACATTTTGGGATCAGATATTGATGATACATACATATAAGACAATACAATTTGTCTTCTGAACTGCAGAATAGGGAGTTTTCCATTGGCCATACAATATAAAACATGAGCATTTTTGATTGCCAAATCCACAAGATAAGTAAAAAGAGAGAAATACCATTTTTCCCTCGAATTCTAATTCTGTACTTCTGTATTATCCAATCCATTTTATCAACCCCGCCCATGTACTTGTTGTACTGAGAAATCAAATGAGGCTGATTTATCACTTTTTTTACTCTTTCTCCCCTCGACCACCTACTTGCATTTGCCAGAGGTTGGATGTGCTCATGAGTAGATAACATTTTCACTGTATTGTTATCCTTCCACGTTACACCGATAATCTTATTTTCTGGATCAAACCGATAATCATATGATCCGCGTTCTTCTTTGGACATTTTTCTATCATCTTTTACTGGACAGTTTTTCTTTCTGTCATATCTACAGGTACCTGTTCCCGCACGCCTCTTTCTGTCAAGTCCTTCAACAAAGAAAAGCTAGTAAAAAATTTATCAAAATAAAATTTATGATTACCTGGATTTTCAACAATTGAAATCATTCTCATTATTACATCGCCTCCTAATCCATATGTAACTGCAGAAACATCATTGTTTCGCTTTCCTTCGTACACCTCTGCATGATAACAGAAGCCCGTATTTGCACAGCACTTCATCCATTGTTTAAAACCAAACCGCACTGGTTTTCCTCTAATAAACTGCTTTAAATAATGATGCCCATAATACCTCACCATTTGCTCATCAATGCTCACATTCTCTGAAAATACGCCAAATTTCATGCAGTTTTCATTAAATCTATCCACAAGCGGACGAATTTTAAATAGTTTGTCTCTAGATTCTTCTGGCTGAGTTTGCAGCAAGCTGTTGTCGTTGAAATGCAGATTTTTCTTGATTTCTATACAGCGATTTCTTGACATGCATTTCCGTACTAACTGGACACTGAGGTCTTCATCTTCTGACCAATACAATCGCTCCTGGGGCAAAAAATGGTATCCAGAAAATATAAGAATACCTAAGAATTTTCTAAAACAATCAATACTGAGGGCAAAATTGTGATTGTTAATTTGTGTAGCGTATGTGACGCTTTCTTTAACGATATCTTCAAGCATTTCTTCATCAAAAAATAGCTCAAAAACTTCTAAAGGAGTCTTGTTTTTTAAACATTCTTTAATTGTTTGTAATCTTTTATCCCATTCCTCATTTTGTGTTTTCTTAAAATCACGAAATAAGGATTCATTTGTTGTTCAGGATGATTCGTAATTCATCCTTCTTTTCTTTTTTGATCTGGCACACGGAGTTTCCACAGAGTTCTCATTATCTGCATTATTTAACGCAGAACTCTGAATTTCTAACGTGCCCGGAACGTCGTTCGGAGAACTGTCTTCCAAATCATCATCAAAGTCCTCTAAATCAGACACACAATCTACTTTCTCAGGTGGTAACTCAACAATATCAATTGTCTCTGTGTTGTCATTCCCTTCAGAAAAGAAATTGGGATCATTGACGATGTCTACCACTTCCGACAATGTCAGGAATTTGTTTGATTCCATTAGAGCCTAGAATATATAGAAAGAGAAATCGTCAGTTGAAGCGGTCTAAAATAATACATATATCACGCCATTGCCCATGATCCCCAAATGGGGATCAGATTGTAAGACGGATATCAGACTCAAGTAACAACATAACCTTACACATCATACACATCTTACACATCAATTATCAACACATCAGGGCATTCAGATAAGTTCACATTTACACGCAAATTACGCATATAATTTGTATAGGGTTACTTACGTGAATATAATTATTAATTAAGAAACTACCTTTGCTTGACTGGAGAAAAACCACGGCACTTGCTCAAAATTTGTCAATTATTTCTCTAACACACGTAGGACAGGCACTAACGCGCAAAGGGCAACTCACACAACATGGAGGAATACTGACCGGTATCGATGTACGCAAAGCAATCGATAATCGTCTCAATATTATTGCAAAACAGCGCGATACCCAAATGGGGATCATGGGCGTTAATGGGTAGATTTTTGCACATTTGTCAAGTCCAAACTTCATGCAGATGTCATTGCTAAAGCCATTTATGACAGGCAGCATTTGGGAGAGAATCGCTTCATTCTTAGCAAACACTTTCAGATCATCCATGTAAAACAAATGTGATACTGGCCTTTGATCACCATGGAGCTTAAAACCAAAGTCAGCTTGCGACAACTGTCTCGATAGTGGGATCAAACTAATGCAAAACAGCAGAGGGGATAGTGAATCTACTTAAAAAATACCCCTGTTGATCTGAATACTTCTATTTTTTCTACTGCTTCCTTTCGCCTCTGTTTAGTAACTGGTACAGCACGACTTCATACTAGCCTTGAAAAATTCAGTAAGTCTAGGATGAAATCGATAGATCTCCAGGGTCTTCAAAATCCAATCGTGTGGTACACTATCAAAGACTCTTTGGTAGTCAATCCAAGCTATGCTTAAATTACGTTTGCATTTCTTTAGATCATTCAAGATGACTTTATTCAGTAGCAAGATTTCCTTACAGCCATAAGAACCTTTACGGCATTCTTTTTGTACAGGTGGCATTAGATGATTCTTCTCTAGATGTCTGTACATTTTGTCAGCTATGGCTGCAGTTATAACTTTGTACAGTATTGGCAGACAAGTGATTGGCCTGTAGTTGTTCGCCAAAGAGCTGTCTCCCGCTTTGGGTAGCAGATACGTGATGCCGCGAGTGAACCATTCCAGGAGTTCCTTTGGATTTTCTAAAATTTTATTAACAGCCTTTGCTAGATGAGAATGTATTGCTGTTAATTTCTTAATCCAATAAACCTGGATCTTATCCATCCCCGGGGATTTCCAGTTTGCCATGTTCTTAATTGCTTGGAAGAGGTCCTCTTCCGAGAGTTCGTGAACATCTTCCACTGTTTCCACAAGTTCATTTGCAGCATCAACTTCAGATTGAATCCAAGATGCGTCTTTGTTGTAGGATCTGCTCTCTTCCCAGATTGCTGCCCAAAATGCCTCGGCATCATCTTTTGAAGGAGTGACAGCATTGCCATTCGATTTCTGAGTCAGATTGCGATAGAATCTCTTCACGTTTGTTTCAAACAACCGATTCTGCACATGGAAATCTATTCTACGTACACAAGGTACAGCAACATCGACAAGTAGACACGATTTGTTCTCCAAATCCCGGATAACTATATCCGGTTTGTTTGCCGCTATCGTGCGTTCAGTTTGAATTTGTTGGTCATACAATATTGTACACAATCCAACAGACGACACCGGTTTTGGATTCGTACCACTTGGGGCATGTGTTTGGATTATTATTATTATTATTATTATTATTATTAATACTAGGTACATCAATAATTGATACGTAATTCAAATTAATCACATCTTTCTCCTGTGATTCATTTGATGATGTATATCCCACCTCATTTTCTACGAATATCACGTCACTTCACTCTATTATGTTATGGCTTTCTACATCATAAATTCTGTATGTCTTACGGTGTCTGGAATATCCTATAAAGATACCTGTTTTTGCTTTTCCATCTAATGTGTTAAAGGATTTTTTTCTTCTAAATTTTGCAATTGGACTTATCCACTTTTTCGTAACCAGGGCCCTGTAATATGAGATTTTCTGCCGAAAATTCCCCGTTTTTTCGCGCAGCATTACATAACTTTATGTCTACCGCGGTAGCGAGGAAGTAAAAATTGCAGGAGCACATGGGAAGAAATTTTCTAGGTAAAGAATTGACAATCATTGATTTTTGGATATGGATCTTCCTTTGTTTTCAATAAGGAAGAGGATAAGGCCTCGAGAAACACATAAAATCAATAGATGAAATAAAACTATATCATATTTCATTTAATAACCTTTAGCAATATACAGATGAAAAACTTTATCAGTGCTTTACTATATAAAAGTACAGTAAATAATTCGTTATACAAATATTTACTATTTACTGCGCTTACTGTTTGAATTACTAACGTTTTTCTTCATGATTTCTAACTTCAGGATGATTCAGACAATCTTTTCTGCTACCCCTTAAAGCAGCAACAACTTCAAGTAACAGAGTAATACCTTCATAGCCGCAGCTTAAAGTTTTTAAAATTGCTAAATATAGTATCATCCTCCTTTATCACATTGTTCATTTCGTTTAATAATATCTTAATTATAATTATATAATTAATGTGCATGATTCACAGTTGTCTGTTCATAGTTACTGCATTTTATAGAGTTTATTTGAGAATGTTTGTTTTGCTACCCCCTCAAGCAGCAACGTCAAGACTTATCGACGTTCTATATTCTTGCGCATAGTATCGATTATACACTTTGAAAGTGCTTTCAAGTACATAAATGGGTGCATTCGTGCACAAATTGATAAAAAATCTGAGTGTTGATTCAGAAACTTTGAATGCACATACAAGATACACATACAATCACGTGTGACTTGTGAGACGAATTATTAGAGAAAAGCAAAAAATCCGTAAGAACGTTAACTAAATACTGTTTGCTAATCACATCACGTATTAGCTATTCGACATGCTAATATGTAAGCGGTGACGTCCACACACTTTATCCACATACTTTAGCACATTTATTTCCCAGTTCCGCCTTACAAAAGCTTATAATTTACCAACATCAGCCAATTCAATTGAATACTAAGCAAATTACTACTCACTCCGAAGATTAAGCGCTGCAATCCCTACTGACCCCAGATGCCTACTAGCCCATCAACTTTGAAGCCTTTTATTCCTCCCATTTCACTCTTGACATGCACTTCAGTCTCGGTCGGATTTTTCAAGGACCAAGTTTGCTTCAACCCACTGAGCAAATTACAAGGTAGTCCCTTATTCTCTTTTTGGACTAAAATGTAACTTCATTATGAGCATGTTTTGTTGAGCTCTGTTCTGCCAGTTGTGGAAGGAAAGAGCAGTGTGGGCTGTTATTCTGTCTGCTACACTACAAAATCAAAGTGTAGTGTTTTGCAGATAAAAACACAGTTTCTATAACTCGACAACAAACAGTTTTACACTTCAAAAGTTAATTCAACTATGCGAAGAAACAAGTGAAGGGCGGAAATCTGAAGCTCGAGAAAAAGTATGCAGATGATCATATCCAGTCGTAATAGTTTTTTTATGATAAATAATATTTTTTAAATTAAAATTCAATTCATTATTTCAGATACATCACCCATCATGCAACTCTTCCGATTAAGAGTGCGACATCGACGTTTCCAAAACATCAATGATTTTATACACTTTATATAAAAACATCGATGTATTTATTTAAGCCGATGTTTTTATCGATGTTTCGTGCTGGATGTCGATATTTTATTTTCAATGAAAAAGTATCATAAAATAAGAAAAAGCATTATAATTTTAAAACGTCAATGAATTCAACACTTTTTCAGATCAATGAGCCCTTAAAATAAGTTAGACGAATTTCCGTCGATAAATATACATTAGTTTTGTTTTCGAATAATTAATTGCTCTGATAATTCTTCAATCAATTTTCAATTATAAAAACTTAAACAATCACTATCAAATTACCCCTTCCGCGATAATGTTGGAGATCACTAAAGCAATTTTAAAAACATCGATTTTAAAAAACAGATTGTTTGGAGCGTTGTGCTATTAACATCGATATTTAGCATCCCGAAATCGATGTTTTGTTGACGCCTCCGGGCCCGGCGCGGCGACGCGGTCGCGCGGGGAAGACGCCCCGAATGACGAGCGCGCGAGGCGAGCGCGCGCGCGCACGGCGCCGCGCGGCTGCATATTCATGGCTTCGTAATTCGCAATTCCGTATTCTGTTGCCACATATAAATCGTGCTATAATAACGAACGGATAAAGGTGAAATAACGCGAATATGGATGGCCCGGTGCTACCTTCATCATGCCCCGCCAGCGCACAGGGCCCATTCATTACTTTTGCACCACATCATCAACTATTCCTCGGAGTAGTTTGCTTTACACAGATGTAAGTCCCAAAGCCTTTTTAGTCCACAGTCATATGTTACCGAATAAAATGTTGAATAATTCAGTGAGTAATACAAGGTATGTAACATTTTGTTCAATCATCTATCTGTATTTTCAGCTATCATAAATCAAAGTTGTTGGAAGAGAATATTCTCTTGGTAGTGTCGGTTTGCATTAAGAGTTAACGTTATTTGTAACAACCGTCAACGAAAATTTAAAAAGTTATAAAAACTGAAAAATAGAGTCCGTACTAAAAACGATAATAAATACATTCTTTCAATATCGGAATAAGAGAAAACTCCAAAATATAAATAAGGCCGTTCATTACAGAATAGTAGGAAATCATGCCCACACAATTAAAACTTGAGCACATATATTTATGAGGAATCAAAACATTTGGCCGAAAAAGTTGTTATTTTTAACTTTCTCTTCTTCGTATCAAACCCCAAATGCACAGAAACAAGTCAACTTACTTTCTCAGTTTACCTACATCGCATTTTAATATCTTTCTTCTTGCTTCAGAGTCACATACACGTAGGTGTATTGAATACTATACCTCCTACAAGTCATATTATAGCATTCAAGAAATTTTTCCAGCTTAATGCACCTTTGACAAGTTTTGAAACTTTCTGAGACTTCTCACATCAGGAACGTAATTGTATACCGTATTAACAAAAAAACATTTAACAGACTTAGCAAATTCAGAATAGAGTTGAAATGAAACAAGATCTGTATGCTTCGTCGGAATCAAGAGGAAAAGATGTACATGGAGCAAGAAAATATATCGAAATATTACAAGCTTTGAATTCAAAACACTTGCATCTTCCATTAAATGGTACAGTATCAGCGCAAATATGTTTTGAAATCCAATAGGCTCAAAAACCACACATAATACTAAAGTTCACGCGACTGCGATTTTCTCGTTTCAATATTCCGAAAGAAATCAATCGCTGCATCCACCACGTACAATTACGCACAGTCGATAATCTCCGGAAGTGCGGGCAAAGCAGGGCTTTCCCACGACGACTGGTAATCGACGGATCGCTTCGCGGCGCGCGCGCTTCCGGCTCAGGTTCCCGGTTCCTTCGCCCCCGCGGCTGGGCGCGGCGCGTCCGGCCGCCGAGCCACGCCCCCTCCCCCCCTCCCGACGGCAATCATTTTAATACGGCCGTTTCCACACAAGCGCCGCGCCGGACGCTGCTCGGAAACGGCATTCGGAGGCAAAAGGCGGCGATACCTAGCACAGTGGTTCAAGGAAAGCAAGAAAGCTGGATGAAGTACAGGATTATTCCAATACGGCTCAATGATCCATTTACTTTTCGGTGCAATATAATCGAAGCGTACGTCGATATCTGAAAACTAAGAATGGCGCATTTCGTAAATATGCAAAGCACGTAATGCAAATGAAAAATGTTAATATTATTTTTGAATACTGTAAAAACTTTAAAACCTCTAAAAGGCTTCTTACTCAATGACAGACTCGCGTGATTGCTTTGAGATCTTTGCATGAAAACAGAAAATAGCCATCATAAATGCTATAAATTTTATTGCAGTTTTAATTTATTTCGCGCTTCTTCTGAAGTTAAATAAAACGAGACAAATATATTTTGAACAGTACAATATCAACGTCACCGTCAATAATGCTTTCGGACATCGCTTCCGTATTCTCTTCCTATTTCTCATCTGTTCATATCATGCCTTCCAACTTACCAAGCTAAAAAATCGAAATGTAACTTCAATAATACAGCAAAATTAATTAAAAAATAAGCCAGAGTGAATTAATATAAATTCGTTTGGGAATGCCCAAATCCAAAATCTTCAGCAAGCTTAATTGAAACGCCTGGAAACTTCTGAAGTCGGGCGAGGCGATTTTTTATTGGCTTTGAATGTTCAGTCTAAAGTATTAAGAAGCATTTCAATGCCCTCTTTGACACGTCCGAACGATGTGACTCACATTCATTTTAAAATGCCCACAGTTGATGAAAAAATCAAAATCAAATATAGTTGTAAATATGTTCAAAACTAGAAAAACACACCAATTCTTTAGCCATAAATTTGTTTAGATAATAGTTTACAAATACGACGTCCTAAAAAAATTCATGTCTCTGGGTTTGCCTTAAAGGTTCTGAAGTACATACTGTACTGATGTTATGTGTATCGACTGCATTAATGGAAAGTTACTAATGACTATCTTCTCTGTTCAGTGTCAACATTGTAAGGCGTCAAATGTACTTACTGATGAACATATTGTATACAAACGTTTAATTACACAAATGCAACTGCACCACTTCGAAGCAGTACACTTTCGTTCGCATACAGGTGGCCTCTTGGAGTCGTGCGGTTTCTTGGCGCGCCTTTCACTCCAACCCACTGTGCGTCGGAGGAGCTCTGGAGCGAGGCCCCGCCGCCCCCGCCCGCCCCCGCGGCTCATTCCGACCTCGCTTTGCACTTAGGAGACACGTTAATGAAAGTATAAGGCACGTTTTCGTGCTTAAAATTAGCTTGTTTCTCAGGCCCGGCACGAAACGTTCCTGGAGGTGTGTGTTCTGGAGAAGCCGAGGCAGGCGTTGGCGGATGCACACGGGCCGTAGACAGCGGATACGCAAACGATAGAGAATTGATGATGTGGGCAACTAAACATCGGTCAAAGTACCTCTTAACACTTGGCATTCGTCGAATGACTACGCGAGCAACTACGCACCCCACCCCAGAGAGTCGAGGTTCTCGGCGAATGTTCGCTTCCTTCGATGCAGTGGCGTATACTGCTTTCATGCCCTGGGCTACGGCTGTCTTTAGAAATAATTTTTGAATATATAACTAAAAATCTTCGATTTTGTGGGTTTTCTAGTTCCTACTATTTTTATTATATAATATTATTTATGTGAAATAACACACACATATATATACACACACTAGATGATCGGTGGTAGGTGCGTGACGTCGTACCCACCGGTCTAGCTAAGAGGGATTCAAACGGCCGTGCCAGCCATTGTGACATCGGGTAGCGCCGCTAGAGATTCACCTGCACGTACACTATGCCTAGGAGACGCGTTCGACAGACAGTTGTTCAGTTAGACGCTTTCAAGAGGGGCTGCATCGTGGGTGTGCAGGAGGCTAGTTGGTCCTGTTGCCGCATTGCGCGCCACACCGGTCGTACCCTGTTGGTCACACCCTGTTGGCGGCAATGGATTGAGGAAAGCATACACACGAAATACAGAATCTGGATGTCCGCCACGCACCACGAGAAGGGAGGACCGACGGATTGTCCGCCACGTGCGAACAGTTCTAACGGCAATGATAGTTGCTATTCAACGGGCTGTGCAGCGTGCACTGTCACTGCCAGTACCATTGGCAGGTGATTGCCCAACGCAGGGATCGCCTAACGCCGGCCGTTACGATGACTGCCACTCACACCTCAGCAACGTCCCTACAGACTCGCCTGGTGTCGGGAACGACTGACCTGGGGCCAAGCAGACTGACAGCGGGTCATCTTCAGCGACGAATCGCACTTCTGCATTGATGGCGACGACCACCGCGTCCGTGTGTGGAGGCGTACTTGGGAGCTCCACGACGAGCGGATTGTGGTATTCCATCGCACGGCCCGCCAGCCTTATGATGGTGTAGGGCGCGATATCCCATGGTGCCCGTTCACCGTTAAGTGTTCCATGGAGGCACCGTGACAGCTGCACGGCACATTCACAAGATTCTGCAACCGGTGGCTCTGCCATTCGTGAACGCCCACGCACATGTCCTACTTTAACAGGACAACGCGCGTCCGCATACCTCAGCCATCTCCCAAGCATACCTTGCGGCAGTGGATACTCTGCCATGGCCAGCCACATCGCCAGACCTCTCCTCGATCGAGAATGTTTGGGGTGCTATGGAGTGTGCGATCAGGATCCCAGCCCTACCCAACAATCTGCAAGAACTGCGCGCTCAGGTGCAAGCTGCATGGGATGGAATAGCACAGTACTCCATTCGAGATCTGTATAACTCCATGCTGCGACGTCTGGACGCGTGTGTTCGCCAACATGGCAGCCCCACGCCATACTAACTTGTACAATCTGTGGCCGTGTAGCACAATAAATGTTGGTCCCACAAATATGAAAGTATAATCATTTTTTATGCATGGTACCCTCTGCCTGCGTGCCAACAATGATAGCACTCCGCCTGGTCCTTTTGGGTGCAGCTTTATATACATAAAAGTCTGCTGTGACATTTTTCAAAGTATCTTACCAAATTGACAAAAGTTAACTTTATCATCACATACTTAATATGTTGCAATTTTAACACTTAAAACACGCTTAATGTAATATATTATTCTAGAATGACTAAAGTACATGATGAAAGTTGCAAGAATTGCGAGAATTTTTTCAAGTGGGTCGAACAGTTCAAAAGTGGTCGAGGCTCAGTGACTGACAAACATCGTTCCGGTCGCATCTGCAAGAAGTGTCATGATGACTGTGTTTGAGACGCCGTAGTTGCGTTTTTTGTGTTTATCACAACGAACAGCATATAATAAACAGCAATTAGGCCTCAGATATGCTTTTGAACTAGGCGAAGCCAGTCATGAGAGAGAAACGTCGTGGATCTCAGAGGAGAGGTGTATTCTCCAGTAAAACAACGGACGTCCCCATACTGCTCAACAAAGCCATGAAATAATCGTCAAAATGAAATCGGAGGTACAGCTTCATCGTCCTTTTGGCCCCGATTTAGCCCAAACTGATTTCCATTTGTAGGTCAACTGATGGAGGCATTACGTTGGAAGATGTTCCAGGAGAACTAGGTTCTTAAAAAATGTGTGGGAAATTTGGTTCAAACGCCAAGATAAAATGTTTTTTGCAGCCGTTATAAAAAAGCTGGTAACCCGTTGTAAGAAGTGCATAAATGTTGGTGGGGAATGTATTAAAAAGAAGGAAAAGTCCTGTTTTGTAAAAACAAACGTTTATTTCTCCAGACCAATTTGTGTCTTTAATTATTGAATGCCCCTCATACATTCACCACCAAACAATGTATGCCTTATGTCATGTGTATCTCTTATGTCAAAGTGTAACCTCTTAGTGTATGTCTTGTACAAAAGCGCATATCTAATTTACTCTGTCCGTTTACTATCCACTGTCTCTGAATGACTCCCAACGTGTCAAGAAACCGCTCGGGAAATCGGCATCCTGAGCCCTTGGCTGGCCCAGACCTTACTAGTGTGAGGGGGGAGTGAATCTTGCAAGGAATGTCGATGGGTGGCAGCGGTTTTTTCGGCCGCGGCCGCCTCTAAAGACGACTAATACGCCGACGACCGAGCGATTTAATACAGATCTCAACAGAACAGATTAGACAGAATCTTGACAAATGTATGTCACTGGAAAATAATGTGGCCTATAATTATTTTTAATATGCTTTATCTTGACATTTTTTTGTTCTCGTAATTTTCTCGGGCTACCGCCAGTAGCCCCGGTAGCCCAAAGTGTACGCCACTGCTCCGATGCGCCCAAAAAGTCGTCACGTTCAGCACAATGCTTAGCGCTCGGCAAATAACAATCACCCCAACCCCGGCGTACAGTTGCTCGCAACCCGAAGAACGCCGAATGTGTGAAGCCGCCCCTACGGATAGAAAGGACGATACTTGTGAAGTGTAGGGCATGGTCTCAGAGTTATACTAGGGGCAATGCATTTAGGCAGCTCAAGTTCATTTTCGAGACCTCCACACTACTCGTTCTCGCAATGCCCGTGCCCTTCTCTTTTCTGCACACTAGTCGCAATTGTCCTCCTTCCACGACTGTGTACAGGAAGGGAAATATGCGGTCGAAGCGACGGACTGGGAGCTGCACAGGGGAGAAACCACACGCTTAAATAAATTGCCTCCACTACAGCGCTCCACTTTGGAGCATCGGAATGGAAGAAGCGAGTAACCCTGCATGCAATATGTACTGAACAAAGCGAGTTGTGAACAGTTACAAGAAATAAGAGAGGCGTTGGTAGTGAAATATGTACGATAGCACAGAGGCATTTTACCGAATTACGCAGGTAGACTGACGATCTTCTGCGGTAAAAGTTTTTTTCATTTCATATTTCACTTTATATTGCGCTCTTTTTCCTTTATTATATTATTGTATACACTACACAATTACAAATAAAGCTCCCCCTTCATTAAATTACAACGCTACATATTACTGCTATGTTTACGTCGTCACTGAAACATTGTGATCGAAACGGTACTGCGATCATCTCAATTAGTTCGAATATCACCGTCATCCTATGAAATTCGTTCCAAAAATAGCCTCTACTATTGCCAAAGCAGTGTCTCTGGCCTAGGATTTGAGACTCGCAAGTCGCGCACGCAAGTCGACGAGATGGCAAGCGCCGGAGTTCGCTTTCTAGGAAGGAAGAATACCGCCACCCCCCGGCATAACTGTATTGCACTTCCCGGACAAATGGCTCTAGCGGCCGAATCGCCTGGAAAGGTGAAATAATCGATCGAAAGAACCACTTCCTGGCACGAAGCATGCATTGCAACATGCGGTCGATGTTGTGACAAGGGACCCCACGAAAATTGCGGACTCATGCGCCATTCGACTGGGTGGAACAGATTGGGTGGAAGGCGAAACAACCTCATCAATCACGCGCGATTTTTATCAATTTTTCGAGCGTGCACTTAACTGAATATAAACAATGGCTCAAATAATCTTCTACTTCTTTTCTTCCGAATATGGAAAGCCATTTCCGGAAATTCCATCTAAGTCTCTGCATATTGAGGCACTGGCAAGTCGCGCAGCGTCGCCCTAGGGATTTCGGAGCGCCGCTCCTCGTAGAGTAAAAGTCCCAGCGCGCCGTCTCTCGGCCGACCCGACCCCGCCGCCGCCTTCCGCGAAATTACACGCTAATGCAAGACAAATGCAGCGCGGGCCGCGGAATCGATGACGTCGATAAAAATTCAAAAGCGTCGCACACCGCCGCCGTCACCGCCCACGCCGCCCGCTCCGCCGGCGAGGCCGGAATGAAAAGTGCGTTGGGGGTGGTAATGCAAGTATTCCTAGACCCTCAACAAAGCGATGCGCTCTATTCGGAAAGGCAGAGGGGGGGAGCGACGTGGCGCGGGTGGGGCGGGCTGCGGCTGCTCCTCGGCGAGGCGCTGGGAGCGGAGGAGGGCCGGCAACGACCGGTCGCAGAACGACGCTAGAACTGGGGGCGCCTTTGGCAGCGATGGGTGACGTGGCGGCAGGGAACCGGGGAGAACGCTCGAACGCATGAGCCTTCAAAGAAGGAGATGCAAAGAGGGACGGAGACGCAGCGGGGAGACGGAAGAAGTGGGAGAGAGCCAAATTGTAGAACGAGAGTTTTCCAGGGCTTCATGTCCAAGGCTTATTACATGCAAATATAAACAATATTCTTTTAGACAGTATTTTATTAATATAAAGTAATTTCACCTATTGTAGTACTTAATTTGCATTAATGTACTATGTTGTTTGTATATAAAAATGTATTTAGTATATTTTTGGGTAGAATATATTTTTGTTTATCTCTACAAGTACGCTGATGTGGATAATTACATGCTCTCAGATTAGAATCACTAGGTAGCCAATCCGTTAGTGCTATTTGATAAAATATGTCTAAAATGAGTAAGTCAAATACTCGTATAACTAGTGCCAGGACACCTGATTCAAGGACATTCGTAAATAATGAGATCTAGTTCATTGCATATATCACAAGATAGAGCATTAAAATATACGTTAGTAGTAGTATTACCAGTATAAACTGAGTTGCTTTTTTCGGCATTCGACGTTTCCTCACATATTTATTTGCAATGATCTATTCCAACAACACGTAAGTAATTATAATTGAAGCACGCTAGGTTTTGTGGAAAAATTAAATGAAACCATATAAAAAAAATAGATTTAAATAAAGTCGATATTTTTATTTCGTCTAGCAAGTCAAGAAATATTTTACAATCTTGAAACTACAACACCCTAAAACAAGCACTGTACTGCACGCAAAAACTAAAAATGTACACAAAAACTAGTTCTTTACAGAAACTAGTTATTTACCTCAAATTTTCACTACAAATGTATTCAGTGTTTCCTGAACAACAATGTTTAAAATAAAAACTCTTCAAAGACAAAGAATAATTTTCATAGCAATAGAAGGGTAAGTAAAACATTGACCAATCGATACTAAAATTGAAGCAGCTCCGATTCTCAGGCCTTTAGTGTTTGGGCCGGAGAGATACGCAAATTCGGTGAGAGAGCGAACGTAATCTGCGGCAAAGTAGCTTTTAACACGACCCGACGGCGTAAAAAAGAAGCGGCCTCTTCTCCGGAGGGTAAGGGGGCGGGGGGAGGGTGCTCGCTCGCCGCAACACGGCCCCGATCCACGAGGTGCGAGAGCGGGACGGGGCAGCCGTTTGTTTAATGCTAACTGGCCAGCGGCTTCCTGAGGGCCCAGTTAAAAGTGCGGGAAACTCCGTCAAAACGCCCCTGGTGCCTCGCCTCCCGCCCCCTCCCCGCGGCCGCGCGCGCCCGGGCCCTCGGGCGGTCCCCTGGAAGATGGCCGCCGTGTCGCTAACACCCAATGAAAACGGTTATGTTTTAGTATCGCATCTGGTGCAGTTAATATTAAAAGGTATTATAATGGCACCGCACCAAGTCGGTCGAGCGCGCTGGGGAGGGCCCGCGCGGGGCGGAGGGCGAGGGCGGGGGCGGAGGCGGGGCGGCAGCGGCTTCCGAGGACGGCGAGGGCGAGGGGAGCGCAGCCCCTATTAAGCGCCCCTCGGGAGGCACCGCTGGCGCCGGCGGCGGCGGCGGCTGCGCCCGCCATTACGCAGCAGATGGGGGCGCCCTCCCCGCCTCGCTAAGACAGCGCTCGCCCTCACCTTCCACAAGCCCGCCTCGCCCCGCCCCGCCCCGCCCCTTCCACGGCTCTGGGCCAGAATCTAATATCTGCCGTCGGAAATACAAAACGGCTTTAAAAAGTTGGTCTAAACTATATAGAGCTCGGATTTAAGGCTTGCTAGTCCCGTCGAGAGGACACGTCGCGAAAGACGAATAAAACGAGGACAGCCTTTTTTTTCCCTTCCACTTCTTATCCGGATCCGACACGACTCCAACTGCTGTTCGACATATAACTTTTAAGGTCAGACCCTTACAGAGAATAGCTGTTTATAATGCGAATAGGGACGGGTCATTCTACAGACCACGCGATGTTCCCTTACTGTTCTTGCGAATAGCCATATTGCAGACATCTCGCGCAACGCAACACAATTTTTTATGCGTCCGCTCCGAAGCACATACTGTTGCGCCGAGTTCAAATTGCGCCGTTTGCTGACAATGCAAATGCTCCCTCTCGTTTATGTTTCCCCGCCACGAAATAAAATAGTGGACGAGGGAGTAATCCACAGCAGATGAACGGCGTGGCATCGGTCCGCGTGTACGAGTATTATCTCCCCATCCATCACAGCGATCCGCGCGGGCGGGCGTGGGGGGAATCAAGAGCTGCGGCCCGCGCCCGTGCGGGGACCCCGCCCGGAGACCACCCGCACGCGCCGCCTCCGCCTTCTCACGCGGCCATCTTCACTGGCGAAGCTGGCTTCTGTTTCTTTTATTTTCCTTCTCGGCGTTTTACTTTCTTCCTCTCGCCTCTCCTGTGTATATACTTCTTACTATAACTCTCATCTCAATTGTCCAAATGGACAATTGAGAGAAATCAAGGAGAAACGAAATTGTTTCTCCTTGATTAACGTTCTCTTCGCCCTATTTGGTTCTTCTCCTACTTCATACATCTCTCAACTTTAACTTCTTTGTATCTTTCATATTCCATTTCCCTGGAAACTTTACATCCTATTTTTTAGTCATTCTATTTTCCTTTTCAAGTTCAATAGTATTTCGTCTTCTTCCCTTCTTTCTTTCCTTACCCTCGGATTTCTTAATTGCCTATTTCCTTCAATCCTTTCCAATTTCGTTTTCGTTCCTCTTTCCTCCCAATTTTTCCTCACCCTATTTTCTTCCCCATGACGCCCATTATGGACCGGGACGAAGAAAAAGTTTATGGGTCGTCTCTCATTGTATCAGCCGCGTTGCTGGATTGGTGTGAAGCATGCAGACTTCTCCCCTCTACGCTCTGTTCGCAGTAGCTGCCCGGCTTATGTAGATTGACGGAAGTCGTATTCAAGGAGTACTGCAGGGCGCAGTCAAGGCAGAAGGGCTGTTGAGAGGTCAATGACTCATCACAGACACTAGCACAGGGACTTCCTGCTTCTGCAGGTTACGAGCATGAACGAATGTCACGCACGAGGTTAAGTGCATTAAATGGTATTGTAGAGGCCAAAGGAAAATAATTTAAGAAAAAATTCATTATTATTGATTTGCGTGTTGAGCACCAATGAAGATAAGGCACATGTCATAATAACAAGAAGGTAAAATATTCTCAGCCGTTCTTTTACAATTCAAAGAGCTTTTCGTAACACGAATTTAAAATATCATGAATCAACTTAAAATATTATAACAAATTTTTCTCAATAATGTATATTATATATATTATATTATTTCTGAAAACGTACTTATTACACTTCCAACTTTAATATACATGAGTACATGCCTTTAACATATTTTCATTTTCTTTGTTACTCGGATGTCACAGTTAAAAAATATGGAAACTAAGTAGCCAGGTCGAAATTTTAAAACTGAAACACGAATTCATCGTAACAATTAATCAAGAATTTTAGTATGTATCACAACTGTGTTGTATGAAATAATACAACTTTGTTAGTAAACTTTCACATACAGTTCTCAATATTCTCTTATTGGTTCAGGAAACGAATGTTTGCAGGTTGACGCAAAGGTCCACCAATATAACGATACTACTGTAGCGTCGTGATGAAATAAGACAACACGATATTGTGACGTCGTCATGAGATGAGGAAGAACACAGACACGGAGTTTACTGTACATATTTATTTACAATAGTTTATTACACTATATGTACACTCCTAAGGAACACTCCTAAGGAACGCTGCTCTCCACAGCACTCCGACTCCTGAGACGAGCCGCCTCAGTATTTGCCAAGAGAACCCCAGCTCGCTACATTAGCGCCGCCCCTGGTCTCTTGTCCCGTGGCGAAAAGCCACGCCTCGCAAGACGCTGCTCGCGATCACCTCCGCACATCGCTACGGTCAACCTCGAATGCCATGGAAGCTTATTCCACCCGCCTCCCTTGCGAGGCATCACGTGACCGACCTCCCACGCACAAAGCGTCATTTCCTCTCGAGATTTGGGCCAGCTGCAGATGGAGCCTGCCGTCCATCTGCAGTCGATTTCTGTCGTCACACATCACTTGTGCGAACGGACAGCCGCCTTCTCAGACACGCCCACAGCGGAGAGACTTTCGAGAGACCCCGGGGGTCCATCCGCCCCTGCGCGGCACGAGAGGACCAACCCCTCCCCCTTGCACGACTTGTGCGGTCGATCGCGCCCAGTGCTATGACGCTACAATATCATAACCTATTACACTATTTATAATTTATGTACAAGGTTAGCATAGCTTGAAGTAAGGAGCATTTATAGAGTTTGATTCGTCCGGTGCGAATGTACCCATTGTTGTCGCAAGGACGCGCGACTCTCCGGTGGGCAGAGAGCGCCGTCTTCGCTGTCCTTGCAAGGACGACCGATACGCAACGCGTTCCAACACTCGACCGCCTTCTGTAGCCAGTCATGTGATGCCACCATATGCTGGCCATAATCCACCCACGCTGACAGGGTACAGAGGAAGAGAAGACTTCCTTCCGCCTTTCAGACGAAGTCAAGACGTTGGCCTGTGTATCGAAAAAGGAGGACCGTTTCCCTCCCCCGCCGTCAGCACTAGCTTTAGTGGACACCGCCCCATGCTGATGTGTTTCCGGTCGGAGCGAGACCGCCTCTCTTTGAAAGAATGAAAGCTATTGAATACAACTATACATATGATTTGAATTGTCACAACGATTAATCCCTAAAACTCGTACTCTTCAACACCAACACCAACAATTCTAGGACCAAACTTAAATGTCTCATTATCTCTAATGATTTAAAAGAGTTCGCTCATTGCATGTTATGTATGAAATACTAAAACAATTAAGGACTAAAAAATTAACAATTTTCCCGTAAAGAAAATACTGTATGCTCACATATGCAAATTCACCCTGCATTTACACTTCTATGATCGTAAACATTCGACCTTATTGTACATTCGCATACATAGACGTAATAGAAAGTACTTCCCGAAATGCCATCCTTTTGCATTTTTAACACAACGCAGAAGCCTACGAGAAAATTAAGCCATTGTAATCCATCATCTTGTCCTTCCAAATGAAATTAACCATTGTAGATTCGCGACCACGACGTTGAAATAGGAAATGTAGATCACAGGATTTGGTCGGAGTGAATTAAGACATTAAAACATAGTTTGCAGAGGTTTCGGAAAATTTTTATTCCACTCTCAGGGCTGGTGGTAAAATATAAAAATATAAGATCAACAAATATAGATGTACAAATGGAAATATAGATGTACAAATGGAAATTATAACATAAGTAGAGCCAACTGTACATAATGATCACAAACTGTACTGACAAGATACGGTAACAACATAGTGGCAAGACTCCAACGCAACTCCACATCGAGTGGCTGTAGTGGGAGGGTCCATCCCGCCCACGTGCACCTCAGGCCAACGCATCAAAGCAAATTGGTAAAAATTCTACTACGATTCAGTTGTTAAGAAATTTAAAGATGACGGCATTTTTTTATCGTTAAAAATATATTCATGATCAATCTTCGGCTATTCCTTAGCAACTGTCCACTTGACTAAAAAAACACTTACTTAGACAACAGATTAATTGGAGAACCCACTACGCTTTTAGTATCGAATCCTCATAAAACAAGCACGCAATGTCGAGTGTCCTCCTATCAAAACAGTTTTTACATCTGTCAGAAAAGCAATAGGCAATCTCAAAAAACACCTGCATCGCAATGAGAGTTGCATCCCCGGGCTGTCCGGGCGCGGCGCAGGCGATCGCCAGCTGCGGCCGCGGAGCGCTCGCCCCTCCAGCAGTATGAGCGCGGACCAGGCCGGCACAGAAACGGCTGCGCGGAGCGTAACGTAAAATCGAAAGCAATTCCAAGAACTAATTCTCGGATCGTCCGTCAGGCGGCGGGCGTTTGGGCGGGGCCGGGGCAGTGGACGCGGGCGGCGGCCGGCCGACGGGCGCCGGGCCTCGGCCTCAGCCTCCCCCCGCCCCACCCCCTCCCGGCCGCCCCGCGCGCGAACCCTGTCCGCTCGCTCGCGGAGATCCGATTACGCGTTAACTGTCGCCGCGGCGCGACGGTCGCCCCGAGCAGTGGCCGCCGCCCGCCAATGCGGGGGTTACGGCGCCGCTAGACATTCAAATCGCATTTCCATCAGCATTAAAGTGAATCTAACGGCGGCGGCGCGGCCCGACCCACAAATCCTCCGCTGCTGCGCCCGCCGCCCCCTTCCCTCGCTTGGGGTCCAGCGGCGGAAGAACTTCCCGAGCCCCACCTCCTCCCTTGCATCTTGGACCAAGCGGCTTCGCGTCTCGGAATATCTCCATGCGTATCGTCCAAATCTCCCCACACGCTTTGCTTACGTGGATGTGTCGCCACTGACCCGCCTAATCCTAACTTCCCTCTTCATCGTTTCTCGCTCTACTCTCTTGCATAAGTTCGGGCCGTACCATTCCGCAGCAAACTTGCCAACATTTCAAACTCCTCTCGCATTTACTTAAGTCTCCGCAGTCAACATCCATTTGACATTACACGAATACATGGAATTCGTATCTACACACGGCTACGTCTATTCGCGCGCCGCTCCTAATCGCTGGAATCCACTCGTGCGTCGACCACCGCCAAGCGCCCGTCCAACCGCGCCCTCGCCCCTTCGCGCCAGCCATTATTACCGAATTCGCAAACGCTGCGTTCTTTCGCTTTCGCTTCCGCTCTGCGGCAGCGGCGGGGCGGGCGGGGCGGGGCGGGCGGGGCGGGGCGGGCGGGGCGGGCGGGGCGGGCGGGGCGGGGCGCGGGGCGGAGCGAAACGGTTCCTTCCCCGTCGGAAGCGCGTCGCTGGGGCAAATTGCGATTTGAAGATTAAGCGCTGTCCACGCACGCAGAAAGCGAGCGCCGCACTCGCGGTCCGCCCGCCTTCCGACCTCGGCCCCGCCCCGAGCGCCCCCGTCCCCGCCCTCACGCAGCACGCTGGGGCGCACACGGGGCGGCGAGTCCGCACGCGCACAGCAAACAAATTATAATACATCTCCTTTTGCAAATCTTTGAGACGCCTTTGGCCTGAAGCTGCGAAACCAAAACTGCAGTCTACCTCATACAGGAATCTCCCCCGGCCGGGGACGCCGCCCAGCGGGACAAGCGCTGACTGCTCTCCTGATGTGTGTAGTCACGTAGGGGTGTGTCAATAAGGCCTGAGGATACAACAAGCAAGAAAGGGAAGATCGCGCCCGTAGCCCGTTTCTTAAAGAACTGCTCTGGCATTCGCCTGGTGTTCGGAGAAATCACAGAAAACTACCGAACAGAGCCACTGATCGCTATAATGCTCCTCCCGACAGCGGCTGAAGTCGACCTAGCTATGTAGCTAGTGCAGAAAATCTGCCGCAGTCGAAACTCGAGCCCTCGGACCACCCACTTTGAAGCACTACAGACAGTAGCAACGTTGGCTCTGAGCTAAACTCACCTGGTTTGATTTCTTAAAATTCAGTAACAAAAAGCGATAGCGATCCCGCTTCTTGATGCCATATGAACCCTCTGTGTATACTTCAAGAACTCGTTCACCACCAAATTCGTGTAGGTCCTTTACCACCTTTGCAGATTTGTCGGCTCCATCTTTCATTACTCTCACGCAGAAATTGATGAGGTGGTGGCAGAAACGAACTCAACGTTTAGGTTAACCACCAAACATTCTTAAATCGTAGTTCCAAAATAGTTATGAGGTAGCAAATTACGTGACAATGAGAATCAAACACGCTGAAAACTTCTAGAATGTATTACACAATATTACTTCATATCTTTACATAAAAAGCGATAACCTCTGTTTAAATATTTTTAAAAAGTCTTTTTTAAAAATAGTTTCGTGTTTTATTTAATTCGATACAAATAGATAAATAAATATATTTGATTTATCATGTGATTTTTGGGACATATCAAACTACTTTTTCGCTGTTACATTTCCATTAAACATGAAAACCTTATATAAAATCATTTTTTAACAAAATGGTACTACGATATTCAAATATTATTTTAACACGCGCCTTAGAATCATATTTTCTTATGAATATGGATGTCCGAATCAATGGTTCAAGAATATTTTACGTATTAGAAAATTGTGTAACACAGTGCATCATTTTGTAGGTCAAAACTCTGCTAGAGTTCATGCATCGCGTCGCAATTTACACGTGTACCCTTATGAACCTTATCATCTCCCACCCATCTTCCCTTATCCAGCGCCGGAGCCATATTTTTCACCTCAATAGCCTCCTTTCCCAGCCGTCAATTCGCGTATATTATTTGCTGATGGAATATCCGTGCACAGACACACCTGCAATGACATCTACTGAACTATATGGTAATACGGACAATGCACTGTCCTGACTTCACATGGTGGACGTTTACAAACTATTCTCCTAAAAAACGTTAGAATTTTACAAAACTTAATTAATTTTCTAATACGTAATTAATAAAAATTAAGTTTGAAATTCTTAACTTTCAAAGAGAAATTTAGCATTGAAACAATATATTTATAATATTAAATATGGAAGTAGAGTTGACTTTATTCCACATTTCAAATTTACTTCCCTAAAAAGATTCCCATTTCCACAAATCAATCCCTAATATTACCACAACTATTAATGAAAATAAATGTTACAGTTTATATTATTGGTTAGCATTTACGTACCATTCACAATTAAAACTTTTAACAAAAAACGTTTAAAATTGTAAATAATTTTAAAAAAAAATTACGGAAAATTCATTTGCGCATCTGGTGATTAATCAAAAGCATGTTACCTAAAAATCGAATTTACATAACATACATGCATAAATTCCAGAAATGTCGATCCAACTCGTCTACTTCTGGAAGTAAATAAAGAGCACTCAAGTAATGATTTCTGTTCAAATGCCCGACGCGCTCGCATTCTGGGAATCAGTTGCGTGACCTAGAGCGGGAAATCGATTTTGTGACGCCCAGCACCTCAAGTGCGTAGAACAAGCAACACACTACATGCGAAGCAGATTGACCATGCAAGCACGCATGGACGTCTCGAGGTATGAGTATACAATAAAGCTGGGATTCAATGACCATGCGAGGAAATCTACAAAGGCTCTTCATTTTCCAAAAGAAATAATCCTTGTTCATTAACTCTTTAGGTCCTCCTTCGTCATCAATGTAGCTGGTTGTCCCACAGAAAACCCTATTGATTTGAAAGTTCGTTGGTAAACTTTCATTTCTGAATGCCAACATACACTACAACGTCACGCAAATGCGCCAGGCTGTGGGAATGAACGTTTGCATGTGTTCACGAGTATGCGTTGTCGCCTTTTCTCCCTCGTAAGGTCTCCACACACCCAAAACAGTATTTTTTTTTGATGACGTGTGGGTTAGCATATCGTGTTAGTCATAGCCATATAACCCTGTTTAGTAGGTGAATTTCCCCATCATTAAATTCATAAGGCTCGCCGGTTGTTGACACGATGCAAGGACACCGCCGAATATCCGGAGTTCTCTTACGGTATCAACGGACGCACTCAAGCAGTACAACATACGCAGAATGTGAATGCGTCAGAAAAATGGTACACCGTGTCTTCTAAAGAAATATATGAATGTGAAAATTACAAATATCTCTACAGTACATCCAAACAAATTAATTCACGTCGAATAATAATTAATGTATGAGAATTCACCTAAAGGATTCAATAATTAATCTTTTTTTATATTTTTTTCAAATTAGAAAAGAATATTCTATATAATTCTGTTTTTATTTATTTTACTGTATTATACGTTTAACACTTGGGATACTAGGAAGTTCGAATATAAATTATACCACTTCTTTTCATTATTCAATAATATATAACTCGCAGCATCTCAGACAAAACCTGATAATCCACATCACAAATATTAAGTGTGCTTTCATCGCATCTTAACAGATCCTGTTCCTCCTCCGACATTACAGTCGGTCAGAGTTACGATTCAGTTTCTTTCACTAAATTACAACCATCTGATATATTCTACGAAGTCACACCAATCGCACTATCATTTGCTGCCCGTCATGCTGTCACACTTTCGTTTATTCACTGTATTATAAACAACATACCTGATGTACTCGTATCTCCAGATACCACACACAACCAGACAAATAAAAAGCTGGCGAGAAATGGAGTTTTGGGAAGACGTGTGAGCGACCGCCGCGAAGGCAAGCGAAGCGCTCGAGCGATCGCCGGCCGCGCGCGTGGAGCGGGGGGGGGGCGGGGCCGCGCGGGGCGGAGGCGCGCGTCGCGCCCTGGCCGCGGCGGCGGCGGCGGCCTATGGATTTTCCGCGCTCGTAAATTGCCTCACGCCCACTTCCGACTCGTAATTTCCGGGGTACTTAGCGAAGCAGTCGCTAGAACAACAGCGGCGGGCGACGGTGGACGCGCGCCGAGGCCGTCCTCCCCCTCGCCCCGCGGCCGCGAGGCGCGCTTCGACCGCGGAGGCGGCCACGCGCCACTCGGCGCCGCGGAGAAAGCTCACCCGCGCTACGCGGCCAATGCCGCCTGTGTGGGACGTGCGTATCAAACGAAGCAGAAAGGAAGCTTCAGATTACTCATACACGATGAGACTTGAAGGAATAATTTCAACGCGTTGTATATTAATATATATTTGCTTCTAAAAAAGGTGTAAATTTCGCGATACTGTTTTTTAGACACCCTTGTTTCCTAGGCCGTCCCATTTAATTAAACAACATTTATATTCTTTGTGGAGTGCAACGTAACCAAAAATTATAAATTATTTACGGTAATAAAACAGATGTCAACTTATATTAAAATATTTTCATAGTTACACGGGACATAACTAGTAAAATAATACTATATGTAATACGAACCGCTCTAACACCTAAAATAGAGCACATAACAAGTAAATTGAGGATGTGTTGAAGAGTAAGGTAAAACGAAAAGCAGATTAAAGTCTACTTGAGGCAATCAGGTGCTTCAAGATTTCCTCCGGAGAAAATCAAGTAAAGAAGACTCCGACCGCCGATGGCAATGAGACGCCAGGTGCTCCTCCACGAGGAACAAGAAAGACATGAAACAACGCGCGAGAAGGAGGTTGCCGCAGAACCGTCGCTCTTCAAATCAGAAGCCTGCAACCGAGAGACGCCGAGTGCTGGGCATCTCCAAAGGCAACTGACTCGACGAAGCGCGGGGCGCGCACGAGAGCAGCGCTGCAGGCGAGGGACGCGAAGACGAGCAGTTCAACGGGGAAAACAACAGGGAAGACGGCAGACGCCGCCGACGTCGACGACAGGCGGCGACGGCAGCGGCGGCAGCCCGTCGGGGCGACAGGGGGAGGGGGGGGGCGACACGGAAGTCGATACGCAACAAAAACAGCGCCTCCGCCGGCGCGTCGCGGCAACAGCACCCCCTCGCCCCCGCAGCCTAGCCGTCCCTGCCCCCTCCGCATCCACACGGCCGTTCTCACCCTCTCCGCCACCACTGCCTTCGTCGCCCTCGCCCTCTCCATCACCACCGCCCCTGCCACTCTCACCAGTCTCGGCGCCTTCACCGTCTCTGTTGACCCGCCGCCGCAGAGGGCGGCGAGAGCAAAAAACAGAAATGTTGCCGGCTCACGAACAAAACTAACATCGCTTCCAAGGGATATCGATATCATTGCTTTCCAAGTTGCGGTTAAGCCTACACCACCGAGGACGCAAGTTCGAGTTTGCCATGCACGAACGTTTCAAGGCTAAGCGACACAATTAATTTTGCGTTTTCTTAATACTGCCCCAGTTACGCGGTTTCAGTGAAATGTACAATACATCCCTGACGTCATTGTGGGTACTAACAGAATACAACATTACGCTGACATAAGTGTAGACACTACTAATATTCGGTTGGACACACATAAACCACAAAGTTGTGTTTTACAAAGTTGAAATTTCGTCAATTCTGGATAGGGTCGCCCATTGCAAACGCCAACCTCGCCAATCTCGCAATTCCCACACCTCCACTGCCACCTCAAGCGGCGCACGCAAAAAATACAAATGCCTCCAACGATCCAGTTGAGACTACGCCACGACCACCCACATTTGTTTGAAGGCAAATGCCATGTCATTTTATTTGTTATTGAAATGTCCTCAGAGTTACATTAATTATCAACATTATACGTTCCACTCAACTCGGGTACAAATTAATGTTCAATTAGACATGTATAAACAGGAGAACTGCACTATAACATTGAAACATCAATTCCAGAAAGTGATGTGTTGAATGGTTTGAAACTACCAGAACCACTCCCGCAAAACACAATAAAAATTATTTTTTTAAATTACATAGAGCAAAACAATTGTGATAAGCATGAAACACAGAGCCTCTTCACACAGAATTAAGACACATTTTTAACTACGAAATAATGATAAATTAAAGTCACGTTTCGAATCTTTAGATAGTAAAACAGCCTTGTTGGAAACTATTTAGTGTCTACGAAGGACGAAACAGGACATTCAAATTCATCGCAAAGCGGGCCAGGCGTAGCATTTTATTTTTTCATTCAAACTGAAGTCAATCCAACATTCCGGAATACCGTGCTAGATCTCAGCACGCCATAAAACAACAAAAACTACATAAAAAAGGACATGCTCTTGAAAACGTGATACGTAACCCTCTCGAAAAAAAATCATTCCATACCCAATTCTTTTTCATATTCCCACACGCGCATTCATATATTCACCCATTGCCAATAGCGAGATTCGATAACACGTGAATGAAGTTCACAATTACATCGCAGACAATTTACAAGCGAAATAGAACGGTTAATAATGTTACACTTCATTTCATTTTCGGTTCCTCTTTTTCAGACAGAGCGTTCGCAGGGAAACGCACTTGAATGGAACAAAAATAATCCCACAATAAAACACTTCCGTCAGGCAATTTCAAGCATGTCATTTAAGTCACGGTACAATTCAATACCTAACTGTGAACATTAGCGTGGTATTTTCGATTACAATTCCCATACTTCATAATTGCGTCTGGTTCAATGAAAATGTCTCAGTTAATTGGAAATTCCAGATACTTTCAATATTTTTTTAAAAAATAATTTCTGGGCGTCAGTAAATTGCAGGGGGAGTACTTCGGGATGAGGCTACCATGTCGACTGAAGTGAATTCACCAGCTCACTTTTGAAAAGCCTGGTTTCATGCTTTTTTGTTAATATGTAAAACTGGTCGTTTGTGATTCAGAGATTCAAAACACCTGCTTTTTAATTAATATCAAATGTCAGAGTTGGGAAAGAATGTTTTTTCAGGATACTGCATTTATGTAGGAAACGCAGTGAACCAATAGGCTGAAATAATATCGTTCAATTACAAGTGAGAAAGTGCATATTTTGATAACGACAAGGTCAAATACGGGCGGATCATTAAAAATAAGTACACGCAAAATAAGTACACGCATAGTGTCACGTGTTTAACGATTTAATGTAGCAAAGTCATACATTTCTATAGAGTAGTCACTGAATCATACATTATTTCAACAAAGAATTCTCTTCCTTGAGTATGCTAAATCTACACATTGTTTTTGTATCTACTGAGAAAAAATAGTTACGTGAAGACCTCAAGTTCAATTATAATGCAATTAATTAATTTATAAATTCATGTTACGCTATATACATACACACATGACCAAACTGAAAATACCCTTTCAAAAACTAGTTAGTGGCAATCAACCAAAAGTGTACGTCACTGTTTGCCCCGAAAATAAATACACAATAAAAACACTTTGCTTTTATATATATATATATATATATATATATATATATATATATATATATATATTAAATTGAAGAAACATACATCAAATTAACGCAATTTTTCTTTTCTCGCCTTGATTTTAGTATTACTCAATCATCATGAAATATATTTTACAAGTGATGTATTTTAACGACGCTGCGTTTAAAGAGCCGCCAAAACACCGAAGCGCCCCCCCAACCCAAGGCAGAGCGGCCGGCGCCGCCGCCGCCCAAGTGCCACGGCCGCCCACGTGGCCGGGGGCGGGGGCGGGGGCGGGGAGGCAGCCACGCGCGAAGTGCAGGCGCCGCTGACGTCAGGTGGGCGAGAGAAAGGGGCGGCGCAATCGATATTCGTGTGGCGGAGGGAGGGGGAGAGGCGGCCCACCGGACGTCGGCACTAAACGGCTCCTTTAGGCTCGAGGCCGCCCGCCCACCGCCCGCCCGCCAGGCAACTCGCCGCCTCTCCGCCCCCCCCCTCCGGCGAAATGCCACCCCGTTTGGGATGTCGTTCTTGGAGGTCTATGCTCCTCTTGTAGGGCTTCTATGCTTCCCCGCGTCAACCCCTACGTTATTCTCGCAATCCACACGGGAATTCGCACTCCCTCTCCGTCGTTGAATTTGCCGCTCTCGGTCGCCACTTTCCTAAAGAGATCAGCCGAATGACATCGCTTCTTTCCTCGAGTCGTCTCAGTACATTTCGATTGTGGAACGCAGAGAGCACGTGTACTAAACACATATTTACTCCTAAAGAGATTCCTTCCAATCCAGAATTAACATAAAGCTATTTCGTTCCGACTGAAAAGTGACGAACTAATCAAACACAAATTATTCAGAACAAAATTTTAATTCCCAAATAATTAAGGTTCACTTTGCACTTTACATTTTATTATTCGATGTATTCTCTCATTGACCTCGTAAGTGACGTTTAATAAGTAGATCCATTACGCGTTACAAACAGTAGTCTATTTATAAAAAAACTAGGCGTCGATTATTTTTGTTATTACACGTCTTTACGCGTACGAGAAAGTAAAATCTAAGGAATTGTTCAGTAAAAAGGTTATCGGTAGGTCAGTATCACTCCTTTACATACACCTAGGTGGGGGAAATAAAATCGGTGGAGGATCAGACAATTTGTAAGATTCGTTTCAACCCTGCAAGCACAACTGAATATCCCTATTCTTACTATATTAATTGCCGAAACAACCCAAAAGTATTTCTGATAATTTCGAAGTTAAAAACCCGATTAACGTTATAAACAATAAGGGTATGGAGAGGGGAAGTGTGAAACCAGATTAATCAATGATTAGTCAGTGAAATCTGATTACTGCTGATTATTGCTAATTCAAATGGTTAGTAGAAAATATAAAATTTAATAAAATTACATGAACAAAGTCATGTTAACAAGCAATAGAGAATGTAAAATACGTCAATATTTAAACAAACATTTCAGAGAAGCGAAGGCTTATTGCAAACAATTCGATTAATATTTCTTCATAATATATCCTCTAAAGTCTTAATTACGATGGTATATCCACTAAAAGAAAGTACTTTTAAATACATAATACCATTTTGTAAACGACTTTGAACTTGCGGAGAATGTGAACAACCGTCACGAATATTCCTTTGGATGATCATACAATACGGCACTAGTAGAATCGACCTTGCGAGACATACACGTGGGTGAAAAGTTTGAAGTGGCCACAAAAGTACCACCGAAATTGTATCGATTTAATGAAACGTATTCGCTATACACTTTTCTCTATTTTATTACTGAATGACCCAATACAAATATACAAATTACTGCTCACGACCCCGATCCTCACATATGTATCATATATGTATATGTATCATTAGCAGCAATACATATTCCCAGAATCATCAATACCAGCAACTTCAGTTCCATATTCTCGCTGTGTTAGCCGAGGAAAGGAAGCATGCACGGAGTGCCTCTGTACATTCACATCCCACCAGCTGGCTTTATATCACTTCATAGTCCGCAGTTTCTTGAAGCGAATGTATAATTGTTCTTTTTATTAGTATCTTATGAGTGGAGCAACAAAAATTTCAAAAGCAAATACAATCTTTAGAACGAAAACTTTGATTAAAATTATTGAATCACAAAAATAGATTACATATGAGATGCTTTACTTTTAATAGAAAAAAATTAAACATCTCAGAAGCGGATTCATAAAGAATTTTGGATACGGTCAATTTCAGTACAAACAGTCCTCACCCATTACATTATTGAAATAAATAAAAACAAAAATCTATGTTAACATAATGATAGTTTTAAATTTGAAAATGTAATATAATGGGGATTATTCATTTGGAGTGCGAACAACGTAAGATTTAAAATTGAGAAAAAAAGAGTTTTTTTTAAAATAAACTGAGAAAAATTACAAACTTATGCAGTGGCGTAGCTTCAGTCGGTGTCACCCGGGGCAAATCTAATGGTATCAGCCCCCACAAATTAAATATAAAAATATATCTTACAGAATAGTTTACACATTATTTAATAAAAATACAAATAAATGTTAATAAATTACATTTATTAACAGCATATTAAAAAACAATACAATTCTCAATAATTGAAATATAATTTTCGAAACAGAATAATCGAAACTAAAATGGCCAAAATTCAATGTCTTTCCATTCCAAAGGGCCTCTTATTGATTCTACTAAAATATACTCTCTCAGTATCTTCGAGATGCGTGCCATGGACGTTACTTTTATTTGACATGTTTTAGTCACGTTTTTAAGAAACACATTCCTGCCTTAATGTTTCCTTGTAACCACATAAAAACTCATGAAAATGCGCTACATACAAAAACTTTTCGTTTTGTTAGTGTTCCTAGATATTACTCAACTCATTTTTTTAAAAAAAAGTATGACATTATTTAAAGATATAAAACTGACGGATAAATTGAATCGAGACAGAAATCTTACTTTAATATTAATTGTGTAGACCAGATTCGAAAATTTTAAAAGTTTTGCAAAATTTGATAGGTTTTTTGGAAACAATACCGTTTATAAAAGTACACTCTCTTCCGTCTCAGCGAAAAAAGAAAGAAAGAAAAATTCCAGCCATTTTCACAAAATTTTGAAAATATCACAGTAACAGTATGTAAAGTACCGCCCAAAATTCAAGTACGAGTACGTTAATGATCGCCAGAACGGCACTTTCCTATCTTACTCCAGACATATATACCGACCTACAGCTCTAAAACTTCTCATCTGAGAGAGTTGTGGCTGACAAATACTGCTGTCCATCTATTTACAAATGTATACACACATACCACTGACATCCTTTTTTCCAGTCCAAAATTGCATGAATCTACACGCCATCTGCACCAATCTTAATGGACCAATCGTAATAGACCTTAATCCTGATGAGGGTGGGAAGTTACAGCTCCCCTCTCCCCAAACAAACCTTAAACACGAATTTTACGACCAAAAATTTGAGATTGTATTGTCCATGGGATCCAATATTCCATTTCCAGCATTAACAGTACCACGAAGAAGTCTTAGTGCAATGCCATTGTGCATACACATATATGGCATTTTACGTCTCTATACTCTACTATTTTCCTGGAGCCATCAAAGCCAATACCATTGTTTGAATATTTAGGCCCAGTTATTCGTGAATTGTGGAACTATAGCACTGCACGCAACAATAGCATTGTATTCGAAGTACCTCATAGAACGTCACTCCTTTATGAAGGATATTACCTTATTATAGACCGCAACAAGGCAGCCTGCATTATAGCTCATCAGTGCCACAATAATTAATGCACTAAGTAGTCTTTTGTTTCTGATCCTTTTGCGCTACCGTACGCTATGGTTAAAGACTAAGCAGTTAAAAACAAGTTTGGGTTTACAGTGTTCACGGTTGACAGTCGTATCAAACGTGCATTGTGAAGAATTGACGAATTGTGACGAGACATTTTTAGACGCCTGCACATTATAAAAAACTATAAGATTTCTAAGTTTAATAAACAAAACTATGACACTTCTCAGTTTATATTAGTCTTTCCTTTAGTCTGTAGAATACGACATTTCACTAAATATAACACGTACTAATGTAACGGCTAACATTTTCTTTCTATGTTTACAAACCATTGGACGTTTTCATATTTCGTGTTAAATACAGTACCTCAAAATGAAACTGATTTGCAGCAATGGAAAAGAAATTACAAGCTGTTCCAACGACTTCAAGCGCTTATCTAGGAAACAATTAACAACACTCTTACATCACTCACTTCAATAAGAATTTAAAACTAACTTAAGTACAGAATTTAAAGCTAAGATTTCAAATACATATCCAAACAGTGTTTCTTATATTATCTGCTTCCTTGTCATACTCGTACAGACAATTCAAGCATTATAAAAACAATTCACTTTTTCCTATGTGCTGAATGTGAGATCACACACAGTGAATTACAAATCAACAGAGAAGGAACCAGCACGCATGCACACACTAAACGAATCTTTCCGAGCCGAGAGCCTTCGCAAAACCCGAGCAACAGTCGGCATCCATCGCTGCGGAAACACCCGAAATCGCCCCCGGCCCCACCTCGCTCCACTCCACTCCACTCCGCTCCGCTCTTCTGGAGCCGCCGACGGCAAAACAATCGACAGCACTTGTTTATTCCGCGCCTTTATCACACGAGCGCCGAATACTAATGAGGTGAAAACGTCTGGAACGATGAGCGCGCGGCGGCGACGGCGAAGCAATTCGTGGGTTGCGGAGGAATCAAAAGACAAATATTCGTTTCCTCCTCTTCCTCCCCAACTCTCCTTCATCCGCCTTGCAAGGGCGCTCCTTCCGCCGCTGCGCCAGCGGCGGCGTCTGCAAAGAGAAGTCGCGAGGACGGCGCCGGCGCCGGCGGAAGAGGGAAGGCGGCCATTTCCCCTCGATATCGCTCCGAATGAGGATGCGCGCCCGGTGGAGCGCGGGCAGTCGCGTCGGGTCGAGGCGCTCCATTCCGCCAAAATAAACCTGAGGGCGAGGACGGCGACGGCGACAGTGACGTTGGCGAGTGGCGGTAGAAATGGAGGCGATGGCGATGCCAATTCTGGTGATACACGGTAGACGAGGTAGTTGCAACCCCGGGAGTGCTCCTCAAGATGGCAGTGCTCCTCAAGATAAGAACGGTAATACATATACAGTAAATTATTGCAGAAGCGATAACTAATAAGAAAGATATCGCAAGAATATACAGAAGAGACTGGAAATTAAAGAGGTAGCCGACGAAGTCCGAAAAGCAAATTAGTGGAACGCGTGTAAATGGAAGATACGGAAGAGAAAAAATGTTACATAACTGAAATGAATGTGAACGAAAGATAATACACAACAGCAAAAGTTATTACATACTTTGGAACAGTAACAAGATATAGTACGAGAAAATAAACCGGACAAGTTGGCGTCAGGAAAAGAAAGTAGAAGGGAAATGAAATGCAAATGATAAAACTACTGAATTATCCTATCAACCAGTAATCAGAGGCGCACTGAGAAAACAAGAGGACTGAAGCAGTATATCCACGGGGGCCTCCTATTTAAAACTAAAGTGCCAGGTCCCCAAATACATAGACATAATTCATTTCTCCACGCAACAGAAATATCTTACAGGGAATAATGTGAATTAGAAGTAATTTAATATTTATTTGTTTTGAATGAAATACATTTTCGGAGCCTCAATTAAATGGAGGGGGGCAAGTTACCACCATGCCCTCCCTTCTTGGCGCCGCCGCCAGAAATAACCCAAAATGAACGCATCGCCACAAGTGATTAGATTCCAACTGATTCAGAAAAAAATCATTTGCAAACCCCTGAAGAGGGGAAGTGTTTGCGAAGAGGACAACAAATTCTCGACAGGCAAACGCAAACTAAAAAGCGAGAATGCGAGTTAGACTGAGCTTATTGTTTCTGGCTCGTAAGTCGGGCGCGTCGATGACGGCACCCGAGCCAGGGGGGGGGGGGGCAGCCGGATCGCCGAGGCAGCGCCCGTGTTTGTATTGGCGGCGGCGGGAGGCCAAGGTGTTGCCAAGAGCGGGAATGGGCCCGACAGGTCGGGGACGCGGCCGCGAGACACGCAGTCGCCTCCGCCCGCCCCTCGCCAGGTCAGGGTCAAGGTCACGCACTAACTCCACGTATCGATTGTCGACGGCCGTGGTAGGGGGAGAGCAGGCGGATACGTGAGATTTCGTGGCTGGCACCGTTGCTTTGTTCCACAAACTGCGGGAATAAGCCGTCTTCCTTCCAGCTTACACTTGACGCCGGTGGATCTCGGCTTCCTCACTCACACCTCCGCTGAGATGATCCTGGAAAACCGCCGTTGCTGTGGTCGTTGCAACTGCAGCGTGTCTGATCGGGAGGTCCTACCACGAGTTCCGAACACAGCGTATTTTCCATACCACCTGCATTCCTAGCCCAAATTCAGCTACTTCCGAAGAAACATTCTAGCGTCCACTGCACTGGTCAAAAAATGTTCCATGGTATCCCCGATCAATGCCTGACAAATGTCGGAGCAGTACTCTAACAACTGAGCCACGGATCGCGCGCGATTTTTCCTTCCTCAACCTTTCCCCCTCCCCTCTCCCTACACTACCAGAGATTTGAAGAGCATAGAGCTTGTCTCCGCTGGGGAGATATCAGGGAATTTTTACACGCCATAGCAAACAGCACTATTGATCTTCTGCGCATGCGCAGATGCACAAAAAAGATGAGCACCAGCACTTCCAGATAATGCAGTACTCTTACGGGACTAATGACCATAGCAGTCATTATGCGCCCGTAAACACCACTCAATCAATAAATAAATCTTTCTCGCGCGATCGACCATTGGGACGATGGAGCTAGCTGGCTTCCACAGTTTTTCCAAGTGACTGACCTTGTTTCGAGTATTACCCCCTACCATAAAATAATTTTGACGTCTCATAAACAAAACTAATGTTGTTTCTGATTTGCCCAAAAATTACATCTTCACATGGCTCCGCAAATCTCTCAGGAATGTCTAAATTTTCAGCTGCGAAAAAAACGCGAAACAACTTATAAAACAAAAAAATCAATGTTTTGCAACTTTATAAATGGTTTTAAATAAAATAATAAAACCAGTAGTATTATGCATCCAAATATCCATGAAAATTAAAATTTAAAAACAATACACTTACAAACAAGTAGAAAAAACACAAGAACATAATAAAGTACGCCGACAGTAAATTACAAATTTTATTTGCCATTATTGAAAACTCCAATTTCATCATAAACAAATAAAACCGGCTGAGTTGGCTCAGAGACCATCGCCATTGTCTTTCAGCACTCTGACCGGGAAGCTCTAGATTGAAAACCCGACGATGGCAGATATTCGACATTAGCTGTACATACCCCCGCAAAATAAAAGCAGGACTTCCCCAAGGTTCCCTCCCACCCTTTTCAACCTATACACATCTGATATACCTACCTCTCCTTACACACATATTACACAATGTGCTAACGATACTGCCATCTTCGTGTCTCACCATTCAGTAAGTCACATTTGCAATAAAATTCAAATGAATCTGAAAAACATAGAACATTGGTCTATAAAATGGAAAATCAAGCTTAATCCGTCAAAATCAACAGCCAAAATATTCTCTCAGAACATTCGCCACACCCACCGCACTCCAAATTAACAACAACACAATTCCCTAGATCCCGTACAACCAAACTGTTAAATACGTACGACTAAACTTCGCTACAAGATTAACCTGGAAATCTCACATAGCAACGAAAATTCAACAAACCTCTTCTTCTTCTTAGCCGTTTGGTTGACCCTTATGTGGGTCTTACGGCGCCTAACTTCTTCTTCCACTCTTCTCTGTTGTTCCAAGTCCCAGGAGGTATCCAGCCAATGTCTTCTCTACGTTGTCTCTCCAACCAGGTCGCGGGCGGCCTCTTTTCCTTCTTTCTTGCGGTTGCCAATCCACAAGCTTCTTTGGAAGTCTATTGCTCTGCATTTTCTGCACGTGTCCTAACCATAATAGTTGTTTCCTTTCAATTTCGTGCAGTATATCCTGCTTCAAACTCATAATCTCTTTAACTCTTTCATTTCGTATTTTCTCTCTTCTTGAAATACCAGCTGATCTTCTAAGAAAGTCCATTTCCATTACCATCAACTTTGTTCTCATTTGTTCCGAGAGTTGCCATATGTCAGCAACATACAGTACAACACTTTGGATTATTACTCTATATATCATGAGTTTTGTTGTTTTACTTTTGTTCTTGTCCCATAGGATAGAATTCAGAGAACCGATGAGTTTTCTGCCTTGTTTAATCCGTTCCAAAACCTCTGTCTCATAAAGTCCCTGCTTCCCAATTTTTACCCCTAAATATTTAATTTATTCAGTTTTCTTAATTTTGTTTCCTGTGCCCATAATTATGTATTCATTATTAGTATTTAATGCCCAGTACATAGTTTTTCCTAAGTTGAGTGTCAGTCCCCACTTTGCGTATTCATCTCTGATCCTTATCAGCATAAATTCTATATCATCTTGGTAGTGCGCCACGATTACCTGGTCATCAGCGAACTGTAAAGTGTAAAGAGTAGAGTACATATCCAACGGTATTCCCATTCCCGCACAACTCCTTTTCCATTTCTGCAGATCCTCATTCACATAGATTTTAAATAATGTCGGTGAAATGCAGCATCCTTGCCTTAAGCCTTTCGTGATTGGAATGATTCTGTCAAGTGCTTTCCTACTTTCACTATTCCTGCTTGCTCTGAATATAATTCTTTCACTGCAGCAATAAGACTACTATTCAGATTTAGACGTCGCAGGACCTCCCATAATTTATTTACTGGCACATTGTCATACGCTTGTGCGATATTGAGGAAGACGATGTGTAATTCTCTCCCCGTTTGCCACTTCTTTTGCATTACTTGTGATAAACAGAATAAGTTATCAATGCAAGAGAGCCCTGCTCGAAAGCCACTTTGTTCTTTTTCTTCGTGCATCACATACTCCCTTTCTAGGCGATTTCTCAATATCTTCCCACATATCTTACTAAATGTATTAGTTACTGCTATCCCCCTGTAATTTCTGCAGATGTCCTTCCTTCCTTTCTTGTGGATAGGTGTGATGTGTACTATTTTCCACTCATTTGGTACATCTCCGATATTCATGCTTTTGTCCATTAATGATTGTATCATTCGCATTAGTTTTGGTGTTCCATTTTTCAGTAGCTCGCATGGAATATTTCCAGGTCCTGGGGATTTTCCACTTTTTAGTTCTTTTACACTCTTCTCTACTTCTTCAACTGTTATGTTTATGGAACATTCTCTTGGACATATGATCTCGGTATTAAGCATGAATTACGGCCTGTCTTCCTTCAGCAATTTACTGAAATACTCTTCCCATTGTTTGCTTGTAATACCGTGGATTTGAACATTCTCTCCGCACGGTGATTTTATATTCCTAATATATTTCCAAACTTCAGTTGTTTTTCTCCCACCTATATACATTTCTATTTCCTTACATTTACTTTCCCACGACTGTTGTTTTTCCTTCGTTATCAGATTTCTTACTCTTCTCCGCTGGATTATGTAATTGTATTTGTCTTTGTCTTCATAGGAACTTAACCATTTTGCAAATAACTGTTTCTTTGTCCTAATCTCATTTATCAATTCTTCATTAATCCAGTATTTAGTATTTTCGTCTCTTCTCACGACCACTTCCCCTAAGGCTTCTTTCGCAGCCTGGAGTAGACATTTTGTAAGTGTTCATTCATGTCAGTATTTGTTTGTTCTGTATTTTCATTTAATAAGTTATCTAACCTATTTTGATAAAGATAACGGTTACTATTACGACAGTCCTTCCAAGTTGTACTTTATTTCTTGTTCGTTTTCTTTCATCCCTAAGTCCCTTAGGATTCTTTTTACGATACTTCCTAGGAGGGAATATTATTTTTGATTTCACCAAGTAGTGATTAGAACCACATTTTGGTCCTCGGTGTGCTCGAACATCCAACACTCTTCCTTGGAAGTCCTGCGGAGTTATCACATAGTCTATCACTGACCTTCTACCTCTCTGTTGGTCCGTCCAGGTATACTTATGCTCATCTCTGTGTTGGAAGAAGCCATTTCTGATTATCATGTTATGTTGTTCACACAGAAATACTAATCTTTTCCCATTTGAGTTACATACATCCTCGCCAAATTGCCCAGTTACTTTTTAACCACTTGCTTTTCCAACCCTGGCATTAAAATCTCCTAGAAGTATATCCCTTTTGTCTCCACAGTCGCTGATGATCTCGTCTAGTTTTGAATAAAATTCTTCCAAGATACTAGTTTTTTCGTTTTCGTTTGGTGCATAGATTCCAAGAATTGTCACTTTAAATCTAAAGTTTTCAAGATTTACCTTAATAATACTCTCGTCAATCGCTTCCCAATTTCTTAGATCTTTTTTATATTTTTTCTTAATAACTATGGACACACCTTTACTTCCTCCTAATGAAAAATCTTTCATAAGAACTAAATTTTAAAAGTAATATTCCCCAATAAAAAACCAAACTACCCAGCCCCAAATTACCGAACACTCCTAAACAATACCCATTAGATCGGCTTTGAAAAAGCCAGTAGGTATTACATTTATATGTATGTGACAATTAATACGTTGTATTATGTACAAGTAAATGATAAGCTAAAAGTGTACAATACTCATATAAATACACAAACAGCAACGGCTCATCGAATGTTCTCTTCGCCTCATTTAAAAGTTTGATTAATCTCCCACCAAAAGGTGAGTAAATACACTAAAAATAGATAACGCACGCAATAATTTAGAGAACAAACTCAAGGGCGTTGGAAGTAGTTCATCAGCGATAACGAATGGTGGAGGCACCAACTCCAATGAGGAACGACACGCAACCAACGCAGATTGTTTGCAGAGTCGTGTTTGAATTACCACAGCCTAATTCATTCATGAAGAAGAAGGGATAATGCCTACCTTCTCTTCCAATGAAGGATATGAAAAGGAATCAAATAAAATCACATTAAGAACACAAAGTACCGGAAACACGGATATTTCGTATTTCATCAAAAGAATGGAGGGTACAGTATTATTCTTATGTTTAAATATTCAAGTCTTTTCGTTTAACAAGATCCCTAGACACACAAATTTAACCTCATCAGCTTTTATTTAGAAATGTAAACGTCTTAGTAAAAAATCATTTATTTTCAGAAAGAAAACAGTGTGTCAGAAATTGACTAACAAGAACTGAAATGTCCAAAGCTACCGTGATTTACATAATAATACATTACCATTAAAATGTAAGAAAATTATCACTGAAGTTATCGGAACGTGTTTATACTGTACTAACCATCAGTCGTTTCCAAGACAAACAGAAGAAACAAAATCTGAGGATAAAGATAGGTGAAGCAAAGGAAGAGACGTATACATTAAGTTCATTTAAAATTTATTTTTTACAGAACTACGGTATATATGTTTGCATATCGCTCCGAAAACACACATTTAACAACGAAATTACCTTTATTTCGAAGGATTTCACACTTTTCTTAATATCCTCAAAATTACAGTACGACTAACAATGATAGGCTCTAAACGTGTTTCTGTTGAAAACAACTTTATTCGAGATTCTCTGAAAAGTAGTTCATTGTTGAACCGACGTATGGAAAAAAATGTTGATTACAGAACGATTCTGTAGAAAAATTCCTGCAATGAATTTCACCCGACTCCACTGCCACCAACTTATCACCATGTAACTGCTTCCCACGAAGAACTAAGGAGCCTGTCCTGGGATTTTTCTATCTTTGCCTCTCAAGGCCCGTCTTCGCGATGGAATATGCCACGGTATTTCGCATCTTTCTCAGTCTTGCCGCTAGATATCGCATGATGGCGACCATATCAAGCAGTGCTTGCGATCATGCGACTTCTAGCGGCACGACCGAGAAAGATGCGAAATGACGTTTGATATTCCATTGTGGCCATAGGCGCTTGAGTGTCACAGTTATAAAACACGCACAAAAGCATTACATTAACAGTTCGTGGCTTAATGTTGGTTAACCTGTTATAGAAGTTTGTCAACATATACAGCGCTTTTACTAGTAGTTGCGGCTCAAGCTCGGTCTTCATTAGCTAAGTAACAAACTACTATCGGCACGCTACATAGCAATGGTTTCATGTCAAAATTTAATAAGTTAGCTTTCAATACAATCAAAATATTCATTAATCAATTGTTATTTTATTTGGAACTATTTACATTAATTGTCATTGAACAATGTGTTTTAATAGATTTAGAGCTGTTTAACGATACTTTCTTCACATTTTGGAAAAGAATCGGAGGGTGCACGTTTTCTGTGACACTTCTTACCCCTCTGGCATCTCGCCACTTACAAAATTCCCTGCATTCTTTCACGTCTTTTGATTCTAATGGAAACATGTCAACAGTCACAGCTCGTGCTTCTTCGAAAATATCGGGGGAGTTTCCAATATTTCCAAATGATTGTCCATTTCAAGATACATCGATATAACCCGGCATTCTAGTTAATATTAAAGAAATCACAAGGACAACGATCAACAATATTGCGGCCATTCTCGCAGAAATATAATCACTCTACATTTCACGTCAGTGATATTATTTAATTTCAGGAAAACGTGCGTAAATTAGTGATGCTCCAGAATGGCACAGACTTTCCCGTATTAGTTTTCAATTTCCTTTGGTCTCGGCTAGCTACTCAGACTTGACACATTCTCTTGTCGGCTGCCATCTATCGCCGTCCAAAGTACATTTTTTAATACATTTTATTAATTTTTCGGTTTCGGTAATACTAGAACTGAAATATTATTTGAAAAAAATTAAAGAACAGTAAAACCTCGTTCTAAATGGGAATTTTCTTTGGAAAATTTGAATCAGTTTTTAAGAAAATGGCGTTTAAGTGCTACCCGTAAATTTGAAATTTGAAGCTCTTTTCACACAAAAGTTTGAGTTTTCGAAATACTTCATTAGAAGTCATTTTAAGCACTTTACATTTAACAAACAAAAGTGTTTACAAATTGCTGGAAATGTGCATTTTCACGGCGTGAGAAATCATTAAAAAAATAAAACCCCAAAATGATCTTACGTCAGAGAAAGCAATACCCTGTCTAAACAAACTATTTTAACTACAAATGAACCAAAAATGATGTTTCTCAAATACATACCCACTTTGTAGTTTTTGGTTTCACTTTCGGCAATTTAAATTGAACTCACAACAAAAGTAATACACTATACACTTAAACCACAACACAAATATGTATTTCGACTCACACACACACACACACAAATATATATATATATATATATATATATATATATATATATATATATATATATATATATATAGGATGAGTCACGTAACTTTAGCACCTCCTATAACTTTTGAACGGTTGAAGATATTGCAATGCAGTTTTCACGGAAGTGAATGAGAGAATGGGGCTAATTGATATGTGTATTGATTTTTCTTTTATCACTAGTACAGTACGAGATTTTTGAGGTAACTTTGTTTTTTCAAATGGGACCATACATATTTTTTCAGTCTATCATGACAAGCGTAAGAAGACGAATCCAAAAATATAAATATTGTCATATGTTAGATAAGCATTTTTTTGAGTAATTGTGATTTTTTTGCGACTAGTGTTTAACGGATATTTTCATTGTAACTGTCAGCCCGACAAGGTCACGCAGCGCTCCCCCAGCAAACGCGGGGTCGGGAAAGGGAAGAGATTTTAGTACTTGAGGATACGAAAAATATTCGCAAAACTGTTGCATTATTTCCTGAACTCTCGAAAAATTTTCAACAGTTTTTGAGAAAATTTCGTTCGAACATTTCAGAAAATTTGCCAATTTTGATCCTTTATTATGGACCACTTATGGACATTTCAAAAACGATCATTAGAGATATTTTGAAGCTTATGAGTAAAGAAACGCACTGGGGAATAAAATTCATCTATAATGTATATTTTGACGACGTGAAAGACAAGTCAAATAATTTAAATTTTTGTAATTTTTTCAAAAAATCAACGTATAGAGCATATGACGTTCTTGTCATCTGATGGAGTATATTTACCATTATCTCTACCAAAAATTTAAAGAAAAAATTTTGAGACAATCTTGTTTTTGTATTTTTTTAATTGCACATATTGCACGCGATGTTACGCGAAAAATGTTAGTTTTTTTTATAAAATGTACATGACGTAAATGAAATAACTCACTTTGGAAAACAAATTTTATTTGAAGGAAAAATGTCTATCTTTAATTTTGTAGTTGTAGGAAGAGGCCGAAGAAAATTCAAAGTTTTGTAATTTTCGAAAATTCAGAGTTAACACTGAAAATCGAACCTACGCCACCTTAATTTTACTGCATTCTTACACGAAATTTAAAGAAAAAAATTGGAGCCGTTTTTGAGAAAATTTTGAAAATGTCCGGGGGGCTTCATGTAAGTACCTCCAAAACTTAATGAATGTTTTTCAAACTCTCGGAGTTTCGACTCAGGCCAGATGGACAGGGATTTCTTCAATTTTGAAAAAATCATCAGCATAGTTTAGGCGCTAGTGTTGTTCATATACACCGGACGGACGGACATACAGATGGACGGACGGAAGTTTTGCTTTCAATTGGTTTTTCGGTATCAAGGACTTACAAAACAGGGATTCTGGCTATACCTCGTGCTAGGGATTTTTTTTCTTAATTTAATGCCACGTGCTAGGGATTTTTTTTCTTAATTTTCTTAATTTAGGCAACTGGATTTATCCACTTTTCCGTTACCACGGCCCGGCAACAAAATTTTTCTGGCGAAAATTTGCCATTTTTTCGCGCTACATTACATAACTTTCCCTATACTATGTATCCCGTATACGTACGTATACGGGAAAGTAAAACGGGTCTCGAATAAAATATTGTCCATTACAAGACACATCTCATCACCCGATAGGATTTCCCGCCTTGGCTTACTGGTCTCAACGGGTTAACTCTCCGGTCTCGTCATGAAAAGGTGGACTTTCTTGCCTTATAAATTACTATTCTGCACGTGAGTAAGTAAGAGGTTGGCGAAAGTAAGTTAGCTTTACACTCCATTTACTGCTCTCTACATTTACATCTCCCAAATTTCCTGAATCTATATTGACAACTTTTTAAGTTATTCCCCATTAGTTCATGCTCTCTGGGATACAACACAATATCTCTTCTTTTGTAGTAACACGTGTCAAAAATTCGTTTAGTAGTTGGTTGGGTATAGAAGGAGAAAGGCGAATCTCTTGGAAAATCAGAGCACGTTCGCACACCCGGACTTCACACGTTCTTCTTTTTAATTCACATAATTGTTGTATCTTGTAAGACGCATTGAACACACCACTTATCGATAATTAATAAATTATAATTACTCAAACTGAAAAAAAATGTATGTTACACGAAATAAATGCATTTTCTTACATTACCTCTTTTGCATATTACTGCATTTATATATCAAATCAACGTAAGTAAAACGAATTGTACGACAAAGAATTATAAATTCGACTAGGTCAGTATCAACCTTAAGTGCTTTATCCAAATCTTAATGTTCCAGGCCGAAGGGTTCCTGTTGAACCTTCTCCCCCCACCAAACACGTGCCATAGGGTGAAGATGTTTGCTAGCCGCTTATGTTGAAAAAATATACATTGAAAATTACATCAAATGCACATACTCGTAGAATGCTTTTCGGGAAATCAAATTACGGTAACCACAGAGTTCAGTCATAAGAGCTCATTCGATTCCTATCGATAAGACGAATGGACTGGCACTATTGATAGCCAAATTCTTTAAGAATTTTCTGGTAGAACTCAATCATTTATTTATTTTTGAGTTTGAACACATATAGAGTAGCCACACCACTGTGAAACAGTATAATGCTTTGCCGGCAAAAAATGAATCAAAATGATCATACGATTGACGATCAATATACCTAATTCTCTAATAAAACATTTTTTAAAGTATTCGTATGAATATTTTTTCATGTCGCTTTCTAAGTGTTAAGGACAGGAAAATCTTTTCAAAACTCTTGCAATTAGCACACACTCATTACATTAGCAGTTAGCACACACGTGTACTAACCAGCACGTTTATTTCAAAAAAGGAGAATAAATGATTAGCAATATTCACAAAACGTAAGCTGAACTGTTTTCAAAACACTTCAAGAATGTCTTGAAGTATTTTGAAGACAAGACAATCTCGAAGTTCCAAAGAAAAACTAAAGCGAAAATTACACTTCCTGATTTTTCATATCAATTTACACTCCTGATAATACTCTTATCTCCATGCATAGTTATAGAAGGGTCTATATGAAATGATACTACCGATATAAATTCTCGCGCGACGCCTTGTCGCGCCGTTCGCTGATCTGTCTCAGCGCGTGGCAACAATCCCACAACTTCTACTCTTCATCAAAACACGCCATACGACTTCACACCACGCTGCACCATTCCACGCCACTCCACGCCAAGCCTCGCTATCATCGTGCCACACCACGCTCCCTCTAGCCTCTCACCACCACCACAGCCACGTTATGAACTCCGGGCTGGGCAGCTGTTGGATAGGGGACGGGTGGAGGCGGCGGCAGGGGGATAGGGGGCGGGTGGTAATGGCGGCGGCGGCAGAGGCTGCTGCTGCTGGAGGGGAAACAGGCCGAGGCATCGCAGTGCGCAGACACAGATTATGTATGGCCCTAGAGGCAAAATTAGGCATGCCGGGCGCGGATAGCAGGAGAATCATTTTTTTAAGTTGGACGCGCGAAATTCATATCAGCGCCCCATAATTCACTGCATCACCATGGAACTCCCATAACAGGCGGGAAGCTTGCTCAAAGATCGGCCTGCTGGGCGAAAAGTTCTACGTTTACAGGCAACGCCGGGAAAAATGTGCTAACACTAAGCATGAGAATGAATGGATCAGGCAATTGTATTGAGTATAAAATTCATTTTTATTGCAAACTTGCATCACAAAAGTAATATTTTTAACATGAAAATACCTATCGGAAGGGCTATGCCAAGGTAACTCTTCAATAAGCGGCTGTCTTCAGCAATTCGTTGCCTTCAACAATATCCAAGAAACTCCCTGGCAGTGTGACCACAGTATTTCAAGAAACGGGATTTCACTGAGAAAGCTACAAAATAGCTCTCCATTAACATCCGTCCAGTATTAATTGAAGGGTTTCTTACAAAAGCCAAACTTCTAGTACAAATTCGAGATTTTTCAGAAGGCTCCAAAATCTTCAGAGCGGAGAATGAAGTTCTTTTCCCCGCCTTGTATCTTTCAATGTGTTTGGCACTTGCCGAAAGGAAATAGCTGATTCGGTCAGTTAAAGGGATAATCCCAAAATACGAATTTTGGACATGTTTGGTTCCAGAAGAAACTCCTCAATTCATAAACTTCAGAGGTACCTTCTAAACGCGGCATTCCAAACTCACGCCCTTCCGTTGGGCCTGCACCGAAGGCTCTCTCATCCCGCATGGCGCGCTATGGAGCATCTCCATTTCACACGTTTTAGGACGCAGTTAAATCAGCCAATCCGCTCAATTTCTTTTACTTTAATCTTGATTTCCAGAGCTTTTTTTTACTCAATCACCTTCCCTATATTTCTCGCAGGTCCATTTAGCCTCTCTCATTCCCCCCTTTGAAGTTTTCAATCCGAAATTGTTCCATAAGTTTCCAATCATTCATTATTTTCACCTTATGTCATTATTCATTTCTGGGTTTCTTCGATTGCTGTTCTCGCATAGAAGCATTTAAGGGAAAGCATGTTCCATTTTTATATCACTGAATCGTTTTATCTACATGCATTCTGCTATTTCTTAAAAGGATATCAATAATTTTGCACGCCGTGTGTTGAGGCTTCTGTAGGGTAATTGCTGCGTCCATGACACTGAAGCTAACATGGACTAATCATGTCAGATATTTCAACAAAATGATATTAACTCTCTGCAATCAATCACGACATTCCAAACCTACCACCCACATTCTAGCCACTCTTTGTGGTGCAGAGCATTATAATTCAAATAGAAATAAAATGCAAACAAAAAATAACTAAATGCAGAATACTGAAATAAGGACGGAAGACAATTCTGATATGGAAGTATTACACAGAACAGAATAAAAAATTCTAATGGTAAAAATCAAAAGGTGTCCCTTTTATTTGATGGAATGCTCACATATGTTACAATTAAAAAATTATTTCACAGTGATGGCCTCTCATTCATGGCGTCACGTTTCCAAGACTCCCGACGTACAAAAGGCGTGGTATTTCACGAAAAGTAATATGAAAATTAACAAAACATACTTGACTTGCGTCAGGCAGTTTTAATGACAAACCACCCCATTTCCCGTGGAATCGTCACGGACCTGATAAGCAAGTTTTTGTTGAGCCTATCGAAACTCATCGTATATTCAAATGGAAAATGGTAACGAAAAACGTCACTAAGGGCTTTACAGAGAACCAAAATTACAAATATATTTTCAGAAAACCAAACATTAAACTGATTCCAAACCTGCGCATGGTGCCAATGAGATTCATACGTTTGGAAAACCTAATCTGGCTGTGCTCATAGCATTTAAATTAATTTCGTCTCCTTTATAGGTCTTTAATTACACTGCATGCTTCCGAGAAATTTCAAATAAAAGGCCGACAACACTCTGAAGTATTTCAAAAAGAATAAATTCAAAATCAAACGCAAAAAACATCACTGCACTTACGTCAGGGCGTTAATTAATGCATGCTCAGCAGCACCCTCAATGCCATAAAATGTTCCTGTGGAACAAGTCTAATGCAAATTTTACGTTCCTCTCATACGAAAGCACCTCGATATGTCAAAACGTACGCACTTAACATGTCCTTGCCCTCACACAACTTGAGAACCGCCTACACCACATTGCAGTAAATATACTGAACAACAGACTAGATACAAGAATAATGAAACGATTCAAATTTTTATATCCAATCGATTATAAGTTGAAATAATACTCATTCCATTTTTCTGTCATAGGTATTACGATACGTAAAATTGACATTTTATTTTGAGAACACATAAAAGTTGCCGCATGAGGTCGACAGGCCTCTACTTTTTCAGTTTTACTAACTTCACTTTTATTTCAATTCAAGTATATAATTCACTTAATGGTGTATTATGTTGTTTCAAGAACAGTAGTAGCTGATATGATCGGAAGAAAATATTTTTTCTTAGATTTATTCACAGTTTCATCACAACATATGAGTATCCTCTCACTTACTGCGTTAGTGCCAATAATTGAACTTTTAGCACGTTGTGCAAGCTCTAAAAGAATCCGCTTTCACTAGTGGCTGTCTAAACATATTATTACTGGTAATTGATTACTTCGAATGAGATTGCTCTTCCCATACTCTGAACTTCGTGAACAAATACGCCTCCTATTCAGTAAAATTGACTAATTAAAAAAATAGCAGGGTTTATAAACAGCTCACGCAGTCGGAACGGGGCGAGTGAGCGTGGCTGGGCGAAGCGGGGCGGGGCAGGGCGGGTGGGGCGGGGCGGGGCGGGGCGGGGCGGAGTGGAACGCGGCGCGGAGTGGCGAGGAGGAGACCGGAGCTCGCGCAGGGCAACTCCACTCCCGTGATATAGGGCGCGCGCCGATAGGTGCTAACACGCCCTATCTCGTGCCCTGTCGGCATAAATCCCCACGATGACACATAAAACACCGGCGCGGCTGGACGCAAATACGACCGAGGACGAAACAAACTGGCGCCTCCTGCCCTCCCCGCCCCGCCCCCTCCACCTCCTCCTCCGAGAGGGCAGCGAGGGAAGAGGGCGAGATTCGCCAAGAAACCGCCCCCGTTAACGATACCGTATTAAGATGCTCGCGACATTGAGAATTACTGCGTCATATAAATATCATAAAAAATGAGATTAAAGCAGTAAAAAGCCGTTGCTGCGACTAACGCCCAATGCTGGAGGAGAGCGCGGTATATATACCCGACCGCCGACCAGCGCCTCGCCCCCCCCCCCCGAAAAACGTTCCCTCGCGTCCGCGCCGAGAGCCGCGAAAATAAGCTGGGGGGTCGTAAAGCGGTACCATTTAAGGGGCCCGAGATCACCGGGGCGCAGCGGCGGGGCGACGCGGCTTTTGAGGGCCCACCGCGCCAAGTGCCGGCTGCCGCGAGGGCGCCTCCGCGCACACGACGCCGCGTCAACCGAATGCCAGCGAATCGCGGCGCCAGGGGCACAGCCCCCGAATTCAACGCGCGAACAACAGCCGGGGAACATCCTCTACTTTTCCCGCGATGTTTATCAAAACCTCTTTGTTGTAGAAATGCCAATACCCACTTCCTTCCTTTAGTGATACGTTTCGCCGATAACTAGTACCGACTATAAAATAGCGTTTACGTTCTAGTAAAGACCTGTTGGTAATTGCTCTTTGAAACACGTCTGTCCTAGCACGTCGTAAAAGAACATTAAAGTTAACGGGCTGGAGAAATTGCTTTCCAGTGCAAAATACTGTGGACATCAATGGGACGAGTATTCTAGAAACATCGTTCAGCTATTAAGGGTATTCACATTATAGTACTACTACAATCGCTGTCTCTTACCTCCACAAATCTAAGAAAATATGTTTTTACAATTTCGCTTTGTATTTACAGGTATTAAAGGTTTTCTATATTAACATAAAAATGAAATGACAAAGAAAACAACACGAAACAAATAGTAAGAAAAGTAAGAATTTTTGTACAATTAATCGAAGTATGTTTCTTCAAGAAATGTAGAATGTGCGTTCGGGAGAACTCCCGTGTAAATTAAAACGCGATTTATTTTCCAAAACTCATTCTCATTTTGAGAAACAAAACAATTTAACGATAATAATGATACTTTTGAACACGATAACATGTTTTTTTCTTAACAAAATAATTGAATTACTTAGATATATATTTCGATAACAGATTTCAGGAACTGATATTTCCCTTTGTCCTCGCCAATTATGACAATAATTAACAACACATGATCCAAGGAGGTAAGGTTATCACTAAACGGGGGTACACTGAATTTAACACATTATCCAGCAAATACTTTTGTGCATATTTGCATGTATACATTTAGAAATGATTAATGTGCATAATAAAAAAACAACAACTTTCTCGCAAATATTTATGAAAATCCTCTAAGTTCTAGTTGACATTACATTATATTAGTAGACACTAATTCTTTTCCAACTCAAAAGAATTGCATCTTCCTCCAATTAACTGTAGAATGTTCTATAAATTATCCTTCCAATTATTCATGCTCGATACGAATGAAATTAAGAATGAAAATAAGATTTGTTAATTTGTTTACAGCAATTTCATACCAGGTACAACGAGCTTCCAAACGGAATATATTTAACCTTAATGGCAATAACCCCGATCAAGTTTTAACTGTTTTGCAAATTTCATTAGGGCTCATCCGACGTCATTTGGATTTAATGATTGCCCAATCGTATAATCATTTATCGACCGGTAAAACTGTTCGTTCCTAATTTCCTAATTTTGTTCGCCAGCGAGCGGTATTTCCCCATAAATGGGATGTAAAAGTGTGCTGAATACATTAAATGTTCTCTGATGAGTGTCCTGTGTGGTATTTTTTGTGGGAAAATGTAAAGTTATTAATTTTCATTTCTCTAAAACGTTACATGCACGTTTTAAAACATTATTGTTAACAAACATACTGAACAAAACTATATTAATCAATTCAATTTTCAACAGAAAGAAACTTGGTGACTGATACAACGCCGGAATAGACGACCCAGTTAGAGGAATTTATTTTTTTGGCATTTCCATTGTTTAATAGAATAATAAATAAAATCAAATTGTCACTAATTATTTAATTTGAATACTCAATTGCATGACCATATATCGATTTATAAATTAACTCTCAACGTCGTTGACGTATCTACACGTACATACTGCTGCAGAATACTTCTGCGAACGGAAGTTTACATTTGTTTTTCTAAATCTTTCTCCATTCTTGAACTTCTAAAACTTGATATTTATCGATTTCACAATGCATCTGTATTTTACGTTATTCTTTTTTAAACTGCGCAAGTCTTCTGCGCAGTACTAATTCTCAATTATGCACAATCAATAAAATCGACAATATTATGACATTTACGAGTGATTTATATTAGAACAATTAAAACAATAACGAATCCGTACTTACGCACGTTACCAATAAATAATTATTCGAGCATATTTGAAAATGTGCTTTGTTTTATTTATTTTAAAGAGAAAATTTACACCATAGTCAATTTCAATTTATTTTAAAATATGCGAGGAAAAAATTGTAAAGTATTTAAAATTCTATTTTGAACACCCTGTGATTCAACGGCTTCCAAGAACTAATTTCATTAACCTCCATGCGACATCGATTCCAATGCCAGCCTCTCCGTTTGAAGCTTCCAAGCCTAATGCGGTGGCGCCCCCGGCGTCAGTTGGCCCCCGCCCCCCGAGGGAGTTGTAGCGCGGTGGCGTCTTGAGACCGTCTCGGTAGGTCAGGGTTCCAGACGCCGCGCCGCGCCGCAGCGACCGGGGCCGAGGAAGTTTCCGGCAAGTGGAGGTTCCCCCGACGCTCCCGGGGAATCCGGTGGGCTTGCGGTCTAACGCGCGCTTTGGTGTCTTCGCGCGCGGCAAAGGGGACGGAGGAGGCGGCTGATCCGACGCGGGCTAAATTGGGCGACCGGATCCCCCAGCCGCCACAGGGACGGCGGAGGCGGAGGCGGATGCAGCAACTCGCTGTGCCACTTGTTTCTAAGTTCGACGCGCCAGCACGGAGCTCCGGAGTTTATGGGTACGCGGACTAAGGAAGGTAAGAATTCAAGATGCGTGTGATTAAATGCCTAGCGAAGGAGCTTCCAAGTGAATGTTTTAAATCCAAAAACACACGGACTTATTCGGTTTGCAACCTAACGCGTTTTAATGAATGCCCTCTCTCACTCTAATTACTTCGGTAGCTTTAATCGATTAAAACACATTCGGTACTATTTACGATCTAAAAATAAGAAAATCTGGACTTAGATTCAATTGTTTTTCGTAAGAGCAGAAACTTGCCTAACGTAAAAAAGATTATTTCCATAAATTCACAAAATATATGTCTAAAAAAAAAACGAATTTTGATAATAAAAATATCGCGCAAAACTCAAAATATTGCGTAAAAAGTCTTCAACAAAACGTTTTAGACTTTAGCCACACAACATTGAAATTCCTTTTCAATGAGTCTGAATTTGAACGAGCGCATGCGCTTTGCTTAGAAATAGTAGTCATTCATTTAACGCCTGCAACAGTAGTAGGTTATTTGGCACCATCAACCATGCTGCCACTAAAAATCGAAAGCAAATCTGGAAAATGCTGAGACCTCGTCACCATTCACTGAGGCGCGCGCGGCCTCTCGCCTTCCTCGCCTTCCGCTCATATCTAAAACCCGGGAGATTTAATTAACGTCGGGGTTAATTCCCACGCCGCGCGGGGAGGGGCGGGGCGGCGCCCTGGGCAGAGGCGTTCGCCCCCGTCCCTTCCGTTCGATTGCAGCGCGTCCGAGGCGGAGAGGGGGCGGGAGGGGGCGGGGCGGGATGAGCAGCAGCTCCCGGAAGCACGGGGCGCGGAGAGCGTGATCGACGAGCGGCCGGGGGCGGGCGGCGGGCCGCGCGCCGCCATTCCGCCCCGCCCCGCCCCGCCCCGCCCCGCCCCGCCCCGCCCCGCCCCGCCCCGCTCCGCTCCTGCTCCCGCCGGGAGAGGGCTACCAACGTCACTGGGCCGCTTCTTTATTCCGCGAGCGCGCGGCTTGTAAAAGCTGGCTGCTCACAGTGTGAGCCGGGAATCTAATAAGCGCAGGCCCGGCTAGGGATACCGTTAAGACTGCAGTGAGCAAACTCGTGCCCGGCAAGCCGAGCAGGTAGGGTGCGGCGGCTGGGCTCTCGGCGCCGTGGCGCGGCCGAGGGGGGAGGGGGTGGGCGGGACCGGCGGCCGACGAAGGCTTCGGGAGCAACGAGGCCCGCGGGAACGCCGCCGCCGCCGCCGCCTTCTCGCGCTTTTATCAGCGGTGCCACGCCGAGGGCCGGCCGCTCCCAGAGGCCTGCGGCGCTGGTTAATCGCCTGATTGGCGCCCCTTCGTCTGCTCCGATCCCTCGGAAGCGCGGCGCGCCACAGGGGAGGCGCGGCCTTCTCAGGAGCTCCCGCCGCTGGGGGACGCCAGCACTCCGAAGCCCACCAGCGATCCTCTCGCCACCGGCGCGTTAGTGAACTCTCGCATTCCAAACAATTGCGATGCTAATAACGGAATTTTCTACGTTTACCTTTCTATACATTTGGCCCAACAATCCTAACTCATCTTCTTCCAAAGATCACTGTTCAAAAGTGCACATCATGTAAATAGCTACTAAGTATTCCTCTCGATAACAATTCACTTTTTTTAACATAAACGTAACGGAATATAGTTTTATATTTCTCAAGTAAATCCAGAAAGACGACTTAAAAAGAGCTTGCCCATTCTTTAAAAAATCAATTACTCGAATTCATGATCATAGGCAGACGCAGGTACTAAAAATGTCTCCGAGGGTTAAAAAAACAAGCACTGAAAATAAAAAAGGGTCGCCAATTTGTTCTGTGGCCACTAAATAAGTAAACTAAGTCTAGAACTGTATAGATAGCAGTTAAGGCAAAAATGACGGTTTTAGTCAAGTTCAGAGTTCTACAAAGAGTATCCGTAATGTAAAATATGAAAGACAATCTCTAAAGACAATGAAGACACGGATGAATCCAAATAGATTTTTTGAGGAGGTGAGATTTTAGTTTGAACCTCCAACAAAAATATTTTTTAAATTTGTTAATTCGAAATTTAGAAAAAGTTTATCCATTTCGGGAATTGGATACTCGGGGTTTGAATGCGAAGAGATGTGATAATGTATGAAGATGTTTGAATAAATTGGGTAAAATTGCAAACAAAAGTTGGTTTTCGGCGAAAGGCGGCAGTGATCCCCTTTTCCCTGGGATCCAAGGCAAAGGCTCCTGCAATCGGGGCACTGCAGATGGATGCGGACGGCCATCGGCGTTCGCAGAAGCGGAGGCCGTGCACAGCGGGAGGCAGCGCGGAAGCAGCGGCGACGCCCAACAAGGCCCGGAGTTTACGGGCGCGGAGCCGCCGCAGCCGAGGGGCGGGGCGAAGATGCAGGCCCCGACCGCACGGCTGTTTCTGGCCTAACGAAATTCTGAGCGCGGTTTCCGCGAATTATCGCCTCGCCGGCGCTCTAATCAGATCCCGCCGCCGCCGCCGCCGCCGCCGGTCGCGTCGCGCCTTCGTGCCCCCCGCGGCAACCGTTCTAGGGGCCCCGACGTCCCCCTCGGACGCTCATGGGAATGAAGGCCCGTTCATTATGTTAACATAAACATAAGCAGGGCGTTAACATTAAAGTCCAGAAGCGGACTCATTCACAATGCCTTCGCATTAGCATAACACATAAGACGTTAAGTTAAAAGCTTCCAAACTTCAAGCTTCTGTGCTTATGCTCATGTAATAAATGAGAAATGAACCAATCGTTTAACTCGAGTATCGAAATAGGATTGAAGTCGATATTTCGAACAAAAGACTGTTGTTTCAAATTGCTTGACTGATTTTCGACAGTTTTCTGCGTTGTTTCATAGCATACGATCTTTTTGTAGTTTAGTTTTGTTGTAGTATTCATTGTAGTATCAGTTAGCTTTAATTTTTATTAAAATTAATATACCTAACCTAACCTAATAGACCGGGAGCCAGCAAGAAAATGGACATATGATTAGCTTAAAGCTAAAACATTTTGAGAAGTTAGCCAGTGATATGAGAAATAAGGAAACGTAAGTGTGGCGGCCTGTAGATATGAGCGTTGCGCTGCGCAATTTTTTAAATATGTCGAAAAAAATAGGCCATTGGGGAATGAGTACACAGATAATTCTAGTTGTATATTGTTCGTTAGCCGTCCGCCATACTCAACTGTCCGCCATATTGAATTGAAAGTCCCATTTTTTAATGCCCGCTTGGATTACAAGCTCAAAGCTATTTTTGTGGTCTTATAGTAGAAAATTATTTTTCATAGCCGATTATGACAATGCCATACTGTTGCAGCGTCTCTAAGTAGCCGCCATACTGGTTCAAAAATATCGAATTTGTCACTAATTCATGTACGTATGTATCATAGGTAGAAGTATGGCGGTACATTTTTAGGACTCCCCGATATCCAATTTGACAAATAAATGCAATGCCACATTGATACGACGTCATTAACTGGTCGCCGTACTGAAAAACCTTTTTTTTAATACTCGTAATATCATTGGTTAATGATGGAAAATATATTGTATAATCTTAACATTAAAAAAATTGAAGTGAATGGTTGATTTTCGACGTTTTATGACAAATTGGGACCAATATAATTTATTGAAATAAATAAAATACAGTATTTTTAGGTAGTTACATAGGCGAGATGAAAAAGTTATATATTCCACAAAAATGGCAAACTTAACTGAGAGAACCATTTTGTTTTTTATAAGTGTCCTACATCACTGTGCTGAAAAGGATCACATTCCTTAAAAATAAGTTTGGTCCATTCCTTAAGAAAAAAGTATTTTTGAAAAATCTAAAAAAACTAGCTTAAAAAGGAACATTCACTGCACTACATTTTTACTGTTCTTTACTATTCTTAAAATAGTATTTCCGTTCTACCATTAGGAAACCGAAAAATTAATAAAATGTCAAAAAAATGTAGTTTAGGTGACGATAGATGGCAGATTGTAACAGAATATGGCAAGTCCGAATAGCTAGCCCAGATCAAAGGAAATAGAAAACTAATACGGGAAAGTCTGTGCCATTCTGTTGCACTACTAGTTATGCTTATCATTCCATTTTACGATTACGAATCGCTTCTCTCCAATTGTTGTAATATTGATGTTCCCCATGTGATTCAGCGATTGCTATCTTGTGGTATGTCTGAACCATCATATCTCATCGTTCTTATTGCACATCGTTCAACATCAATGAACCGCTCATTGTAAAATTGTATATTAAACCATCCTTCCATCCTTGTGAATAATGCATTTTAACACTATGTCTAGAGAATGATGGTATTAAGTTTAAGGCAAGGAACCGACTTCCCCCATCATATTCCCTGACATATTGAATCAGAAATGAAGTAACAGTAACAATTAAGGGAGCATTCTATCGTCCATAGGAATTATCTATACAGATACATGAATTCCCCAAACCACCCCGTCCATCAGCTTCCAAACACGCAAACACTATTGTAACATTCAGCAAAACGCATTAAAATTACGTTGTCTAAATTCCATCAATACGATGCGCACGCATGGAGGCGATTTTGGTGCGAGAGGGGGGGGTGCCGTGCCCCAACACATGACGCATCGATCGCGCGGGGCGGGGGCGGGGCGGGGCGGGCGGTGGCGGGGCGGGGGCGGGGCGGGGCGGGGGCGGGGGCGGAGGGCGACGCTGTCCACTGACGGGTGCCGCGGCGCGCGCATTAGCGCTCATACGTGACAGCCGTCGACAGACGCCGCAAATGAGGGAGCTGCAACGCAGGCACCGCGGGACCACGGGCGGACAGAGAGAGAGAGAGAGAGAGAGAGAGAGAGGGAGAGTGTTCTGGGCCAACAAAGCAAGCGGTGCACCTTCCAAGGGCGGAAGAGTCTGAATGGTTGCCTTTATTAGGCTAAAATAAAATTAATACGCATTCGGTAAATTTCAGAATTAGAAACTGGAAATGTATATTGTTTGTAAATATGGAAGGCCTTTATCAAAAAAATTGCCTTCAGCTTTTCAGTTTTAGCTGTAAATTATTTGTTACTGAATGGTTGTTTAATGTCAACCAATAATCAAAAGTACTTTCCTCTAGATGTATAAGCATCGTGCGGTTGATCCGCCAGCGAATGAACGAAGTAAAATAAAAAAAACACAGAACCGCTAGTTTATCTTTCGTGAATTGTTCATTTCCTCCAAGTTAATCATGATATTATTGGCCTGTTTTCATTATCTCTATTATTATCGATGGTTAAACAGTAAATTACATCTACAAATTGTATTAGAATGTGACGTTTGGGAGGAGGAAATGGCATATTTACTGTTCAGAAGTACAGCACGGAATCATCACAGCATTTGTTCAATGGATAGACAGAAACTGAAGAAAACAATAAAATATGACATTTTTGTTACCCACGTAGGTCAAAAGACTTCATTTTTAACTTCACGATGCAATAACTTTATTTTATTTAAGGACGTTTTAGATATGCCTGCTGTTATCTAAATTTTATTATAATATTTTCACTCTTATGTAGGAAATATTTTAGTCTATCTAAAATATAATATGAAAAATTCAACCATGATTGTGAATTTAATATACCCATTTGTATTTTAAATGAACTTTCTTGCAAGGGACCAATAAAGTGATACAAAAACATTGTGACTGCTCCATTTCGTCGCAATAAAGTATCAAAAAACTGATTTTATCATGCTTATTACGCAAGTGCGTTATAATGATATAGTATCAATGAATAAAAACTCGCAGCCACTTGTTTTGATTTTGAGCAATGTATCTTGATGTTTTCTGTTACTCCATTCTCGGTCTCCCTTATATGCAGTTTTACCTCCTATTACTAAGCACCCGTTCAGCACTCTGTTCCCAGAAAATTTCTTCCTCAAATGAGTTTTAAACATCGTTAACAATTTATTTTGCACAAAATATATATAATGTAAAAGCATTCGCGTATTGTACACTTTCCTGCTTTTTCCTGTGCAGATCTCTTTATCCCTCCCCCGCGTCTGCTATAAACTATATCCGTTTCAATTACTAATACTGATCTCGAAGGAACAAACTATCCCAAACGTTGGGAGCCTCAAATACCCGCAGCCGGGCGCATGCAGTGGCCCCCACGGCGTGACAGCGTGACGTCCCCCCGGCGCGCAACCTGAGCGATGGTATCGCCGGACAAGATCGGGCGAGACAGATGGCCATGAGAATCCGGGCGCACGCGGCACGCGACCGGCGCGGGCGAGGCGAGGCGACGCGCGGCTTTTGTCTCCCGCCTGAATACACGGGCGAACGCGCAACCTCGCCCCGCCCCCTGGCGCAAGGAGGAGGCAACGCCGAAATCGCCCAGCAGAACGAACAACCGACACCGGTTCTATATTCCCGTCACCCACGAGAAAGAAACGGGGCACGCCTTTATCTAGTAAACAGGAATCGTTTCCCGTGGTGCCCGATAAGACGCCAAGTGGAGCTTCGCGCAGAGGAACGGAGTGGAGTGGAGTGGAGCGGAGAGGAGCGCTGGTGGCGGCGGCAGCAGCAGCAGCACGCGAGCGAGCAACGTAGGAGCCCTCTTCCCGACCCTGTCACGTGCCCCCCTTTACAACTACTATGAGCTTCTCGACCTTTCGCTAACCTCAGTTTCTCCGAGGCTGTACCCTCCTCGTCTCATCGCTCTCTTCCTTCCACTGACCCCCGAAATCTAGCTAGTGCCTTCCTCTTAGTTCTTCACAGGGCTTCTTGGCTGATTTGCAACCCACCAGCATCCCGCCGCTCTATCCTTGTGACTTTTTCTTTCCGTCCTTACTTCGTATCTCACGATTCCGATTCTGTCCAGAAATTGTCGCAGTTCCATGCATTCCGACATATTCGTCCTTCCATTTATTCAACTCCCTGAACATTCAAAACCCATTATTCCCATTGCTTTCCTAGCCCTCTCTCTTTCCAACCCACCACTTCACCTAGCACATCGTTTCAATTTCCTCACCCTCTCAGAACTATTCACACCCTCGAATCCGCTCGGAGACGCTCCTTGCAGTGAACGCCGCCGTCCGCCTCGCCCCCTCGCCCTCACCCACTTCACCCCATCCCTCCCCACCCCACTCTCCCACAGCCACCCACTTCCCTCCCATCGGCGGCAACCCCCGGCTGTGTCCGATCGCATAAATCTCGAACATATCATCTGACAAGAAGCGCTTTTGTTATTTTGTTACGCGCACCCCGTTATCAGATATTCGGACGCGCACCATACACCGCCTAAGATTTATAGCACACCAGACGCTGCTTACTGTTTTTGTTTCCGTCAATGTTAAATGCAATTGTGTAGGAGAAATTTATTGGATGCGCGTGGGGGGGGGGGGCGAAGGGGAGGGGCTAGGCCAGACTCAGCTGTTTTGTGTGCAACTTGCGAGCGAACGAGCCCGCGCGCTCGCGCCCGCCGCAGCCCGCGGCGCGCCCCCGCGCTACAAAGTGGCCGGACCGCCGAGGAATGCCCGCTATTCAATTTGGTTACATATTGCAGCAGGCTAATTTCACATAGCCCGACACGCAGTGCCATTAATATCTTGTTGACCTAATTATATACGGCATACATATTTTCATTCCAAAGAAAAATGCGTATTATGTTCGTTATGCACGCCGAAATGTGCGGGCTAGGCCGGCGCTGTGTCGGCGCGGCGCCGCGCGGCGCACCGCCGCGGGGCCGGAGCCACGCGGGATCCGAAAATACTTTTTTTAATGCAAAGCGTCACAATCTCGTTGCGGGCGACGTCGACGCCGACGCCCGCGCCGGCCCGCGTCGCTGTGCGGCCGCAAAGCAAGGCGAGGCGAGGAGAGGCGAAGCGGTCGACGCGGCGCAAAAACTGCGCCAGGGGAGGGGGCGGGGCGGGGCGGGGCGGCGCAGGATTACCAATTCCGCACTTCCGCCTCGCTTGCGTTTCGGCGCTGGAACGCGCGCCCGCGGCGGCGTGGGTGGCGGAGGCTTCGGTGGCGGCGGTGAAAGCGAAGGCGATAAAGATGGAGGAAGCGGGACGGCGGCGGCAGCGACAGGATGGGGCAGCGGCGGCGCCGCAGCGGGGCCCATGACGGCTCTGGGGATACGCGATGGTGCACAACTGAAAGAACATGGGGAAGGGTGGATTGATGGAGAAAAAGGTAGCGGCGAGAAAAAAGGCAGGAAGTCACTTGGAGAGACACAATCGAAATAAATATGGAGAGAGGTCATCTGCAGGTATCTATTGAATAAATACGTTGACTCAATTCATAATAGCATGTGTATCAATGACAATGTTCCTCTATGAAAGCCAATCGTATATTTCATTTCAATATAGGTCTGAGGATAACATTGAATTTAACTTTAGAAATAGCCGTTTCTGAAGCAAAATTTAACTGATACATTGATTAATTCAAAACTTTTAAACCCTAACAGTTAAATAATTCCTGTTTCATTCCGAATCCTTTGATGACAAAGAAATAAATTCCACAAATAAAGGACTGGACTTGTAGAACTAAGTAAATACATCGATTGAAAAACAAAAATTGCGAGTAACGAGAATGTCGTACGATCATTGTTCAACAATTGCAATTGAAAATTATTTTCTAAAACTGGCAAAACACAGAAGTATAAACCAAATCGCTACTCGGAAAAGAAATGAACTTGCAGTGGTGTAGCGTGATTCGTGCAGTTGGGAATGCTCAACAATAACAGAACAGAAGACATCATGATTCTTAATGTTCTCTAGAATCTATGTTATTGACACAAATGTTACACTACTTCAACAGATTTATGTCAGGAGAATTCTTGAAAGCAAATTATGAAATAGCTCAACTTCATTCTTATCCGCGATTGACAATGAGATCACTTGTGAATTGATATATTTCGAACCAAAATAAAATGTAATATATTTAAGTACGAATTCAACTTCTTAGATATTAAAAGAGAATTAGTAGGCAAGCACTGTTTGTGCCCATGACCAAGCACAGAATCACAAGTGAGAAAGAAAAATATTTCTCTGACAACATCAAGTGTGCTGCGCTCTCGTGCACAAACGAGCAACTTGCTCAAGCCTTTTCTCAGCCGTATGCTAGCTTTTCGGGACTTCAGAATCCATGGGCAGCGGTGAACGCTACGCCACTGTAAACTTGTATTTGAAAGGAACAAAAACATACAAAGGATAAGTGTACTAAGGAATAACAATAAAAATTAATTGATGGTAAAATTTTGGATTAAATAGTGCAATCCAAGCTGAGATTAAGTGATTCGCTGGAACATAACTATGATCTATTTTAAGACAACCACGCCAGGTAGAAAGGCAAGGTCGATTGCAAGCCATTACGAGTGGCCTCGACCAATATTATACTGCTCAAACGTCTTCCGTCATTCTAATTTCCCAATACAATGTGCATTGAAGGTGGAAGTAACGGCTGACCTCGCTGATATCGAGAAAACCATCCAAAAACCTGTTCACCGGACCTCTCCCTCATCACTGTCTCACACCATTCTAGGTATTGCTCTCCTGCCGGCTGCCGCTCCATCGATCATCACCTCCGCTATCAGTTCTGCCACTCCAATCACCAACGCCCTTCTAAGGTCGCCAATGTCTACTACCTGCCGCCCCCGTTTCCCTTGCCTCCGCCACCACCGCCATCAGCTTCACCATCTTAACCACCACCACCGTCACCATCATCACGACCATCGTCACCACCATCACCATCATTGTCACCGCCACCTCGTCACGGCAATCACAGTCTGTCTGCCTTGTCACTGCCACTGCCTCCATCCTCGCAGCCGCAACTACCAACTGCCGCCCCCGCATCAACCTGCGCTACAATCAGCCGCCGCCGCAACCACCGCGCTCCGAGCGGCCGGCCGCCAATTTATTTCGCGTGGCGCAACGCGAGCCGCCCTCCCGCCGCGCGCCACAATACATATAAAAGAACGCCGAGTGACGTGCGAGCGGGACCCCGTCGGCGCGCCGCGCCAACGCAAAAAAATTCCACCCCGCGCGGCGCTTCGGTGGGTCGTGAAAGCGCCTCAATTATTAACACCTCGGTTGCGCGAGCTGACGTAATAGAGCGCGCCGCTAAATGAACTGCGTACACCTTTCGTCTCCGCAATTGAGAGATAAGGCCGCGCAATTGGGCCCGGCAGCGCGCGCCGCGAGAGCAGCGCCAACGCAGACGTCACGCGTCCGAAGGTCGGGAGGAGCGTACACATGCATTGATTTGGGACAGACTAGACAAAATCAGTCTATGGTTTGAATAATATTGTACTTAAACAATGTTTGGAGACTTTTATTTTCGTGCATCTTAATTACGAAATGTCCTTTAATGTTCTAAGAGGAACTTCTGTTGTAGCATTCACGAGTAGGCTCAATTTCATTGTGAAACTTTTTTTTTAACTTTAAAAATAAACACTGTTTCGACGAAGTTCTTACAACACCTTTGAATTCGATATATAGGCTGAGTATGTAACGTCTTTCTTAGAACGTGATCAATTTAAGTTAATGAATTTTTCACATTACATAGTCCTTCATTTAGATTAGAAAAATTCGCAGATAAAGCAGGAAATAGATCAGGCGGTAATGATGGCTTTTAGATCAGCATTGGCGTAATTTTTTTTTAGTGTGATAAAAGATTTGTAGTCATAAATGCAGTCAATTGTGATACAAGACCTGCAGTCATAAAATAAACATTTTTAGGTTTCTTTCAGATTCCAGCGAAATGAGATAGTACCCCCACCTTCGAGTAGTCAAAAAATTATGTATTTTCACAGTTTTAAATATTATCGTAAGTAATATCACGAGAAGTGCGGTTATAGGCGGTAAATTCACGACTCGCGTAGCGAGGAGTAAATTTACCGGCTATAACAGCACTTCGAGTGATATTTAGTGTGACTATTTCACGAATAAACACATTACATCATTTGAAAGGATAATTTAAATCACAGGAGAAGAGACATAAAGAGAAATATTACTCAAAATTACAACCGATAATGAAAACCTTTCATTCAGCTCCGACTTATCACTGCCACCTGGAGTAACTTATAATCAAGTAACATTTGAACAACAGTTTAATGCAGAAAATGATTTCAAATATGTTTCAATTTTAAGGTAATAACACTTTCGAAAAACAATTATAACAAAGCTACTTACGAGAACATTTATTAAAAGCACAATCATTGCGTTGCAGGACGTTGCAGGAAGTTGTTTTCCAAGTCCTGGTCTTCCATGGAAGTATTTGAAATGGAAGTTGTACAAGATGAATTAGCAGCGGAATTCGTCAATTTCGAATGGAACTCATTAAAGTATTTTCCTGAATAATTTTGGTTGTAACGTTCCACATAGTGTTGATAGCATATTCTTTGTGCTCTTCACCATCTAATCTTCGCATATTAATTACCTAAAATATGTGTAATTTCTTCATTTGTAGTTTATGCTGTCCATTTGTATTTTCTTTCCTCACAAAATTCTTGAAATTGCTTCCACACGCTTTCTCTGTTCCTTTCGCTGTTTTCCGGCACTGAATCTTTTAATTATAGATTCTATTTCAGAATTTTGGACATTACCAAAACGACACATTTTAATAAATTGATGCACACAAGCTATTTTGGAGCTGAAACAATAGCTATCGTTATCTTAAAAAGGTAAACAAAGTTTTTATAGCGATAAAAAAAGGTAAACAAACAGATGGCGATAAACATCTGGGATTGGTTTAATTTGAATATATCCTTGCTTAGCATTTGTTACTTACGACTCGGACAGACATGAGTGAAATAGTCGAATTAATTCGATGAGGAGAGTGCCATCTCAAAGACTCCGGTTCCTGGAATCTTCCGAAAACCTTCACAGACCACCAAGTACAGCCTCCGCGTTCCGTCCTTCGCAGCGAGTATCTCCAATCCGATCATAAGAAAACGAATCCAAAGAGGCCTCGTAATTCCCGAATATCCGCGCGCTTCACGAGGAGAGGAGATGGTGTCTCTTTTCCATTTGGAATCCGCGATCGATTCCGCCCGCCACCGCTCCCCGCCATCGCCCTCCGCCGCCCGCCGCCCGCCGCCTGCCGCCGCCCAGCCCCACCCCGTCCCCTCAGCCGGTGCTCCCGCCGCGGCCCTGCCGACCGTCGCTGTCACCCACCATTGCCCGCCGCCACACCAAACCACACCGCTCCTCCACGCCCCGCCACCTCGCAGTCCCCCCGTCCCACCACGCCGCCCCGCCTCGCTCCCCCACGCCACCCCGCCTCTCCCCCAGCCATCGCCTTTGCCGCCGCCGCCAGCACTTCACAGCCTCCTGCCGCCGTCGCCGCTCCTTCCGGCCAACCATTGCCCGTAGTCGTCTCCCTTTGCCGCAAATCACCCACAATACCCTCTCTGTGCAGCCTGTCCTCCCTACCGCCGCCCGCCCATGATCCTCCACCCTCCTTCATCCGAGAGAGAGACGGTACCCGAGTCGCACTCGGCCTGGCCCTCGCCTCCCCCGCAGTCACCGGCCCCGATTCCGCCGCTCGGACGTCTCCGCGAATCGCGCAGTCCGGCGCGAATCTCTTCAAAGCAACCCTGGCGGTGCGCCGGTGGGGGGGAGGGGAGGGCGGATAGCGCAGCATATTCGCAGAAGGGCGCGCCGCTTCGCGCGCGGATCCGCCCGTTCGAGCGGAGGAGGACCGGCCGCCCTAAGGGCTCAAGCCGGAATAAGGAGGCGCCGTGGCGGGGGCGGGGCCGGCGGCCCGGATGTCAAGCGCGCTGCGCGAGCGCCGAGAGGGGTCGGGATATTTCTGCTACAGACAGCGCCTGCGCTTAAGGAGACACGTCTTCCGTAACGAATACGCTCTCTCACGGCCTGACGTTTATATGAGGTAAATGTCAGCACAAGAGAAAAGACAGATGGTCTTGTCTCAGAGAGGAACTTCTTCTTAAGAACTTTCTTATTTTCAACAAGTCATAATGTTCTTAATAAAGTTCGATATGGATCCTCCCTTCCTAAATATTATCTTTGAAACTATTCATCGCGCACAAATTCATCGCGCACGCGCACCCACACCCCTGATGAAATTGCAAATATTGCGTGTATTAAATTCAATACAGTGGCCAGCCCCTATTTGCTTCAGAAGTAACGAAATTTTTTTACACTGTAGACTATTTATCCTTGTGGTAAATGCTGTTATTTCTCAATTAGAACTATAATATTGTTTTGTATGATATTTTTAAAAGGTGAAAAAATAAATGAGAATACACTTTTTAAAGTTGCACAAATTAGTAATGAATCTTATAATAGATGTCATAAATTCAACAATGGTATTTTACATCACAAGGCAAGGAAGTCAACATTTTCATGACGAGCCCGGAAAGTTCACTCGCTTCAGCATACCGGCCTCGACGGGAAATTCTGTTCGGGAAATCCGGAAAGGATATTTTTGCTGTGTGATGTACACTATTTTACTAGAGACGCTTTTTAAACATGATTCCGTGTAATTAAATAATATCACATACATGAAATGTAGTGTCTTTATCACTCGATCATTTGTTCTGTTAGCACGGCCTTATACTTTGTTGGCTGTTGTTGCGTGTGTGTGTGTGTGTGTGTGTGTGTGTGTGTGTTTCATGGTGACGACAATGTCAGGTTCTATTGATGTAGTAGATCTTGAAACAGAAGATTCTTCGGAGTTACTGGGAACTCCACCCGACACGTTAGAAAACGCAAGAGCCGTGACTGTTTACATGTTTCCATTAAAATCAAAAAATAGATATGTGAAAGAATATAGGGAATTTTCTTAAGTGGCGAGAAGCGAGTGGAGGGGTAAGAACTGTCAGAGAAAACGTGCTTCTCCCATTCTTTTCCGAAATAAGTGGTAAGTACTGTCAAACAGCTTTTTAATAGATTGTTCAATTACAATTTACGTAAATAGTTCCATATAAAACATCATTTGATAAGTGCATGTATGAATGCATTGAACGCTAACTCAATGTATTTTGACAGGGAACATTTGCTACGTGGCTTCCTGATTGTAGTTTGATTCTGAGATGAAAACCACCCAGCCAGAATACACTACATAGAGTGGTTGAGCCTAAGGTTTCAGCACTCTTGGTGGACGCTCGCCGAACTAGGGGCCGCCATGTTTTTTGCAGTCAAAAAATGAAAGGTGCCTCACGGTGTTGAACTGTCAAGGTCACGGTGTAGAACTATTGTACTGAATCGACGTTTATATCAGATCTTATTTCTACATTGTTGTCTTTTCATTGATCAGTGTTTAAATTATATTAGTGATTAGAATAATAATATTCACATTGCCTTCAGTATGTTCGGCATATAACTTTAAAATAGATGTCATTCGACCACAATTCGAGTTTCCCGCCTCATTTGTGATCTGTTTACTTCATATTGCAATTCATTCACTTTGGTGCGTTATGCTGTAATAACATTTCAATAGCTTCCATTCTAACGATAATAACCGATGCAGGAAGAACCGTGTTTTTAAACTTTCTCAATTCGTTCTCCTTGCATATAGTAATTTGGCTTTTAAATGATTAGGTTTTGGTCGCGAAGCACAATGCAAGCGAATTTATAAAACGCGCAGCCGGCGGCCACCCGGCCTTAACTAGCGCCAAACGGAATACTAGCTCACTCTGTTTCTCCAGAGGGCGCAGCTTTGACTGCAAAAAACATGGCTTCAAATTGCTGCCAAGATGGAGGCGTTTCAGCCACTCCATATAGTATATTCTAGCTCGTTGATGAAACCGTGGCTTGTGCTAAAGTAAAAGTGCTGTATGCATTGAAAAAGAGATCTGTAACAGTCAATACAGATCTACAACACTAAATCACAAAATTTTAATTTAATGCAAGGCTCCTTAGTTCCTCGTGGGCGGCAGTTACATGGCAAAATAGTACAACAAATAAGCTACTTTCCAAAGTCTCGTGTACAAATTATACACAAGTTACCTCAATTGATAGCAAAATCCTTTAGAGGAACAGGGCATTAGTAACTGACAATTCATGCGTATTATAGGGAAATGCCGATGTGAAGAACATTGTTCTCCGGCACAAAAATGCTTCCGGGTGCACGCCCCACAGGGCAACAGAAGCGGACTTGGGCGGCGAGGGCAGCCAGGGCGACGCGTTGCGGCGCCCGCCCCGGCGCAGCCCTGGGCCAACTCCAGCCCGCGCGCGCTGCGCCTCGCTTTTCCTTTCGCTGCCCCCCCCCCCACTTGCCTACCCTCCAAGTCCCTCCTACCCTCCAGACAGAGAGGAGCATGGGCACCGCGCCAGCCACTTTACATCCAGGGTGCTATGGATTGTATTCTATTGACCCGGGGCGCGGTCCTCGCTCGCCGTCCCTTCCACGCCCGACCCCACTCGCCTACTCCACCCCTTTGGCACCGCCCGACCCCAACCACTCTTCTCTGGCCCCCTCGCTCCCACTGCCCTCGCCAATACAACCGCCGCAATTCTCCCCACTCGCCACAGCCCGACCCCTCGTCCGTTCCCACATCTCCTTCCAAGCCCCTCACCGCCACATGACTCCACCCCACCCAACTTTCCATACCAGGCCCAATCCCATGCGCCACTGCCCGAGTTCCACCCTGCCCCGCCCGCCCACCACCATTATCACATCACGCCCACCCTTCTCCCCGAATGCGTCCATGCACCCGCTGCCGCCGCCCGCGCCCAACGCCCAGGACGCTCCGGCGGCGCGGAACTCCCGCGCCCAGCCTCGATCGCCCTCGCCCTCGCCCCCCCGACTGCGCCCTTGTGACTGCTCCGGCCCCGGCCCTTGGCCCCTTGCACCCACGCCGCCGTCGCCCCAGCCCCCGCCCTTCTGCACAGTTCGAAAGTAGGCCCTCCGATATCGCCTTACACAGCAGCTGTGCACCCCATCTATTACCATTTCGCGCCTGCCGCCTATTAAGGTTTCGGAAACTGACGTCCGGTTTTGAATGATAAATTGTCAGATACATACTCTGGATTGTCACGTGCATATACGTCATAATCTTTAAAACCAATAATAATGAAATTCACATTACTATAAAAATGTAAATGTAATCTAATGTAGGTGAATATTTAAAAGCATTAAAAACAGAACTATTGCATGTCAAACGTGACAAAAGTACCTGTTGAATTCTCATAATTAACATCGCCCAAATTTTAATTACAAATATTATCCCAAATCCAGTAGGAAACAGAAATAAACGAGTCAGCAATTACATATCAACTCACAATCAATAAAAATGCAACTATGTATGCAAATTATTTCTTCCAAACATTCCAACGAACAATAACACACCTTAGCAGGCAAATTAAGAGCAATCGTATAACAGACTCAAACGGTTGAAAATCAATTGGACGCTCTGGCGATTGCTTTAAGAGCTCCGTCGTCACGTTTCCTCTCCAAAGCGCCCTCCCGCGATCAGCCACCCGTTGCAAATAACCAGGCCGCGCCCCATCTCCATAATACACCGCTCTGGATGCCCTAAACCGCGCCTCCGGCCTCCCCCCCCCCCACGACAGCGCCATATAACCGCGGCTCTGCGAACTTCCGCGTCCCCCGCGCGCAGTAACACGGCCTCCCCGCCCCCCGCCGCCTTCGCCGCCAGCGCCGCCCGCCAAAGATAGCAAATGAATAGCGGCATGCAACGATTATACCGCGCGGGCACACGATACCACGCCACGGCACCACGGGGCGGCGATGGCGCCCGGAATCACGAGGGGAAGAAGGCGAGGAGAAGGTGAAAGGAGTAAGACATTGATAAAGGCAAAAGGAAACGTGGAGGGGTGTAAAGGAAGTAACGTGGGGGAAAATTAAAATGAAATAAATGGTCAGAAAGACAAAACTCAGATATAAAAAAGACATGGAAAATTAGTAATAAAACCAAATCAAATAACAAGGAAATCATTTTTAAAATCTTTTAAAAGGAATTGAAATAGAAAGATCGGATGGTTTTTTAAAAAGAAGAAGAAAAGAGCAAAAAGAACACAACGTTCAAATTGTGTACCCAGCGCAAAAATTTAAGGTACAATATACCTATGTAAATATAATCGTAAACGAAAAATAAGATCACAGAAAAAATCAATCAAGTTAAAATGGTGAGAGGGGTGGAGAGAGAGGGGGAAGAAGGGGGGAGACTAAGAAAATCAATCCAGCGTTGCACATATAATCTGCTTGAGAATAAAATTTGAATCACTGAGCTAGCACTGAGGTAGCACATTATCATTGTCGATATAACCGAACACTGTAAAATATTGCATGAAAAATATTTACCAGAAATCTTCTTAGCAAAATCGGCGTAGTTACGCAATTGCCTTAGCTCGAACACAGAATGCGAGAACGCAATCAGCAAAATACGTCACAGAAGCGACGCAAACGAGACCTAAGCGCCAGCAACGAGGGCTATAAGGGCAGCAGGAGTGGTCGCAACCACCAGAGTGCGAAGGGCCGCAAGGCAGGCGCGCCAGGAGCCTCCCGTACGCCGGGCGATTATGCACAGTCCGACCGACAGGCGCCGCGGGACGTCGCTCCATAAAGGTGCTCGAATCCGCAACACCAATACATATTCAATACGGCGCCGGCGCCGCTGTACTTAAACAAACACCCGTGCGGCGGCGGTGTCAGTGGCAGTGGCGGCGGTGGTGACGGTGGCGGCGGCGGCGGCGGCGGTGGCGGCGGCGGTGTCAGTGGCGGTGGCGGTGGCGGTGGCGGTGGCGGTGGCGGTGGCGGTGACGGTGGCGGTGGCGGTGGCGGTGGCGGCGGCGGCGGCGGCGGCGGCGCGGCGGCGGCGGCGGCGGTGGCGGCGGCGGTGGCGGTGGCGGCGGCGGTGGCGGTGGCGGCGGCGGCAGCGGTGACGGTGACGGCGGCGGTGACGGCGAAGGTAGCGACGAGAGCGACAAGGATGGCGGGAGCGCGGGGGAGGGTGTGGGGTCGACAGGCGACGTGGAGAGGGCGCGCAAACCTGCAGACACGCGACGGGGGCTTGGATCGATCGTTTGGGCTCCGCTGCCGCCTTGCCACCACCGCCTTCAGCGTCACGTGCTTTTTCCCCAAGATCGCTCGCCCCGCATTGCTAGCATATTATTTTACTTTATTTCAATGTTTGTTTTATGTTTCTTCAAGACTTTCGGAGTGTACAATGATTAGAAATTGTGTGTACCTAGCATGAAATTTCTGCCAATAGTTTTCGTTTCCATCACATTACAAACATAAAATTCGATAACGTAATATACAAACTGAACGTACATATAAAGTGTTAACATCGTCCTACAATTACTACAAACGTACTTTAGACGTACATTTTCGTAAGAAACGCAGAAGTGGTACAATACGTCATATTTTGTATATCACATATGAGCAATGAGTTACTCAATCCATACTCAGAAGTTTTACCTTACATAATACATCTACATCGTCATTGTATTTGTATTACGAGAGCAACGCATTTCTACAATATGAATATTTCACTCTCTTTGTACTCAGATTTTAAAAAATGTACAAATTCTCTACAATAATCTGGCATCATTGTTACTGTTCAGATTCTATCTGCACTTCATCCTTCTTTTCCAAATATATCGAGTTGAGCGAAAATTCTCTTGACCCTAATAACAGAATTAATCTTGAAAGGACTAATTGAGCCAAGTGTGTTACCCGATAAAACAATATCTGTTACAATAAAAAAAGACAACAGCCACTAAACACGCTACCTCTCTCACCCTGCCACATTTTGCATCCCCATGCCTTAAAACTCCAACTCCATCGCTCTGAAAAAAGGAAACAAAATACTTATCCACCACGTTATAACTTCGTCGGTTCGCCTTTTCAGACCTATTCGAGTCCAGCACGCATGCTCAGGGGCAACGAAAGAGTCGAACAAAGCCACCGTAAAACCATTCGAAGAAGCTTGACCCACCACCCAAGCTTTAACATTACACTTCTCCGGGTGACGTGTTTGCGAAGTAAACAGCGCGGCCGGGCGTCAAGATCTATAAAACAGAATTGAAAAGGGGAAGCCACCCCCGGCGGAGTCGAAGCGATCTGTATTTTTACGAGCGCGACGCCCGCGCGTCGACTCCGCCACCCACTGCGCCCGCCCACCCTCCTCCCCCGCCCCGCCCCGTTAACGACCGCCGCCGGAGCATCTGCTGTCGCCGCGCCGCCGAACGCCGCCGCAGCGCCGCAAGTATTCGTTTTATTATGCGCTTAATGAGGGGTTGATTAAACGCGCGGGCCCTTTTTGTCGCGGGCCGCCCGCGCCATGCCGAGCTGAGCGGAGCTCATAAAACCAATTGGGTCTTTGACACGTTTCGGTGGCGGCGCTGGCGAGGGCGGTGGGAGCGGAAGCGAAGGGAGAGGCGGGGTGGGGGGCTAGGTGGTGACGGGGGCTAGGTGGTGAGTGTGGGAGGAGGCGTGGGGAAGGGGGCTGAGCGGGAAGCGGAAATAGCGCGCCTGTCCTTCATGCGCACGCAACCCGCTCGACACACCTGTCGACGTTGATACCGCAGTCCCCGTTGCTAGTCCCGCAGCGAAGCATCCGCGCCTTTATTTATTGCTATTACGCAGCCTATTTATTCTGATCAATCCGCTATACGCCCGCAAATATTGGCCTGGTTACGGGAAAGTACCATGAAAGTAGCAATCGGATGACCTATATTGCCCTCTCAATCCTCGTGTGTATTACAGCTTGGCATTCGACGCAAAGCGCTCCCTCCCCGCGGTTTGTGAAACTTATTGCCTTTTAAGTCCTCGCAGAAACACTTTGAAGGGGAAAACCTTCAATACATCGAAAGGTAATATTATGTCACGAACTTCGTATTATAAACGGATAAAGTAGTTACTGTGAAAAGTAATCGCTAAACTAATGATTACCGAAATGTTTTCGCCGACGCTCAGAAGGGCATTAGGCTGCATCTACAATTAGTTAATGGGGCGTACGCATCTAGATTAGATTATACAATTAGCTCTTGGCAAAATAATGGGTAATATTAAAATATCTCAATTCGATTTTTGTCCTACATTTTTGAAAGAAAGAACGTATTATTTGACAATAAGGAATGTATTTCAATTTTGTACAAATATCTTTAAAAAAGGATCATGCGTTACGATACTTGATGATACATGACGATACGTCTAATAACGAATCGCACATAACCTCCACTCACTATGTACTCGTGCAACAAGATTCTTAAAGAGTGCCTTTATCAAACTGTGTGTATTTAAATTCTGACATATCCGTGTTCCGAAGATACACGTTTCACTTCTTCAAGAGGTGTAAATGAAGACCAATAATACTTATCGATCAGTCGAATATCGATTGAGCCAATTAATCTCCACATTTCAAGAAACGTACGCACCACACGCATCAATTCTAATGCGTCATTTACCAATTACCAACTTTCTTAAAAGCAGAACAATCAAACGTCCAAATATTATTCACGTTAATAAATCTGAATTCAAATATGATCCGTATTTCGCAAAAGAAATTAGTAAAATGTAAATGCATTATTAGACTAATACAAAATGACGAACCACCACGGAATAAATTATCTGCAAAGTATTTGGAATGTTCAATACTTCAACATAACCTAAACACTTTTCTTGAATGTTGAGACAATCCAGATGAATAAAAAGCCCAAAAGCTATGAACTATGTTTGCATAACTATTCTACACACAGTTAAAGCAAGTAGTTAACAGAACGAAAATGCTAGATAGGAAAATCAAGTGGCGCGACAAACAAACAAAGTGGATCACCCTGCGACAACGATAGAGCGTTACTTTACTTGCTGCGAGTTTCCGTAGTCTTCAATTACTGGCTTCGCCTCAGAGGCGTTGGCGGGGACTTCCATCGACGCCTCGCATCGACCGGGACGGGGCAGAGGAGGGTGTGTGGGACGATTAGGCAACATAAAAGCGCGCGCCACTTTTCAGCCGTTTCCCGCCAGCGAATCGCTAACAAAACATTCGGATATTCATAAAGGTTTAAAATAAAATGAAAAAACAATTCAGTGTCAAGTTTGGTACGAACGATACAGATTGCCACACGCTTCGGGCATCTACAGAGTGTCCGGGGAAGAAACGTCGAAACTTCGAAAATAAGCTCTTAAGACAATTCTAAGCATATTTTGTCTAATAAACTACGTGGATATTCTGAATGGTTGAGCCGCAATGAGCACTCAAAAGTTGGTTTGAAAAAAATTATTTCTAGGCAAAAATTTGCATTATGGAAGCATAAGATCACTCCAGAAATATGTAAAATGTTTATTGTTTACAAAATAATTTAGTAAATTTGCTAACAATAAAAGACAGAAAAAGTAAGCCAGAAATAAAAAAGCAGTCGAATTGTGTAAATTGGGTGCTTTTTTATTTGTCGCTTAATTTTTCTTTCTCAACAAATACATTCATTTCTTTTGTAAACAATAAAAAATTTATATGTTTCTGAAGTATTTCTATGCTTCTATAATGCAAATTTTTACCTACAAATCAATTTTTTAAACCAACTTTTGAGTGCTTATTGCGGATCAGCCATTCGAAATATCCTCGTAGTTTATTAGAGAAAATATACTTAAAATTGTCTTAAGAGCTTATTTTCAAAGTTTCGACGTTTCCTCCCCGGACATCCTGTATATATCTTCTTAGTCACTCTATCGTGAATAATGTATAACGTTTCCTTCTGAAATGATGCCCGAATAAAATGTTTTGGTGATTCGCAATTTTTCCTTTAGGAATTTATGGGTGAATTAATATTATTTGTTCAGGAGATACCAATAATCTACTTAATATTATTAGCAATTCCATTTCGTAGCACAACAGCAAGGAATCTCCGCCGGCTTTTGTTGGTTGGTGGACGGGGTAGGTTAGGACAGGTCGTACTGAACTGTAATGCTGCACCCCAAACCCGATCGCCGGAGGCGGTGAGGTAAGGATCATGGGGAGGAAAGTCCGTGGCAAGTTCTATTGTGTTCTGATTAAGCATTCGCCTGGAAATAATCAGGGGAAAACGCAACTGATCATAGCAGTCTGCTAACAAATTATAGTCTAGCACGTCTAGAGTCTAGCAACTCGTCGAAGTTAAATACATGAAGTACATTTCTGGCACCATGCCGGGATCGAATCGCCACTTCTCTTACATTCACGAGGTAAGGTCTTGCCTTTTCATTCGCAGCCACCGCTGATAGTGTAACAACTCATTTCGAATAACATTCATTATTTCTGTTCTTTCGGACAGTTGGATTTCCTCGTTGATTTTTCTCTCGGCCCATTATCGTCTGTCCCTCTGAGAGCGTGTGGGTCGTGGCACTCGCGTAGGTGGCACGCGGGAACGCCGCCCGGAGCCTAGATCGAACGCCGGCGGGCCACCGAGGAGCACCGAGCGAGAAGACGTCACACGGCGCCAGGGGCGGCGAGGGGCGGGGCGGAGCATTGTGACATGTGAAGTGGGGTGGAGCGGAAGGAGCGTGATGGAGCAGCGGTGTGTGGGGGGGGAGAGGAGACGAGGGTGGAATAATGTGGCCAGGGGAAGCAGGGCAGTGCGAAGGGGAACAGGAGAGCGAGCTGAAAGGGAGTGGAATCGCACGAAGAGCAGTGGAACGGAGAAGGGCGGAACCGAACGGAGTGCGGCGTGGCGGGGCGAATGGGGATAGGATAGTGATAGGGTGGGCGGTGCTGGCTAAGGGAACTGAGGCAGGGAGGAGCAGGTGGGCGGGGCGATCTGGGAGGCGAATGTGGGGCGGGTTGGGGCGACGTGAATGGGAATAGGTGGCCAGGGATGGTGCTAGGCCGGGCTGTGCGTGAGGGATGTCAGTCAGGGCGAGGCGGGGCGGAGCGAGGCCAGCGGTGAGGTAGAGCGTGTTAGCAGGGGGGGCGGGGGGGAGAATGGCGAAAGGTGGCGCGGATTTAAGCTAGAGCGGGAGGTGCTAGATGGGGAATGTATGACGAGGCGAAGTAGAGCGAGGGCGCTGACAGAGTAGACGGTGGAATGGGGAAAGGTGGCGCGGGCTGGGCGGAGGATGTGTGGCAATGGAAGGCAGGGCGAGGCGGGGAGGAGGCAGCTCCGCTAATTACAGCCGTCCGCTGACGCACGAGCGCCTCGATTTCCGATGCGCCGCGCACCGCTGGGAAGCAGGGCGGCCGGCGGCGGCACACGTGGCGCGTGGCGGGCGCCCCGACGCGCGCCTTCGCTCCCGAGGCGCCTTCTCCCCAGCACCAAACTCTTTTCATGTTAAAGCCCCCGATCCAATCCAATGCACTTTTTTCCACCACACTCCCAGGACCCGCGTAAACTTAGAATACAAGCGAATATCATGGCTTTCCACAAAACTGTTATTGATTTGTTCTTTGTGTTTCATCTATACTTGTCCAACAGTCTGATCAATAATGAAAAGCATCAATTGGGAACCAGATCTAGTATTCATCAATCAATTACTTACACATTAAAATGGAAGTATTCACACTTCAAATTCACTCCACCCAAATGATTGTCATTAAATAAAACGACAAATAATGTAAACGTCATGCAAACGCCATGAATATTTGAATATTACGAATTTTGTATTACGAAAAATAACGAACTACAGCAAAAATGCTGCTGGAGAAAATCGTACAAAATGGGTTTTCAAAACTAGCATTCACACTGCTCAAGAACAACAAAGAAAATACTCTAAACTAAATAACAAAGTGAAATAAAGAATTATAAAAAGATGTATATCGAATTTAATATCGAAAATGCTTTTTACGTGTCGGTAGATATTTAAGTGTACAAGTGCAATTATTTCCTGAAATATTCGTATCAAAATAAAAAAAATCTTCCTCAAAGTTCTAAAATTAATATTTTCGCATAGAAAAAGCCTCAAATAATGATCCCATAAAAACTCTGACAATATTAGCCAGTCTTGTATGCACTCGTTTTTGTGTCTTTGTGTAGAGATATTTAAATATATTTTAGTCCCGATTAAAGGGAGAGCGTGGGAAGAAAAATTGTTAGATTTAAAGCAGCTATTCCAATTATTTTCAAAGGAAAAAAATCATTGTAATAAAGATTACTTTTTTCAAAAACGTTAATATGCTGGAATTTTCTGTAATAAATCTCTAAACATTACTAAATATCATTACAATATTAAACACACAATAATACTTTTAGCATTAAAGAGGTTATCTAATGTTTGGTGGACACAAGTCAATCAAGGATCAAGAAAATCAGTAGAATGATGACATGCCATCCCGTGACAAAATAGGAACCTACAATAATCAACGCCAAGACGGTTGCTGACAGAGCATTTCAGCTCTTTTAACCCTAAAAACTCAAAATTGTGGCTTGTCTCATATCCATTAATTTTCAATATGAAACGCAATTTAATCCTACTGAGAGAAATACTTCATAGATACACTAGACAAACTGCAATAAAGCAGAAGTTCATAATCACATCATCGTGAATGTCTCAGAAGAAAAACGGCGCGATGTCATTCCATTCCACTTGAAGGTCTCCGAGAGACAGCCATCGCCGCCAAGGGTCGAGAGATCCCTTAAGCCTTCGACTTCCGCCCCCCCTCACCCCCACCCGAATTTATATTGCTTCGCGGCCCGAGCATTATTCCCAGAAAGAGAAATTCGCGGCTTCTCTTTTCGATGCAAATGAGATTTTTCATTGAAACGCTAGGCGGAGGAAGGAGAAAATGAACGCCACGAAGAGGGGCATGAGGACCTCCGGGCCGAGAGGGGTTGCGCTTCAGTCTTCATCCCGGGAATTCATAAAGACACACGTGATTTATCAAACGCGTGCTTGTCCTTTTCCTTCGGCTCCGCACCGCCGCCGCAGCGAACGTCCTAATCGCTTCAATATGCCATATCTTTCCATACATTAAAGGAGCGCGAGCGCGCAATACCCAGAAATTACACCCAGCCAACGGAATATTAATGAACCTACATCGCAACAAAATCAATTCGCTGATTTTTTTAAATTCCAGCTGCACAAAAAAACGAAGAGCGCCTGAGCGTTCGCACGTCCACTGCATTACAACAGGGCGCGGCCGCTCCCCTCGCAACGAGCAAGAGACGGGGGAGGCACAGCGTCCCAAACCTCATCCGAAAGTGCAAACAAAATCGTTGAGCAGCAGCACCACTACACAGCACGAATGGAAGCTTAAATGCCCGGAATGCAGATAGTAGCTGTGTTATTCCCGCGAGACTTCTTGCACGCCTCTCCGCTGCCCGCCGCGTCTCCCTAAATTCCTCCCGCGCGCCGCCCCCGTGCCACCTCTCTCCCTCCCCGCGCCCCCGCCCCCGCCCGCGCCCCCCCCAACGCCCGCCGCCCGCGCGGAATGGGAGTTGGCCGAGCCCTCGGCGAGGGAACCCGCGGGCAGACGAGTTCACAAAGAAACTGCTACAACTCTGTAAGAGGATTACACAGAACAATAAGAAGAAGCACACAGACACGGGCGAGGGCCGGGACAGGCGCGGGGGCGCAGGCGAGGGAGGACAGGGTAGGAAGGAAGGAGCACAAGACGCGATGAAGTTCCGCCTAGGCAAAGAAGCGAGATGCGCGTCCCGGGCTGCGGAGCGCCAAGGAGAAAAAAATCTGGGCACACACGCGGGACGTCTGGGGTCTCGTGGCGCGTCCCCGCGCGTCTTGTTGGGGCTGCCGGTCCAGTGCACTCGCCATTCCCTTCAGGCGCTGCAACTTTCCTCGTGTCTACAGCCACGAGATGGCGCTATCTACAACTCTTCTCAGGCTCTGCTATTACTGTCATCCACCTCACCCACAGTTCAATCGTTGTCAACAACGTACATAAATTGAAGGGCAAACCGACGGATGAGTCTCAGGCCATCAACTGATGTCACTGGGGCGCCTCTGATCGGAAGGTCCTAGGTTCGAGTCCCGACGATGGCAAGATTTTCGATACTAGGAAGTATGTGGATCGATCGATAACTAGATGGATCGAAATCAGTCGCTGTCTTAAGGCGAATTCAAGGAGCCGGCTGCTCTCATCTGTATTTTTTTCGTGGTTTCGCCGATCAACACCAGGTGAATGCCTGGGGCCACACAAAAGGGCCACAAACCAAGCACGATTTTTCTTTCCTCTTGCTTGTCCTAACATCACCCCTTACATACACACACTTTCTTTTATATACACTACACTATTACACCTGTCAGGAGCCTACAGATTGCCCCGGCTGAGCCGGTATACTACCGGTGGGAAATTCCTAGACAGAGAAACTTGAGTGGAAGGTACTTAGATAAAGAAAACGAGTAGACCACACCTTCCTGTCTCACCATCCAGCCGCGAGAGGAGAGAACATTGGCACCTCTTGTGATAAAGCATACACTACTCTTACGGGACTAAACGCCGCACTCGTCGATGCATTCGGAAACACGAAGTAATCTTTCAATCAATCCAAGTGCAAAACTGCAAATTAGTGACAGTTATAGCTGATTAATTCCATCAATATATTCACATTTCAACATCATAAAGAAATAAATATTTGAATATGTCGTGCATTTCGGCAATATTTAACTTTTCTTCTAAGCTACGAGAGAACAAAAACGCATACGAAATACCAACGAAATCACCGAACGCGTGGTAGAGATCGTTCCTCTAAAGGACATGGTGCACCAGTGTCAAACGCATCCACAATCCCGCGCCGCCACGTGAGCTAAGGGTGGAACTCCCCGCTCGCCCTCGGGGGGTCCGAGCCCCGCGGCCCAGCTCCATGACGCGCCGACCTCACCCCTCCACTCCACTCCCCTCCCCTTCCCCTCCCAGCCCTACCCCCGTCCCGGGCATCGGGCGCGCCGCGCCGGCGGACGCCGAATGAGATTTGACAAGGGAGCGACGCATCTGCGTACGCGGGCAGCGGCGGCGGGCAAGGAAGGGGCGCACGCGGAGCGGGCTGGGGCCACAGCGCAGCGGATCGGGGCGGGGTGGGGCGGGGGCGGGGGCGGGACAGGGCGCGAGTCGAAGGACCGAGCGCCGAGGGGCCTTCTTTGGCAAAGTCGAGACGACGACTCTCTTTGGGATCAGGCAGCGGGGGCAGGAGAAAACGTTGTTTCTTTGTTTATGTGCTTTACAAGCCGCTAAGGCTTATTGCGTGGCTCTGCAGCGCTCGCCGCGTTTCAAGGACAGCGGAGGGGCGATGCGGCGAGGAAGGTCAACGCACACAATACGGAAGGTGACGATTTCAAACTACCAACAGAACAAAGGAGTCTTGCTTTTCTGCGATGGGATTATTTGAGATTGTTCCTTTGCCTTCTCATGTTTATTCTAAAATTTGATAGAACCACAAGATAAATGTGCCAGGATGAATATTTTTTTAATTTCTACACAGATAATTATTGAGACAATTTTAGTGCCGTATTCGCAGTGAACATGGTCGTTCATACAGGAATATAATTTTCCAAAAAGTAGCAGTCGCACTGTTCAAGGTCAATAAATAAAATACTATCGTATAACACAGCAATAACTTAATTTTTTTAACAAAAAATCTTCACCAATACTGCAATAACATAATATAGTGTACATAAATTGTACAACACATTTTTATACACTAATAGTACCAATAAGAAAGCAAACACAATTTAAATTTTATAAAACGCATACAGTGGCCCACAAAAATATTGGGACAGGGGCAGTTTTTGTAATATATCCTTCAATAAAAATCGTACAAATGTTATAAAACACTTTAATGATGAAACCAAATAACGAAGAGTAATCACATAAATGATTGTATTAAAAAACACTAAGAAAATACAAAAATAAAGTCTGTATTTACATATCACAAAACTATTTGCTCCTTCGGCAATTCAACAAAATTATTGGGACACTGGTAATTTTTGCAACTAAAATTTGAATAAAAAGCATACTAATATCTTGTGGGCCCACCTTTAGCTTTAATGACATCTTTTAACCTTTTGGCATACTTTCAACTAACTTTCGGGTATAATCCGAGGAAATCTTCCTCCACTCCTCCCGTATTCGTTGTTTCAGATGTTCTTTGTTAATAATAGGGCTCTGGCATATTTTAGTTTCTAATTTTGCCCACAGATGGTCAATGGGATTTATGTCTGGACTTTGTGGAGGAGGGTGGAGCACTTTGGGGCAATTATAAAGAAGCCACAGCTTCACAAGATGGGCAGTGTGCTTTGGGTCATCGTCATGGTAGAATTGAAATGACCCAGAAAGTCCCAAATTTTCTGCACTCTTCTTGAGATTGTCCTTTAATATGTTTAAGTACACATGTTGGTCCATAATCTTGTCCAAAAACACTATTTCCCCCACTCCATTGGCTGCCATACACCCCCAAAACATTACATTTGCACCGCCGTGTTTTACTGTCGGTTTAACATTAACCTTTCGGAGCTCCTCGTTGGGCCTCCGACACACGTTACTCCGTCCATCCGAATCCAGTTATATTTGCTCTCGTCTGCGAAGATCACCCGTTTCCACCAGTCTTCGTCCTTCAGAATGTGGTCTTTCGCGAACGCTATTCTTTTCTTGATGTTAACTGCATTGACGCGGTTTTCGTCTGGCGATTCTGCTGTGGAAATTGGCTCTATGCAAAAAACCCCGAACAGTTTGGGGATGCACACGTTTTCCAATTTCAGTTTTCACTTCAGCAGTAATTTGTGTCGCTGTAATAAAAGGTTTTTTACTTAATTTTTCTTAAAATGTGATTTTTTTCTCTGGAAGAAAATGTTCTAGGACGCCCGGTTTAAAATTTATATTCAATCCTGTCTTCTTTTTTGTAGCGTTTAATAATATTATACACTGTTGTTCTTTTCATTCCAAACATGTTCGCAATTTTTCTGATGCTGTTTCCTTTTTCATGCTGGAATATCACCAACTGACGCATATTAAAGCTAACATTTTTTCCTCTGTGCACCATTGTCCTTCCTTCTGGTTCCCACGCAACCAAGAAAGAAACTGAGCCGTTTTCAAGGTTTCGGAAAGTTGTACCGTTTTCCCACGCTCATTCAACTCCATATTTTGCACACAAAATATCCTGATATTCAGTGTCCCAATACTTTTGTTGAAGTCGAATTTGGTCCTTACATATTAAAATTACTCATTTTGATGTAATATATTGTTAAAATAAATTATTTTACAGGTTTTCCCTCTCTTCACACTCGACTTTATTCAAATTATAGTTTACATGAAATAAGTATTATCCTATTTATTCGTGTTTCGGCATAATATTCGCAAATTTACGGGTGTCCCAATATTTATGTGGACCTCTGTACTTCTTAGTGGAAAAGGACGATTTTACTACAATTCAGACGTCAAAGATGAGGTTCTTGAGACAAATCAAAGGCTGCAAAATAAAAAGTGAGATAAAATTACAAAATAAAAAGTGAGATAATCGGAGAAGAATTAGAAGTACTGTTATTAATAAATAAAGTAGAAGAACCCAAGAACAGATGGTCCCAACATTTACTTAGAACGAGTGGAGCCCGCATCTCAAAACAAACATATAACTACAGATCTCATGGCAAAAAGGATGTCAGCCGCCCAAGAGTAAGACGGCATGCTGAAGACGGAACAGGAGACTCTCCTAATCTCTGAATAGATAATGATGATGATGATTAAGAAAGTTGTTGTTTCAAAATGCAACACATAAAAAGCAAATATTTAAGGCGAGCAGCCTCTTCCTTGGAGTCTTGCTTGCCCGTAACTCAGGTGTGTCACAAGCAATGACTCACTGAGTACGAGAATTCAGTGGGGGAATTTCCATTTCTCCATTAATTCATATCTCCATCTTCACTTTTCATCTATGTACTCATTACATAACTTGTCATACAACCCGATATTTTTTTCTCTGAACGAAACTCGAGACCTGCAGCGCAGCGGTTCAGCGACCAATGTATATAGCCGCCTACAATCGTTCTCCACGCTGACTAAAATCATTTTTCAACATATTCCCGCTGCTAACTACCACGAAAGCTAAAACAACTGCCATAACTTTCATTCATCAACTTCTGTAGAACATTTTTTTTGTATTGTTAACTTTAATAATAATATCTTGTCACTCATTTCTACTATCAATCAAAATAGTACTAACACTATTCTTTCCAAAAATGTATTCATTTATTTCCCTTTAATCCTTTTACAACTCAATAATATCCCCTACGACTTTTGACTTCGCCTTTTCAACCACACTTTATATTATACCAATTTTACGATTTGGTTCCCAAAATCCACTGTCTAAATGAATGTTTGTGCAATTCGCATGCTTCTCTTTCTTGACTTGGGTCCGTCATATTTGTTATTTAACACCTTTTCTCCAATATGGCTCAATTTAAATAAAAACGTCTTATTTTACGTTTTTCTTTCATTTCTTTACACTAGAATGTCGCTTAAGGAATTAAATATTTATATCCTAAATTTTCTGCTGACGTATCCGGATGGATCGTCACAACACGGAAATGAGAAAAGAGCTGAAACAAAGAGCTTAGGGGGATGTTCTTCTCTTTCAGGAAAAGTTTCTTTCGAAACGATAGAAGAAAACTATGCATATACCTCTGATGCGAAAGAAGTGGACAACTGAGTACTAAAATGGAAATGGGTGGGAAATTTAACCGAAGAGTCTAAAAGCCAAAATCTCCGTTAATGAATAAAATGTAGAAAAATCAGTTTTCTTTCCCACCACAATCCTCGTTTACTCTTCTAGTGTAATTAAATGGACTAATCAACTTGGAAGAATTGTAGAAGATAAGAATTGTAGAAGAAGAAGAAGATATGAAGGAAGTCGTGCTAGTGCGTGGAAACTTATGTTATATCAACAGATGCTAAACCATATTAAGAGGTGCACAGATGCTGAAGCTGCTAGGCAGTTGGGTTCAACAACAAATTGGAATGTTAGTGTGGAAGAGCTAGCTAGTTTCAAAGGTTTATTGTATGTACGTGGTATTTATTGTGCTAAAGGTGTTGAATTAAACAGCCTATAGTCAGAAGACTGGGGAATTCCTTTTTTTTAAAAAAAACATGTCAAGAGATCTGTTCAAGAGTATTCTCAGATTTATACGATTTGACTTGAAAGAAATCAGATCACGTCGAATTAAGGAAGACAAGTTTGTTCACATATCAGAACTTTGGGAGAAGTTTATTGAAAATTGTGTACCGTGTTATGTACCTGGAGAGAAACTGTGTGTTGATGAACAATTGTTTCCAACAAAAGCACGGTGTCGTTTTACTCAGTATATGGTAAATAAGCAAGTTAAATTTGGAATCAAGTTTTGGGTTGTAGCCGATGTTGATGCCAAATACTTTCTAAACGGAATTCCATATCTTGGAAAAGACGATAAACGGCCAAAAAATGAAAGTTTATCAGAGCATGTGGTTCTTAGAGCCTTTCCTAAATTAAGGACGAAATGTCACAACAGACAACTATTTTACAAGTCTGAAACTAGCAAAAAAAAACACCTGGAAGCAAAGAAAAACAGTATTGTGGGCACAATGAATAAACAAAGGCGAGAAATACCAGTTGAAGTAAAAACTAGTAAACGAACACTTTATTCAACGCAGATTCTGAAGAATGGCGACATTACTCTTACTGTTTACCAAGGTAAACGAAACAAAAATGTTATGATATTGAGCTCTCTTCATCATGAGATTCAGGTTGGTTCAGATGCAAAGAAGAAACCTGCCACGGTGATCTACTACAATAACACCAAGTATGGTGTTGACATCTTAGATCAAATGGCTCGAAAATATTCCGTAAAGGCAGGGTCAAGAAGATGGCCACTGCACGTATTTTGTAATATGTTAATCTAGCAGGAATAAAAAGTTGGGAACTATATAAAAAAGTCACAGAAAAGAAAATAAGTAGAAAAAAAATTCTTCACGATTTGGCCATAGAACTGTGCAAAAAGAGCGACAATAAGAAACAAACCCGTCGCCAATGTTCCACAAAAAATGCGACAACAAAACTGTCGACAAATGTGATCGTTGCCAGAAACCGGTAAGTGGGAAATGCACCAAAAGCATTAAAAAATTTTGCATTACCTGTGGAGATTAATCCAGAAAACAAAATATGTATTGTTTGTCCATTTTCTCTCAGTGCAATATTATCCTTGTATTATTATTGTAATAGGCCCTATTATTGTTGCATTATAGTACTATTAGTGATCATTTTTTTGTAATTGATAATTTAACTTAATAAAACTACAAACACCTAAACATTGTGTTTTTAATCTCTTTAAAAAATGAATAAATGCTTGCGGTCAAAATGACCGCTCCCGTCGTTCTAGGTATGTAGAAAAGGTCGTTGTTCTAGGTATGTAGAAGAGGTCGTCGTTCTAATGTAAACAGGAAGTTCCCATGCTATCGGCGCATATCTGAAGATGTACCAGAAATTGTCATGGAAACAGTATTGACGCTGACAGACAGCACAGCACCACATAATAGTACTGAGATAACATTGCTACAACCCTTAAAAATCCAATTCATTGATATGAAGACAGAGGAACTACAGGCTATGCAGAATCTGGATCATCTCAGGACAAAACTGAAGTGCATCTCACTGAGTTTCATTGATTGATTTAGCGATTTCGGGCGCGATAACCACTGAAGCCAATAGTCCCGTAACTGTACCGCATGTTTTCTCCTCGGAAAGTGGCGGTGATTTTCCCACACTAGACTGCGAGATCTGGCGCCAACCTACCATCGGATAGGTAGTGAAGGGCATGTTAGTGTAAGTCTGTGTATGTAAGGGATAAGAATACGACAAGGAAGGGGAAAGGTCGCATGCGGTCCGTGGCCCGTTTGTTGGCTGACAACCTAGTGTTGGTAATCTTACCATCGTCAGGACTCGAACCTAGGATCTCCAGGTAAGAGGCATTGAAGTGATCTCAGTTGATACCCTGAGCCACTTCTCGCAGTCTTCACATTGGGGCTTTAAGCCCAACTGTTTGCCTGGGAACATCCAATAACTGAGATTTGCGGTATTGCTATCGAGTGCAAATGTAATCTGGAATACCTTAAACAGTACAGTATTTCAGTATATGCCTACATGACGGCGCTTTACCCATGACCTGGTGTTATTTGCAGAAAATAAATTAAAATAATAATAATAATAATAATAATAGTAATAATAATAACGCAAGAAATTCGCACCATGGATCGAAAAACCAGAAAACTGCTGACAATGCATCATGTTTCCCACCCTCGAGCTGATATACATGGACTTTATGAGTCACGTAAGGAAGGAGGAAGAGGCCTGAGACAAATTGAGGCCTCTTGGCACAACGCAATAGTCGGGTTGGGGAAGTATGAAGTCAGCCATCACGATGACCCTCTAATGAGGCAGGTCATGAAATCTGACCGAAGAATGGGAAACAGAGGCATTGGAAGTGTAGCAAGAAGCATTGCGCAGAAAACTAGGCAAGACACGTCGAATAACACAGACACTGAACTTCTGATGCTGCTAAACATGAAGTGTGAGACACAAAAAATGTTACAGAAATCGTGGAGACACAAACCTCTCCATGGACAATATCTAAAAAGAATGGACAAGGTGCAGATCAATAAAGATCAATCATGTATGTGGCTTAAAAGGGAAAGAATGAAGCTAGAATCGGAAGCACTTGTAATAGCTTCTCAAGATCAGGCGTTGAGAACACGACATTTCTGTATCTGTATCATAATACAGAAATTTCCCAAGATGATAAATGCCGCATTTGCCGGGAAGAAGTAGAAACCATTGATCATATTGTCTCAGCTTGTCCAATCCTAGCAAAGACCGAATACTTGAAAAGACACGACAGGGTGTGTAGCTACCTCCACTGGCAGATCTGTACCGCTCTCGAAGTTCCGAACACATGCCCCAAGTGGTACGAACACTCACCAAAACCGGTGACGTCTGTTGGATTGCGTACGATATTGTACGACCAACAAATTCAAACTGATCGCACGATAGCGGCAAACAAACCGGATATAGTCATCCGGGATTTGGAGAATAAATCGTGTGTACTTGTCGATGTTTCTGTACCTTGCGATCAAAATGTTGTTACCAAGTAGAAAGAGAAACGTTCTAAATACAAGAGTTTGAAAATCGAGGTCAGTCGAATGTGGGGCGTAAAAGCACAGGTCGTGTCGATAATCATCGGACCTCTGAGATTTTTTCCGCAAAATTTGTGTAAGAACTTGTTTACACTCCCAGGTAATTCAAAAGACTGGAAAGTCCATGAAATCGCTTTATTTGGAACTGCCCACATTTTGCACAATGTATTGCAGAGGCACCGACAGTCCCTAGATCTGCTCCTTAAGTAGCTGGTTGCAACCTGGAGTACATTTTATGTTCAGGGGACTCATAAACCCCTTTAGTCGTGATGTAGTGGAATAATAATAATAATAATAATAATAATTAATAATAATAATAATAATAATAATAATAATTTTCATTCATAATCAAACTCCACTCTACAATTTTATAGGTCGCGTACTATTTAGAATAAAACTTACCCATACAGTCTTAGACGATTTCGGAAAGAATAAACAGCAACTTACCTGCAAAAGAAACACTAGGTAATAACACAAAATGTTACTGACAATATGAAGCAATGAGAACTTAAAGCACTAACATGCTTAGACGCTTCTGAGGAAAAGAGTGAAGAGTACAAAAACAAGTGTAATTCATCAAGTGTAACTTGCGCTACAACCCAAAAAAATTAGTTTACAATATTTATTTTCATCCATTCTTAAATTCCAAACTCAGGAAACATGGCGACTGTATCATACGTATAACTCGACCAAGCGGAGAATGAAGGATGCAATTGCGGCGCGTCGTGGAACTAACAGTGTAAACATGGGTCTGTACAGTCAGTTTCGCTAACAAGAGTCGCCAGGAGCGTGAAGCGAGTTCAGAGACGGCTTCTACGGAATCACCATGGCCTCGTTCATAGGGGTTGTGAATCAGCTGACAAAATATATTCAGAGACACATCTTGCAAGATTTGCAATGACTATTTTATTTTTGTTCCTTTAAGTTCCATTTTTTTACTTTTCACAGTTCTAGTATAAGAAAGTATTAAGTTCCATTTACATTGAATTTTTAATACTTATTCATTGAATTAAATTTTTTTTTATTCTTCATTCACATTTTTTCCCATATGCTTTAGGCGGTTTGTTAGGTATGCTTAAGTACCAAAACTTTAACTTTTCTGTCATAAGTATTTACAATATTGTTCATTATGTTGCTAGTGTTTTCTTACATAAAAAAGAATTTTATTTGGTATATTTTCTGAGAAACTACATTTAAAATACTACATTAAAACTACAGTTAAAATTAACGATTTTTACATGAATGTTACTGCTCATCGAAAGAATTAGTTTCAAAATTTTGAATCGTTTTGCAGAGAAAAGTATACTTTTATTTCTTCCAACATGAGGTGCAGACATGTCCAAATACAGTTAAAATATTAATCGGGAAGATATTAGATTTGTAACGAAATAAATCGCGCTGTTTTTCGCAATAGTTTGACACGGTCCCATTTTCATTTTGACTTGAGTATCCTTGTATCTCCGTCTCTGTCGTTTCGGCTGTAAACACAGACGGTGGCGTGCTTCTGTAAACATCATTCTCAACTTGGTGGAGCTATGTCATGATATATGTGTATTTAAGGAGTAGGTAATGGAAATAAACAGTGGCGTAGCCTGAGGTTTGGCTTAGGGTTTGGCTTAGGCTTACTCGAGAAATGAGAAAATAATTTTAATAACTTTAATTATTATTTAAATATTTTTCATTCACCAATACAATTTGTCACTTTGATCAATTAGAGCACAGAAAACTGATCCAGTAAAAGTTATAATAGCTCACGTACTTCAAGTAGTTTACGGATTGAAAGTTAGAAAAAGTTGACTTAAATTCACGACTTAGCAAAATATAAATGTGTGTCTTCATACTTTAATAATAAGAGTACTATCAAACCCAATGATTTTCGAAATTGACCAATTCATATCATTTCGAACCCATTAGAATTGGCATAATTTATAAAATGGAAAATAATGATCTATAATAAAAATATAATAGGAAAGAGAAAATCAATCAATTTACAGACACGTAATGAAAAACAGTTGACAGTTGTCCTTTGCTGCTTAGATCAAGGGTTTCATCCAGTATGGCGGAGACAAAAGAGGCTTTAGAAATTTCATTTTTAATTTCATGTGACATAACCGTGCTCACACTTGAAATCCAATTAATCTTAATTTCTTGGTGAGATTGCACGAAACACTGGAATTTTCATATCATCCTTGTCAGTTTTATCATATTTCATTATTTCACTTATATATTCCATGACATTTTCTCTATTTCATGATCCCCTAGAAATGATGGCTAGAAAATACAAGCCCTTGTCTCCGAAAAAAAGCATACAACTCGAATGACGTGTGACAGAATTTCCCTATTTTCCCTTATATCACCGTTGTGTTTATTTCCAATGTCTTTGGTTGTATTGCTCAACATAGCCTGTGTTGGCTGTTTAAATAAAATTCTATCCTCTCATATATTTTTCAAATATTTTTTAATGTTTCTCCAGTGCTATAATTTGTCCACGGCACAAAAATACGACTCCATAATTATGTAGACACTTTAGATCGCGTGGTGCTCGCCATTCCAGGGCACAGATGTGGATTGCACAGTCACATACCCTTGTGCATTCAACCAGCACAATCCCTAACCTAAATTGACTATAAATATATAGTTGCTAAATGCATTAAAATAAGGTAATAAAACTCAAATAAAACGACGATGTTCATTAATTAACCTCGTCCTCTTACAAACACCGAAGAGAACAATGAAGTTTCGGAAAACGACAGCTTTTTCGTAGACACCATGGTAGGCACCCTGGATGTAATGGGTCAGTGTGCATCTGATTCTCAGCGCAGGCTGGTCCGATTAAAATAAGTTGGTGATTGATAGTTGCAAATGGAAGGGAGCGACGTTGACAGGTTGTCTACCACTCAGCACATGTTCCCGGGACACAAAAGTAAACACTTGAAATAATACTTATTAAATTAACCAAACCATACACGCATATTGTATGAAGCTACAGCTTCAGAAGCGCAACTGTCAATCTCCAACTTATTTTAATCGGACCATAGGCGGTTTTTCAGACTGATTCGTTCATCCTTGGGAAGAATCGAATTCACAACGACGGAATGTTTGAAATAAAATGAAATATTTTGTAGTAGAAAAAGAAAATAACAAATTGACAATTTACAATCATTTTAAAATAAAATAGCTGATATTGTCAGGGTATGTAACACATCATCCACATCCATGGACGCTACGCCCCTGGAAATAAAACTGATGTTCATTAAAATACACTTGGTGAACAGAAATCCTTGCAGCTTAGGAGCGTGGCTAGATAAGTTGATTAATATTTAAAGCATATAATAAAAGCATATAATTAATTGTTTAATAACTTATTTAAGTCAAAGCTCTTCTTAATGTCTTCGCTCTCCGTAACGAGTAAATTAAATTCCCCCTTCTCTAATGTCAGAAGATATGCGAGGAATGTTCGAATTTGAAGCCAATACGAAGCCGCTCAGCGGGTTGCGTTTGGAGGCGCGATGGAGACGACAAGGGGCGGAACGCACGCGACGGGTGGGTGATGAGAGGTGGGGCTCCAAAAGGGAAGGGCGGTGGCAAGGCAAGGCGAGGCAAGGCAGGGCACTGGGCGGGCGTCCTGCGCGATTAAAATAGCCGACGTAAGCCTTATTGATTAGCAGTGGAGGGGGGTGGGGCGGGCCCGGCCGGGCCGAGACGGGCGGGCCGACAGGCGGACGGCAGGTGCGAAAAGGTCAAGGGCGGGGGCGCTCGGTATCTGGGGCGCGCCCTCCCGACGGCGTGGCGGCGGTGGGGGCGGGGGCGGGGGCGGAGGCGCCTTATCTCCCGCAGATGGCTCGCTCCGGCGCGGCGCGGCGCTTTCGTGCCCTCGGCGGCGGGTGGAGGTCGAGCCCTGGCCAAGACCATCGGATGCCTGTGACAGCGACGGCCGCGATGGAGCGGTGGACGTGCTAATGAAAGGATAATTGTGGTCGCATGAAAGCGGTCGAGCAAGCGCTTAATCACGTCGTGGTGAATCTCAGAAAGATGACTAAAATGAAGCGTACGTCAGCGAGGGTAGCACATGCTGATGATCGAAAAATCAGGACGCGTGTTTTTTGTTGTTGTTTTTTTTAAGAAGGCTGAAAGAGCAGCAATCGAGCATGAGCAGCCTTCGAGGAACACAAACTGTCTTCGACGAGCCAAAAATAAGGATAGAGGGTTCTGATATCGTCCACGTAAAATTATTTTTAACGTAATTAACATTACAAATGAAATGGTTAGATAAGGAACACTTCAAAGACTAAAAATCCATCAGGTCTACTGGGAAACAGGAACATGCAACACACCTAGCAACCTGCAGTATATTGAGATGATTATGATGATAATTAAGACAATTTCAACACGAATTAAATAGAAAATACGGTACGTACACAAACGTACGACGAAAAACAGAGATCTAGAAATGAACTTTACTGAACAAAAGATATTTGCGAAAAATACCAAAAAGCGTGGATCAAAATGTAACCTCGTGTGCATCTTTCGAACCACACACACCAGATAGCAAAAGCAGCTATAGTGGTGGCTTTCTCTCAGCAAATTCCAAATTCCCCCTCTGCTCTTCTACCGTTGCGCTTCCCAGTGGCGAGGCGTCTGTCTGTTGGGCGACGCGACGAAAAACGCCATGTGTCCACTCCAGTCGTCTGAACGAAACTGACATGTGTTTTTCTGTACGCCAGCGAGGCAGTAGACTCTAGAAAACGTCTACGAAGAAGCTCGGCCGTCGGTCGGCATCAACGTAACATGTTGGGGGTGGGGGCGGTGGCGACGCCTGTCCTCGTACTCCAAAGAGAGACAATTTTTGGAGTGTTCTCGTTTCTTCAGCATCCTACCAATAGGAAAGCGACTCAACACTTCCACATCGGCAAAGGACGAGGGAGAAGGGAGCGAGGGAGGGACAGAAGAATTGAGAGAAAAGAATTGAAAGAATAGTGGATAGAGGGACGGAGACAGAGGGGAGAGGAAGAGAGAAGAGATGAAGAAAGGAGGGTGAGATGCGAAAAAGGGGGGAGGGGAGAGAAGAACAGAGAGACAGAAGGAGGGTATAGGTTGGAGAGAAATGGAGGTAGAGGCGAGAAAGGAAGGAGACAAGGCGGGGAGAATGGAGAAATAGGAAAAGACGGATGGCGTAAGAGACTGCAACATAACATTTGAAATGAATAACTGTAACAAAAAGCAAGTGGGAAAGTTCACGAATAGGAACAGACAGAAAAGCAAAGACGCTAACAGTGGCGAATAATGCGGTAAAGGGTGAAGAGCAGCAGAGACGATTTAGGGCGAACTTCCGGGCAGCGGGCAGGGCGAGCGAGTGCGCAATGGAACCGCTGGCCGGGAGGACATGGCCCGCCGAGCCAAGAAGGCAAGGGGCGGGGGACTGGCAGACGGAGGGCGCAGGGCGCGCCGTGATTTGCCGGCGGGCGCGTCCTTAATGAATGGAGGCCGCGCGAGCGACGCGTAAATCACGGCCTCGGCTGCCGCCGGCGCCGCCGCCCCTCCCTCCCCCGCCGCCCACCCGCTCGCCCCATCACCGTCCTTCACCTCTCGCCCCATACCCTCTGCCACCGGCCCCTAAATCTCCACCCCAAACTCCCACTATCGCCCTCGCAGCCGCCGCTGCCACGCCATGTCGTGCCGCGGAGCCGCCGAGATTCGCCTTCGTTGACAGCGGGGCGTGGCGCTGCACGACTCGCGCGGCACCAGATAGCGGCGAGACGGAGACGACCAAAGACTGGGAAGGAGCGGAAGAAGCGGCGGCGATCTACGGCGGAGGGCGTGGCGGGAAAGGCAGGGGTTGCGAAGTCGAAACAGGAACACGGAAGGGTTAACTAAGGCTGGGTGGAGTAGGACGCAATACGGGCTGTTACCGAGTAGAGGAAAGCCGGAGGAAGCACTCAGGAAACAAAGTCGAAATTATTGGGCGAACGAAACGGCGAAGGGAGAAAGAACGAGAAGGCGGAGATAATCGGGCGGACGGGTGGTGGGGCGGGCAGTAGAGAAAACGGGAGGCGGCGATGCACGATTCGGGCGGCAGCGACGGCGGCGGCGGCGCCGGGAATTAACGGCGGAATCTCCCTCGCCCTTCGCACGCGCGGGCGCGGAAAAATTCGCGATAACGGCACGGCGCTCCCGGCCGACCTGTGCTGCGCGCGCGCCCCGGCGCCCCGGCGCTTGCAGAACGACGGCAGAGGCAGAGTGAGAAAGAGATTCCGACGGCGGCGGCGGGGCGGCGCGCCGCGGCGGGGGAAAAGGAAGTTTAAAAGCTCTGTCGTCTCCAGACGGAGATGACAGCGCAGCAGATACAGGAAACGACACGCCACTGGGAAACGCAAGTACAGGTTGCAAGGCTGTACCTGGACTCAAGAGTTGTAACGAAGGACAACTAAATGTCAACATTCGATGTCAAGGACGTGTATACAAATATTGTGAATCGTCAATGTCAGAATATATACGATGCAAAGAAAAAACATTTAGGCAAGACTGAATCGTAGATATGTTTTCCGGATGGGTATTTTATCAATGCAGTAGTTTCCAATAGTAGTGGTCAAAAACTCACAGGAAAAATACGAAAATAATCAACTAAATGTTAGAAAGAAAGAAGATAAATGGGTAAAAAAAGCAGAAAAAGGAAAGTAAAACTCGATAAACGTAACGATGATCAATTAATAGCACAAATAAGGCAAGAGACGGTGAGAAATCTTAACTATTATGACTGATACATCTCCAAAACATGTAACGTTGATGAAGCAAGAAGTATGGCATTCCAAAGTCATGATACGCCCAATTCACAACATCGAGAGTGCTCGACTCGCCATTACGAGTACGGAAACTCCGCAGTCCCCTCTCCTCAACATCCTCACGACTGTGGAGGGTTGCCTTCTCAGAAGGCGCTCGCCTGCTGTTCTTCGGAAAAATTTAACTCATATTTCATGGAGATTAATTCTCACACAGACTCATTTACATTGTATAAACAACACGACGGTGGAGAGAGGGTTACTGCGAAAGTTCGCGGAGAGCGCTCTGAAAGAAGGGCAATTAAGAAGTGCAACTGTTTTGGGGAGGTTCGCGTGGCCCCTCTCTCAAGCGCGTCGTTCGAGCAGCTAAAAAAGCTCCTCCATCGAGAAACAACTTATTTACAGCGCACAGCCAGCGAAGTGCGTTCCTTCGAGCACAGCAGACGCATTACTTTTTTTGAAATCCCTCGAAGAATTCAAAAACCAGGTTACTACATTCAGAAAAAATGCTAAGACCAACGAGGGAATATTTGCAGAAACGAGCAAGCCCTTCTGATAGTCAAGATAATGTGTATAAATGTCAAAGTTTTTAGCAGATGTATTTTTAAAAGATTCTTAGAAAAGTATGCAAGTTTTTCAACAAACGAGAAATAAATGTTTTGAAATCATAAACCACTTTCACGAATGCACTTATTCTGTGCAAAAGCTATACAAGTGAAACTCGCCAATACCAAAAATCTTCTTTCGACATCAATCAAGTTGAAGTTGATTCTGATTAATGTGTCCACGCATTAAGTTTTGCCACACAGTAGATAAAATTGGTTTTCTTTTACACAAACAGTAAGATGCAATATTGATTTTAAGAAACAGAAAAATAACACCCAAAATGGACTTCCTATTCAAAGAGTGTCACATCATTTAGTTATCAAATCTGTAGTTTTTTTACCAATGCAAATAAGTTTTATGTAACTCAGAAGCGAAAATTTCTAGTTTTCAAATCTAGGTAACCTCACTTTCTGGGAATGTTTATTCTACATACAACTATCATGTTTCAAAGGTGGGGAAGAGATTCAGGAGCTCAAGTAGAAACGTGAGTAATTGTACTTCTGTCCCACACGCACTACAGTTTTCACAGTTCTCCGGCAAAACAAATCAAACCAAATAAAAGTAAAAGACCAAATAATATACAATTTAGTACACCCAAACTCAAGGTCTTCGCTGATATTTGAAATCAAAACAACGCAGAAAATGTGACTCATCGACGAAAATGTATTAAAGACATCGACACTGAACATTTGTATACCGACAATACTAATTATTCAGGACGTTTTAAGTGAAGACGATTAATAAAAGAAATTAGTGACGTACGGAGCCTGCAGCAGCAAAAAAAATTCTGAACAAAACCACACGTGAGTGTTTCAAAAATTAGCTCGCACGCTGCTCAAGAACAACACATAAACTCCTCCCGTAACACATAAATTCCTGGTAACATGGCCAGGAATCCCTCTTCACAAAATAACACAGTTTGTATGTACAATACAATACGTCTTTTCATATCAAGGATATAAAAAACGTTGCTGTTCCATAACGCAACAGCTCTGTCGTAACGCACTGATTAAAATAATTCAGTTGGTACGCACAGTATGAGAACCGACGGAATAACCAATCAAATATGTACATTTTTCACTCGAAAATCGAAAACGTTCCTTGATTTTTTTAAATTTCCCTGAGTTCGTTGATATCTAACAAAATCATAGATATCTCTCTCACAAGGTCGGAGGCTACATAGTTTTCTTTCAATTCCAGCACTCACTACAATTCTTAATTTGTTCACATTTAAAATGCAAAAATGTACATTTTATCGGTACCAAACCCAACATTAATATCCGTTGATATAGTGAGCATTAAGGAAAACGATAAAGAAAGATTCGAGAAGTGAAACAAATGTGCAATGTCAACAATGGCGAAGATAACACGGGCAAGGAAATGTAGAATGGGGTGGAATAAAATGCCTACAAAAGAATAGCGTGTGTGCACATGGTCATGCTTTCGGACGACCAAGCGCGTGGCCATGTAGAACGACAACATCCATTTTAATTGTTTTTAATTATGCACATTTTTTTCGACCATGAAAAACGATGACTTTCGCCAGATGCGTTTTGCTCTTGCGCCCACCGGCGAGTGGGGTGTACAGAAGTGGGAGGTACGGTAATCAGAACGTAAAACGAGAGGAGGAAAACGCCAGCGGATGACGGAAGGGATCACGTGAGAGAAGCGAATTAAAAGGCAACAGTGCACGTGAACCAGTCCGAATTCATACTTTATATACTTATGTTATTCTCATGAGATGTCGGAGCGAAAGTATCAGCCTTTAATTCATAAAAAAATGTATTAACGAATGATTCAGATAAGAAGGGAACATCCATGCATTGGATAGAATTCGATCCCTCGATCCTTGGTTTGGCAAAGTATATTAATGACTGCAGCCTGTCTGCGCCACTTGGATCGCACAACGGAGCTACGAAAGCAGCATATGCGAATGACTTAAATGCTAATTGATCTGGATTGGATGAATATTTGCTAGTAACCAGTATCACATTTGGTAAAAAAAACAACTAGAATTCGAGTTGGCCGGTTAACTGCAGTTCGCGTTGGTCAACGAAGATTCTTCTTTATTCACAACGTGATTAACCATGTATCTTGGTTTTTCACACAACAATAATCACAATTAGCTACAATTCAAAAACAAAACCACATACTTAGTTCTGAAATCCGAACTCCATATCGTAAAACAATTTTTTTGTCCCAATTTCGGATTATTAAGACCTAAACGTAATGGCAATGATTACACTGGTCAACATTGATTTTCTTGCCAAACAATTTAAAGCCATTTTAGGGTATGTTTAACGCACAGATTCCAAATATGGCAGTGTTTTTGGTAGATTTGGTAGATTGCCTCTAGTTTCTGAGATAATGAAAATCGCATCGAAAAATATTATTTTATTTTATTGAGTACAGGCTATTAGTAAATTGCATCAAACTTGAACGAAATGTAACTAGATATGCATATTTATAGAAAACTAAATTCTTCAAATCTTTAATATTAACGTAGTCAATATATTTATATTTACAGCCTGCAAAGAAACACAAAACATTGAATTATATCCTTTTATGTGGCAAATCAGGGCAATCACGTTGATGGCTCCAGTTGTAGTCTGCCATTGTCTATCCCATCTGCCCTGATATCTAACTTCCATTACAGTTATTTCTTGATGGAACCGCTCGTTTTTTTCCCTCACACATAATGCCAAGATTTTCTGAAAATTTGTCTAAATGCCTATGGAGATAGTGTACCATAATGCTCATAGTTGCACCCAAATTTTGAAAGTTTAAAAGCAAGTCTGGCACCAGTTTTGGATAATTTTCTGCTTTATGTTTACCCAAAACGTTCTTGACAACTATAACAAAGCCTGAACCAATAACCATTAAAGTGTTATTTTCGCTTCCAGTGACAGACATTTCTTTTCTTTTAGTCAGGATGCTAAAAGTTCAGCTGCTTTATTTGGCAAACTGAGGTCACGTATTTAATCACTGAGTTTACCTTGGCTCTTTTGTAACAACACTTCCATCGTATTCACTGCCACTGCTAACTCTTGAATTGCACCCCAGAATCTGCATATTCTCACTATTAGACACAGGACTTCCAGTGAGTGTGGTGAACATCAGGTCCATGTGGCACACGTCGCTTTGCTGATTCCAAATTAGTGTACTCCCTGTTCATTTTCTTGTAACGATTGAAGGCTTTTACTTTTACAGAACAAAAATAATAATCATCATGATTTTAGGGTTCTTGCCATACTATCAGTACACTAAAATTTAAACTCTTCAGTTTTCCACTGACGGAGACACTCCACACAAGTTTTGTTCACCACATCAGAAGCCCACGACTTATCTAGATCACCCAGTTTTATACAAAAATATGTCTCATATATTTTTCTACAAAGTTTGTAATATTTATTTTCTATTTTTGTAGCGTATCACAAATGTAGTCAAATACATTGAAGTCGTTCAAACAAGGTCTTTCTGAAGAACTCATTGTTTGGTAACAAAGAAAATGTATTAATAAAACGAAGCTTAATTAAAGTATCCTGAAAATAATGCGATATTCAATGTTTAAAATAAAAAACAGTGTTTCTATAAAGGTAAATATTTGCATATTAGCATGTTTTGTGATAGTATCATTCATTACAATGTTCATAGCACAAAAACTACAGCCAATTCAGCGAAACTAAAGACATATCTGGATTCAGCGTACCCGATGCACTGTAAATTCCGTGCAAAATCCTGGGCACATGAACACGTTTTGTGTGTGTGTGTGTGTGTGTGTTGAGCAGTTAAAGTTGAGTTATAATTACATCAACGCTGGATTTGTGTCATTGGTGAGGCCTTGAGGAATCGGAAGTTCTACACGATCCTCAAGCAAGCCCCTTGCAGTACGCATGCATGATTCTGTCAGTTTCTGTTTAGGATATTGAAATTTTAAGAAGGCATCTTCACCCGTTCTTACGGCACTAAATTGCGTCGAACTCGAAGTCATCTTGGGAATAATTAGGGACCATCCATAAATTACGTAATGCAAATTTCGAGTATTTTCAATACCCCCTCCCCCTAGAACGCACTTTCCTATCTCTAAGTAACGCAGCGTAACACTGCCTCAGATCCCTTCCCTCCCCCCTTTAGCGTTACGTAATGTATGTATGACCCCTTACGAAATTCAGGAAGGATTAAATTCAACATAGATGCCGCAAAATACGAAAGAGAATGTCAAACAACTACGAGTTTGTAGTAAGCGCGAAGTTCTCTAAATCCTAACTAAGTCTGGAACTAAGTCCTAAATATCGGAATACGCTACTAATTGTTGGCTAGACTTTAGTTTACAATAAGCAAGCCGTTATCGAGTAAGCCAACAATATAAATGTACAGTTGTATTAAAAAACCTGAACAATGTTACCTCCCAACAAAAGGACAATTTAAAAAAAATGTAATTAACAGTTGACTGTAAGCCGCGCGGGACGTAAATCCATGTGGAGGGGGGGCAACAGAGCGCAGCAACAGCGGTGGGCGAGCGCCAGGGGGCGAGAGGGCGGGGCGGGCGGCAATGGCGTGCACGCGCGCTCGCCGACCGCTGTATCGGGGCGTCCCACCCGGCGCGTGTATTTGCAGTGCGCGCGGCACGTACAACGCGGCCCTGAGATAAGCGCGCGCCCCCGCCAGGTACTGGACGCCCCCGCGCGGCGCCACGCCGCACAGTGGAGCAGCAGCCGCAAGGCGGCGCTTCCACGCAGGAGAGTTGATACTTTCAAAAACATCTCACATCTTCACTCTCAATGTACTACGTTATAAAACCGTACACATTTTTTAAAAATAATGTGAGTACCAGTATCTCACTTGAAATGATGGTGAACTACATTTAGTATGAATTCCATTTTCCAAGCGAATTCCTTGGCTTGGAGTGTCAGTAAACAAGATACCAAAACTCCGTAATTTTGATTTAAACTATACTGAACTTTTGAAAATACTTATTCGATCAATGTGCTTAAGATGTTCCTTCATCCTAACATTTGATAAAAACTTGTATATTGGAAATGGAGTATTCCATATCAAGTAATTACATCTTGTTGCTATAAAACGATACCATATGCTAGCTCAAAAGAATACTTTTTATTGTAATCCTCGTTACATTGTTAAAATTTTGACATTTATTACAATTAACCTAGCACAAAAATCTAGATTTACAGATAGTGAACAAATTGCATTCTGCAAGAGTGTTTCTGCACTGTTTCCTAGTTTGTTTCATTCTGCCCCACTGCTCATCGCTGTAGGCTAGCGAGCAGCCGACTGTTATATGGGTCGACGTGTCGCCAAACTCGGTCGCTCAATCGCCTCGCACCTCCGGCGCCCGCGGACGCCCTCGCGGACGCCCCCGCCCCCGCCCCCGCCCCCGCCCCCGCGCCGCCTCGCGCGCACTCACACACACACAAACAGCTCGAGGGCCCGCCCCCGATCAGCCGCGCTGCGTGTCACACCGCACTCGATCAAACAAGGCTGTCCTTCCGACACGCCGACATGCCAACATGCTGTTGTACCACGGCGCCGCCACGCCGCCTTCAGTCACGCCGACACGCCCCCCCCCCCGCGGCCGCTCACGTGCGAGGCCGACGGCGACGGGTTGCATCGGCGCGCCCCAACGCGACTCGGTCACGCCGTTTAGCCCGGCCGCACACACGCACACGGCGCGGCGGGAGCGCGCGATGCCCGGCGCCGGCCGCGGCCACCCGTCACGCGCTTTATCGCGGCGATCCCCTGCAGCGGCGCCCCACGCGCGCCCCCGCGCGCCGGCCACACGCGCAATCGGGCCACCGCGCCGCCGAACCGTTACCACGCAGAACCTATAGGACACGCCCCCGCGACAAGCGGCGCGCTGCGGCCGCAACACCATTCCCCCACCCCTGCCCCGCTGCACTTCGCTCCCGCTCACCCGCCGCCGCCGCCAGCGCAATCGGCGCGGAACGGCCCCGCCCCCGCGCTATAAATATCGCTCCCCTCCCCCCGCACCCTCACCCGCCCCCGCGCGCGCGCGAACGCGCTGCCGAGGGAAACGGCGGGCTATCTGTCCAAAAATTCACGCGCAATCGAAATTCTGGCCGACGTAAAAGCGCGGATTCGCGATATATATATAAATGCGCGGGGAAGGGCGCGGCCGAGCCGCCGCCGAGGGGGAAAATATGAAAAGCGCGGATGAATCACGCGGAATGACCCTCGGAATCACCCTCGTGCATATTTTATACGCACGTGAGGCGCGGCGGGAGTCGTTTGCCGGGCGGAGCAAAGTGCTTATTCGACGTGATGTGGATGGAAACGCGTTCGGATGCGCGTCCGCCCATCCGCCCCCGCCCCCGCACGCGCGCTCGCTCGCGACCTAAGCAAAAGTCAGGTGCGTTCGCAAATAGACGTCCACCTGGATGAACGCCACGCGCCCGCCCTGCGCGAGGCAGCAACTGCGCTTTCGCGGAGGAAGCGTTAGGCCCGGGCCTCGGCTCCGTCAAGACAGTTTAAAAATGCTCATCATTACAAAATTATATTCAAAAAATTTAAAAAGGCATCGGAACATAACTCTAACCATCAGTCATAGAAAGAATAAAAAAATTAAAGTGACAAGAGAAGCAATTTCTCTTTCCTCCAGGAATTTGTCTTTCTGAATCAAAAGTTACCAGTTTTTAGGATTCCATCAATGTATGGAAAGTAAGAGTAATTATTGAACTTTTAAACGCATATAATGTTTTGAGTAAACAAGAATGTTATATGAGAGAAAAAAGCCTAAAATAAATTCAAAATGATATTTAACCACATTTGAAAAAGAAAGCTCCAAAATTAACAGCACAATAGATTACAAGTCATTAAAACTCCCAGGTTATCAACGCCCCTGAATCTGTAACTAGACGATATATTGTGGATATTACTTCCCAGATTAGAAGCAATAGAATTGCGAGCTGAGAACACAGCTTGTTAGCCTGAGTAATTATGTCATCCACGTGGCATTGGTCTTAGTGCGCAGATACCCACGCGAAGACTGCAATCAGGAAACTAAATCGAGTAAATAAATACACACAATATCCAATGATCATGCGGACAAACCATTACTAAACCTTACCATTGCTTTTTCCCAGTCATATTGGCCACAAGGCAAAAGTGATTCTAGTAATTAGCTGGAAATCGAGGAATCCTCATCACTATACTTCGATTTATTTGTAGTGGCACTTGGCGTAAGTGAGCTGTTACGGTTACTCGAACGTCACTACAGTGAAATCACTATGGTGATTTTCCAGCTCATGATGGATGACAAAGTAACAGTTGATGAAACTTCAAGTGCCATTATAAATATTTCGAAGTAAACGTTCACAGTCGTTTACCAATACTAGTCCGGTACCGGAAGAACACCAATGTCAGGTTAACAGAATAAATTGCCAAGGACGAAAATGTATTTAAGAATTAATGCTACATGTATTCAACTACTTGCGGTCATATCCCTGTTGATACTTTAATTCTTACTTTGCTTACTAAAACATACTTAAAATGGAACCCTAATTCTCATATGATTTTTTATTGAGCACTTAAGGGTAAAACTGACATGGAATGAAAATATTCGTAAAGATTATCTTCTAAATATAACTTACATATCATTTCCATTGCAAACAAGTGTTATCATCATTCATATAGTCTTTATTTATTTGATTTCTTTGACATGCATCTCACCTCCCCCCCCCAACCTATGAGAATTCAACACTCAAGAAAGACCAGTTACATAAATGTCTCTAATATTATAAAGAATGTTGAAATGGAGTCGAGACAGGTCTTTAGTCGTCTCTTTTCGTAGACACATTTTGTCGGTACTCCAAAAGAGTCACACATCAGAAAAATCATCAGTTTTGGCTTACGTGAAAAATATATTTAGAAAATAGTAAATTTTTAACAGCAAAAATTTGAAGGGATGGAAACTACATACTGCTAATCCAAAGTTCCGTCATTTTTCTCAGCAAAAGCAATGAAGATTTTTGTAAATCCAGCCATGCGTATTGGTACGTTTCTTACTGCTTTACAAATATTGTAGTTCTATGAACTACAATACTACTTGTACTTTTGTATATTGTTAGGACCATTCATTATGTTTGCTTTTGGAAAAACTCTAAGATTCTTTGGGTATGTGAAATGAGGTTAGGGGACTGTAGCCAGGACGTTGTCATTTCGTATGTGTAGTTACAAAAAGCCTACAATAGAGTAAAGCACTGTCTTTTGCCGCCAAATAAACTGTTTCCGGTCAGAATAAAACCCAAAAGAGTTATCCTACAATTTTTAAGGTGTCACTCTTCTTGTTTATGGACGATCGTCAATTTTCGCTTGGATATTCCCTTACGGCTACATCGTTCCATCAAATCATCTCGCCCTCGCCTCTCTCCACACCTACCGACATCCCCAGCTTTCTCCACTCCCTCTTCTACGGGCAAACCAGCCACACCCCTAAATCCCGCAAGTAGTCGTCGTCCATCGAAACGTTTCAATATTCCGCCATAGGTGGTCGTGGTCCAGTCGCTTGCTATGCAGACAGGGCGACGGAAGAGGCGGCGGCGGCAGCGGCGGCGGTCGGCTGAAATATTAAATCGCCCGGAGGAGCAACGCCCGAGGCCGGGAGGGACTTCCGGAGCCGGAAGGAAGAAAGGGCGCGAAGGGCGCGGCCGGCTGGCGGGGGAAGGGGCGGGGTCGAGGGTGCGGCCGGGCGACGCCGAGACGGAGACCGCCACGCAGCCGCGCCGATTCCCCTCACGTCCCGATAAAGTCGGCGGACCGCAGCCCTTGTCTCTTCTTCAATAGCTCTCGTTTCCCCTGACCTGTTCCTGACCGAGCAGCAGGGAAGGAGAAGAAAGGGTCTTCGGGGGGGGGAGCCGGGGCGTGGGACGATGTGAGCGAAAGCGAGGAGAAGGGGTACATCCGAAGCGGTGGGGCGCATGGAGAGGAATGGCGTCGAAACACAGTGACATAGTAACTATGAGTGGCGACGAAGGATGTTGCAGTAGTAGCGAAATACGACTAGAGGATATGTGTATAGTAATACAGGGGATGGATTGAGGAAAATTTCCCATCAAATTTTTCATCTCTTCGTCAAATGTATAATACTACTATAATACTTCTTTCCACTCCAGTTTTTTTATGTTCAATTAATACGAGTATTATACACCAATACAATTACAAGGCTGCAACAAATTCTTGAGAGCTGATTCAACTAATCTCTTAACATTCCGTTTCCTTACCTCATACACCTCGCGATAAGCGCCACCTAACAATTGTGAGAAAGAGTACGCCAAGGACATCCAGCAGTGCCTGTTCCAAGCGGCCACTGACAACAGCAGCGTGAAAGGAGGTGGCAGCGCAGGGGGCGGCGACGGCCGCGGGGGTGGGCCGGGAGGGAGCGGTTTCTTGGCGGCGGTTGGGGAAGGCGAGGCGAGGCGAGGCGCGACAGACGAGGGCAGAATCCGCCTACGTCGCCGCTACACCCTGACTCAGCGTTCGCCGCCGCCAGCGCTCCTCCTGAAAGGTTAATCCGGCGTAGGGCGCTGCCGCGGCGCGGTCGTCCCGTCCGCGAGGCAGGCGAGGCGACGAAAAACTCCGCGGAGGTGTGCGATGAAAAGTGGAAACGCCGGCGCCGCGGGGCGTTCGCGGAAAACCAAATGAATGTTTCATTCCGCGTCGTCACGGCGTGGATGTCGACAAAACAGTGTTGTCACATTTAGCTTCTATACGGTCCCGAAGTAGCATTTGTAATAACTTCCGGGTGGGAAACGATATCATATAAGCTGACAAACATTCTTGTCAACTAACAATCCTAACAATCATTTTAATCGACTAACTTTATGGTGTCTTTACATATCACTCGTCGGGGAAGCAACTTTGCAATCGGAGGAAAATATCGAGAAAAAATGATTTCAAATATCAAGGGAGATTTAGCGATATTTCTGACCAAATGGAAAAAAAACCTTACAGATCAAATTTAATATAACAAAATTAAAATTACCATAAGGAAATATGAAATTCAAAATGTAGTATATCCTGACCCGCTATGAATTTCCATTCGGAGTTCAGACCTGGACTGTCACAAACCGATCATATGTTCCGAACGGCAGTTCGGTACACTATTTAGCTTCGAAAACGTAAACTTAAATTTTTGGCAAAAGAGAAATAGTACGGTAAACATAAATTTTAGATCGTTGCAGGATGTGCTTGGAGAGCAGATAAACCAAATAGAATCACTACTATGACCTACGGAGAATAAAGTTACTAGTGGAAAAATAACGATGGATCCAGTGCTAACTCTATTCAGCAATTTTAATTTCGTTCACAGATATTAAAGCACGACTTATAATTAAAATACCCAAATGTCTGTTAAAACTTTCATTCGATTAATAGATAACTTAGTAACCTTTTGGAAAACTGCATTGTCTCTGTGAGAGAGAGAGAGATCCTCAAATCCTTTCTCCACACCTACCGAATCTGCCTCCCGCAAACACGTCGCCATTAACGTTTGGGCGAGTATCCAATAGCGTAAAAGAAGCGTAGAAATTTCGCCCAGCGGCGGGCGTATTCCTCGAGGGGGTTTCCGGGAAGGCAGCGCGCCGTATGTGGGCGGGCGGGGCGGTGTAAAGCCGGGGCAGGCGCTTCAGTCAGCGGCGGCGGCAGCGCTGAATGCCCTCGCGTGATGATCGATTGTCTGGCGCCGCCATTCACCGGCGGTGAGGCGCACACGGCGCGGTCGCCCCGCCCCCGCCCCCGCCAGCGGCGAGGCAGGCGGCTGGCGGGCCCACGACGACGCGACGCGACGCGACGCGCCACCCGCTATTGACAGCAACACAACGCCGCCCGGCCGGCCCGCCCGCCATGCCTCCCGTACCCATCCCGACCGCATGCGATGCCTTCGCACGTCTCGCAGATTGCATTCTTCGAGCACATTCTGCGAGTTGGAACGGCGTTGCAGAACTAAATCTAGGCACTTTTATGAAGAACAAAGCTCTCCTTTATATCATTTCTCTCGATTTATTTGCAGAGCAATGGACTCATTTATAAGACCTAAAGGCTTAGAGGCCTTCCTTACGTTTATTCATCCATCCATCCATCTCATCTACTTGTCTTTCATTTACTCCCCATCCTTTCTTCATTTACTTACTTATTCATCTATTTTGATATTCATTCGTTCTGATATTCTTCCAACCTACAATTGGTAATGTTCGCATTTTCCAGTTTTAAACAGAGAACATTATATATTGAAGAAAATTTAAACGAATGTTCCCTAAATACTGGTGAACTTTCAAAGATTAATAATAAATTATTGATTTTAATTTTCCGTGTTATTGCTGAGCTTATAAAATGCCAAGACCACGAACCTATGGAAAGAAAACTAAATAAACTCGAAGGTTCGAAGATATGTACGTACGTATTTATGTATGTGTGTATTAGAATCTACTACAATTGGTAGTGTTCGCATTTTTCAGTTTCAAGCTAGAAAGTACATGAGTAAATTGAAGAAAATGTTAACGAAATTTACTTGTTCCCTAAACTCTGGCGAACTTTCAAAAAATAATTATAAATTATTGATTCGAATTTTCAATGTTATTGCTGAGCATAAAAAAGGCATTCAACACCACTTTCGGATTGAGTATGCGCAAAGATATGTCAATTGTCTTGGGAAGAATTGCATTATCCTACGTAAGTACTATTTACTTCAAAATGATACCTACGCTAACGGTAAGTCTCATTACGAAATTACCGCGAAGACTACTTTACCAAATTAACTATTTCTCAAAAACTTACCTACAGAATATTTTAAACTTAATAAAAAATTAAATGTTTCTTTGCATTGTTCTTTTTTTCAACCGGTTTTCAATGACGAAAAGCCATTTTTCTTCACACAATTCCACGAACGCCAATAAATACTTCTTCCTTCTTTCGTGCTGAGATAACTAGTAAATATGGTACACCATCACTCAGACTTCATTATATTAAGTCCATCAAAACCACATCCCAGTTTATGCATGGCAATCTTCTGGACGTTGTCTTGCAATGCCTGATGGCATAATTTAGTCAGAGTGTCCCAAAGATTTTGATAAAAGGCCTTGTGTTGTGACTTACTTTTTGTGACGAGGTAATACACATATCTACTCCGTTCGTACAGTTGCAGAACCTTCCCAATATCTGGTTGTTGGTTCTCCAATTCTTCTATTCTCCTGTATTTTCTCTCGAATACAGCAGCAACACCTCTCGCCATATCTAGATTCCGGGCGACACAATGCGCTAATGAATATTCCTGGGGTACTGCAAACAGCTCCTGTTGCACTTCCATTGTCACAGCATTACGCACTTTATGCTTTCCGCCATAATAGGACATAAACTCGTCGAAAATGAACTCTTTCATGTCAAGCTCACAAACTCGTGCGGTTTCTTCTCTGTCTTCATTCTCATTACTTCCATCGTACAGTTCCAGCCGATTGGAATGGACGATCCGTGGTTTCCCATTCGGTAACTTTTTAATTCGGTAGTTATTAGTTATCATCTTCACCACCTCATACGGTCCTTCCCACAGTCGTTGTAACTTTGGACATAAACCTCTTCTCCAGCTATTTCTTCATTAGTTTTACAACCAAACAGTAGATCACATGGTAGACGTAGTTCCCGGCCGAAGAGGATATTAGCTGGTGTCTGCCCAGTTGTTTCATGAACAGAGGAGCGGTAGGCTGGAAGAAAAAGATGTATGTATTGATCCCAGTCGCGTTTATGGTCAGACACGACCTTCGCTAAATATTATCCCATTGTTCTGTTCATGCGTTCCACCATTCCATCTGACTGCGGATGTAGGCCTGTTGTTCTTGTTTCCCTTATTCCAAGTAGTTCACACACTCCTTGGAACACTGCAGATTCGAAGTTCCGTCCCTGGTCAGAGTGTAATTCAAGTGGCACACCAAATCTAACCCATTCCTTAACCATTACATCGGAAATTGTTGTGGCCTCTTGGTTAGGTAGGGGAAATGCTTCAACCCACTTGCTAAAATAATCCATAGCCACAAATATATATTTATTTCGGTCATTTCACATTGGGAATGGTCCCGCCAGGTCAATGACAATTCTTTCAAATGGACTTCCAACGTTGTATCGCCTCATGTTTGCCCTTCTCTTTTTATGTGGTCCATTACTAGTGGCACAAACTTGACACTTCATGCATCACATCCTTACGTCTTGCTTGTAGTTAACCCAGTAAAATCGTTCCCACACTTTCTCTACAGTTTTCGTTACACCAAGATGTCCTCCGGAAGTTCCATGATGGAATTCCTGCAATATTTCAGGTATCCTTTTTCTTGGTACCAATATCTGCATCCTCTTCTGAGAGCCATCTTCATTTTCCAGCACTCGTTTAAGAACACTTTCTTCAGTAATCGAATCCCACTGCTTCCAGTATGATTTTACTGCTGAGGAACAGGAGCTATTTCTTGCAAGCTCGTCACGTCCTGCTATTTTCCATTCCCAAACACGTTTCAATTCTGCGTCATCTTTCTGATCTTGCTGTAGTTCTTCCGCCTTTGAGCAATGTGTGCAGTTTTCAGGGCACGGTCTTCTCGAGAAAACAACAGCATTCCGGTGACTAATTTCGCTACGAGTTTCTATTGTTAATGTGAATTCTTGCAATCTTTCAATCCATCTGGCCACTGGTCCTTCCGGATTCTTGAAGTTCACAAGCCATTTAAAGCAGCATGATCCGTCTTCAAAAGAATTCTCTGCCCCAGAGATACTTGTAGAAGTGCTCAACGGATTTCATCACAGCAAGTAATTCTCTTCGGGTTACACAATAGTTGCGTTCTGATTTTGAAATCAGTTCACTGTAAAAACCGATGACCCACTCCCGTCCATCTTGTATCTGTAATAATACTCCTCAAATGCCAAAGTTACTTGCGTCAGTATCAAGTATACATTTTCCTTGAGGTAGTGGATAGCTCAAAATAGGGGCACTCAGCATAGCACTTTTAAGGTTTTCAAATCGTATTGGCAATCTTGATTCCAATGAAACAACCGCTTTTCTTCAGTCACCTGAGTCAGTGGTTTGGCAATGTTGGCAAATCCTAAAACACACCAATGATAATAGGTACACAGATCCAGAAAACTCCATTCATGTTTATCCTTTGGTACTGGCCATTCCTTTACAGCTTTAATCTTCTCCGGATCAGGTTCTACTCTCGAAATAAATGATCTTCGGGCTGAGTTTCAAGTTTGCTCCTTCCAACCTCTTGAACACCTGTTCTAAATTCCTGATGTGGGCATAGAAAGATTTTCCGACAACAATTATTAAGTCAAGGTTGACAAGACATGTCTCCCACGACAGACCTCTCAGCGTGGTTTCCATGAATCTTTCGAATGTAGCTGGAGCATTGCACAGTCCGGAAGGCATTACTATAAACAGCCAGGAACCTGGTCCGATGTAAATGCAGTCTTCTATCTCTGGGATCTAATTCTACTTGCCAGTATCCGCTTTACAAGTCAAAAGTCGAGAAGATCTTGGCACCAGAAAGCGTGTCCAACATATCATCAATTCCGAACAATGGATAGCTATCCTTTTTCGTTACATTATTAAACTGTCGAAAATCGACACCAAACCGAGTCGACCCGTCTTCTTTACCAATACGACAGGAGAAGCCCATAGGCTGTTTGATGGTTCGATTACGCCATCCATCTTCATATCTTTAATAATCTCATGCTTCTCCTTTCTAGACAGAGGTAATCCTCTAGCAGCTGGGCGAATCGGTGTGGCGTTGCCACTGTCTATTCTGTGTCGTACAACATCAGTCTTTCCTCTTACACCATAACTGCATTCAAACACATGCTGGTATCGCCATAGTACGTCTTCAGCCTTATGACATTCTTCCCGAGATAAGTCTTTACAGGCCTCTATAACCAGATTCTTCACTCGTTCGGAAATTCCTTTAGGTGGTGATTCGGCATGGTTAACGTTTTGAAAAACCGAGGATACTGTAGAACAATAACCAATTACTGTTCCTTTTCATTACTTAATAGGATAATGGTTGATGTTCATTATTCTCATAGGTACTGGTCGATTCACTCTAACCAGTCCTTTGGCTACTAAAATTCGTCAATGTCTTCGACGTGACTTCAGAGTTGCAGGATAGCAATCTCTCCAGCTGGAACATCGCTCTCAGGTCTTGCTTCTACAAACATCTCACAACGCTCCGTCAAGACCACGTCTTTATCCGTAATCACATTGTTGGCAATTTTGTTACGCGAATGCAGAACCACTTCCACTCCGTTGAGTCTCAGTGCGCCAAGTTGTAATCCAGCTGACACCCATGTCTTCAAGACATCCATTCCTAATATTCCTTCTTCTTCTTCTGTCAGACCGGTATGCGATGCTTTAAAGCAGCAGTTCCAATTGTAAGGAGGGCATCCATCTCTCCAACTAGAGTTGCCGAGTCCCCAGTGGCTATTCGGAGTTTCCATTTCGATGGCGTAAGATGATGAGATGACTTGTCAAAATCGCTTCTGATAATGCTTTTTGTTGCACCAGTGTCCAGAAGAAAATGCATGGTCCTCCATTTACGAGTGCATCTACGTAAATGCTGTCAGAACGGTGTCGAATGGACGCGACGTGTATTTCGTAAGGTGGGGTTCTTATTTCACAGGTCGATAGACGCCTCCTTTCATCAACCTGCTTTAGTTTCCCTCCTGGCTGCTGCGTTTATAGACAGACTGCTGCTCTCCTTACTGCTTCGGTGATTGATCGCATCGACTTTTGACGTGCCCTAATTCTACGCAATTCCAACAGCGAGGTTGTCGACTTTTCCCATTAGAAAATCGTGCGTCAAGCAATCTCTCTATCGTTGTCTCTGAATACCTTTACTTTCCCGTATATGTACGCATATACGGAGTAATATACGTATTATAGGGAAAGTTATGTAATGTTTCGCGAAAAAAATGCGAATTTTTGGCAGAAAAATTTGTTGCCGGGCCATGATAAAGAAAAAGTCGATAAAACCAGTTGGTAAATTAAGAAAAAAATCCCCTAACCCCTAATCCCTAATCCCCATGGTATAGCCAGCCTGTTTTGTGTGCTCTTGATACCGAAAAACCAATTTCAAGCAAAATGTCCGTCCGTCCGTCTCTGCGGTGTATGTGAACACTAGCGCCTAAACTATGCGTACGATTTTTTCCAAATTGAAGAAACTCCTGTCTAAGTCAAAGATGTGAGATTTTGAAAAACATTCTTTAATTTTTGGGGTTACTTTGCATAAAGCCCCCTGGAAACTTTCAAAATTTTCTCAAAAACGGCTCCAAATTTTTTCTTTCAATTTCTTGTAAGAATAAAGTAAAATACGCTTATTAAGGTGGCATAGTCCAATTTTCACTAGTCACTCTGCATTTTCGAAAACTGCAAAAGTTTGAATTTTATTCGGCGTCTTGCTCCAACAATAAAATTACAGATATAGATTTTTTCTTCAAATAAAATTTGTTCTCCATAGTGAGTTCTTCCATTAAGGTCAAGTACATTTTTTGAAAATTTTAGTCGTTTTTGCGCAACATTGCGTGCAATATGTGCAATTTTTAAAAAAATTACAGAAACAAGATTTTTTCAAAAATGGCTCCAATATTTTTCTTTAAACTTTTGGCAGGGATAATACTAAATATACCCTATCAAACGACATAAACGTCATATTGCTCTATACGTGTTTTTTTTAAAAAAATACAAAAATGTTATCTTTTTTACTTGTCTCTCACGTCAAAATTTACATTATAGTGGTATTGTTCAGTGCGTTTCTTTTCACATAAGCTTCAAAGAATCTCTAATGAAGGTTTTGAAATGGGCCAAAATAAGGGAACAGAATTTGCAAATTTTCTGAAAGGTTTGAACCAAATTTTCTCAAAAAATATTGGAAATTTTTCGCCGAAATTCTCAACAATGGAAAAGAGTTCAATTCCCTCCCATATTCCAGAAACATGATTTCGTCCAAGATATTTGAGGCCCAAAAATCAAAATAATGCTGAAAAATGGAGGTGTTTTTTAATCATACACATAATGAAAAGTACCTATTGCACCGAAACGAAAGGTAAACCATTGTGTCAATTGAAAACTTTTCTAAATGTTTTGTTTTATAACCTTTTCTCGAATTATTGTAAATATTCCCGCAAATGTAATTTTTCCACCTGTTGTATTTGCTGACAAAGGGAAATGGAGAGTGACTTTGAAATTAAATTGGTTACAATGACAAGAAAGTTGCTTTTTTTCTCGATTCATAAAAACTGACTCGATCACTGAAATTTAGAAAGAATATTAAGTGTGTGTATGTGTGTGTGTGTGTGTGTGTGTGTGTGTGAGTCATAATACATATTAGTGTTGTGGATTTAGGGTAATCGTAGTGTATTACATATGTTGTGAGTTTATTTCACGTGCATTTTTCGAATAATTTTATAACTGAAATCGTTCGCTTGCTGTTTGTGCCGAAAGTGACTTGACAATGAATGATGAAACTAAAATTTCCGTTTATCAAATAGTTTGTTTACTCAGGGTATTGCTGTCCTTGTTTCAAAGTATTTGAAGTAATGTTTAAAGTAATGTGGTAATATTTACATTAGTGGGGATTCACATTATTGTATTGAACGAGTACATTTGCTTTAAATAATGTCTAGTAAAGTTTGTCGAGAACTTGACCGTTGTCTGTGAAAACTAGTTCAAAATTTTGCATTTTCAGAAACACCCAAACGCCATTTTTCTCACAAATTGATTTAAATTTTTTCTTCAAATTTTTCGAACGGAGAGTGCTTATTGCAATCTTTAATATGACGTAAAGTACAGAGTTGGGTATTTCTTTGTTTTTGCAAAAATTACATAAATGTAATGTTTTTGAAAGATCTCTCTCATCGTTAATATGCACATTTCCAGCAAATTGTAAACACGATTGTATTTGTTCTTCAAATGACTTCCAATGAAGTTTTTCGAAAACTCAAACATTTTCTGTGAAAAAGAGCTTCAAATTTCGCATTTTTAGTAGCGCCGAAATGCTATTTTCTTAAAAACGGCAAACATTTTTTGAAAGAAAATTGCCATTTAAGAAGACGTTTTAGCGTTCTTTAATATTCTAAAAATATATATATTTCCGTTCTACCATTAGGAAACCGAAAAGTCAAGAAAATGTCAAAAAATGTACTTTTGGCGGTGATAGATGGTAGCTGGCAAGAAAGAGTATGTGGCAATTCCGAATAGCTAGCCCAGACCCAGACCCAAGGAAATAGAAAACTAATACGGGAAAGTCTGTGCCATTCTGTAGCACCACTAGTTCGTTATATGTATCTGCGTCGGGCTGCAATGCTCGCACTCGTCCGTGACCTTCCGACGCTCTTTTTGCGGCCTCGAAGTCTGGTGCATGACTCAATGCGTCAGTTAAGGTTTTTGTTTTGTCAGCCTTAATGCTTGTTGAGTTTCTCCATCATGGAGCGGTTCAATGAAGGATCGGACAGCTAAGCGTTGCAGCCAATTTTCTGGAGCATCAGGGCTCGAAAGGCGCCCAAAGGAGAAATATCAGCTTCCAGTTCATGTAGACTCTCACCAGGATTCTGCACACGATTCCTAAGTTAAGTAAAATAGGCGTCCTCGAGGTGAGCTTGCCCGAAACGTGTTTCGAGTCCCTTGACAGTTTGCTCGAAGTTCACCTGTTCTTCGGCCGGTATTGTCTCGAGAATGTCAACGGCGTTGCCACGCAATGCCACAATCAGGGCACAATCTATCGCCGACCAGCCATTTGCCGTTGCAGCAACCTCGAACTGTTTCCACGAACATTTGGCCATGAAGAAGTGCCATGAAAAGTAGGTGGTTTCACTCCTAACTTTCCCAGTGGTTCTCGTACGGTAGCCACTTGTGCCATTCCCAGTGGTTTCTTTGCAGTGTTTAGTTCCGATTTTTGTTGAGAGATTAAAAACCTGGAGCTGCTCTTCTAACAGTTTTAGAAATTTTTGTTCGTTCCTCGAAATCTTCTCCTCTATTTTTTCTTCGTTCTTCAAAACGATCTCCACCATTTTTTCTACATTCTTCAGAATTCTCTCCTCCAAGTTTTCTTCGTTCTTCAAAATTATCTCAAATTCTTCTCGAACCAATTTAATATTCTGGGTTATCTTTTGCTCCAGGTTTTCTAACAACTTTTCTTCCAAAACTCTAGAATATTCTCTTAATTCCTCTTTTACAAATCTAGAATTTTCTTTCAGTTTTTCTTCTAAAATTTTGGAATATTCAGTAAGTTCCTCTATAATTTTAGAATTTTCTATCAATTCTGCTTCTAAAATTTTTGAATTTTCTATCAATTTTCCTTCTAAAATTCTGGAATTTTTGGACATTTCTACTTTTAACATTCTGGAATTTTCCGTTATTGATTCCGACAATTCTTCTTTTAATATTTTGGATAGTTACGAAATGTTTTCCTGTTGTTTCGAAGAGAAAATTCTCTGGTTACTCTCCTTTATGCCTTCATAGCGTTAGCAAGACGTTCTTGTAATATTGCCTTTGCTCCGGTGGTGTCTTGCTCCCTGTCTTCTAACTCCTCCTTCAAGACGGTCACTTCAGATCCCGTAAAGGTTTTGTGAAACTCATCTTGATTTTTTCATTCACTTCACGTTATACTCTTTTGACCCCACGTCTGACACCAATTGTAACGTTTGTGGGTGGTGAATTAAAACACAGATATATTTTAACACAGGGGTTTAGTTTGTTTCCGAATGATATAATAAAAATACGTGATTTATGTGAGATAGTCTTCACAGTCCTTGTTTTGTTCACTTGTTAATTTATTTATACATGGCACACTTCTCTTGATTATTTATTTTCACTGTTCACTTCTTTTGCATTGTCGCACAGTCCGATGCAGTGACCACAGTCCACTGCGCTGATCACAGTTCACGGCGCTCCCGCTCGCTGCCTCACGACACGACTGTTACCCTGTACGAGCAAGCAGAGGCAGCCGAACGCGGCGGGGAAGATTCGCCATCGGCCGTGGCACGCGCAGGGAACGTCGAATCAGTGCCGTGGCGAACAGAATAGAAAACTAGTGGAGTGAAGTGCAGTGAGTGTGAATGAGCAGAATGAATGGTTATTTATATCATGAAACAAGAATGAATGATGCGTGAATGGAAACAAAGTTCACTGCCGTTCACTGCGATGCACACCTACTTCACAGCTGGGCTTCCACTTCTGATTAGACTGACTAGCGGCCGCCGGCAGAACGGCGAATTTATACCTGGCTGGCAACCGCCTGGACCCTTCCGGAACTTGCGTCACACTTCCCCAATACCCCAGAATCGTCCAGTTCGGGGGCGCCGGCTGATGATGCAATCCGCGCAGCGGATTCCGGTAGATGATGCAATATTCGTTGCAATAAGAACCCCAACGACCATCGTTGAATACTGTATATTTGAACGTAAATTAACAATAAAAATTACAACTAGGAACTGAATAGGCTCATTCAAAAAAATTGCCAAGAAACGCGTTTGATTTTTATAAGTATTTTCAAATGCATCAATATATTCTCGACTTGATTCAACAGTATTTACTTAAGTGAAAGTTTGGCTTTCTGACAATAAAACAGATTATTTTCGACTTATTTTGTCCCACCAAAACTTGAATTATTTTGCAAACACCTTTCGAAGCCACATTTTATCGTCCGTGTCCCCAAGCTGGACAATGGGGCATGAAAAGAGAAATGACCCCGCTTATTATTAGCAATTCATCAGTGCCAATTACTGTGAAGCGCCAGATATCTTTCACAATGGTAACAATTCCGTTGCCTAAAAAAACAAGTAACACGCACAAATCGCTGCCATCGATTAGCGGCGGGCCACATTCTTCGCCGCCGCCAGTTCGATTCGGCGCCGGAAACGCAACCATTCGGCTGCCCTGAAATACGACGCGGCATCGCCTACCGCTCAAGCGGCGCTCTTCGTTCCGCGATGATAAATCGGAAAATTGAAATCCGAGACTAATAAAGCGAAGGGCAGCGTCGCGTCCAAGCATTCATCACGTCGGGGGCGGCGGGGCGGGGGCGGGGGCGGCGGGGGCGGCGGCCGCGTCCGGACGCACGGCCAGCGCGACCTCCCCCTCCCCCGCCAACGCCGGCTCCTCCACTCCCCCGCTTCCCCAAGCCGCCAGCGACCACCACCGTGAAATAGCGCAGCGGGGAGGAGACGCGCGGGATGGGAGATGGCGGGAGACGAAGGCTGTGGTACAAGGGAGGCTCTATGAAACCTTCAAAAATGCGTTTGGCTAAACGGTGAATGTAAACGGAATAAGGTTACGGAACGAATACAAGAACAAAGAGGCTTTAGCGAGTAGAATAAAATGGGAGACAGGGAAACATCATGACACGTTGACGGGACCGAATCGGTTGCTGCGGGAAGGGGGAAGAGCGGACACGTCGCCGGAAGAGAACATTAAATGAAGCAGCGAGAAGAAGAATTCAGAGAGAAGACGATGTGGGGCGAGGGGAGACGGAAAGGGGCGAGTCGGGATGGGCGAGATACGAAGAGAGTGGTAGAGACCGGGGGGACGGCGACGCGGAGTCGAGCAAGGTGAAAGAAAAGCGGTGGAATTCCCGGAGAAAAAGGGCGATTTCCGGCGAGAGGGGCGTGGCCGAGACAGGCGGCCGACGGGCGGGGAAGGCGGACGGGCGCCAGAGCTGCCGACACGAACACTTAAACGAAACCTCCCTTTGAATTCTGCAACCTCGCTGCATTCCGGCGACCGCACCGCGCCCAGCAGCGCCGCGCCGCGCCGCGCCGCCTGTCATGGCCGCGGAGCGCCCGAGCGCGCCAGAAACGCAATATCCGGGCGCGGGTTAAAAAAGTGAAATATATCTTCGCGCGCACGCTGGGAAGTTAAGAGAAGGCGTCGGGCCTGGCCCCGCCCCCGGCCCCGCACATACACCCCCTCATCGTGCCCCTTCGTTTAAGGGACGCCCTCGGGCGTCGACCCGCTGCTTCGGCCGCTCTCGAGCCCTCTCGCTCGCCCCGGAGGTCGCATGCGCAGGGGTCGCACCTTGACAGACAAATGAATAATACATCCCCGCTATGTCACGCGCGAGTGCAGTAAAACGATTACAGAGGGTGCGTACGGGCCCCGCCTCTACTTCGGCCGCCGCGTGGATCGCGAAGCAGATCAACAGCGAGGGGCGACGGGCGAAAAGGAGAGTGCGAGGACTGTGTGGATGAAGAAGATGGACGGAAAGGAAGACGACGAATATCTCCGCACAGTCGGCCCCAGCTCTCGTCGCTATCACGCTCAGTGGCAAAATACCATATTCTTGTCTGCATGTTACAGTCTAAAAACGAATCTGGGTTTTCCACAAATTAAACGGTTAATGTTCCGAATTTATCCAAATCGTTGTTGAATATGAAATAAAAGCACTAAAACAGTAGGAACACCTTCGATGCCTCATGCAGACTTCATCCGAATGAAGCGCACATTAGACAACAAAGGAGGTGAGATAAGGCAGGTGAAATACCTATCGGAAACGAGGGACACCAGAAACGTGAATCTCGTGGTGCTGGAACAACACACACGTTCTCATATGTTACTAAATTTGCTCTTTTCGAAATTTCAGTGACCTCAACGAAGAGATGATATCTGCTTCACTCTTTTAAGCGTCCCTTGTTTTATTCGTGAAAAAAATTGAGCGCTGAGAAAATGGATTTTTCATAAATTGCATTAACTTCAAGTAGAAAGAACCCAAAAGCGACTAGTTAAAACAATTGTGCCCCAGCTTTTTTAAAGGGCTCATGTTTTAGAGCAGATTTTGTTTATGTCGAAAGACTTTATACTTAGTAGTTTGAAAATGAAGTATATATTCATCTAAATACAGACCACTTGTAATGAAACGCTCTCTTAGATTCTTCAAATCAAGTAGTATTAAAAAATTAAAGTACAAAAAAAACTTTGGAAAGTTTAAGTGCCTGTGCTCTTCGCTGTACATGATCATAAAGATTCTGAACTCAATTTTATTGCAATAATATTCTCCTGTTGAACTAGCAACCCTCACAACGTCATGGTTCCTTCAGTGTCAGGCATTACAAAAGAAAATTTTTGAAAATAAACATAGTTTCTACAAATAACATATATTTCAGGGAAGTAACGACCTTGTTTTTATAGAACTGGACGTGTCTTCCCGGCCAAATTGTCTCATACCCGATGAGAGGTAAGAATTGTCTACAAACGGGGTCAAGGAGACCTCTCGAAACGTCTTAAAAGAAACAACAAAGTGAACGAAGAATAACGATACGACATACTACGCAAAAAGTCTGCATTGGTTTTCGTCCCGGGCACGTTCATGTTGTTTTTCAAATAAATATATCAATGTGCAGATTTAAACACAAATTTATGACGTATGAATTTTGGAGGAACTCGTATGGACCCAAAACATCACTTCGCGCTGTAAAATCCAGCAGTTCAATCACAAACCTCTTCCCGTAAACGGAACCAGAATAACAACAGGGAGAAAGAAAAAAGCACCAGCCAATACACAATTATTTTTCAATGTGTTTATTCAAGATACCGCTCAAACCTTCGCCGCCTACTCTTTCATCCTCACGAACTACGTCTTGCTGACGAAAACGACAGACCTAAAACACACACACACACACACACACACACACACACACACACACACGTTTTCTGCAGTTTATTAGCAATATTCTCTTCACAACGGAGGCATCAGCAGTCTTCGGCAATCCGTTGGGCGGGCGTCTGCAGTATCGGCGAATATCAATTTCGAGGGCAAGGCCGGCGGCGTGGGCGAAGGCGTGGGCGGAGGCGTGGGGCGTGGGCGGAGAGCAACGCGCGCGTGCCCCCGGGGCCCGGGCGGGCGCCGCCGCGGCGTCTGCCGGCGCTCAAGACCCCATCCAATAAAGACGCGACGCTCGATAAAGCGCCGTATAAAAACACCCCGCATAATTCCGAAGACTATATTTGTTTACGACGCGAACACACAGGGCCGTCGCGTCGCGGCAGCGGCGTGGGCGGGCTCGGAGCGTCCTTTCACATATAGATGCGCCCGCGGTGGCGGCGGTGGCGGAGCCAGTGCCGGTGGAGGCGTAAGGCCAGGCGGCGGAGCGCTCTTCGAGCGGCGGTGGGCGGGGAGGGGCGGGTGTTTCCGTCAGTCGCCGTCTGAACGTCGAGAGCCTCACGTGCCCAGCATCCGGGCATCGCCGTCGTCTCCGCCGCCGCTGGCCACTCTCTCGTTCATTCCGCCTTCAGCGCCAGCCCCGGCGTCGCTGCTACCCGTCAGCTCGCTCGCACGCGCAAATTGAAACCCCGCTCCGGCGGGCGGTCGAGCACGGGGAGCCCCGGAGCGGCGGCGGAGGCAGCGCGGCCGGTGGAGACAACGGCGGGCGACGCCAGCAGCACGGAGGGTGGAAGGAGAGGCAGCGACGCTCGGCGCGAGAGAGCAGCGCGCCCCACAGCAGACGCGACGGCGACGGCTTACTGAAACGTCCAGAGGGCGGAGGCAGTGGAAGTCGAAGAAGTGGGCGTGGACGGTGGGGTGGTGCCGCGGAGTAAGCCGTTCGTTGGCAAATGTGATGACGGGTGGGGCAGGAGCCTTTTGCACCAAGAGAAGCGCACGTACGAAAGACGAGAAGTGCGCGGGGAAGAGCGAAGAAGGGTCGGACGCCGACACCGACCCACAGGGCGTGAATGAGCGAAGGAAGTGCCAGCTGTGACAAGCAATGGGAACAAAATTAAATGAAGTGCGCGGGAGACGAGCGCGATGACACCGACGGCGGCCCCCGACGTTCAGCGAACGCGGAAAGCACACGAAAGGAACGAAGACGGGCAGTGACGCAGGGCGAGAAGATAAAAAGAAACGCAAAGAAAATAGAGCGAGGCGAGGGCTAGACACACAAACACCATCGCTGAAACGGAGAGGGTTCGATAGCTCTGGGGGAGAGGGAGAGAAGCCCGACGCGGAGACGGCGGCTGAGGACGCGGTGACCGCGTGGTTGGGGGGGGGGCGCCCTTGGGAGGCCACTCCGCGCCCTCGAGAGGAACCCTTCGCTCGCAGGTCAGCGCCCGGCGACGCCCGCTCGAACAACGCGATCGCCTGTCCATTTCTTTGCTAGAAACCATTCCACATAGATTATAAATTCAATATAACATGATTTCCTGCGTACCCGAGATTACATCGTGATGTTCACGCAACTGAAGCAAGATAGACTTTTTTTGATATTACAACTTATGGTTTAAGGACACGATGCTAAAAAATGATTTTCCGGATAAAACATCTGCGTAAGCAAAAAAAAATTAAAAACCGTCCGGATCGCTATCGAATGTGGGTGTTATTGGAACGAGATCTGGCGGTACAATTCAGCAGTTTTCGCGGCGAGCCATACGGTTTCTCGGTTCGAGTGAGGGTGAGAAGGAGCGGCGATGGCGCTTGCGTCTGTGCAGGAAGCCGGCGCGGCGCACACGCCTGTTCTTTCGCACGTTTCGGAACTCGACGTTTGCGCAGGCCGAGGCAGCGACGCGCGATATGGATGGACAACGTTGGTAGAACAGAAACAAATTATGAAGGCACTGTCAGGTTCATCGAAATGCCTTACGAATTAATCAAATAAGCCGAAATTACTTATTTAATACGAAGAATGTAATTATGTCATAGTAGAATATATTTTTAAAACAAATAAATGAGGAAAGGATATAATAAAAATACAATCTGCGGGGAGGGCATCTCTGAAGAGATAAACCCGGGCAACCTGCTCCTACGACACAGGATTGAAAGAAGCCCGTACGTGCGGGCTCCGCGCACGTACGTGCGACTTCAGGGAACAAAGTGGAGCCAATATTCGATAAATACGCTGCTGAATTCAGAGAACGAATTGTGTCTGAAACACTGTAACATAACAGAGAAACTAAATTCGTTTCCTTCATAGGAGTGGTCAAACAGTGGCAACAATAGTAAATATCCCAAAATTTTATCTGGTATCCCCCTCCAACGTTTCCCTCAGTTCGCTTCGCACTCCCTTAGACGACCACGTTTGGAAGGCCTGCCTGAAAATAAAGGAAATGAAAAGGAAAAAAACCAACAATAATTTAGTTTTGAAGACATTAAATTGTGTTCTATTATTCTTTACACTAAATTACGAAAATGTTGGAGTTTGATTTCGTTCCGTCATTTTTGACGGGTTATCCCGAGTTTCCCTATCACTACGTTTGCGTTCTCGATTACGCGACTCTGTATTATACCTTCATTAACAGCCATATTTTCGTTAAATCGATTCCTTTTTCCGTAAGACGCGAGTAAAATACTCCCTCTTTTAAGCAGTCATCTGACCCAGCAGTCAGGGGCACGCACTTTCACATATTAATCTGTATTAGAAAGCTGCAATTACCTCAGATTTGCAATTTTGAAGGTAATACTGTAAGAAATAGAAGCTGGAGATTGGTATGGGTTCGGTAACGTTTCGCAGCGGAACGTATTATAAGACTTGGATAATAAATATTTCCTAATTCGCAGGAGGCTCACTTTATATCACAGAACATTATATGATTTTCAAGGTGTGAGTTGCAGCTTTAAGTTTAGTACGGAATCATTTTTTATGAACCGAAATAAGCAATGATGAAAGCAAAAGAGAGCAGAACGAAGAAAAAATATTGTTGAGTACGTGTTGTTTAAATGTGAACCTACAGAAAACAGCATATCATATTTTGTAGCTTAAAGATAAATTAAAACGTGATAAATTAGCATATTTAAAAATTATAATAAACTCCATTGCAAGTAGTTAGAAGTTGCCATTTGTCAGAATGTTCGCTCCCCACTTCCTCATAACTTTCATTAGGAGGTCATCTGTTGAAAAGGTCATTTTTTCTCCTAATACCAATGAAGACCACGGAACACTGGTCTAGCTGCTGGTACTTAGAAGATATTTTAAGATTTATTTCAAATTAAAAATCGAAATTTTTCAATTTGAAAAAATAGAAAAGTTGATAGTTTAAAATATTTTGGCCTGATCGTTTACAAAAAACCGGTAATCATATTTCTTTGTGACCAAGCAAAGTGACAAAGCAAGCACAAACCACCCCAAAATACTCCCATAAAATGATCGTATGTATGTATTGGATCCGAGATCCATTGAATAATTGAATCCATCACGCTGTACAAAGCAAATCACGCAAGTTACTAAGTCTTTATTTATGTAAAGTATTCGAAACTACTCTCTGCAAGTGTTGGGGGGGGGGCATTAAAAGAAAACACATCTTCCAGGCCCCGTATGAAGCAGCGTGGCCTTCCCTTAACGTGTGTTACGAGTACTTGAGAAGACCAACTCACAAACAGCGCACGAAGTAGCCTGCTATTAGGCGCGAGGAACGAGCCTTTAATTTCATTTTCCAGAAAGCGCACCGCGTAGAGAGTACGGGACGAGCGGCCAACTGGCACTTCCCACAAAGGCAGCGCCAGCACAAATGAATTCATTTTGTAATCAAGAGAAACGAAAGAGAAGAGCAGCTGGCGTGGTAATGGACACGAGCTCGCCCCGCCCCGCCTCGCCACGCCGCTCTCCAGAACACGAGGCAAACACACACGCGTGGTTCGATACGTCAAATAATGGCTCGTTCAATACAAAGGCCACGCGAGTCATTTTGACTTACCGACTTGGGCTCTACGGAAGTTGGTCTAGAGCGCTACAAAGAAACATTGCAGTGCGGCCTTCAATGAGCTCTAAGGATTTGGGATGCGACATTGATATCGATATATTCAAAACTTCCATGTTTCTACAGAAACATCGGGCTTTGGATATCGATTTATTAAACCAGGTAGTTTTTGAGCTTTTATGCTCGATGTTTTTTTACGATTTTGAACATCCATGTTTTGTGCTCGATGTTTTTTACGTTTTCGATATTTTATGTGTGAATGAAAATGTCCCATAATCACAATTTTGTAAAAGTTAAAATATGAAATAACAATTATTGAAATAAAATATAAATATGAAATAAAATACTATTGTCAGTTCATGCGTTCGAACGAAGCGAACGCTGACGTATTTTCATCCAGCAGACCATATCTGGATCGAGAGATGACTCCGAGCTCTTGGAATTTTCTACGCTCTTCTCTTCCTCATATTTCCCATGCGGGGAAGCGGCAAATCCTTGTGCCGCTAGCGAAGGGCCTCCTTCTTCTGATATTACCTTTGTACGGTGATCTGTGGAAGCTCTGTCTTTAAATGAGCCTGAGCTCTCAGGCTTCAAGCTCAGTTTCGATAATTCTTATTTTTCTCTTTGTTTTCTCAGTTAAATCATAATTTTAAATATATAAATGTGGATGTCGCATCAATGCTAGGAAACATAATGCATGGTAATCAGTAAGAGAACTTGCCGATAATAGATTGGCAATGACGGTGGCCCCTCAAAACGATATTTGTCCTCATGGTAGAACGTAACCTATAAAGGCGGCAGCTACGGCACACTCAAGAAAGGAATAATGTCACTATTTCGTCCATTTTCAAAAACTACCCATCTACCCAGCTGTTACTAAGCAAACAAAAGAAATCTAAAAATACGTAAATAATGTAGAAAAAAAATTCAATAGAAAGTTTGTAATCTGCAGTTATGAAGGATTACACAATTTGTTACTCTAATAACAATTTCATTCTCGTTATCCTTTTAACTTTAAGTGAGAAAGCCACCAAATTATCCTTATATGCAAGTATTTCTAATGTCAAAATTCAATATCACGGAATTCGTTTCTAAGTTTTCGGTCATTTCGTTATGCGAATGACAAGATAGTAATAATGATTTTGTTCGACATTCCAGGAATACGGATAAGTTGTTTACCAAGTTTGCTTTATTTTACTGTTACACTTGTCATGAGAACTGAACATTACTTATTTTCAAAAACATATTTTCTTCAAGTTCTTTCCTGTCATATATCGTTCAAATACATTGAGAGTAATAAAGTATAGTTCACTAACAAAACGAATGGAAAGCAATGTTTTAAAAGTTCTCAAATGTGTCATATGCGTGAACATTTATTGGAAATTCTCAAAATTGCAATATTTACTCGCTTGTATTGTGGTAACATCCATCACACATTTGGCACTGTCACATTCAAATAAGTACGAAACTGACACATGCACATAAAGAGCCAAACACAGAAGTCGAATGATCGATTTGGGCAGTATCAGCACTTCGGTGACACTCCGTCTATCACGTTGCAATAACAAACTATATTCCAGAGCTGATCAAATGCAAGAATTGGGGACCCACTGTCCTCAATGACCCATTGTAGTGGTCTATGCTACTCGCCTTTCATTAGAGTACACGCGATCGCGCCCCAGCGCCTCCTCGCCCCTCCGTCAGGCTGACTGAACAAGCAGCGGGACACACCGGTGGCCCGCAGGTAAAAGCCGTGTCAGAGCATCGCAAGTGGGCCGCCCTCTTGAGCAGCCCTGTTATTTTCGGCAGAGAGGCTTAGTCTTCGGCGTTTCTCCACAGTGGAAGATGTAGGGCAAGACCGGTGACAGCTGGCGGGGCGGGGGCGGGGGCGGAGGGAGCGATTGCGAAGCGCGGCGAGTTTTCCGGGGCATTTCTCCCGGCGCGCGAGTTCTTTCATGCCCTGACGCGCACCGCCGCCATTACATACCACACCCGCGCTCCCGTCGGCCCTCCTTCCCACACCCAGCCCGCACATTCCCCTCGCACCGCGTGTTCCCGCTCACCGCCCGCTCCTTCAGAGCGTACCTTCCGCACCCACCCCGCCAGATTCTTGCTCTTCTCCTGGCCACTCCTCCGGCCCCGCCCCCACCCCCACCCGATGGTTTGTTTCCTCCCAATCCCCGGCTCGTATCGCCTCGCCCCAATTCTCCCAACGTGTCCCGTACCCTCCTACGCGCTTCCGCCTTAGTTTCGCGTCCTTTTGTCCCGCGCGGCACTCCCTCCCCTCCCCACCCTCCCGAGCAGCGACGCGCTCAGCAGGGCCTCTCGCTGCGGCTCCAGGCTCGTTCAGCCCCGCGTCGCCCGATTCTGCCACGACCCCATTTCCACCCACCCCTCGACGTTCTTCAGGCGTCGCGCCGATGCTCCAATAGCTTCTTCGATGCGCCCCCCCCCCGCTTCACCCACCTGCCCCCTCCCCGTCCCCGCCCGGCATTCGTGTAATTCTTCCAACATTACGCGAGCTCTGAGAAAGGCCCGCGATCTTCGGATGAAACTATGATCACGATTAAGCGATTCATCTGAGAGTAGGCACGTTGTTAACCTACTTCCCATCGTTGCATGTGCCCGTGCGATCGTATTCCGAACTCCAAGTACTACATTCTCGTGTTTTCTCTAACAAGAGTTCCTCGGCAGAGAGAAGTTCAATTGACGAAACTGCTTACGATCCTAAAGCCCATCTGGTTCAACACACTGATTTAAATTCCTCAGAACTTGATGAGACCTCGTTTGAATAATCCTTTGTAATTTTTGAAAGGAAAAGTACCAAGTGTGATGTCGTGGGTACTCACACAACACACACGAGCTTTCATATATACAGTTATATTTATAAAACAAATACGTACATTCAAATAGTCATACTTCATACAACAGCTCTAATAGACCTACTATCCCCTGTTCGCGCGAGCGATTCAAATCCGATTGAGAATCGGTTTAATTTGTGGCACTCACCATTCCTAAATTCGAAGTGCGCACAAAGCCAAGCTTCCGTGGCCGGATGTCACACTCGGACACAAAGTCCTTACAGGCGCATCAATCCGTGATGTACTTTGATCGCAGGAGCGATCTTAACCGATTGATGATCAGCGTGAGTAGTGGATCTCAACCGCACCTCACTCGGAGCTCGCACACAGCATCACTCCTACATGACCGCAGTCACATCTGGGACACAAAGTCCCCACAGGCGCGTCAACACGTGACTTGCCTCGTGAGTCCTGCTCGCCACTGCACCGCAAATTTGTGCATCAGCACGAGGTTCTCACTCTTTCTCCAGAACCCGCCCACTGGCTCTGTACACTCTCTTCTATACCTGTCGCTCACGCCGCCTCCCCCGCTTGCTTCTGCTCCTGCACACGGCCCGCTGTCTTTGTTCAGCCTTTGCCACGTGCTTGCTCTAGGGAAAACCTTTCTCTCCCTCCTGTGGCGAGTCGATTTCCTATTGCTAATCCCTTTCCGCCTGTTCCCATATAGCTACCATGAGGTTCTCCCGCTAATACGTTGCACAAGTAAAACGTTTCGAAATATAATCACAATATATTTTGCTTTCTACCAGAACTTAATTGCCATGTTAAAAATTATATCTTGTACTTTAAGCAATTATAATAATGGCTTTATTAATGTGTCGATACATGGGCCACTCTTCCACCTAACCATGCTTCGTCTAGGCCAGTTCTGGAAAACCTACCACACCGTTTGACAAGGAAACTCTTGAGAAAATAATGTAATGATTTTATCAAAGGGAATGAAAGAAGATAATTTGAAGAAACTGAATCACAAGAGTTTTAAGTAGCTTACAATAATTACGTTCCAATCTCTAATATTATTTCTGAATAGAAATCTACAGTAAAATAATGTTGGCAATATTCTGTTAACTCTTATTTTCCTAGGCACATCTTATGCATATTTCTCTGGGTCAGAAAACGAAAGAAACATGGCAACGTTCGGTCAAGTGATCGGTGAATTAAAAATTTTCCGGAAACCCTCCTTACTAAGATACAACTGGATGAAGCAACTTCCGCACAGAAGTCTCTTTGCGGAAGCAGTCTTTGCATCGTACAATCCGGCCCTTCAACTTCTCGGTGGTCGTCCCCATTTTCTTTCTCCGGTGGGACCGGGAGGCCACCTTTTCTCCCTCATTCTCTCTATTTCTCTATCTTTCATTAGGAATATGATCAATTTTTTATGTATCGCTATTGCCAATTTACGCCACTCTCTCACTCTCTCTAGGTGCCAATATCAATGAGTTGCTCCATCATATTTCTCTTTAGTTGCATCATTTATCGAATTTTTTCATTGGGAATATGATCAATTTTTTATATACCGCAACGTCTCAGAAAGTCAATTTCTAACGCTACGATTTTCTTCTTACCTGCTTTACAAAGTACTCAGATTTTTGAATCATGTAGTAGTCTCCATTATAGTCCTATAAATAGTAAATTTGGTCTTTCTTGTCATTTTGTTTTTCCAAAGAACAGGGTTCAACCGACGAATTGTCTTTCCCTTGCACCATTTATTTTTTCACAGTGCATCCACTTGGCTTCGCATAAAGCCACAAGGCGCGCTGGCAACGCGTGGGCAAAGCATCCCCTACCTGCGACGTGGCGCGGCCGCTAAGAAAAACAGGTAACGACAACTGCCAGTTCCAATAATCGCTGGCGTCCCCGCGACGCGACGCCCTTCCGCGCCATTTCCAGCAATTAGGCGCGCGCCTCAAAGGGCGAAAAAGCGCTCCAGGGCTCAAGCAAGACGGCGCGGGACGAGCGGCGGGAAAAGAGAAGAAACGGGGTCCCCAGGCCGCTGTTTGTTTCCCTGGAGACGTGGTCACCGGCCGGGGGCAGGGCAGATAGGTGGCCTAGGCGGAGCAGGGGCGGAAGCGAGCGTCAGCGAGAAAGAAACAAAGGCGGCGGGGCGGGCGCGGCATTCGGTGAGGAGCGGCGGCACAAAGGAGGGGCGAGCGCTAGGCGGCGCCCGTAAAGGTCGCCCGCGGCGCAGGAACAGATGAGACGCGCCTCGTGAGCCAGCGGTCGGGAAGTAGCAGTTTATGATGCGCTTCCCAAAGCGACGTCTCCCGTCTAGCAGCCACCGCCACCGCCGCGGCACCGCTTCTATACATTTCTGAGTTCCAGAATTTTTATATTCCTCCTCTCCGGCCGCGAGACGCTAAATATAGTACGGGGCTGCTTCTTCCTTCATATCCGTATGCGTTTTGTCTTTCTGCTAGGACGCGGGCGGCGGCGGCAGGGGCCGCCTCGGCGCCAGGCGCGTTCGCTGTTATGAGTTTCCAAGGGGGCGTGAGAGCCCCTCGCTTATTTTTCGCGAGCCAATCTATTTTATGGGCGTGCGCGCGTCTTTCGCTCGTCGGGGGATGCCGGGGTGGGGGCGAGCCTCATTTTCGCGCCCGCTCCAGCACGCCACGCCCCCTGCCCGCGCCGGCGCCGCGCTGCGTCGTCGCGTGCTGGCTGCTCAAACACCCCGGCCGCGCCGCGCCTCTTTTCCCTTTCCGCCCGCCCGCCCACCGCTCTGGCTTCCTTGGGTTCCGAGCGCGTTCCTTCCTTCTCGCTCCTTTCCCACGACAAACAGTAACAAGGTAGTAAAGCACCTAAGTCGCAGTACTATTTCTGTTTCAATGCGATTGGTTTAAGTTCTTTTGTGACACATCGCACACATTTTTTAGAGACGCATAGTCATGAGTTTGCAAATTTTATTTACATGCTTTTCAATTCAAACAGCAATACTTAGGGAAACAATGCATTTCTTTAATTTTAAACATTGAGCAAATTAAAATATTTCTAAACCACAAGTTCCGATCTTCAGCATTTCCTGTTATTTGGATTACATAGTAATATCAAATCGCTGAATTAAATACTTTAATAATACAGCGTTCTGAAATGATTGAATACGAAAAGTCTGAACGACATAGGCATTAAGCAAAGTTCCACCTCATATTCAGTAACTGACAAATGTGCTTTAGAACACCTTCCTTGCTATTTTAACCCCATACTTAAAAAGAACGCTTCGAACACGAGGTTCCCATTCCTCCAAAGTCCCTAATCCACATGCCTCATCCCCTTTATTTCGTCGCCTCATCCCCAAGGCAGTCGGGCAAACCGCATCCGCATTTCATTCCATCACCACGTCCCATTTCCTCCCGCACCCTTCCGTGCCCGAACGTCTCGCCACACCCTTCGTCGACGTCGAGTGCCGTCATTCCTGCTCGGGCCGCTTCCATGCCCTTCCCCCCCCCGCCGGCGGTGTCTGGCGGCCCGCGCCGCGCCCTTGCTCCACTTAGCGGAACAAATGGTATTTCTTGGCAACACGCGGCCGCCACCGCTGCGCCGCGCCGTCGTCGTCGCCGTTGCCGCGCGGAGGAGGCGCGGGGCCGGGGCCGCCCCCGGCGCGCTCGCCGGGCTGCTCCGAAGCGGCAGCGGGCGGGCGCCGACACGTGTTACGAACAGCGCCCCGCCCACGCCCCACCCGGCTGTAATGCGAGACCTCGCTCGCACCTACGCTCCACAACGCGCTCAGCTCCACTGTTCCTTCTACGAAAATACGCTTGGCGGAATGAATGAGAATTGAAAAGCCGACATTTCAATACTTCGCAGTGAAGGTGTAATAATGTCTTAAGGAGGCTGTGCAAAAACTACTTAGACGGTTAAGAAAGGGTAAAGGGGAGAGGTTCTTCAAAAAAAAAAAACATACAGTTTTTCTTATGAAGGAGGAAAAAGGAGTTGACAAGGTATTGTTGTTACCTAAACAACTTTTTACATGTCACCAGAGTAACTTTCTAACAGTTGTGGAAGTTCGAAAAATGATCTCAGCTTAGGAACCGTATTAAATTGTAATTTCGATTGAACAAGAGCTGCTATTACAATTTGACTGTGATTTACATCATTATTATTATTATTATTATTATTATTATTATTATTATTATTATTATTATTATTAAAATACTGTAATGTAATACTGCAAAATACTGTAATGTATTTTGTTTCATTTTCATATTTCCAAATACCTTACTTAAGGAAACGGGAGGGAGATAAGATTCAGGAGGGGGGAGGAGACAAATAACAAAAATTACAAGGGTAAAAATTTAACACAAGATACAAAAGTTTAGGGACACAAAGAATAAATTTCAGAATGTTTTACAATAAGACTATTAAGATGCTAATAATTAAGTAAAACAAAAATTCAGATTAAAACTACGTGAAAAGGTGACACATTATAACAAGATTTTTTTTCTTCACGTTTTCATTCTGTTGGAATATTTGCTGGAATTGATCCACGAACATTTCTCATGAAGGATATAATCTATTATCTAAGGTAAGTTTTTGTTGAGACACGTCGCTTATATTTTGTTCCTTTCGTGTCCTTGGGGCCAACAGCAGTAGCAGCCGCCCCCGCCGCCGCCAGGTAGGTCTGCGACGCGTTCGTTTGAGCGCCGCGGCGATGCTTACGGGACTCAATGACCGGATTGGAAGCAGAGCAAGTGGCACCGACAAAGGTGTCGAACAGAGCAAGGACAACAATCTACAGGAGCAGGCGGAGCCGGACGCGCGTAAAGGCGGCTCCTCACTTTCGTTATTCCGAACAACCGCTCACCCCAGCCCGAGTAGTGGATGGGTTGCACGCTGTTCCCGAGCGACTAACATTCGACGCTCGCCCTGCTCACCGCCAGTCGGTCTGTTGCACACATCAAAGGAAGCGAACATTCACCAAACACATCATCTGTTCGGGATTGGCTCGCTCCTCGGCGAATGCCGTATGTGTGAGCCGTTTAACAGCCCGAAGAAAGAGTGTGACAAACCCGATCGTCCACATCGTGAATTCCTCTCCCACACTGATTGAAGCTGGGCAGTGCTAGCAAATGTGCAATCAAAGGCGCCACGATGCTTAGGAATATCTCATCGACTAAACCAGACAGCAGCGCAAGCAAGACGAGCTAAAAATACTAATAAAAAATTCCGATACCCGGCCATTGGGGTAATCGATGTTCCGAAGTTTCCAGGATGGGTTGAGCGTTTACTAATTACAAGTTGGGTAGCGAGCCAAAGCAAAAAGTAAAAATAACACTCCACGCTTTTAAACGAGAATGTATATAATGAATATTTCTTAAAAAAAGTTCGGAGATTCTTGTAAGAGGAAATGAAATTAGTGAATTTTTAAAACTGGGAACTTTTTGAAGTTACTCCGTCATACATAATGTATCTCCCATTTAGACTTTCATCCTAAAACGTTTACCAACATTCGTTATTTTTATTCTATAGCTAAATGACAATATTATACTTTTTCATCGGCCACGGCACACTCAATGGCACAATTTCTTCCGCTCCCAATAGAAGAGATGTGTAGATTCACGCCCGGCTTTGGACAAGAATACGAAACTAGTGGTGCTAACAAAGCACGTTATTTCTCATATTATTTGTAACGGTTACTTGAACAAATATTAAGATTCGAAGTTCACATGTCGTGCTTCAATCTGTTTTTAAATATTGATAATTATTTTTCCAATTACATTGTGGCATAAATTTCATTTTTTTTAAATTGATAAAATTGGTTTTAATTATTTTTCAGTATCGTCCACATTGTTTAAAAATCTGAAAAAGATATGTGTTATAGAAAGTTATGAGAAACATTCTACGTAAAAAAACAGAAACGTTATCATGTGGAAAATCAATTTCAAAAGTTTAATTATTGTTTTCTATTTGAAATTGGCACCAAAATTGTCTATCAAAAATATCTTCAAATGCAAACACTTTTTTTCGTCTCTCCATTTTCCCCCTCAACCTGATACATACAATAGAAGCTGAGAAAAAAATAAAACATGAAAATCACATTTCTCATTGTATCTTACCAACAGATTGCCCTAGGAGACTGGATTTGGGGAATCTGCTACATTTGTATTCTCTTTCATACGTGTATCGCGATTATAGATTTGGTTTGGGGGCACTTTCCACCCCCTTACTCAGCTATACCATTTACCGCAAAACTTGAAAAAGAAAGAAAACTCCAACATCGAGTTGAAACGTTGTGGAAAAATAAAATATGGACTGTTTGTCTGGTCGTTGTGTTCAATGTCTGAAAGTAATTTATCAGACAAAAATACTACAGAATAATATGATTCAGGTTCGGCATTGGATTATGACTATTATCTCTCAAGTATCATTGCAAAAATGGAACTTTCATGATAAACGAACACTGTGTATGAGCAATATCACCTAGGCCTAAAACGGCCAGATAAATAAATTGAGACATTCAGTCGCCCACTCAGGCTTTGGCGTTCTAGCAATATTTGTAGCACTGATTATCAAAGAAGCAAAGAAACTGTGTACGATGTGGTTCACCTATAAGAAAATAAAAGGGCTGTTTATTTTGCTGTTTAGTTCTTACATTCTTCAGTAGAAAACTAAGAATAAATAATCTCGTGTCCATTTTAAGAGCTCAGTGACAAATACGTTGAATTGTGTCCCAGTGCTGAGTGTATATTTTTAAACATTCATCAAAACGAAAGCTGATTAATCATTTCCATACCATGCCAATGGCATGAAATAACATGCAGCGAGTTCAGAAAATAGTGTTATCTTGTATCGATTTTCACAGTTCACACACATAGTTTCTCGTTGACCAAAGCGCACGCCCCGCTTCCAGTCGCCGCCGCCGGCGCCATCACCTCGCTGTTTGGGGCGGAGTCGCTAAGTGCGTCAACAAAGGCGGTCATTAAGGAGGAGTTTTAAGCAGAAGCGCGTCCGCGCCGGGAGGGAGCACGGCCAGACATTATACTCCTCATGACTAGCTTTCAGCGCCGGAAGCGATAGCGGGCGGGGCTTCCGCCTTTCAATGAATATCGGGAACCGCCGCGCCCAGGAAGGCCCGCGTGCGTCGCCCAAAGGAGCCTGATCGGGCGCCGCGGGAATTAGCCCTCGCCGAGCGCGAGCCGGGCAGCGATACTTTTTTCACAAACCACTCAAGGACTGGAACACACGTGGAATGCAGTGTTTAATGAAGGGTGGTTGTAAAACGTTTAACATATTAAGTGTTGGTTGAAGCGAGCTTTGCAAAAATATCGTCAATTTCATACGGTCGATTCTCCACCATTCGCTCGTGCATTTCCAAGTCGACGGCGAGGCTCCGGCTTCCTTCTTTTTTTCCTTTCTTTCTTCATTTGTTGTGCCTTCGTCGACACAATGCGTCTCTAAACCCTTCCTGGGCGTTCAGCGCCTGGAGTAATCCTCCCTTAAGATTAGGTCTCCGCTGTTAACCTAAATCATCCACGAGTCCAGCCAAAGAAAATTTCCAACGCATTTTACACCAAAATACAGATAAGATCTATCTTGACTCACTTCTTTCTCTCAACAATTACTAAGTATGTCTACTTAATTAAAGGCGTGCATTCCACTCGAATTCCATTTATTCGTTTGCTTCATCTGCGTGTCGAAACAAATGACAAAACGTGGAAGGGATTGATAGAAACAAACAACAAAAAGAGGAATGAATCACGATGGGAAAAAACTTTTAGAACACGATGACAATGAAAAAGAATATGACGCGGATTCAAAATAAAATTATTAGTGTTTGAAATAATGGTTCGAAGTAGAATTCAATAAGAAAAGGAATAAAGAAAAGCGAAAACGAATGGCACAGGTACAGTACAATAATTATTAGCAGCAGGATCTGGAAATTGTAATCTTTTGATTTTAATCAGGCCAAAACATAAATAGTGGTGCTACAGAATGACACAGACTTTCCCGTATTAGTTTTATATTTCTGTGGTCTCGGCTAGCTACACGGGCTTCCCACATACTCTAGCCAGCTGCCATTTATCGCCTCCCAAAGTATATTTTTTTTAATATTGCGTGTAAACTACTAAAATTTTCAAAAACATGTGCCTTAATTAAATTACTTGTTATGAAGAACAAATTTTATTTGAAGGAAAAATCCCTATCTTCAATTTTAAAGTTGTAGGAAGACGCCAAAAAAATTCAAACTTTTGAAGTTTTTCAAATTTAAGAGTTAACCGTGAAAATCGGGCCTATGCCACCTTAATATGTGTATTTTACTATATTCTTACATTAAATTTAAAGAAAAAATTTGCATCCGTTTTCAAAAAAGTTTGAAAATGTCTGGGGGGCTTCATGAAAAGTACTACCAAAAATTAATTAATGTTTTTCAAAATGGCAGAGATTCGACTCAGGCCAGATGGACAGGTTTTTCTTCAATTTGGAAAAAATCCTAGGCATGGTTAAGGAGCTAGTGCTCTTCACATACACCGGACGGAGGGACAGACGTTTTGCTTTCAATTGTTTTTTCGGCATCAAGGACCCATAAAACAGGCATTCAGGCTACACCACGTGTTAGGGGATTTTTTTCTTAATTTAGCAACTGGATTTACCCACTTTTTCGTTATCAGGGTCCGGCAATTAATTTTTTCTGCGGAAAATTTGCCGCTTTTTCGCGCACATTACATAACTTACCCTTTACTCCGTATATTACTCCGTATATATATATATATATATATATATATATATATATATACATATATATATATATATATATATATACACACACACAGGGTGAGTCACGTAACTTTAGCACCTCCTGTAACTTTTGAACGGTTGAAGATATTGCAATGCAGTTTTCACGGAAGTGAATGAGGGAATGGGGCTAATTGATATGTGTATTGATTTCTCTTTTATCACTTGTATTTTACGAGATATTTGAGGTAACTTTGTTTTTTCAAATGGGACTATACATATTTTTTTCAGTCTATCATGACAAGCGTAAAAAGACAAATTCAAAGATATAAATATTGTCATATGTTAGATAAGCATTTTTTTGAGTAATTGTGATTTTTTTGCGACTAGTGTATAACGGATATTTTCATTGTAACTGTCAGCCCCACAAGGTCACGCAGCGCTCCACCAGCAAACGCGGGGTCGGGAAAGGGAACGGATTTTAGTACTTCAGGATACGAAAAATATTCACAAAACTTTTGCGTTTTTTCCTGAACTCTCCATTCCATCCTGATCCATTTTCACATATTTTGTTTTTCTTAGGGATTGAAAATACGGATTTGTCTTAAGTAGTATTTATTGAAATAAGATTATTTCTATCCCTAAGTTATTATGATATTCTTATTAACATTGAAATTGTTTGCTCAAAATACGCAATATTTTTTGTACAGTTTTAATTATTTATTCTTATTGTGCTTTGTTTCAAGATCCCATTAATACGTATCTTATTAAATCCCATTAAATGGAGTTGAAGTTATAAACAATTTTATTACGATACAAAATTATGACAAATCCTTATTTTCCATCCTTTAATTCCTTCAATCAAAGAAAGTCGAAAATCTGAAAATGCGGAAGGATGGAAAGCACAGTTCAGGAAAAAAATTGCAATGGTTTTGAGAATATTTGGAATATGTTTCGTATCTTCAAATCTCCCTTCCCTTGCCCGGGCGCGCGTTGCTGGTGGAGCGCTGCGTGACCTTGTGTGGTGGACTATTCAAAATGTCCGTTAAACCCCAGTCGCAAAAATCAAAATTAATCAAAAAAATGCTTATCTGACATATGGCAATATGTACGTTATTGGATTCGTCTTTTTACGCTCGTCATGGTGAACTGAAAAAATATGTATAGTTTCATTTGAAAAAACAAAGTTACCTCAAAAATCTCGTAAAATACAAGTGATAAAATAGAAATTAATGCACGTATCTATTAGCCCCTTCCCCTCATGCACTTCCGTGAAAACTGCATTGCAATATCTTCAACCGTTCAAAGTTACAGGAGGTGCTAAAGTTACGTGACTCACTCTGTATATATATATATATATATACGCATGAATACGGGAAAGTAAACATGATCCCTAAAACTGAAGGTCGGAATTATAGATTATTATATTATCATATAGGGATCATTAAGATAATTATATTTCATGAAAGGTAGTCATCACTGACAGTCGGTGACAAAAACTGACAATTACTATATAAGATAAAAAGAGCACTGAATTAAAATGAATTGTTGACGCAGGTAAGAACTAATGGTGCTACAGAATGGCACAGACTTTCCCCTATTAGTTTTCTACTTCCTTAGGTCTCGACTAGCTAATTCATACTTGCCACATACTCTTGCCAGTTGCCAACTATCGTCATCCACACTACATTTGTTTGACATTTTCTTAATTTTTCGCTTACATAGTGGTAGAACGAAATATTAATTTTAGAATACTAAAGAACACTAAAACCTCGTCCTAAATAGCAATTTTGTTTAAAAAATTTCGAGCCTTTTTTTAAAAAAAAAGACGTTTAAACGCTACTAAAAGGCAAAATTTGAAGTTCTTGTTCACAGAAAAATTTTGAGTTTTCGAAAAACTTCATTTAAAGTCATTTAAAACACTTACACTTACAAATACAATAGTGTTTACAAATTGCTGGAAATGTGCATATTAAAGGTGTGAGAGATCTTTCAAAAAAATTACATTTACGTAATTTTCGCAAAAACGAAAAAATACCCAAATTGAACTTTACGTCATACAAAAGAGTGCAATTAGCACTATCCATTCCAAACGTTTGAAGAAATATTTGTAAGATGAGAAAGCAAAAAAAATGTGGAGCCATTTATGAGAAAATGGCTTTTGAGCGTTTCTGAAAATGCCGAAGTTTGAGCTAGTTTTCACAGAAAACGGCTGAGTTCTCGAGAAACTTCACTTGACATTATTCAAAGCACATGTACTTGTGAATACACATTATTATATAATAATGTGAACAAATCGTCACTTATCTAAATATTAACGACGTGGGAGACAAGTCAAAAAAATTACATTTTTGTAATTTTTGAAACGACAAAAGAATAGAACAATATGGCGTTTACGTCATTTCATAAAGTACATTTAGCAGTATTCCTACCAAACGTTTAAAGAAAAATTTGGAGCCTTTTTTGAGAAATTCTTGTTTTTTAAATTTTTTAATATTGCAAATATTGCACGCAATATTGCGGGAAAACTACTATAATTTTCAAAAAAATGTACAAGAACGTAATGATAGAACTTACTTTGGAGAACAAATTTTATTTGGGAGAAAAATCTCTATCTTCCATTTTGTACTTGTAGGAAGACGCCGAAAGAAATTACTTTTGAATTTTTAGACAATTCAGAGTTAACCGTGAAAATGAGACCTATGACACATTTATAAGTGTATTTAAGTTAAGTGTATTTTACTTTATCCTTACAAGAAATTTAAAGAAAAAATTTGGAGCCGTTTTTGAGAAAATTTCGAACATTTTCGGGTGGCTTCATGTAAAGTAACCCCCAAATTTTGAAGAATGTTTTTCAAAATCGCGGCGCCTGGAGTGGAAGCAGATTGACCGGGAAATATCCATTTCAGAAGAAATCGCACGTGTGGTTTAAGCGCTAGTGTTCTTCACAGACTGAAGAACGGACAGACGGACGTTTCGAAATGATCCACTGTTTCGGTATCAGACGACCCCATACGTGTATTTCCGTTGAAATCTTGAAATCGATTTTCCGCAGCATTACATAACTTTTTCTATACTACGTATATTACTCCGCATATACGTACGTATACGGGAAGTAAAATGAATGTTATTTCGACAAAGGAAGCGAAAAACAATTGCTGTATTAGTCCATGCAACGAAACAGAAAAGCTACATCGAAGGATTGAATAATTTCGTTCGTTTGAAATTTTCGATTAACAATGCGGAATTTCCTTAGGAGGTAAAGAGCTAAGGGATAAGAAGGAAACCTATTACCATTATCATCCGATTGCACGGAGAATTAAATGAGAACCTTCAGGGACATACACTAGATATGTCTGTGACGTGGCACGTTACACTGACACGAAAGGAAAACTGTTCAATTTACTTCATTTTTACCTAATGAATCTGTTCAATTGTCTGTGTACCTAAACCATCAGCATTATGCAGGAGTTATCGTACGTTCATGGTCATTATGCAACGCATGAGAACGAGTCGTAAAAACGCAATGCGCTTAACAATTTTAAACATTTTCGAAACACGAGGTCGTAAATTAGTTTTGTACAACGTAGAATTTGTTCTTGTTCTTGTGTCAACGTAGACTAAAATGTTTTGTTTGACATTTTTTGGACATGTTAATACCAAGTCATGTTAGGATTTCAAGGGCTATTTGTAAAATTTCGATGAACACGCGATACGGACCTTAATGAGAACGACTGAAAGGTTGCGAAACCTTTTGAAATGTCTTTCTGTTAATCAATGTAGCTCTTTCTTGGAGAAATTAGTTCTTTGATTTCTACTAATAAGCAATTAAAGCATAATATTATAGGTAATGTAAAATTTTAAAACAAACGAGAAAGTTTTACCAGAGAGAAACAGAAAAGAAGAGAAAGATAAATCAAAACTTCAAAAGAACTTTAAATTATTCTTTTATAATTCGCCTGTGCGTAGGCTTTTAGCAGGAACTATGTATCCCGAATTCTTCCATCTATATCCTACTTTCGAGATTTTTCATGTATTGAGTACTGGAATGTATACAGAATGGTATACCAACTATGGACCACCCCATAACTTCTAAACGGTTCAGGATATGGAAATGCAGTTTTCGATTAATAATGCGGAATCATGGGGCAAGTAACATGTCGCAAAGAAATTATCTATAATATTTTTAATTTTCGAGAAATTTAATCATCTTTGATTTTATAAATGGAACTATATTTTTTTCACCAGCAATGTATAGATCATGAAATTAGGAATAAAATGATGTATCATATGTTAGTATTTTAATGCAACAACAACATTAGTATTGTAATGCAACCGCCCACGTCCGGTGCCGATTCTTTGGAATGGAATCGGAGGGGGTCACATCACAGGATGGAAGCGCCGTCACACTGAAGGTATGACGGTCGTTCCCAGATAGCAGGGGGGGACACGCGCTAAATTTATTTAAGGGGCGCCAAGCGCATGCCCACTTACCTGCTATTTTACTGCCGGCGTTGAGCGTCTCAGGGGTGAGTGCCCTGGGTCGAAGGATTGCATTGGTTTCTTTGTTTACGGTAATAATGAACACTTTTCTCAGAAGTTAAGCTTTTTCACCCGGCCAAAATGGCGGGGACACATTTATTAGAAAGAACTGTTCTTTGGAGACATGAAAATGTTTGTGGCTACCAAACAAGTGATGGTGATGAGCACTTACAGGATGTTGATGGCGTGATGGCTACGTCACCGCGACGGGATTGCTCACCGATCGTTGGACTGACGCGGCCGGACCCTCAGGGGCGACGCTGGAGCGTTGGAACGCAGGCCTCACAATGGCCCCAGGGATGAATGCTCCGGCGCGCGGGATGTCGGTGTTGGGTGTCCGCGCAGCAATGACGTAGTACAGGCGCGCGTCTCAGGTCGTCAAACGTCGCCTGGACCGCGTGTGACGTTGTTAGCCAAAATCTGGCTGTGTGGAATAAATTCCGCGGCTGGACGGAGGCCGGGCAGATCTCGTGGTGGTCGGCACTATGCTTGCCTCTCACCAACCGCTACTGTTGTCTTTCGCCGCTGCTCTCACTCGTAATTTTGTTAAGGGCCGATATTCGGCCGCTCTCTAACTATAACTTTTATGCTGATGACAATTTCGACCGTCCTCTGCTATGTCTCTGCCCTCTCTCTGATCGACCATCCTCTCTCGTGTTTTTCACCCGTCTAAAATTCAAGCCTCTCGCAGTGATTCTCCCCTTCTCCTTTCTTTCGCACCATGCAAGGATTGTCACGTGCTTCCTGCCAAGCGTTTTCATAGGTCGGTTTGTTGAATTCCAGAATTTTCTATGTCATTCGTGAACTGATTGGATAAAATGATCATCGCTATGTCGGGGCCGACGCCTCTTGGCTTCTCATTGGATGGCATTGTTTAGAACAGAGAAGCGCGCGCGTGGCTCTTCTGCTGTGACTGTGATATGTTTATTGGGCCTAGGGGATTACCGTGCTGCGTGCTAGCGCCCATGTCTCTAATGTAGTTGTTCCGGAAGTCAGCCATTTTGTTGGAGGATCAAAGAGGATTGGATTCATGGTTGAGGGTTCGGGAAGGCCTTCGCAGCTGTGCGGAACTGATTCAGGCGAGACGAGGGAGCCCGTTGTCCTTCTGTTAATGTGGCGTGACACTGGGGTGGCGGAGTGCGATGTTCATCGAATGATCAGAATGAGAGATTTTTGCCATTTGTTCATCTGAATTGAACTTTTCTTCTACTTAAATTCCAAAGCAACGATAATCACAAAGAACAAAATAAAAATAATTTGTAGCGGAAGGACGAGATAATAAAGGTCCTTTTCAAACTTGCAAGAATCGATCTCAGTGTGTTATAGAAGAAACCAGCTATCATTTTAAAATAATGGAAGGGAATGAATGCATAAAGATTTTTATTGTAATATCTTTATTAATTCATTAAATAATAGATAGGTAGACATTTTCTATTATTATTTACTGGTAATAAACTTCTTATTTAAATGCGTACAAAAAGAGCAAAGCAATAAAAATTTTAAAATACACTTGACAGTCTATCAGTGGAAAATTAATAAACTTTAACACAAATGCACATCTGCAGTCACAACTGCTAATACTGATTGGAGAGTTTCTCACTTCATAAAGCCACGTGCTGCCACAAACTTGAAAATCCACGGCAGAAGACGGAAGTGTACTGTTTTCTTTTCCATTTATGAACAGCAGTAGAGGTACGGTTGTACCGAAGACGAATAATCATGTTAATTAAAAATTAAATTAACCAATGAGATGGTGGTTGGATTCTTGTCAAGTTTGAAAATGATATTTATTATTAAAGAAGACAAGTTAAATGCAGATAAACCAATGGAAAAAAATATCTTATTCTGATCGTTCAAATTAGTGTTTGTTAATATGACCTTCGTGACAAGACCCTGGATTGCTTTAGTTAGACCTCTTATCCCTCATTGCCACTCCTCTCAGTCTCCTCACTCCAAGCAAGTCTTGAGGGCGCGAAGGCCACATTTTTCGAAGGCGAGAGTTGCAAGGGTTGCTTCATGAAATTTTGTTCGTTTAATTCAAAATCACATACCAGAAAATCTAATTTTATACTCAAATTACTAACAAAATTCTAGCATATGATACATTATTTTATTCCTCTTTTCATGACCCTAAACGTGGCTGCTGAAAAAATATATAGCTCCATTTAAAAAATCAAAGATGATTAAATTTCTCGCAAACTAAAAATATTATAGACAATTTCTCTACGGCGTGTTACTTGCCCAATGATTCCGCATTATTAATCGAAAACTGCATTTCGATATCCCGGACCGCTTAGAGGTTATGGGAATGATCCATAGTTGGTGGGACACCTGTATATATTCTTTAGAATTAGATAGGCATAATTCTTTGAATTTGTTGTTTGTGGAATTAATAGGCTAGCCAACATATTATAACACGCCCTTGTTTCCAGTCAAAGAGTCAAGCGTGTAGTACTTCGCCTTCGTAACTTGTTCATAATTCAATAATTTTGTATTCAACGCTACGTGCTTCCGACTAACTGGCGTTCGCGGGAATCTCTTTCCTTGGAGGTGTTTGGTTAGTTTGGGTGGGAAGTGTGAACGCGCGTGTCGTTCCCGCTCGCACGCCCGAGGCGACACAATGCACGGAGCTCAGGCCACACCCCGCCCCGCTCCCGTCGCCACCGCCGCCGCACGCCCGTTAGCGCGCCTAAATAATTAAAGAGGCATTAGTGGGCTTTGACACACGACGAGGCGGCGAGGCGCAGCGAGGCGAGGTGTGGACGGGCTTACACCGGGGCGGGAGCTCAAGTGCGAAAGTAGGTGTGTGGGTAAGCGGGGCGCGCCGGCCGTGAATGGGCGGGGGCGGGCGTCGCGCCGCGCACAAAGCCAAAGAGCGCGGCCGGACGCTCGCCGCCTAGCGCTGGCGAAGGGGGGTGTGGGCGGGCCGGCGGACAGGACGGGCCCGACGAAGCGAAAGAGGAATGCTGACGATGTAGGAGATGCGGTGGCGTTAACGGCGTCCGTTTACACTGAATCGTAGTGAGGGAAGGCTCCGGAGGGAGAACGAAGCGATGAAAGAGGCGCAGGAGCGGGAGGGAGCCGATGTCAGTACGAAGGTGACAGTGAAAAGAGCGAGGAAGGCGACGAAGCCGGTTGGCCGAGGGGCGTTTGAACCCGTGGCGGTATGACAGGATGAGAATGAAGTACGTCAAACTACCATAATGATGGAAACGGGCGAAAGCGGAAGGGACTCCTCGGCGCGGCAGCGCAGCTTCGGAGAAAATGACGCCTGGTTGAGGGCAGCGAATCAACAGCGGTATCAGCAGCGACATATTTCGGGTGGAGACGTATCAAAAAGGACAAGCAGGAATAGAGAGTACAGCAGAACTGTAAGCCTGGAATGATGCTGAGGTTATGACGACAGTGACTAACACTGAATAGTCGTCCAAGAGCACAGTAATGTGCACTCAAACGCGGATGAATAGGAATTGAGAAAGAAAACGAAAAGGAAGCAACAAGCAAAGTGGGCAAGGAAAGAAATTACCGGGATAGTGACACAGGTGGTTACGGCCTCCGACTGTTCCATAACTCATATTGTGGGCGAAGGAGGAAGAGGAGAGAAAAGAAGAGCGATTAAAGAGTACGTCAACGAAGCAAAATGGAGCCACAGGGCGGGAGAAAGGCGGAGGATGGTGAGGCAGGGCGAAGGTGTTGTTGCAGAGGCGGAGGGGCGAATGCGTTGAGTTGCAGGCACGGGCCAGGGGGCGTCAGGAGGGGAGAGCGGAGAGGTGGAAGAGGCGAACGCCACACAGCCGTGCCTCAGCCCTGGGATCGGATAGCCCAAAGGCGCGCGGCAGGAAGTTGGTTGTGCGGCAATCGTTTTTCAAACATCGACGATAGAAGCGTCGTGCCACAGCACAGGGCGGAGAGGGGGGAAGAGGAGAAAGGGGTGGGGAGGGGAGGGTGGGGTGGGGTGGGGTATCAAGAAGACGGGAGATGTAGGGAAAGGTGGATTCAGGCGGCCAGGGAAGGCGTTGCGCGCTGCAGGCAAGAGGTAGGCGCAGCTTTCATGTCGCCGATCGTCTCGTCCTGCTGACGCACCTCCCCATAATGAGCCTCCCGCACGCACGGCAGAGGACGGACGTTGCACACGCCGCTTTGCGCACTCGTACTGACCTAAATGCTGCCAAAGCCACCCACGCACGTCATTAAATTCGGTAGCAAATCAATGTGATGCATATCGGCCAGTTTTGTCCATGCAGTAAATTGTGTATTGTATCGTCGTAGAAGTAGAAGAGAAAATATGAACTCGTAATACGAGGCGCATCAAAAAGATAAGTTTCTCTATTCCACAACACAACTTTATTGGAAAATTTTATTGTATCAGGTAGGGCAGACGATGCACTGTATTTCCACATAATCATCACCAAAGTTGAGTCATTGATCATATCATAGCATCAACATTTTTATTCCCATGTCGTGAAAGTCTGCGGCATATCAGTGATCAACACCCACCTGCAATTCTGTGTCTTTGTGAAACGCATAATGCTGACCACACAGGAAGTACTTGCGCAGAAAAAGAGGGAAATCATTGAGGGAGAGGAGATCGGGATAACAGAGTGGATGTCCAAATACTCCAGAACAACACCCGAAGATCTGCTGTGAGCCGATCTTCTCTGAGATCACCCAACGAGAAACATGTATTTTATTTAGTTTACGCACATTGATGTAGGATGTACTGCATTGTAGAATGTACATAAGAAAACTCGGATACTAATCCAGAAACAAGAGATTCTAACAATCCTCAATCTGGAGATTGCTCGTGTGATATGGTATGTCGTTTTTGCAGCTTCTTAAACTGCTACACTTGCAGTACACTTCTACACACCATTATTTATAGCACCATTACGTTTCATAGGTCGTAAAAGCTTTTAGAATGATTTCTTTATTAAAAATAAAACACAAAACAAAAAGGGAAAGTCAGCAGACGAATTAAGTTGAATGACAAATATTTGATGAAATATACATAATGAAACTAGTGGTGCACCTACTTTCCCGTATTAGTTTTCTATTTCCTTTAATCTCGGCTAGCTATTCGGGCTTGCCACATATTCTTGCCAGCTGCCATCTAATGCCGCCCAAAGTACATTTTTTGGACATTTTCTTAATTTGCTGGTTGCGAAATAGTAGAACGGAAATATTATTTTAATATTAAAGAACAGTAAAACCTCGTCCTAAATGCCAATTTTCTTTGAAAAAATTGGAACCGTTTTTAAGAAAATGGCGTTTAAACGCTTCTGTAAATTCCAAATTTGAAGCTCTTTTTCACAGAAAACTTCTGAGTTTTCGGAAAACTTCACTAGAAGTCATTTTAAGCACTTTAACTCACAAAGCTTTTAATTGTTTTCGACATTAAATACATTAATAAAAGGAACTATAAATATTATCATACTATTTACTAATCTTCTTGGAAAAATGTTAATTTATGCCAGCTTAAACTAGTGTATTGCTTACAAGACTTCTAGACATATTGATTAGCAATTCAACTAGTTTTATTTAAAATATTTTAATAAAATGAATCCAACATTTACCTGGTCAATATAAATTGCAATGATTTCTGTGCGTAATCTCTGATATGAGCTACCTAAATGTAAGTGGCAATTTCGTAACATTTAATTACACAGTTATTTACGTACGTTCAGTTTCATGGTGTATGAATACGAGTTATGTCATAAAAGTAAGTTTGAAAACATTTAAAATAATAAAATGTAAACATTTTAAATAGTAAACTGTACTCTTTAACGTTCTATAGCAGAGAAACAGCAACGTGTATATTATGAAACAATATAAAATAAATCCTTAAGTTTAGGTAATTCTTGTTTATTTTTCGACTCTCAAAATGTTTGCCCAAAAAGAGAAGGATTTTATATAAAAATGGGTAATCAACGTTCTACGGAATTGTTTTATATTCTTTGGAATTTTGAAAGACTTTACTACAGAATGTATTACAGATGAAACGCTAACACATGCATATATAAGTGACCTTTCGTTCAGTGAATATAATATAACACGGGGAAAAATAATGATTATTAAATATGTTTCGAAAAATTTCAAAGTCTAATTCGTAAACACAAGCTCTTCCAAATGAAACGTCGTTATCTCATCACTGCCATCATCTCGCAGTCCACCAACAACCAACTTTTCAAATATTCATTTCTGCATTGTTGTGCAAATTTCAATAAAGCTTTGCCGATTACTTGTAATGTGTTAATTTAACAAACATTTTGTATAAATTATTATAAAATACTATTTTTGATCGATATATTAATCTCGTCGAATCCTGTTTGTTTTATAATCGTCCTAAATATAAAGAATAACATTCTTTATATTTAAGCTAAGACAGTCTGTTACTTTACATTTTATAATATTTTATGTATTTAAAATAATGCATTTTCTTTATTTATTCTCTATATTTCAGGATCCTAAAACAGATTACCAAACAAATGTTTTGCAGTTTTAAAATTCTCTCAGGTTAAAGTTCTCTTAGGGGAGAGGACGATTAATTTTGACCCTCAATTTTCCACAATTACGCATATTTTGGAAAAATTCAACATGACATTATTTGAAGATATGTTTTTGATGAGCATATTTCATTAATAAAAACAATTGTACCTTCAGAATTGTAGTTGTAGGAAGTTTTAAACATTTTTTAAACTTTTTGCAAAATCAGGCATTTCAACGAACATGAAACCTGCATCACTCTCTTAAGCTTCCTTTAAGCGATGTAAGGTCCCTTTTAATCAAGAAACATTGTCCGGTTTGGGAAAATAAATGCTTTAGAAAATAAAAAAATTGCGTTTGACACAAAATTTCGCAAAAAATACTCATGTTTTTGAAAAATTGAACATTACCTTATTTGAAGACCTATTTTTCATGAACATACTTTATTAAGAAAAAATGTATCTTCATAATTGTAGTTGTAGGAAGAAGCCGAAAAAATTGTGATTTTTTTCAATTTTCGACAAATCAGTTTTCAAAACTACATGAAACCTGCGCCAGTCTCTTAAATGACTTTCAGACTATTCAACCACAAAATTTAGTCAAAGTTGTTGGCGCCATTTTTTTTTTTAAATTTTGAAAATGTCCCAGAGTTTTCATGTAAAGTACCCACCAAAATTAACATATCGGTTTCAAATTCAAGGGGCCCCGGGATCAGTCAGATCGATCGAAGAATATCAGTTTTGGAGAAAATAGGCTGAACGGTTTTGTCGCTAGCGTTGTTCACAGATGGACAGATGTTTTGCTTTCAATTGGTGTTTCGGTTTCAAGAACCAACAAAACAGGGATTCTGGCAGTACCAAGTGATAGGGGATTATTTGCTTCATTTAGCAACTGGATTTATCCACTTTCTCATTATCAGGACCTGGCAATGAATTTTTTTCTGCTGACAGTTCTGTGTGACGTCAGGACTCATCTACCGTTTCCGTGGCAGTTGCCAACCAGACACAACGTGACGTGTCAGGTCGCTCAGTTGCCACTTCCGAACAGGGGAACATTTGAGTATCGCGTAGCGACTCCTCCCTCCCGCCGCCCGCGTTTCTGCTGCGCGCGCATAGTGTTCTGTGTTGTGATCAGTTGCGTTGAGGTTAGGCTTTTGTCGTGCGAGTTTTGAGAGTGCATTTTTTCGCAGAGCTTCTTTATGATCAGTTATTACTTAATTTTATGTTTGTTTATTTAGTGCTTCTTTATTTCATTTCTTTTTATTAGTTCGTTTTTATTAGGTTTAATTTATATTATCATTAACTTAACAATATCCAAATCACAACGAGGACGAAGAGGTTGCCCCAGAACACGTCTTGAAATCCCCAGGAAATCATCTGGAAAGGGTGTAGTATTACACAGGCAAGCTCGGGAGACTTTAGTGAAAAACATAATGAATGATACTTCCAAAACAAGCTGCAGCTTCATACAATGTGAGTAAATGATTTGGTTACTTTTATACGTATTTTTTGAAGTGTTTATTTTCGTGTCCCGGTAACACGTGCTCAGTGGTATGCGACCTGGCAACGTGGCTCCCCTCCAGTAGCAAATGTCATTCTTAATTTAATCGGACCTCAGGTGTTTTTCTGGAAACTCGAGATAAGGAGCTCAAGCAAAAAGAAACAGGATCTTCCTCATTTAACGATTTTCTTTGAGGATTTTACACGCTAACACTTGAAGATTATGCATCGCCTGACGCCTGACGATTCACAATTCATAACGACTACATTTCCCTGCAAGGAATATTTTGATTGTAAACATTTTGGCATCCAAATTCTCACAACAAATATCTAGATGTAAATACATTTACAAAATAGCATAGTGACCTTCAGAACGACCAGAAATAAAACAGCATGGGAACAAAACTGCCGCAAAACAAGAACCGACAGCTTCATCTCAGAACTAAGAGAAACACACGGACTAGCGTCTCCTACGATGACAGCTAATGCACTTCACCTAGTTTTTCTTACGCCAGCGTTACCACACTGCGTTGATCAACATCACAATTCTTCCGCGGCTCAATCGATCACATCCGTCGATCGCAGCTATAAATCGTCGTCGCGAACAGCAAGAACGGCAGTGACCGCGAGAGCCCGCAGATCTTCCGGTTCAGAGGGAGAAGGGCGGTCAAGGCGAGCTGCATAAGCCGTTGTAGCCGGGCCGCGCCGGGCCGGGCCGGGCCGCTTTGCTGCGGGGCGGAGAAAAGCGATGGCCGGAGCTCCCCGCTTGCCCTCTTGATCTGTGTCCCAGCGGCTCGCCCCAAGTCGACCTCACTCGGCGCATCTACATTATCTGCCCTTCTTCCCGGCTACCGCCCGGTCTCCGATTGTATTTCTCGGGCTGAAACGTCCCTTCGGGTTCCCGGGATCGTTATTCACTTCTTTCCGTCCTACATTCCATTTTTCGCAAAAGCCGACGTTCATTAATTTTTACTCCACCGTTCCTGAAAATTATGCTCCTTAATCTCGCATTTTATGACCGTTCACTATCTTAATCAAATCATCCGACATTTAGTGCTTCTCCGTTGTTTTAAAAGTAATTCTTTCATTTCCTTTTACTAGATTCCGTAAAATTTGATATCCTGCCATCTTATCACTTCTCATACAACGTAATAATTCCATTACCTTCTTTCTGTTTCTCAAAGCACGATACCAAGATAAAAAGTGAAGCGTTACTTGCAAAACGTTTTCGTCAACATTCCCCCATTAGAAACAAATCTCATATCCGTCCCTTCACGGCTCTTTATTTCCACTTCCGCCCTCTGCCCTCCTCCGCCCCGCCCCCGCCCCGGCGCGCGGCGCGCGTGCGCCCATTCGTCTTCCAGTGATTTGTTGTGGTCAAGCGAGCGCGGGCCCCCGCCGCTCCCGGCTAAGCTCAAAGGAAACAACTACGACCAACATGTCTCTCTTTTGCAGAGCCCGGACTATCCCCCCGCTTTCGCTCTCTACGGGGGCAAGGGGCGGGGGCTGAGGCGGGGCGCTTTGACAAGTCGCCTAAAAACGCCCAGCATCTTAATAAATAGCCGACGTCTCGCCGCGGGGAAAGAGGAAAAAAACTGCGGACAGTTCTCTGGAGGATCGGCGCGGACGCGGGCAGCTTCAGCGGGGAGTCCTCGTGGTTCTGTGGCAGCAAAGGCAGAGCGCTCGCTCTGCCCGGCTTCGCCCGACGGTCTCTGAGTGGTGGATATGAGGTCCCGCGGGCGAGTTGCTGTACTGTGCCACAGTACTTATTGACAATGCTATGCTAACTTCAGCTTTTCATAATGCACCCTTCAGTTAACTGACAGGTGTTTTCTATGAATACTGTAACTGACAGTGTTTTCTATGAATATTGACGCGTGGAGTTGCAACGTTTACTTGTGCACTACGTAATTATTATTTTCAAATCCATATAGAAGACACAGGAAACAATTCCCAGAGATAATATCTTTAGAAATTAATACTATGCACACTTATTAAACTGTATGTGCTACGAACTGGAATTTATAGTCAGAAGATCAGACACACAATTATAAAACAATATTAAGTTATATAAATCATATTTTTTGTAATATGTCTGAGGTTATTTTCCCTTATTAACCACAAAATCATCCTTATCGTAGAAGCAGGGTCAGTCAAAAACTATTGGTGAAAAATGATCGGGTAAATGTAACGATTATAATACATAAATACACGAATACATAAAGCTGAAGTTCGCTTTAAAGTATTAATAACTGAATATGAAATGCAACAATGTTACATCGAGCCTACTTACCCACCGAGTCTACTTACTGTTCAAACTATTTGCAAGCACGTCAATAGGGAGAGAAGTTAAATCTATAATTTTTCTCAACTACTACGTACTCACGAAGTAAAGAAAACATTTAATCTTGCAGCGGAAAGTCAAGATTTTTCGCAAGAAAAACTCGTATTGTGGGTCCCTCATATGGAAAAATTGGATAACACTTGTCCCTGTATGTAGTACATTACATCCTGTACTATATTTTCAAGTCAGAATCCACATTAATGTCCTTGATACCGAAAAATGTGTTTACGGCTGTGGGTGTGCTTGCTTGTGGTTAATGCTAAAGCCCAAACCGTTTAGACGATTTTCTCCAAAGTTGGTTTACCAGGATTTTTCTTACCAAACTCGACGACCTGCGAATTGGAATTGGATACATGAATTTTGGAGGGTACTTTACATAAAGACGTAAATTCATTTTCTAAAATTTCCATATTTTTGGATTTTTTCTTAAATAGAGCAAAAAGACCCCTAAAAATTGCACAGGTTTTATTTTCCAGAATTTTCACCACCAGAATTTTTGAAAAATTGTAAAAATTACAAATAAAGCGAGAAAGTAATGTGCTGTCGCAGGACCACTCCATACTTTAAAATAATGTTCGATCGCAGCGGAGGCCCCGAGGCGCGATCTGGGAGCCGTCAGCTTCCAACGAGCGACGTGACGAGGCGTCAGGGAGCCCGGATGGAAGGCCGTCGTTAGCCGCGTAAACTGCGCAGCGACCCGCGAGAGACCGGGAATTAATTAGGGCGGCGCGGGGGCGCCGTATCGCGCGCAGAGTCGCCGGACGGCGAGGGCGAGGGCCAAGGCAGTGGGGCGCGCGGCGATAACGCCCGCCCGCGCAGGAGGAACTCCGCGAGGCATCGGCGACGCCCCTCCAAGCGAGCGCCGGCGTATGGAAATTGGGGACCAGGGGAAAATAAGAGTTTAACCCAAATATAAGAAGGAAAACAAGAGTTTAACCTATATATCAATTGGGGACCGAGTCAGAGGAGGGCAAACGTAAATTGGGGACCGACTACCTCATCTCCTTCCAGATAAAAATGGAAGGAAACACTCTATTTTCAAAGAAAATTTTTCATAGGCATTGATTTTAAAATACAACTCCCAAATATTCCAGACTTTCGACTGGCATATTTCTTTCGAATTGGTTCAAGTTGGTTTTCATTCAGTTGGCTGGATGAATTCTGCTCATCTTGCAATTTTTATTTTCTTCCTTTTTCTCTGCTAATATTCTGTAATGCTGAAATTGAAGTTTGGACATTCTTCTAGTGCTTTCTTTGCTTTTCATTTTGATATAGGAGTGAGTCTGGCAGATTTTCAGTAAAGCGTAAGGAAAAACTGTACAGCAGCGCGACGGCGGCGGAGGCGGCCGCTCAACACGCTTAGCTGCTCAAGCAGTTCTTTTGCTTATCTGAGTTGGTTTGGTCCCCAATTTACACGCAGAAGTAAGAGTAGAAAGCAAGTTTCGCGAGAAAAGATGAAGGGATTGTTTGGCCCCCGATCTACATACGGCTGCGTGCGCCAGCAGTCTGAAAGCACGGGATAGTGCAGTTTAAGTAAACGTATCAATGTCAGCGTCATTTAGGTAAATAAATGGGAATCGGAGAGTGAATGGTGGCGTGAAAAAAACAAAAACACAAATGAAACACGAAAAGTTAGAACGCATATAATAACTAGTGGTGCTAAAACAGCACTTACTTTCCCGCGTTATTGGAAACACCTACGCAGTACTGAAATATTGCAATTTATGCGCTACTAACATGTTAGCTATTATTTGAAAACGTCCAATTCAACCAAGAAGCGAACAACTCACGGTTTCAATCGCAGTGTTGTCAGAACTCTGTGAATTCTACAAGAGCACAAGAACAGAATAGAAAAGTTTTGTAAATCTGTATTGGAAAATGAAGCCTGATAATATAGAAAAGCATTCCATAGGGCCATGATTAGAGAAGAGTATTCTAAAACCATGCAACGAATACTCTGCTCACTACAAATGGTACAGCATTTGGTGCGAAAACTAAATATTTTCATGCAAATATCAACATAAATTAGACAATATTATAATTTTCATACAGCCCCATCCGGTAATGACACGTAATTCACAGATATTCGAGAGCGCAAACTGAATTCCATTGCTGCAGACCCTGCATTGTCGCTATTCTGAGAGGTATTAATTTATTTTTACTTTTTATTTCAAATATTTCAAAATAAACAATTTCTAAAATATTAATGTGTAAATGTATAACAAAAGGTCGAATGTAAGAAACGAACAAAGAAATAATATACAAAATTGCAAATTCCAATTTACGACGCATCCACCTGTCTGAGGCGCAGTATATTTACAGCAGGCTATTATGTTTGTCACAAAATTACAGAAAAACTACTCGTATTTTGAAAAAATTAAGCATGACCTTATTTGAAAATGTAGTTTTGATAAATATATTTAATTGAGACAAAATTGTAATTTTAAAATTGTAGTTGTAAGAATACGACGAAAACGAAGCGCAGTCAATTCCGAGTGGACTACGTACGTATAGTACACGGGAAAGTAATATTACTTGGAACGCAGCGACTCGCTATTGTTTATCAATTGGGAATTACTTGGCCTTCTTGATTATGTATGTTATACGATTTAGTATTACGGCGATACCAGGAAATGCTATGCTTCGTTAAAATCGCTACAGTAATATTTGTTGGGGCGCTGAGGAGTGTGACAGAAAGAAGCAGAAGAAGAAAGAGAAGGAGGAGAACAAAGTAAAGAAAGGTAAGAAAAGACAAGAAAATGTTGATAGGAAATAAAGAACACGAAGATGACGAAAAAAATAAAAGAGGAGGAGGGTGAACTACACCACTAGGTCCAATTCTGTGTTCTGTATCCACTTGTAATATTCTGCACATTTGTATTTGTCATTCATGAAGCCCCAATTGTAGGTCCCTGACAACTAATTAATGAACAGAGACATACCTATGGAATGGGCCAAAACGACATTCTGTAAACGTTCTATCAAGACACGTATGCCATAAGTTAGTGTGGAGAATCGCTCCTACCTGCAGGTAGATCCTCTTCTAAGATAAGAATTTCCCATCCTACTGCCGCAAAAGCCGTAGAGAGTTACAGCGCCCACGGAGACATCTGCATATGGGATGCACGGAGAAATCGACGATATTACATCTCTTGCCATCATGCGGATTGTCAGACCTCGAATCTGGAGATCTGCATCCGGAAGATCGAGAATCACATTTTTAGACAAAGAAAATAGTGCTATTCCCACTACAGACTGCGAGAGACACGCTGTGCAGACAATGCCCAGAACAGAGATGCAGGAGGCGGAAATACACAATCGCCGCTCCTCGCACATAGCGATCTGTGAAGATCGAACATCTCCGTTCCCGACGCTCGGATATCTCGAGTCCAACAAGAGGAAACTCAGGAATCTCCTCACACAGTTCGTGACAACGTACAATAGAGTTGGAATATCGTACGTGCTTTCGGAAATCGAAGGTAAGAAATGAAATAATTCTCTTCGTGACTTTGTCGTGGATGAGCAAATACATTTTCTACGATATTTTGAGGTAACTAATAACTATTCGTGTACACGTCTATTATTATTACAACAATATATTTATTTATGAACCTCAACAACTGTTTTAACATGTTCTCTGTGGAGGATTTGCAGTAATTATTGACATTTTTGGACTTCTCCGAAAAGAAAAATGGTTTAAGTTTAAAGATATTTGTTCGCTGTAACCATTATATATAAAAAAAACTGCTGGTGTAGTGATTAGATCAACATAATGAAATCTCTCGTAAAGTTGAATATCACTTCTCTGGCAGAAACGTACGTACAATTCACACAATAAAACGTTTCATAAATATACATCATTTCGCAAAAGTTCCATTTATTAATGTAATGTAATAGTATGTGTAGGTAAATGTGGGTAATCAAACTGTCAATGTAACATAATTTGATTTAATATTTTGACGTTACACAAGCATGAATTATTTGCCTTTTACTGAAAACACTTACTGAATTATTTGCCTTTTGAAAAGTAATTACAAGCCAACACTGGTTGAATGCTACATAATTGCATTATAATTTCCGATAAATGCCCTGATTCTCTCAGGTACCACAATGTAATCCTCTTCCCTACTCATCCTCATGCATCATTTAAGCCATCAACAAAGGAGGGGCAAAGGGAACGCACTTGATCTCCTAAATTCGCCTTCCTGCGCTGCATTGTGCCCCGACGCTTCTTAATCCTCCGGATACCTTGCGCCACTTTCCTCAATCCTTCGCGCGCGCTCCACGTGAATGGGGAACTTCCGCCGTTCAATTAACGGATGCGCAGAGCCGCGAGGTGGAGGAGGTGGGGAAGGGGAGGGGACGAAACGGAGGACGACAAGGCGGGGGAGACAGAGGTGGAGAGGGGGGCAAGAGGTGATGAGAGAGGAGGAGACGCTAGTGCGGCAGGTAGAGGTGAGTGTGCGGTGGAGCAGGGCATGGAGGCAGAGGGGGCGGAGGAGCTCGAGCAGCGGGCGAGGGCAATCGGGACGGCGAAGGCGCCGTGGCAGACTGAACACGCGACCGCCGAAGACGAAAGAACCAAACAGAAATAGGAAGCGAAAAATGCAGAATGTCAGAGTTACGACTCTACTGAACTCAATGCACCCGCAAAAGTGTATGACCACGCACATGCCCGCGGTTGTTACTAACGTTCATTAATTTAACAGCAGCTGGATTGTCACTCACCAAACGTCGCTGTCCGTTGGCCTCCCTCTTAAGGTAATTTAAATAACACTTTAAGTTCAAACACAAAGGAAATATATTATTCGTGAATTCTTGTAATCAGAATCAATCGGCAAATGTTTCCTTACTTCAGAATCACCAATTAATTTGCAGAATTACCTTCCCCAAGGTTTCGCCAAACTGACAATATCTTGAAGTCATTACTAATTGGATTTTAAAACCCAGAATGTCACGTTCATATTTTTAGTCTAAATTCACGTGTCCATTCTCTAGCGAACTCCACCCAGTCTCCCCCAACAAACTTGCGCCCATGGTAGCCGATACTACATTCCTCAATTCTCTCTTTTTCACGAGTTCATACAACTCGAATAAATTTATATTTTCATTTCATAACAGTTAGCGTTGGTGGATTTGGAAATACTACAAGAGAATACGAATTCGAAGGAGTGGGCAGGGAGGAGTGATAAACGAAATATCAAAACTGGAATGGAAAGAGTGATAGAATTGGTTTGGAACTTCGCATTCGGTCCCATATATGCGGCAGGTGGTGTGGTGAATAAATAAATCGTGCTTACGGGGAAAACGAAACAGGCGAAGAGTGCGTTGGGAATGGAAAGATTTTTGATTTGTTCACGAATTATGACGCTTAGGAATCGTAGGGTGAGTATTACGAGAGACGGATGATTGAGGCAGATTGAGGGAAGTTGACGTGCAAGCGATAATGGCTGGATTTTTTTATTTTTCTTGGAGAAGCTAAAGCAAAAGGATAAATGGAACACGAGTGGAATGCGCTGTATAATGGTCGCTTATTGAAAAAGTTGGACATCTTTAAGTGTTTCGGTTCAATTAGCTTAAATAAACCACCGCCAACTCGCTTTGCAAGTCAACATCAATGCTCCGCCCATCGGTCTCTGCGGTGAAAATATCTTTCAGCCTTGCTAACGCAAAAGTTTCAAATCTTTTTACACCAACGAACAGGTACTTCTTATATTTGACTCACTTTCCTTCCAGGTCATTCCATATTAAATCAACACAGTTTTAATTAGAATTTTCTATTTTTCTTTATGGCATATAAAATGCCATAAAGAAAGCTGCAAAATGACACCTGTTCCAGCGCTCTATCTTAATTTGGGGAGGTTCTACATCAATTTAAAAATTTTCGGGAACCCAATTTTGTAAAATTTTACATGGCTGTATTTCACAAACGGGTGGAAATATTTTACTCAAAATTTGTAGTTTTCTTATCCTTCATTCGTATTACCTACGTGTCAAATTTCATCTGACTCTGAGATGGCAATGTAAAATGACTGTGTTGATTTAATATGCAATGACCCTTTCCTAAGTAGTGCTAAAGTTGAGTGTAGGCACAAAATTGCGCTGGCATGGGTGCATGTTTAAAATCCATATTTTGTACCACGCTATTTGGGGAGCAATGATGAAGTAAAATTCCTCTAAAAATATATACGAGAATGTAAAATTCCTCTAAAAATATATACCTGAATTTAGTGTAAAATACTTGATAAATCATTCTGTTGATCGTAATTAATAGTATTGTAATTAATAATATCATGAATTTATTTTCCAATTAAGGAAATAAGTTGTACAAAAGTCAGCTGCTAAGTTATCTTTTTAGCGATTGAATTCCGTTGTTATTTCTAATTTATATAGTTTATATAAAACAGTATATTTTCATTACACAGACAATATTTAAATATTTATAAATAAATTTTATTGAACTACCCCCACGATTACCCATATTATAGTGTAAAATAAGAACTTGTTTGTGGAAAATTATTTCTATTTCACCCATTTATATTTGTGCGTTAACTAGCGAGTTTTTACTATTAAAATATTTAAACTAAATTAAGTACGTGCATTCCACATGTGTTTCATTTATCCATATGCTTTAGCTGTTTACCAAAAAAACTACAGTCGACTCCGGCCATAGTGAACTTCTAGGGACTGACATTTCTAGTTCACTTAAAAAGAGGTTCCTATATCCGATAATGTAAAAATTAAAGAGAATTTATCCACAGTAATTGACTTTCTTAATACAGAGATGCAGCAAAATGCACTAGCAGTCCGAAGTGAAAATTTCAATGACTTTAGTTGACTCTAAAACTCAATTATTTTCAATTGTTTGCTTCCTACATTTTTCATTAATAATTTCACTTAATCGTTCTCCAGAGTCCATGCTCTCTTCTGCGTTGTCTACTGCCTCTTGCAAGTATCGTAATGCAATGTTGACACCTTTCAATGCCTTTTGTACTGTTGCCTCTTGCACCGTCCACTCTCTAAAGTCCCTTTAACTCGCCTATTAACACACGATATACTTTCGGTAGCGGTATTTGGTCTCGAGGCTACAACTCCATATGTTCCTTGTTCTACCAGGGGGACAAGTCCCCGGGAGAGCGTCTTGGGCATATCGCCTTTAATCCGCACCCCCGTCGGCGCACAAGGACGACGGCAGTCAGGTAACCGGGTTCGGCCGGCACCCAGTTAGCCCTCACGGCAACCTTCCCACACAATGGGTGATGGGACGCCCTGCCAGCTCAGAGCTACTAGCTTTCCGAGCTAGTACCGGAGTCAATGTTGTCGTATGACAACTCGCCACTCAGATGTGCCGGGACACCAAGTTCCTACTCTTTGCCCAGAGTACCGGGCAACTGCCACTACGAAACCGGAAACCCGTCAGAGGGCCGCTCGGACTAGGTCCGAGGGGCTCCCGGCTCTCTTCCCGTCTCCCCACTGCCTACACATTAGGCTACCGACCTGGGTGGACCGTAACAAAGGCAACCTGACTGTTGGGAATCCTGACTTCTATTTGTGGATTCCAGAGCACCCCAGGGGGTCTCCGCCCGATTCTGCCTTAAATTCGACGCGCTAGGGGCTCAACTGGTGGGTTGCAGGGGTGAACCGTCAACCACGACCTTAGCTTGTCGTCTACTCACTGCCTACACCTTTAGGCTAACAACATGAGTACCACCTTCAAAGTCAGAGTTCGGGTGCTCGTCTGCATCCCTTCACCAGAGATCTCGCCCATCTACGCAGTCATGATCCCCCCCTCTACGGGGGCGGGGGATATGGCGCAAGTGAGTGTCGCTATGGTGTGAAGCTATGGCAGTCGCGCTTCCTATCATCACGGACTTTATAAATCTCGCGGAATCTTAAGTAACATCAAGCTTGAGATTGAAGCAAGCAGTTGTGCTACGCCATCGCCAATTGTAATCACGCACGACAGGGTCTTTCTTTCGAGAAACTTGGTGGCATAAGTTCATCAGTAAGGTCACCTTCTGGGTTCGCTACCTGCAACGCAGGAGAGAGTTCTTCCATTATGACCTTAGGCCGACTATATTTTTTCCAAGCTGTGTTTGCGATATTTTGTCCAAGCTAGTGTTGAAATTTCTGGCACTGAGTCGATATATTTTTTTCAGAAGGGAATTCATCTCCAGGTCATAGAATTTCCTACGTTCACTATATCTGAAGTTCGGAGTTCACTATAGCCGAATCTTTTTGTGCTTATTTGTAATATATATGAAACTGAACCACTGACTTAAGGTCACTATAACGAAGAGTTCACTATATCCGAGTTCACTATAACTCGAGTCGACTGAACTTGCAGGCGGCGCTAGGCATGGGCAGACCGGGGATCGCACGTCAGGGGGACCGATGATAGGAAAAAGTAGAAAACTAGCGGTACTACAGAATGGCACAGACTTTCCCGTATTAGTTTTCTATTTCCTTGGGTCTGGACTAGCTATTCGGAATTGACACATACTCTTGCCAGCTACCATCTATCGCCGCCCAATGTAAATGTTTTTGATATTTTCTTAATTTTTTGGTTTCCTAATGGTAGAAAGGAAATATTAATTTTGTAATATTAAAGACTAGTAAAACCTCGTCCTAAATGGCAATATTCTTTGAAAAATTTAAAGCCGTTTATAATAAAATGGCGTTTAAGCGCTACTAAAAATGCGAAATTTGAAGTTATTTGTCACAGAAAATTTTTGAGTTTTCGAAAACCTTCATTTGAAGTCTTTTGAAGTCAAATTTTATTTGGCGGGAAAATCTCTATCTTCAATTTTGTATTTGCAGGAAGACACCGAAAAAAATTTGAATTTTTCGAAAATTTTTGCGTCATATTTTGGAAAATTTTGAAAATGTCCCAGGGGTTTCATGTAAAGTACCCCCCAAAATTAACATATCGGTTTCAAATTCAAGGTCATTCGAGGTCAGTCAAATCGATTGGGAAATATCAATTTTGGAGAAAATCGGCTGAACAGTTTAGTCGCTAGCGTTGTCCACAGACAGACGGACAGACGTATTGCTTTCAATTGGTGTTTCGGTTTCAAGGACCCACAAAACTGGGATTCTGGCTGCACCATGTGATAGGAGATTTTTTTTCTTAATTTAGCAACTGATTTAACTTTTTCGTTATCAGGCCCGGCAATGAATTTTTTCTGATAAAAAACTCGCCGTTTTTTCGCGCCGCATTATATAACTTTCCCTATACTACGTATGTACTCCGTAAATACGTACGTATACGAGAAAATAAAAACTGAAAAAGGAATTAGAACTTGAGAAAATTGTTATCGTAATTTACATATATGATCAGTGGCGACTCGTGACCTTTTTCCTGGTGGGGCCAGGTGTAAAAGCACGAATATCATCTCAGAATCAATAACTTATTTAATTAAAGAATCGTCATTTAATCCATCGTTTAATTAATATTAATTATCAGTTAATTAAACCTTTAAACCTGCAAGTTTTCCACACATAAGTAGGAATTTAACCAAATATTGGTATGCCAATGAAAACAAAAGATTTTTACAAAAATTACGCTAATGCCATAGCTTATCTTTTGGAATGCTGGGATTTCGAAAGGGGAACATATCATAAGTTTAACATAAAGTCAAGACAAGTTGAAACTTGTTATGCTAGTTGTTTAAGCGGTTTGCAGAGAAATAAAATCAGCTACATCGATGTCTTTCTTCACTTCCTCCAAATACACTTTACACATACAATCTAGTAGCTTGTTCTTTGTCGTGTTTGAGTTATATTTATAAATAGAAGAATTGTTTAAATGATCATCTAACACTATCTAGATTGCCGAGTAACGATAAGTCTACAAAATTGCTATGGTCTTTTGAATCTTCAGATTCATCATGGCCTCTCAATGCTAGTTCATGAATGATGAGTGCCACAGTATTTTACTAAACACTCAATCATTCTGCATGAAATATGTCTATTTTTTGCGACTTGTTCATATGTTTCTTGATTGAAATTTTGATCGCCGCATTAATCTGTACAACAATATTCATAGTTCCAAAAGTTTTAAATTTGTAAGCATTTTCTAAATGCATTGCACGTTCTTCGTGTTACTTTATTCTTTCGCTCAAATGTTTCAGATCCTTACAGCCTACTGTCGTCTAGAATCCCTCACCAAATAATAAACAATAAAAGCAAAATTAGCTTTGTTTTTCTTCACTCACAGTTAACCATGATTTTTTTTTTTGAAACTTCTAATTACTGTGACCGTACTTATCTTTCCGGTAATTGTGGTCTCACATATCATAATTTTTGTTTGTTTTGGGGCCAGGGATATCATTTCAGGGGGATACCTTTGTTATAAATATCTGACATTGGATTGATCATTAACACAAAACAATGTTTTATTACAAAAAAGGAAATATTGATCATTATAAACAAATGGACTTGAAATTAACATTGACTACTGAACGCTTAATTATCAGGAATTACATTCAAGTGAACACATCAATCTTTCATAACAATTGTGTTTCTAATCATTTATTTACCCTCATTTTACCTCTGAAATCAAATGGGAGCTCCCTGTCTTACACCACTCACCAACACATTATACCTGAATCAGTACAATGACACTGCGTGCTACATGAAATTATTACTGAAACATCCACCTACTATGAGCCTTCTACCCTGAGCATCTGCTAATTACATTCCTATCCCACTTGCATACTACCTTTCGACGGCTATCCCACCCACCTATCATCTATATTCCACGGATGTCAATCCCCGTCCTATTAAACTGAAAAAAATCTATTCGTAACTTATCTTGCAATACCAATCATTCGAGTGCCACAGCGTCGGTCCCACGCTGTCGACGCGACGCTCGCAGCCGTCCGTTGACCTTGAGGCGCCTTCGCTGCCGGGGGCTCGCCGTCTGATGCTCCGACCGCCTTTGCCACCATTCCCAAACACTGCATACTCCGCACACAATACGTTTCACCGACAATCGCTGATGTCCATCCGTACGCAGCAAGTTGAAGCATCAATCATTCATGCCTCCCATATACTACTTCCATGTTTCCCCATCATTCATCCACAATGTCTTATGTTTTATATCTTCTACCGCAGCATTGGACACAGTACATCATTTTATTGTTCCTTGCACTTGATTTTCTTTTAATTTCTCTCAAATTGCCGCTTTTATTGCGTAGCGGCGTCTAGTGCATGCCTCATGCTCGCCACCCCGCGTACATGCAAATGCATTAGACAGTTGCTTTCACTAAAAGGCGGTCGCACATTCACCATGTTGCGATTCAATAATTAACGTCCTTACAAGTGCTGCTTATCATCACCTCACATTACTTCTCGAAAACACCATTCATGAAGTTCCTCAGTTTCAATTTCGTCCCATCACGCCGCCTTCACTACACTAGGCACGTGCCCACACAAACTATCGTTTTTCCAAAAATCCGCACAATTACAGTCACCTTTTACAGTTCAATATCACAATTGGTGTTCTCATAACATATTCTCACGACACTAGTTGCTTTTACTACCTTATGTCGCTCGATTACCTTGGATTTCCACGATCCCACTCGTACGCGACGCACATACCGCCATTGTCTTACCGCCTCTCTCTCTCGACTCCCCAGTCGACTCTCCTCCCCTTTCGCTCGGTCGCCCTTCGTGGCGCGTTCGTTCGCCGAGCCAACCGACCCTTCCGCGGCGACCGACTCCTCCTGCACGCGCCAACCTTCAATTTCCCGTGCTCGTGAATCAATGGTCTTTTGACCATACGGTAGAATTACAGAATGTTCGTTTCTTCTTTCCATCAATTTGTGTAAATGATACGTCACACGGTTGATGTGCTCCTAACCGTTTAATATCATTTTTTTCTTCAAGTCCCAGTGAAGAAAACGGAAAACGGTGTAATAAATCCACTGTGTTCATCTTACAGCGCGCAGAACTTCAGGTGCACTTTGAAAACGGCGCGCTCAAACTGCCGTTTCTCTGCGAAGGGCCCGCTGGTGCGGGCCCCTAGGACTGCTAAAATTAGCAAGCAGTGGTCGCGTCCAGTGCGAAAGGTCGCTGACCTTGTAAACGGAGTGAGGTTACAGCTTTGGGGCCCATGCAGGCCGGGTCCCTTGAGCACTACTGACGCTATCTTTGAGAGCGGCAAGGAACTATGACAATCAATTCTTGGTTATTGTGACTTGGAATGCGTTCTGGGGACGAATTGTCGATCTTCACGAATAAAGAATTCCAATAAAATACTACAATTATCACAAAGAGATTGCTGTAAAGATAAATAAATATTTTTTTGATTTATTAAATATTGGTGGGACCCGGCCCCAGTGGCCCGTTAGGACGAGCCGCCCCTGTATATGATCATGTACATTTATATTATCAAAATGCAATAATTGGTTCCACTGAAATTCAAGATCCACGCTGAGTCAACAATTAATTTAATATAATAACAGGTGATTTTATTAACCACTAACTAAACAACGCTAAATTTTTGGCGTTATAAACTCTTCGTGAAACTTGTATTATTTGATCACTAAATACTTTCACTTAAAACTCTTTATTCAAAATATATTTGCAAAAACTTTTTGTAACTTAAACTTTGTAATTACTGTTGTTGGTTGAAATAAAATAAATAATGAAATAATTGATGGTTTCGTGATACAACTTTCACATTTTAAATTTTTGGGGGGAGAGGGGCTACGTATCTGCATTGCCCCGGGCCGAAAAGTGTCTAGCTCCGGCACTGGGAGACGGTGGAGTCATCGGAGCCCAGCTGTGCGAAAGCAGCGGAGACGGTGCGGTGGCGCGGCAGAGACTGGAAGCCCGCTGCGGGGCGTCCTGTCGCGTCGGCGCCCTTCATTTGTCCGGGCGCAGGTCGCGCGAGTCGCGGGAAACGCCATTAGCCGAGAAGCCGCGTTCGCTGACTAACGACGCGCGACGCCGCGACTAGCAGAGGCCTCCTCCGACGAAGGCGTCGCCACGGCCAGCGCTCCGACACACGGAGGTGGAGCTCACGAGGACATCGAAGGTACAATGAACAATTTCATCGGGTGCACAAGTGGAAATGGAACATTAAACCAAGATTTCTCTACGTACATCCTTATTTATAGTATTCTTGTAACCTGCGTGCGTGCGTGCTTCCATCACTCACGGTTAGACTGCTTTTCGGCCACCAATCGAGACAAATGAGGTGTCATTCGATGCGTCTTTACTCAAGATTTGATATTTGTCCAAAAACCGGTTAGGTCGTTTCAGCGGTGCGATCTAGTGGTGACCGCGCGAACAACGTACTCCGTAACCAAAGCACCTAGGTGATAAATGCCACAAGACTGTATTGCTCAGAAGTAAAAGGTTCGTCAGTGTTGCCATCACGTAGGATAACAATTTTATTATGTGCTGTATATAGGATAGTGCTTCTAGGATTATCCACTTTTCTAAAATAATTTGAAGGACAAAATTATATTCTAACATAAATCTATACGAATGGAACGGTATGTTCTAGAACATGTGCTTCCATGTGTAACACAAATGTTCTTTATTAAGCCGCCCGATAGTACAATGAAAGAATGTACTCTTCTGAATCGTTCTGAAAGCGTTCGGATAAGGATATCCAACATTGAAATCTGGGGTGGTTAATGGTTGCAGCCCTAAAAAAACATCCGACAACTTGAGTTTCGAATTTTGTATTTTTCTTGAAAAATTGTAATTCTTAAAAGATTGTTTTTTATTTACTACGCCCGAGGATCAAGGAATCAGGTAATTATATTTAAAGTTTCCTTTAATTTGATGTGTATAATATGGTGTAGTATTAATTAATTATGTTGCGAGTTTTATTACTATACTTCATTACGGTGAGGTGGCTTTTGGAAAAAAGTTACTTTCATTATTGGATTTTAAAACTACCCCCTGAATTCGCGGTTAAGAAAAGAAGCTCACTTTTCTTTCTTCCAATCCAGGATTGCAATATCCGGTTTCTTTGCTGCTATCGTGCGATCCGTTTGAATTTGTTGGTCGTACAATATTGTATAAAGTCTAACAGATGTCACTGGTTTTGGTGAGTGTTCGTACCACTTCGGGCTTGTGTTTGGAACTTCGAGGGCGGAGCAGATCTGCCACTGGAGCACTGAAGATGGCCGCAATGCGGCCGAAAAAGCTTTATGCGAAAATAAATACTTACGATGAAGAACCAACGCCTCATATGCATTTCTATCACTGACATATCTCTCAGGCTCGTAGGGGTACTCCCTACCAACTCCACTACCAACTGCAAGATCGTGTACTGCCTAGGTGGAGTTGTTGTTGTTGTTGTTGTTATTATTATTATTATTATTATTATTAACAATGATGTGATTCAATGGAGACTTCGTAATAAACACAAAAAGTATAAAAGTGACATTAATCTAGTAAAATTGTTTTCACAATTATTATGAATAATGCAGGATTGGGATAAGACTCCCGCCCCCAAAGTAAAACCATGTGGAAGAATCCTTGAAATGCATACTTCGGTCTGAACCCAAGGCGCTTAAATTCGTCCCAGTTTGCCTCGACCCTACTCGGCACGTGAAAACAGTCGACTGTTTGACCATCCAAGCGAGCTGGAGTGGATCCGAACACAGGAAATGCAGACTTGTGTTCCCGAGCAAAGCAAAACGAGGCGGGCGGGGGTGCAGAGCTGCGCGGCGCTGGGACTGTTCCCGGCGGGTGCACACGCGACGGAGCGCACAGCGGCTGCGCTTCTCCACGCGAACGACGCCCACGCCTCCGCCCCCGCCCTCACCTTTCACCTCCCCCGCCCCTACCCCCGATTTCATCTCCACCACCCGACCCAGACATCGCCTCCACCGCGCCAATCACGCCACAACGCTCCCGCCTCTGCTACCCTCACCCTGCTATCGCTTCCACCGTCAAAGCCCAGCCACAACGCCCCCAATTCCACCTTCCCCTCTCCCATGCCTGCGAGCCCGCTATCGCCCCCACCACCCGAGCCCCGCCACAACGCCCCCGTAACTACACCCCCGCTCCGCTCTCGCCCCAACCGCGCTACCCCTCCTCCACTCCCGTTCACGCCACCACCGACGCACCCTGTCTTCCCTTCACCACCCCTACCACCGCCAGCATCCCAGTTGCCGCCACAACCATCACGTCCCCCATTACCGCCACACCCCTCCTTCACGCTCACCCCACCGCCAACACAATCACTACCGCCACACAACCACTCCCGCCTCCGCCGTCACCACTACTGCACCTAAGAGCCATCTCCAGCGCAAATACCAGCACTGTTTACGTCGTAAAGCCTATTTTAGGACGTCAATCGGGATACAGCCAAGTTTCTCCCGCAAATAAGGCGAGTATATGCAGCATATAGTAACTTCAATAACATAAATCTTTGACGACGTTAAACATATAAGAGCACCAACTACGACAAGGAAGCCTTCGAACAGCATTAAAGTGTTTTTGTTAGTTTCGGAACTTTCTTACAAACAGACCTGGCAGTAAAAGCACTTTTATAGCGGAACTAAAGAGATCCTACACTCCATAATCGCGGGAAAATTCCGATTTTACTCGCATTTTAACAGATCTTTCACCCCACACTAAAACCGCGGATTCAGGGGGTAGTTTTAAAAATCCAATAATGAAAGTAACTTTTTTCCAAAAGCCACCTCACCGTAATGAAGTATAGTAATAAAACTCTCAACATAATTAATTAATACTGCACCATATTATACACATTCCGCCATATTTACGGCGTCCCCGGCTCGGAAAAATATATGAAGCGCCAAAATTAAAAAAAATTCTAGGACAACACTAAAACCGCCGGTATAACAAGCGGACATTTGCGGGCGGGCAGCGAGCCCTGGCAGTGTAACCAATTATTTTTGTTCGCAATTTCCTTTCCATAAAACACGCGCGGGATAAGTGGTCGGCCCCGCCGACGCGCCAGCTCGTCTCTGCGGCGTCTTGCGGCGGCCGCGGCGCGGCGCGCGCCCCGCTCTTGTTTACAAACCGCATTTACGGCGCCCGCCCCCCCCCCCTACACACCGCCCCGCTGCCACCCCCCTCCCCTCCTGCTTCTACTTCGGCTTCCTCCCCGTCTTCCGCCTCCATCGGCCTCCTTTTCCGTCTCCCCTTCACCGTCCTCCCTGTATATCATGCTCCGCTTCTACCTCCTTCTTTTCCGTTACCTTCAATTCCGCTTCCACCGACTTATACAGCTATAACTATAGCAAATTGCTCCACTTCCGGGTCAATATCATCCACAGTCTCTCGGTTTTCGTCCTTGTCCAAAGCCCTCCATCCGTCTCTTAATCCTACCTCAACTTTCACCTCCAAGCCCCTTCCGCATCTCTGCTTGTCTCCTCCCCTCTCGTTCTCTTCCATCTCCCCATCCCTTCGTGCTCTTCCCTCATCTCCTTCACCTTTGCATTCTCTGCTTTCGCAACGGCTTCCACCTCTGTCTTGATTACTATAAGGCTTTCGCCGACGTCGTTTTCGCCACCTCTGTAATCAGTAGCAACGTTACGGCGACTTCCGTTACTAATATAGACTCGAGCTGTTACGTCTATCTCCACCGCCATCTATCACTATCAACAGCATTGTCATACAGCAAATATGAAGATCAACACGAAATATAACTTTTCATGTCAGGAACAATATTCTCATTCTGTGCAAACAAATAAATTGCTAAATAAATAGTTTTGTAAAGACACATCTAAATTTTTATTGGATAATGTGCTTCTAACTACTCATCTTCCCAATTGTGATATCCATGAATTATAATCACATTAACTATGACTTGATTGCAATATATAAATGGTCTGGTGACATGAACACGTGAGAGCAACATGATAGAGAGCAAAAAAAAGTGAGAAATTTCCTAACAATATTTCCATCGTTAATGTTATCACCTACACTTTCATCACGAAATCAAGCAAAGCGCCGCTACAGACACTGATCGACATCCACACATCTGTTCTCCTGCAGATATCTTTACTTTCACAGACGCCCTTGATCATACTCCCACAGCACTATACCATTCATTAGAGGTCCCAACTTTCCCATTTACCTTCTTCAATTTCACGGCATCTCTACTTATAACAACAATGGAACACCACAACTTCAAACCATTACTATTACTGCCTCCTTTTCCCATTCTTTTACTTGCGACCAACGCTTAAATTACTCCAATAAACACCCTACAACCTTTCCACCGCCACAACACATTCTCCTCGCTTCCGGTAGAGCAGCCCCCTCCACCAGCGCCCGCCGCTGCCTCCTCTTCCTTCTTCCTCGGCTCGCGCCCCGTTTCCTGCCCTGCCGTATTTAGAGTCCGCCCCAGGCCGGACGCGGGTCGCAAATAAAAAATATTTGCGAGTGGCGTTAACTTCAGGAATTTATCGTTTTATGTCGCCGGTGTGACAGTGGCCTCTGACGTCACGGGGCCTTGTTTTGTGGCGGCTGCTAGGGCGGCGTGGGGAAGGCCGGCCTGGCAGCGGCGAGGGCGAGAGCGGGTCCAGGGGACGGAAAGCGTTTTAGGTTAAGTAAAGTTCAGCAGTACAATTCTTTCTGTGCTTAGAGAGCATTAAATGTTTCGTTTGGTGGCAGTATATCTCGCCCTGGGTCCGGGGACCCCGCCGGCCTCTCCGGAATGAGAATAAGGATAAGGAAATGTCGCGTCGTTTCATACGTTTATTTACGGACCTTGGGGTGCGCAGAGGCGGGGGCGGGGACGAGCGAGTTACGAGGCGGACGCGGAGACGGACTCGTTAGCGCGGGCGGGGAGGAGGGAGGGGGGAGGGGCGGGGAGCGGGGCGGGACGAGGCGAGGGAGATGGCGGAGGTGGGCGACGCCAGCGGAGGATCGATCCCGGGCCCCGCGAGTAAATTACACAGAGAGTAACTTTCGCTGAGTTAAGAGACGAGACGTGTGCGAGCCGGGCCGGGCCGGGCCGGGCGGGGGCGGGGCCGGGGGCGACGAGCAGACGGGCTGATGCGAGGAGAGGAGACGTGCGAGCCACGCGGACGTTAGATGAGAGGCCGCTGGGGAGCGGCGAGATGGACGGGGGCGGAACGGGACGGTGAGAGCGGCTATGGTGACTGACAGCAAGGGAAAGGACGAGGGTGAGCGTGCGGCCACGAAAGTGAAAGGGAAGGCCAAAGTGAATGCGAATGAAAGAGCGAGGGCGACGAAGAGGATAAGGGCGACGAGGGCGCAGGCGCCGGAGGCCTCGACGGCAGCTTTAGGAGAGGGAGGAGGAAGCGATGGTGTAAAGGCTCGCGTATCTCAACGATCAGCAAAACTCAATGTTCGAACGAGATGTGAACACTGGAGCGACGGGGAGCGTCAGCGAACGCGGGAGAAATTCAGCCTTGCTGAAAGCAACAGAATCAGTAAGTCCCCGAGTTTGCTGTGACAATCGAACGAGGGATAATGTGGGTAACTCCTAAATCCAATATAAGATGCAAGAAGACATTAAAAGAGAGTAAACGAGCGTAAACAGAACAAGAAAAGAACACGTGAAAGAAATCTGCAAAATACGTCTTCTTACAGGACAAAAAGTACGCAAAATGCATGTTATGAAGCTTTGTACACGGGCAAAAGAAGACAATTAAACGCACTAACGAAGGATTCGAACAGAATTACAAATTCAAGAAATTAAGTAGCCGAACTCGTGCGACGTGCTGCAGCACGAAAAAAAACGAGGTGAAAAGAGAAAAAAATAAAGCGAAAGCAGAGACTGAAAAGTAAGGAAAAAGCGCGCACAAAAGGGAGCGCGAACAGCGGCGGCAGGGCGGGGTGCCCTCTCAGCAAGAACAAAGTTGAACATCCTCCACCGCCCCTCCTCCGAAACCTCCACTGCGCCCCGCACCACCCGCTCCCGCGCCCAAGCCGCTCCACGAACAAATGTGACGAAATAAAGCGCGCATCGGGAAAGCACTTGCGAAGCGAACGCCATCCACGCCGTCCGCACACACGAACGCATCCCACCACGTGGAAGGGAGCGGGAAGGGGGCTCGGCGTGGCGGACCACCCCAACCGCGCCCAACCACACCATCTCCACCAGCGTCGCCACCGCTGATATGCGGCGCGCGTTTAATTACACGCGCCAACAGGCCGCGTGGGCCCGCCGCCGCCGTCTGCGCTCCGCGCCGCGCCGCGCCGCGCCGCGGAAAACACATCGCCGTAATGGGCTCCGGAGGGGCCGCGCTGCTCCTCCAGACTGCGAACCCGCGCCCAATAAAAAGGAGGAGCCCCAGGCAACGTGGTGGCCTCTGGGAGGACTCCTCTTGGCCGCTCTCTCTGCGACCAGTAAACAGCTCGACTCGTTTCCTCCGCGGACGCTCTTCACCAACGTCTTTTGGATATTGCAAGAAATAAGTAGTAGCGATTTATTAAAAGGACGAGACTCGCAATCAGATCCGTTCTTCCGTTTAACCACAAAAAAATTATGGTTAAAACATTAAATAAGAATTTTACAGATATATTTTAATATCATAATCCATAATTTACACATGTCTTGCCCTGCGCTCAGAAATGCGAAAAATATGTCCCAGGATTTCCTAAATGTCCGGGGAAAACCATGGAAAACAGGAAAGTGTGCGATCTTTTCAACATTGAGAAAGAAATTAAAATATTTAAAAGATCTTTGAATGTAATGTCACAAAATTTCGTTGTTACATTTTACTGATTAAAGCTCCAGGACAAACCTGCAGATCTTTTTAGGGAAATTCGTTTATTTCGGGATAGGAGCCCACTCAACATATCCTGTAAGGTCAACATAGCTTACGGTGATACACTACGTAGTGTTGAATGATTCATGGGAAAGAGTTCCCTATTCCTATTTATAGGACCTACCAGATCCACAAAGAGCACCGTGTACTTGATACTGAGATGAAAGTGTCCCATACAATATTCAAATTCGAGGATCAGGTCGTATGAACGATCCACTTTTATAAAAAAAATAAATTAAATAAAAGAGTCAAAATTTGGAAAGACGTACATTTTAGTGTTCTTATACTAATGGCAAAAAATGTCTTTGATAACGGACAGCACTCAGGGCAACATCGTTTAGCTGAGTAGAGTTATTGACCTAGAAGTGAGTGACCTAGAGTTATTGACCTGGTGGTTCACTCCCGAGAACATCTCTTGTGAGTTTTATACTTCCTAAACATTTTACAAGAATTTTCATGTGAAATATTAAATGTATAACATTTTATATTAATCTCGAAAGCATCTCGTCTGAATTTAGCAGAAAAGTTCAGAGGTCTTCATATTTCATTTTGCAATTCATTCTGACGTAAATGTGGAAATATATTGTGAAGGCCACCTTACCACCATCCGAAATTCAAGAAAAGAACTTGCCGCACAAGCAAAATAGATATATCTTACGGGACATTACAAACAACAGGCATAAGGAAATTAATGATGTAAGAGAATTAAGTGAGGCATTACTATGCTCTCAAAAACATTCCCAGAAGACAAAGAAGACAAAAACGACTCACTGCAAATCGAACGAACATAACAAAAATAACGAACAAGGCTGGAAACGTAGAATATCTCCGTTTATACCATCTTCGTATTTACGTAACTATCTAATGTCTAGAAATATAACAGGAACAAATGCACATGACTATAACAAAAAATTACATTATAAAGAAATCGTTTTGCTGCTCTCTACAACTTCGCGAAAGATCAGTTGTCTCGAACGGAAGAGTCTATTAAAAAGAAAACAAAAAACGTTTTCTGGCTCATGGAATTTTAACCCTGAACCACCGCCCCCGTCAACGTTCATCGAGGCCTTGACCCTAGCATAAAAGGAAGCCTTTTAAAATACGCTGACATTGCACCACTCCAACTCAGAATAAAGTGTTTTGTTTCTCCATGGAAACTATTTCACGTTGGCTCGCATCCCTTTATTTTCCTAGCGCACTTCATTCGCTCTCTTTCCTCCCAGCTTTCAAATATTCTTCAATGATAGCATTTTGACCGGAACGTTTCCTGTGTAAATAAAAAAATAACAAGATAAAACAATGTATGTAATTTTGTACAAAGGTCAATCAACCACAAAAAATGCAACATAGTTTTTTCTTGCTTCCTGCACATTGAACGAAATATGGCGATAAACAATTTTTAAAACTAATTAATTTGCGAACGAACATGCACGACGGGCCAATAAGTTTTGTTTCTTACTTACACACATACATATAAGATAATATTTCAAATATGAAAAACAACACGATCAATTTAGTTGAAATAAAAGTTGGGTCCCATCTCTTCACCTTTAATTCATGCGTTATTGACTTCGTTTCAGTTCATTTCGGATTGCGTTCAGAGATGGGATTTACATCGTTTTAAAACATGCACCCGCGCGCGTGCGCCAGATGCCTGCGCGAGGTCAGAGGCTCTTCCCGCGGCGCCGTCGGAGTGCCGCCGGGCGCCGTGCGCCTCCCGCCCACCGCCGGCGCGCGCTCTCCCGAATCAGCGACTGAGTGCTTCAAAGGGCGACTCTACAAATGATGATGAGTGGATGAACGAATGAACGAGCAATAAAGGGAATGACCGCCAATGTTCTGAATATATTATGCCAACTTTCTCCCCAGGCTGCGCCTCCGCGCGCGCCGACACCGCGCTCCCAAGATTTATTGGAAGGCGAGGCCGCTCTTAATTTCTGCCGAAATTCCCCACCCAGGAATATTAACCGTGGCAAGTGGCGCTTGCAGGAATATTGCCCGCCCCCTCCCGCCCGCCTGCCGTCTCCCCGCCGCCCCGCCGCTCCACGCACCCGGCAATATAACTCGCGCTTTGAAGTGAGGGGCAGGGCGGAGCAAGCGGCGGAGAACTCGCCCCTAAGTTGGGCGGGGCGCCGCTCGCGGGCGTCGTCTCCGCCCCCGCCCCGACCTCGTCCCCGCCCGCAGTCGCTCCCCTACGCCGCCGCCGCCGCCGCCGCCCCTGCCGCTGGCCACGTCGCTCCCGCGGCAATTTGGGCACCCGACGCGCCGTCCCTCGCGCTCTCCGACGCCCGCGCTGCGCCCGCTCTCTGTGCCCTTAGCCCCCGCGTTGTCTTCCTCGCCCCTGCTCCACCGCGCTCCACCCCACTTCCAACTGCCCCTACTCCCTCAACAATTCACCACAAAAGCCTATATTCTTAATAACTTTCCAATCGATCTATAGCCGTTCTCTTGAACCACCCACCCTCTCCCTACTACTTATTAAAATTTTCTCAACTGAAGAGTACATCTCAATTCTTCTATTATTTTCCACCCGTTACATTCCAGAGATTCTCCTCCTTTGTCACTAAAGCTTAGAACCTTACTTTCCACAATACTTATATCTCCGATCATCGCTCTCTCTCTAGACTTCTCGATCTTTAGATTAATGTTGTCTTCTTATTTCCCTCTCTCTTTCTTGCTACCTCAACTTCTGAAAACAAACTTTCCATCGCTTCATATTTCCCCCTTTTTCCTCTCTTCCAACCTGCCCGCTTTCACCTTCGCCTCCGCCAATCGCTCCTCCAAACGGCAAATCAATTGCCGGTAATAACGCTATTAAAAGTCCGTGACGACAGCGAATAAGGTGGCGGTCGCGCCGCGTAATGAAATCCGGCGCCGAGGGCGGCGCCGCGGGCGACCCCGCTCGCCGCTCGCTCCCGCCGCCCAGGAAATCAAAGGCGCGCGGAAGGACGTCATTAGCGGCCGCCGCCCACGCGGCGTCGCGGCGTCCTCCCTCCGGGGCGAAGCACCCGACGCCACGCGCCTCAAAGCGCGCGCTTCGGCCCCGAGGGCAGCGGACAGCGGCCAAATGGTCATGTTTTGGGGCGCCTCAACCGCTGCGGCTAGTCCAGTCAATGTCCTTGAAATTTTGTCGCTTTTTAATGAGTGTATTTTATTCTATTCTTACAAGAAATTTAAAGAAAAATTTGGAGCCGTTTTTGAGAAAATTTTGAAAATGTCGGGGACGCTTCATGTAAAGTACCCCCAAATTTTACAGAATCTTTTTCAAAATCTCAAAGCTTCGACTAGAACCAGATCGACCCGGGAATATCCATTTTGGAAGAAATCGTACGTATGTGTAGCAGTGTTCACAGACGGACGGACGTACGGACGGATGTTTTCCTTTCAGTTGGTTTTTCGGTATCAACGACCCACAAAAAAGGGGTTTCTGGCTACACCACGTGTTAGGGGATTTTTTTTTCTTAATTTAGCAACTTATTTATCCACTTTTTCGCTATCACGGCCCGGCAAGTATAAAATAGATGTAATTAACATTGAACGCATTGAAAATTCACCAAAAACACCAAAAATAGTCCTTCGCAGTTTTGGAAACTTTTCTTCTTATGAAACATTAAGTCTAGTTGCAGTACACAAGGACGAAATTTGAATATTAAATCAAATTAAAGAATTCCAAGTAGATTTGCAGCTATTTGATCACGTAGTGCGCAAATGTACATATAATTTCCCTTAATACATGACGTTTAGTGACAAATACACTACTATTACGTTTTGGAATGACCAACATCTAGATCAGATATTTGTAGAGTTTCCGTTGACCCATTGAGCATATTGTGGCGTCATGGCAACGTTTCCAAGCGAGCGGCATAGCTTAGCCGGAAGCTGTAGTGAAAGGGCGCATCTGAGCTAAAAATAAAGTGGTGGCCGACAGGATGTGACTGCTCCAGGTAACATCCTACGTAAACAAAGCGTTGAGAAAGGTTAGTGGCGAGTCTGGGACGAACGGGCAAGACCCCTGGAATTGGCTAGCCATCGAGCCTGCAGACGCCCACAGCATGGCGCCGGGTGGGGGAGACGTGGGTGTATATAAGGCGGGCGCTTTCTGCGCTCGCGGAGATTCAGATAGATTCGTAGAGCTTGTTGTTAGCCGAGAGGCTGGGTGGGATCTTCAGTGCACTCCAGCATGTGGTTTCCAGGGTGGAGACCGGTTTTTGGCGCCAGGTCATGTAGGTATGTGTATACCGAGGAGTGAACGTCCGATTGCATCGCATCATGCGTTTCACCTGCTTTCGAGCAGTGGCACTGGGCTGTAGGGCCTAGGGACGGTCGCGGGGTTTTCGCGGTTAAGGGGAAGAAAAAGGTTGCCGGGGTTTAAATAGTATTTGTAAAATTCTTTAATTGTTTAAAGTTCTTGTAAATAAATGTAAATATCGTTATCTTCAACGTAGTGTTTGTGTCATTCATTCCAGTACGTCACAACATAAAAGATGATGGCGTGCTTTGCTTCAGGACAGTAATTGCAACTTCATTCTCTGCGCACATTTTCGAGAGCTCTCATTTTGGAAAGAAGTATGTAGTTATTCGTCAGTAGTATCAATACATGAAATCTATAGTTCGTTTGCCGTTGCAACCAGTTTCTATTACAAGATTCTAATTTTTTAGTTCTCTGTGGTGCTCTTTCGTTCTGTTATTCATAATCCGTGAGAGGGAAGGGATTCTGGACCTCAAAAAAAGTCTTCAAATTCGCAACTTTCCCTCAAATACGAGGCCCCCTCCCACGCTTTTCACTGTTAATGACAATCAATAAAAATATGTGTTCAGTGGCCACAGGAGAAGGGCTGGCACTGGCGGCTATCGTTCCAAAGAATCTCCAGGGCGCCCCAGTTATTACACGCTGTTGTTTCGGCCAACGCGTGCCTCGGCTTTCAGCTCTGACCCACTGCTCGATGTTGGCTTGTGCACACAAATGGAGCGAGAAACCTCGAGCTTTTAATGTTATCCAACTCATCGAATTAGATATAGAATGTTTTTAGCGTTTCATCCAGTTAGAGATCAAAAATAATGCAGAAATATTTTGTAAGGAGCATGGAAAGGAAAAAAAAGTGCTGAATTTAAAACATGATGAGCAACGAACCGCAACAGACATTTAAATTCACAATCGTTTGTTTACAACAAAAGTCACTAAGAAAAATAGAGGCTGGATGTCTTTCGTATATTCGATAGACAACCATTGGTTTGCCTTCTTGCATTAGGACGTTAATTTATTAACACCCATCATGTGTCAGTTTTTAATTTCCCGTATACGTACGTACACACGGAGTGATATACATAGTATCGTGAAAGTTATGTAATGCTGCGAGAAAAAATGGTCAATTTTCGCCAGAACAAAATTCGTCGCCGGGCCGTGATAGCGAAAAAGTAGATAAATCCAATTTTTTCAAAAAATATATAAATGTAATTTTTTGGAAGATCTCTCACATCTTTTATACGCACATTACCAACAATTTGTAAAAATTATTATATTTGTGAGTGTAAGTGTTTCAAACGTGAAATAAAGTATTTTGAAAACTCAAAAACTTTCTGTGAAAACGAGCTTCAAATTTTGCATTTTTAGTAGCGCTAAAACGCAATTTTCTTTAAAACGGCACATAATTTTTAAAAGAAAATTGCCATTTATGACTAGGTTTTCGTGTTCGTTAATATTCTAAAATCAATATTTCCATTCTACCAATAGGAAATCGAAAAATTAAGAAAATGACAAAAAAATGTATTTTTGGCGACGATAGATGGCAGCTGGTAAGAAAGAGTATGTGGCAATTCCGAATAGCTAGCGAAGAACCAAGGAAATAGAAAAATAATACGGGAAAGTCTGTGCCATTCTGTAACACCACTAGTTAGGATATGAAATTACCCATTAGCATCATAATTAAATCATTTCATAAATACTCTACATATATACGTATTTTGTGCTTCTTCCAGAGAACGATCGATCAACCGATGTGGCAATTATTTCTTCTTCCAATGTTATTCTTCACGATCTGTCAATATTGCAGGAAATAATATAAAGGAGCCATCGAGGAAAAACAAGGTAATGAACTGAATACAGGCAAATTAGTACACAATAAGGGACTAGTACAATTGAATGTTATCATCGCCAACAGGAATCAAAGAGTACTTGAAGCTGCACCAATGCCACATGTTGACCCTGGCGCCACCGCCATCCACTTGCGTGGCAGCGCGGAGCGGTGTGCCAACGCGACGGCGCGGAGCGGCGTCGGGCAGTGAGGGCGGGGAGGGGGAGCGCCAGGGGGAAGCGCGTATCAGTGACAGGCCGCCGGCTCTCGTTGGCGCCCGCGCTTATCTCTGTCACTCCGACTAATAACTTCGAATTAGTGGGCTGATCTTCATCGAACGCGCGCGCTGAAATATTATACGGTCGCGCGGCCTCACATGGACGCGCGGACATCAGCTCCATTGCCCTCGCCCCTCTGCACCTTCCACCGCCCGCGGCAGGCCATCAACTGATGTCACTGCAGGGCCTCTGACCGGAAGGGCGTGGGGTTCGAGTCCCGGCGGTGGCACGATTTGCCACACGAGATAGATAGTTGAGTCGAATTCAGCCGCTGCCTGGAGGAGTGTTTTAGCGATCGGCTGCTCTGATCGGTAGTTTTCCGTGTTTTTTTTTTTACCAATATCAGACGAATGCCAGAGCAGTACCCTAACAAAAGGGTACACCTTATTTACACACATTCACATGCCCTACGCTACCACACAACATGTCGGGAGACCAGTTGGAAGCTTAGAGCTTCTCCCGGCTGGGTCGGTGCTTCACTGGAGAGATATCTGGATGTGGATCTCCGCAAATCTCCGCAAGCCGACGCAGGTCGGCGTCGAATCTCACCATCCAGCAATCAATCAATCAATCAATCAACCCACCCCAGGCGGCCTCGCCACGGTCACCGCCCTCGTGACCTCTCTCACCTACCGTATAATTCCTTGATGCCTATGCGCCCGACGCTTCCAGAGCCTTTAATGTTATGAGCTTTCCCATGCAGCCATACGCAAGCGACTCATCGCTGCCGTGTTCCAGGGTGTTTCGACTCCGTGCCCCGACATCTCTCACCAACACCCGTGCACACGCTTCATCCCTGCACTGAACGTGCTTCCGCCGCCACAACATACAGCTCTCAATTTCAGACTTCATCATCACCATAATCTCTGCTGCTCATACTGACACCGAGGTAGCAAAAAAATTCGAAGAGTCCCTTATGACAGGTTGGAAAACAATGGAGCTATGTTGCTGCACAATATTCCACTCGCTCAGTGAGGACGACGCGCCAGCTGGTCGATACACGATGATATTGCAAAACGAACCAAATACCCTTTATTTCCAAATTAACGAAGCAACAAAACAATTACAATAAATCGTCATTACTGTGAGAGTTTAAGGTATGCAAAATGCGGTGCTTCCATCAAATTATTGAAATTCGTAAGCTATCAGAAAAGTTTATTGACGTTGAGTGAAAAACCCATGATTGTAGGAGTGTGTTGGAGATACGTACCGAGCTGAAGAAAGACCATTTTATCCCAGCTCACCTCTGATCAGGACCATTGGAAAAGCATAGAAAAAATGACAACATAATCATAAACTACGAATCAGATACTATTTTTTTATATACGATAATTAGAAGAAGTGTATTTTCAGGATAAAATATTGTTTATGCGGTAGAAATTCTAAAAATATAAGTGCACAATAGCTTATTTAATCAACTCATGAAAATAAAATTCCAAAAGGACGAGTAACAAAAAGAAAGATGGCGTTTTGCTTGTTTGTATTTAAGAAAAACGAGCAAGAGAATGATCTTTTTGTTCAAACTAACACGCCCATTTTTCACCACTACCTCTCTGGGAACCTCTAATTTTCCCAACAATCCCTTCGTCGTTTCGATAGCTACACTGTCGAAGTGAAGTGTTTTCGATTCTGAACGCCGATCACCACAGTCAAAAGCGATGACATCATTACATCCACCCCCGGTCATGGCTACGCATTCCCTGCGAGCATTACCCTCATCCTCTCTCATCGAAAGTTTATCGCGTGCCTCGACGGGAGAGAAGCGTTGAGCCTCATGGATTCCTCACTACATCGTCTCCTGAGTTCCGTCAAACGCACGATGTTAATTGTGATAATCAGAAAACACGAGATGAAAGTGCGTCGAGTGCTTGAGAATCACGAAGGCAAATGTCATTTCGAAACCAACATGCAAAGTGCTGACCAGCCAACGTCAGCACTTTCACTACGCTGCCCCCACTTCTGCATCAACTTCTTGTCCTCATCGCACACCCTCTTCATTTGCGAAGCCGACTGAGGAAATATTTCGACGGCAGGAGCGTTTATAACTCGGGTCTCGGCCTCTGCTGTGTATCCATGGCCACCGCTCCCCACCTCCCTCCCCTGAACGCTCGTTTATCTGGAGCGTGGCACGTGGATGAGGGGGGAGGCGTTGAGTCCAAAGGATTTCTACGCCATGGCTCTACGCCAATGTAAACGACTCTACCAGGAGGCAGGACGTCACGCTCAATACAGTAGAATACCAGAATACACGAGTACAACGAAACTCCGAGGGAAGGTACAACATGACGTTGACAAACTTCATGTAAAACGTGCTTTGTGGTATTCACGAAACACGTACATTTCCACAGGTTTTTTGAAATTTCATTTTGCTAGATGAGATAGGAATTTGGGTGTTCGGATACTTTGATAACAGTATTTTTAAGTCAAATCATGAATATGTTTGTCGAAGCAGTAATGTTCTATAACATGCGAGCGAAAAAAACTATTGTAACTGAATTTTGTCATTTACGGTAGACGCTGTCACAATCACTCAGCAACAGTAGTTGCCATCTTTTATACTAATCCAACAATTTGTTAAAGGAGAAAGGATTAGTCTTTCAAAGCTCAAGAAAACTAGGGATTTCAGGTGGGTTAACAACATTTATACCCTTACACCGCTGAACTTTCTCCTCTCTACCTCTGTCCCTACCTCTACCCCCTCTCTATCGGCTTACGTGACATATGACATCATCTGTTGTCACTGCAGTGCCTCAGACCGGGAGGTCCAAGGTTCGAATCCCAACCGCGTCAGGATTTTTTACACTAGCTAGACAGCTCAGTAGAATTCAGCAGCTATCTGGAGGAGAATTAGAGTGGCCGGCTGGGCTGATAGGTAGTGTTCCCTAGTTTCTCCGATCAGACAAATGCCTTCCTATTCCTTGATCTATTCTCATCACACACATAGATACACACACACACACACACACACACACACACACACACACACACTAACAAAGTCAAGTTAGTTACACCATTTATAAATCAAGAACCGCTGGACCAATTTTAATTATGTTTTCTTGGATTCATCTCCGCCCCGAATAGCAGAATAACTAATAAAATATCTGAAAATGGCTCTATATGGCGCTGAAGAATAAAAAACTAAATATTCATGTAAATGCAACTCGCTATACTCGGTAGGATCTACATTATTAAATAACTCAAACGAAGCGTTCCTTAAGGGTCATAAACACAAAGATTTTGAGGCCAAAGGGCCTCAAAGAAACATTTTTCACCCCCTATTTTACAGGATGACATCTTTTTGAACATTCTATTAGATTTTTGCTGGTCCGGCACTTCTCATTATTACCCCACCTTCTCAAAGACGTGCAGAATCTAACAAAACGAAGTCGGGTTAATTAAACTATTTATAACTCAAGAACGACTGAACCAATTTTAATTATCTTCGATTTGTTGGATTCATCTCCATCCCGAAGAGCAGAATAACTATTAAAATATCGGGAAAATTCACGAAAAAAAAAGTACACAGAAAATTAATCTAATATATAAAAATCAATGTTTTTTAGTTCGTGCTTAATGCGTACCGTGCATCCACTTGTGATAAAAATGTGTCAACTTACTGCTTGCACTTGCGGGAAGACCATACACACAGTACATTAATTTTAACTCCGCTAGATGGCGCTATAGCACATGATGGCGCTTCAGTTAAATGCAATTTCCAATTCACGTGAGTTTCATTGTTGCTGGGCGTTGCCGTGTGCCGTGGGGCGGTTGAGGAGAACACGAGGAGTAGGCGGCGCAAGTTGATGAGAACAGAACGAAAAAGAGAAAAGGGAAATGAGGGGGGAAATACAGAAAAAGAGGGAAAACAGAGAGATAATATAGAAAAGGAAAATAGAGAGAGGAGAGAAATAGAGAGGGAAAACAGAGCGAGAAAAGAGAGAGGGAAAAAGAGTCAGAGAGTGGGAGAAAATAGACGCAGAAGGAAGAAGAAACACAGAGGGAAAGAAGAGACATAGAAAAGAGAGAGAGTGGGGATAATGAGAGAGGAGGAAAAATACAGAGAGGGCCAGGAATATTTCCTCTATTACTTCTGCGGCAGCAACGGGTGCGCAAGCAGCGCCGTGTGCCAGCTAGTATGTGTATGTATACATACACATACTAGCTGGCACACGGCGCTGTATGTATATATATATATATATATATATATATACATATATATATATATACATATACACATATATAAATACATATGTACATACATACAGGTTGAGTCACGTAAGTTTACCACCTTCTATAACTTTTGAACGGTTGAAGTTATTGCAATGAAGTTTTCACAGAAGTGCATGAGGGAAAGGGGTTAATTGATTTGAGGTAACTTTGTTTTTTCAAATGGAACTATACATATTATTTCAGTCTATCATGACTAGAGACCGGAAAAATATGTAGTATTAAACGTCAAAATATATACATAAATATTAATGAAAATAGTAAGAATATGTAATAAATATGTAAAGTCGGATATAATATGTAATATTAAAATTATATTAAAATTCTGTAATTAAAAACCATTTACATAGCAAGAAATTACATTTAGAAAAACTGCTCACTTTACATCACACAACTTTCTCGTCAGTAGTAAAAGCTTAATATATTGTAATCCAGAACAGTAATCATACAATAACATACACTAACATAGCATCTTCATCGAAGTGTTTCACCGACACGTCGGCGATCGCAAATTTTTCTCGGAAATTGAGGTTACAGGTCACAAAACGCGGTGTCAATGATATTTTCGACACCTACATTTCCCCAATAATGTAGAAATAATTCTGATTAAAAAGAATATCTTTTCATAAAAAAATATGGAATTAAAGTACAGAAAATTGATAAAATAAGAAAATTTATTGTGAGAACAGCAAAATATGTAAAATATGTAATATAGTGCTAAATATGTAAAAATATGTAATGAAAAAATTGGATATTGTGTTAGGAGGGCAATGATTCGCCAAGATTACAATTTTGAGAACGGTGAGTAGAAAGACAAAAAATATGTAATTACATAAAAATGCAGTCTGTAATCAAGACGAGCGTATAAAAAAACGAATCCAATGATATACATATTGTCATATGTTAGATAAGCATTTGTTATTGATGATGTCTTGAAATGAAATTCAAAACTGCCTCTTGCTTAATATGTTGATCTTTTTTATTGTTCGATGTTTTTTACATTGAAATGTACTTGACGACAGACTCAATCAGAACTCGGAACAAAAGATACTCGCCAAAGATGGCGCTGTTGGATAAGTTTTCCAGTATTACAAACATAAAGAACAAAAATGCTCTATGATTACTAACATATTCTGGCCCTCCTTGAAAGGTGCGCTTTCAAAACCAAAAAATTACCTTTAATATAATGATTTAATACAATGATTTAATATTCGTCGTGAATACAATCTTAATCGTCAATTGGCAGTAGACACAGCCTTTTGACGCTCCTTGTGAAGACACCTTCAGGGGTTTTTACTGTGACTACTCGAATTTCACCGTCTTGTCCGGGATGTAGTTTGATTACTCGTCCTCGTGACCACCTCAAAGGCGGTACTCCTTCTTCAATAAGAAGAACCAAATTGCCTAACTCGACGCGTTGATCTGTCGTATTCCATTTCGTTCTTCGCTGCAGCTCCTGCAGATACTCTCGCTGCCATCGCTGCCACAGAATCTGACGAACCTTTTTCAGGTGCTGCCACCTTGACAAATGATTGTCGGGTTCTTGGATATGACTTGACTGCATGGGTTGAACTAGTGAGTCTCCAATTAGGAAATGGGCGGGAGTGAGGACACTCAAATCATTAGGATCGCTAGTGAGTGGGGTCAGGGGTCGCGAATTCAGGATTGCCTCAATGTCGCAAAGCAAAGTAGATAGTTCTTCGAAGGTGAATATGCGTCCCTGAGACACTGTGTACAAATGTCGCTTCATTATTTTTACCGCCGCCTCCCACAATCCTCCAATATGTGGCGATCGAGGAGGAATGAATTGCCAGGATATATGTTGTTCTGCTAAGAGTGAAGCGATGTCTGACGACTCCCTTATGAGGAATGAATTCAGCTCCTTTAACGCATTCGCAGCGCCAACGAAATTTCTTCCATTGTCAGAAAACATCTGCGAACAGATTCCTCTACGTGCGGTAAATCGCTGTAAGGCTGCCAAAAAGGCTTCAGTGGTTAGGTCCGAGACAAGCTCTAGGTGCACAGCCTTTGTGCTGAAGCAAGTGAAAACTGCTACGTAAGATTTGAAAATCTGAAGCCTGCCTCTCCGCTTACTCTCTCGAAGTTGAAACGGGCCGGCGTAATCCACCCCTGTTACAGTAAAAGGTCTGGTGACCTTCGTGACCCTTTCTTTTGGTAAATCGCCCATACGAACTTCCGGAATGGAAGGGTTGAAACAAAAACAGTTCAAACATCTTCGAACAATTTTCTGAGCTTCTCTTCGACCAGCAATCGGCCAATACCTCTGACGAATGGCATGCAAAAGTTGCTCCGGTGGACAATGGTGCAGTCGAACGTGCTCTCTTCTCATAATTGATGTTGTGATATGATGGTTGGCTGGCAAAATGATAGGATATTTCTGCTCTTCCGTGAGTGATGAATATTTCAATCTTCCGCCGACTCGTATCAATCCGTCTTCATCGACGAAGGCATCGAGTGATTTTAGTGGACTGCCCTTAGGTTGCTTTTCTTTCTTTATCAATTTCTTTCGAAATGAGGATAATGCTTCCATCTGAGTCCATCGGATGATGCTAGTTTCTGCTTGACGCAGTTTCTCGGGCTTTAAGTAGCCAGTCATTGTTTCTTTCGGTGCCATCTTTCCAGTCTTCACATGTATTCTGGATTGGATATTTCCAAGATACCTATGCCAGTAAGCCATCAACCGACGTAATTTTGAGGAGGAGGAATATTTATGCAAAATTCGGGAAGTATTCGTTATGGTTAGGGTCGTCTTTAAATTCTTCAGCTCTGGCAAATCAGTTTCAGATTCCATTGAAGAACTTGGACGTGGTGTTGCTGTAGCTAGCCACTCAGGTCCGGACCACCAAAGCTCCTTGAGTTCAATCTCTTCTGGCGAAATTCCACGAGATATAAGGTCTGCTGGGTTGTCTTTCGAAGGGACGTGGTCCCATGTGGCATGCTCAGTTGCATCCTGAATTTTGGTAACTCTATTCGCAACGTATGACTTCAGTAGTCGGGGTTCAGTCTTGATCCAACCCAACACTATTGTGCTATCACTCCAAACGAAGGTACCTTTTATTCGATGTGAGATAGCGTCCATTACCTCTCTCAGAAGTTTTGCGAGAAGAATTCCTTCTAATTCTAATCGAGGTAAAGATATAGTTCTGTTGGGAGCGACTGCCGATTTTGAACTAATCAATCTGGAGGTAACAACTCCATCATGAATTTTGCTAACTGCGTAAATGCATGCTCCAAATGCTTTCTCACAAGCATCGCAGAATCCGTGGGCATCGAACCTGAATTCTTGGTTATGTGGATTCACATTTCGAGTAATTGTCAGCTTGTTTAACAGTGCCAATGAAGCGTAATACTCGTCCCAAATGTCGAGCTGCTCCTGGTTAACTGGTTCGTCCCAGTCGAATCCATCTACCCATAATCGGTGCATTATAATCTTCCCTGTGATGAGAACTGGACTTATAATACCAAGCGGGTCAAACACTTGAGAAATCTTGGATAAAACATCTCGTTTTGTGATTGCTGGTTTCTGTAATAAGGTGACTTGAACTTGCAAAGTGTCTCGCTGAGAATCCCAGGCAAGTCCCAATGTCTTACAGGCTTCTGCTTTGTCCACTGTCATCAAGTCGTGGGTGTTTTGTTGAATTTTTAAGTTTTGTAGAATCCGTTTGTCATTGGACCTCCATTTCCATAGTACCATGTTTCCTCTCGCGAGTAACTGTAACAGCTCTTCTTGCATCTGCATCACAATGTCTATGGTCTTGCCACCAGTGATACATTCATCCATGTAAAAGTCCTGACGTATCGCCTTTGCTGCTAAAGGATACTGCTGATCGTATACAGTTGCAAGTTCTCGCAGACATCTCATCGCATGAAACGGAGCAGAAACCGTGCCCTAAGTAACCGTATTTAATTGATATATTTTTATGGGCATATGAGCGTCTCTTCTCCACAAAATCTGTTGCAGTGATCTGTCTTCAGGATGTACTGTAATCTGCCTGAACATCTTCTCGATATCTGCTGTGATGACATATTGGTGAGTACGAAATCGAATCATGATATTGACTAACTTCGCTTGCAAATTTGGACCAGTCATTAATTTATTGTTCAATGATTTTCCGTTTGTGGTTGCCGCAGACGCATCAAACACTACTCTCAGCTTCGTGCTGCTGCTGTCCGGACGTAAAACTGCGTGATGAGGTATGAAATAAGCCTCTCCTGTTTCCAGTGGTGTGTCTTCGATAAGTGACATGTGACCGAGCTGCTCATATGTATCCATAAACTCGCAATATGCTTTTTTCAGAGTTGGCTGTCTGATAAATCTTCGCTCGAGTCCTTCAAGTCTCCTCTTGGCTTGTTCTTTGGATTCACCCAGAACAACCTCAGGTCGTGTTGGCAACCTGACAATGAATCTACCTGTTGAATCTCTGGTTGTGGTATCTGCAAACAGTTTCTCACAAAGGTGTTCTTCTTTTGTCTGATATTTTATTTCTGGTACAGCCTCTTGTTTCCAGAACCTTTCTAGTTGCTGTGACAATTGATAATTGGTGACTGTTAGACACGTGGCTTTTCCATTTCCTTTACTCTGTACTTCACCTCCAAGAATCCACCCCAATTGCGTGTCTTGTAGAGCTGGCTGACCATCTATGTGATTCTTAGGTTCGCCAACAACGATTTTCCAGTAAATCCCTGCTCCAAGCAGTAAGTCAATATCTCCTGGCTCATTGAAAGATGGGTCTGCAAGATTGATATGACTTGACACAAGTACTTCGCCCACGTTGACCTTTGATTGAGGTAATTGCTCCGTTATCGATGGTACCACAAGACATTCCAATTCTATCTCGAACTGGTTCTGCATTGAGGAAATGCGTATTTGGTCGACTCCTTTCGCTTCCCCTTGGACACAATTAACTCCGCTGAACTGTAGCTTCTGATTTGTGTGTTTTAATTTAAGCCTTTTGCTTAAATTTGTGATTATTAAATTTAACTGTGCTCCTGGGTCCAATAACGCTCGACATTTGACTTTCTTCCCTTGATTGTCTTCTACGTAGACGAGTGCGGTCGAAAGTAAAATTTGAGATTTTGTCTTTCTGGCCAAAGCTACATTTAGTCGTTGGGATGCTGGAGTGCTCCCAGAGTTTTGTACTTTGAGAGTTGTCTCCGAAACTGCTGGTTTCTCCGCGTTGCTCAAAGTATAACCATCTTTGTGAAGTTAAGTGTTGTGTGGCATGTCGCACTTCCTACATTTTGATGATCGACAATCCTTTGAAAAATGCCCATACTTCAAACAGTTTACACAACATTTCTTTTCCATAAGTAGTTTTCTTCTGTTATCTGGCGATAGTTTCAATAACGCCTCGCAGTTGAAAGGAAGATGATTTCCATTTCCACACAAAATGCAGTTGGACGATGTATTCATCATGACTAGCCTTTTATTTTGCGCTCTATCCTTTTGATAGGATATCTTCAAATTTGTAGATTTGGGTCTGTTTTGTTGTAGTAACATCAATGACTGACATCGCTCTGCCAGAAACTTTGTGAAATCAGTTAACGTTGGCATATTTTTTGGTGTACGATTCTTGTTTCTCTCTTGCCAATCGCGTTGCTCCGCATAGTCGTGCTTCTTCTTAGCTAAATGTATTATCAATGAGTCCCAGTAATCTACGGGCTGATTCAGAGATTTCAAGGCTGATATGTTTGTCTGAATGTGCCAGTTCAATTTTCTCATCGAATCGGCCTTGTTGTCTTTGCTAATGTCGGGAAACTTCAAGAGTTCTTCCATGTGTGTCTCAATTATCATTATCTGGTTGTCATATGTGGCTTTTAGAAGATTCCACGCATTTATGTAAATTTCATTGCTGATTGTGAATCCTTCGATTACACTTAGTGCTTCTCCTTTCAATACTCCGACGAGGTACTGATGTTTTTGTACGTTGGGTATACTTTCATCGTTGTGAATTGTGGTTTCAAAACTGTTTTTGAAGAACAACCATTTTCCATAATCACCGCTGAATTCTGGAAGTTTTATTTCTGGTAGCTTCGGAGCATTCCTATTGGCTGAATTAACATGAGGATTATTTTGATTTGGAAGATTGGCTTGATTGTCAGTAGCAGGTTTTGGCTCCGTTGCCAAATCGATGATGGTGTAAAGCTTCGTAGTTACTTCGAAGTACTGCCTTTCAAATAAAGCACGTTCACCCTCGCATTCCAATTCAAATGCCGGTATTGCACTTTCATTTTCGGGTGTATATTCCTCGATCTCCTGCTGAATATCTTCGAAATTCTTCCATGATTCTCCAATCTTCTCTAACTTCACTTTTGCTTCGGCCGCTGTAGTGGCTTCGGTGATAGAATTGGCTGTTCTGGTCAAGAAACTCTTTACTCGTGCACGACTTTGCTTCAATTTGGCTAATTGCGACATCCTGAATTGCGAATAGGTTTGGAACGTTATGAGTTAATAGTTTTCGGTATTGATGAAAACAATATTTTAAAATGAATCAATGTTTTTGACTTGAGCAATGTGTGAATGTGAAAGTTCACTTGAATGTTTTTAACTTTACTTAGGTTAGGATGAAATTAGGAATTCGAAAGAATGATTTTCTGGCGAGTCACTAACCTGAACTTCTGTCAATGTTCTCTGCCACGTCGCTGTCCGATGTCCGACCGATGCGTTGGCGATGTTGAGATATCAAAAAATAGGCGTTTGTAGACTGCTTCTGGAACTTTTTACTTGGCTATATTTGATGTTGTTTGAACTAACTTCTTGCTGATGTCTGCGTTTTTGATCGCGACTTGATGTTTTGACTTTTATGAAATGTTCAATACTCTCAGGCGTCGAGAGTCCCGCTGTTGGGCGCCAAAATTGTTATTGATGATGTCTTGAAATGAAATTCAAAACTGCCTCTTGCTTAATATGTTGATCTTTTTTATTGTTCGATGTTTTTTACATTGAAATGTACTTGACGACAGACTCAATCAGAACTCGGAACAAAAGATACTCGCCAAGGATGGCGCTGTTGGATAAGTTTTCCAGTATTACAAACATAAAGAACAAAAATGCTCTATGATTACTAACAGCATTTTTTTGAATAATTTTGATTTTTGTGACTAGGGTTTAACGGATATTTTGAATAGTCCACCATACAAGGTTACGCAGCGCTCCACCTGCAAACGCTACTGTTTTTTATTGAATTGTACAATTTAAAATTGAAACGCATCAACCAGCAATATTCCATACACACACACACACACACAGTGTCGAGAAGCTCCCATTACAAAAAATACCCCAAATTCTATGTTGCACATCATGAAAAATGGCAGGTCCAGTATTTCAGAAAATAATTTTGTCTTTGAGAAAATAGAGTTTAAAAATCAATTCTGGGCGCGAAATTCAAACCGGCCGCTACGACTGCAGACGGCGGCGTCTCTTTCTGCCTGGAGTATTTCTTCAAACAGAACCTACTAACATTTTGATACTACTAACGAATTCTAATGTAAGCCACGTGATGCTTTCCTGAGAGAATATTACTCGACTGTTTCACCGTTTACGCGGGGAAACGAGGAAATGCTCCTCGCACAATTAGACGCCGCCGTTTGCAGTCGTAGCGGGCGGTTTGAATTTCGCGTCCGGAATTGATTTTTTAACTCAATTTTCTCAAAGACATTTTTTTCCCGAAAAACTGGACCTGCCATTTTTTATGACGTGCAACACAGAATTTGGAGTATTTTTTTGTAACGGGAGCTTCTATATAATTTTCGAAGTCCATTCAAATAAAAGGTTTTTGGTTTCGAGTCCAACCAGGAATTCACAGTCTCAATCACTGCATCATCACTGTCAAATTGCCTTCAAATTGCTGGGCTCAAGAAATTTGACTTGCACATCCACGAAGGACCCTATTAAAAGCAGTTAACGTCGGTTGTACGAGACTTTCGGCAGCTATTTCGGGCTAGAAACTTTTCGACCGCCCTTCGTATATACACACACATGTAGTACACTGTCATACAGGGAGTATGCCGGGAGTACCTGGTATCGGGAGACCAGTCCTGGTCGGAGACTTCGAGCTTCTCCTGGCTGGGGCAGTGTCCCGCTGGTGGGAGACGCCTTGTTGGGAAACACTCGGCAAGCCGACGGGTAGATCGGCGTTGGATCTCACCATCCAGCGGGGGCTTATCTCCACCACCTCCAGCGATAAAAACATGCGCTACACTTACAGGAATAACGACCTAAGAATTGACACGTCCGGAACTACAAATCAATCAATCAATCCAAATCCCAAGAAAACTATGAATTTTAGCTGCGTTAATACTATTTATGTTGACCTGAGTTAACATTTCCCTGTAGATCTGAGCACGTGCCCTTCATCATTAGCGAAGCCAGAGGGTCAAAATAACGCCCGTCGAGGGGCGGACGCAGTTGGCAGCACAGGCCTCGGCCACCGCCGGGCGTCGCTCCTCACCACCCCACAGCGCGCGTTTCTCCGGAGGGCGGGGCGGCCGTGGGGGCGAGGCGTCGGGCCCCGCGCCACACTCGCTTGTCGGGATGGACGGGCCAGCATTTCCATTAAATTGCTTTTTGTGTCCCTTCGCCACCACCGCACTCACTCGCCAGCTCTATTGCAACTAGTTTCCGCGCGCCGCGTTGTGCTGCTTTGCGTCGCGTCGCGTCGCGTCGCCTCGCGCGGTCATTCGACAGGGCCAGGCCACCGCGCCGGAAACAGCCCGCGGGCGCAGCGGCTGACAGCGATCCTGGCGGCGGGCGGGCGGAGCAGCGCGGAGCGGAGCAGGCTGCGGCCGCGCGGGATTTACAAGAAACGCATTCACAAAACGCTCTCACGAAAATAATGCCAAACATGTGCTGACATTCTGTCAATTATAAAATTGAATTCGTGAATTCCTATTCATCATTAGAACAGAATGCAGAAAAACATTGAAGAAAATGAGGAAATGTAAAGATTAAATGAAAGAAAGATATTTATTCCCGAGCAAAAATTACATAAACAGTTTTACACTCTACATCTTTCGAATTACAATTACCATTAACTATGTAGTGAAGACAATAATGTGATACAATATGTCCTCATGAAAATATTCTGAGCCAAATTCTTCCATTGCAATTGCAAACAGTTGCTAATCTTTTGAATACTACTTACTCTAAAAATACATTAAGCAACAGAATTCTTAACAGTATTAACATGCGGCAGAAAAACGAAAAAAATCAATAACTTAATTGGTGCTTCCCGGAAGACCTTCAGACATGCCATTAGCGAGAAAGACGATATAACTACGTAACGTAAACAAGGAACTATGAAGACTATTCCTCACAATCTCACCTTAACAGGTCGCTAACAGTCGGTAATTTTCTGAAGATCCTAAGTGGCTACATGTCAGTAAATTGACCGTTAGCGTAATGTTACACAAAATGTTCGACATCTACGGAAGTCTCAACATAATCATTATAGGGAAGAAGTTCAAGACAAGTGAAATAAGAAGTTATGGAAGAACTAAGTGGATGGGACGTCACAGCAATTATTAGGGTTTACTGGATATTTCAATCTCACGTGTAGTGATCGATCGGATTTTCGAAAATGCACTTTCATTTACAAGACTGACCTGTGAGAATGCTCGCCTACACTGCTCTTTAATACCGAACACAAAATTTTAAAGGGAAAACACCCAATCTTGTAATGATACTGGCATGTCAAAGAACAACAACGTTTTACATTCCCGTATACGTACGTATACACGGAGTGATATACGTAGTATAGGGAAAGTTATGTAATGCTGCGCGAAAAAATGGCCCATTTTCGGCGGAAAAAATTAATTGCCGGGCCGTGATAACGAAAAAGTGGATAAAACCAGTTGCTAAATTAAGAAAAAAAATCCCCTACCCACCTCCACGTGGTGAAGCCAGAATCCCTGTTTTGTGGCTCCTTGATATCGAAAAACCAATTCAAAGGAAAACGTCCGTCTTCCGCCCGTCTGTCCATCTGTGAACACAGCTAGCGCCTAAACCATACGTATACGATTTCTCCCAAAATGGATATTTCTCTGTCGATCTGGTTCGAGTCGAAGTTTTGAGATTTTGAAAAAGATTCTTCAAAATTTGGGGATACTTTACATGAATCCCCCGGACATTTTCAAAATGTTCTCAAAAACGGCTCCAAATTTTTTCTTTAAATTTCTTGTAGGAATAGAGTAAAATACACTTATTAACATGGCATAGGTGCGATTTTCACGGATAACTCTGGATTTTCGAAAATTGCAAAATTTTTCGGCGTCATTCTGGAACTACAAAATTGAAGATAAGAGATTCTTCTTTCAAATAACATTTCTTGTCCAAAGTGAGTTTTTTCATTATGGTCAAGTGCATTTTTTGAAAATTTTAGTAGTTTTCGCGCAATATTGCGTGCAATATGTGCAATTTGTGCAAATTACAAAAACAAGATTTTCTCAAAAACGGCTCCAAATTTTTTCTTTTAACTTTTGATAGGTATAGTGCCTAATGTATTTTATGAGATGACAAAAACGCCATATTGCTCTATTCTTTTGTTTTTTTCAAAAATTGGAAAAATGAAATTTGTTTGACTTGTCTTTCACGTAGTTAATATTTACATTAGCAGCGATTTTTTCACATTATTATATTTAGGAGTACATGTGCTTTAAATAATGTCATATAAAGTTTCTCGAAAACACAACCGTTTTCTGTGAAAAGTAGCTCAAAATTCCGCATTTTCAGAAACGATCAAAAGTCATTTTCTCATATATGGCAATTTTTTTCTCGAAACTTTTGTAACGGATAGTGCTAATTACACTCTTTAATATGGCGTAAAATTTATTTTGAGTTATTTTTTTAAAATTATATAAATGTAATTTTTTTAAAGATCTCTCACATCTTGAATATGCACATTATCAGAAATTTGTAAATATTGTTATATTTGTGAGTGCATGTGCTTCAAATAACTTCAAATAAAGTATTTTGAAAACTCCAAAATTTTCTGTGAAAATGAGCTTGAAGTTTCGCATTTTTAGTAGCGCTAAAACGCAATTTTCTTTAAAACGGCACATAATTCTTAAAAGAAAATTGCCATTTAGGAGTAGGTTTTCGTGTTCTTTAATATTCTAAAATAATATATTCGTTCTACCACTAGAAAACCGAAAAATTAATAAAATGACAAAAAAAATATGTTTTTGGCGGTAATAGATGGAAGAGTATGTGGCAATTACGAATAGCTAGCGAAGACCCAAGGAAACAGAAAACTAATGCGGGAAAGTCTGTGCCATTCTGTAGCACCACTAGTTTATTTTTACTTAATTGTAATTACTTAACTAAATTTTAATGCATGATTACATTCATTTCAATCAGAAAATCATCCGCGATCGCTGAAACCTATAATTTTATGCGCCATGAACTAGTATCTTAGGAACAACGAAGCTTGGCAATTCAACAAACTGTATATTAGCTTCACTGCCTCTATTGAAACTGTTCACTTATGCAATGACTGTCTTATGTCGTGGCAGTTCCTTTCCGTTTCTTGGGGTTGTTTGCAAATTATCCATTTATACAAAGAAAAAATCCGCTGAAATAGAGGAGCAAAGAAAAATTGAATTCGACCTAACACGGCACGGATATTGTTAATCAATATCAAGGATGTTGTTAATTATTCTACGTATCACGAATTAGAGGGAGAAACATTCTACACCTGTCACTATTATTTCCTCTAAAGTCAGGTCTTTGCCGGAGAGCCCGTGATGGGGCGGGGCGAAAGCTCTCCTTCCGCGAGGCGCGGACGACCGCATCCTCGACCGGCGCCGCTTCATATTGAATGAGCTCCGCGAGAGCGCGTGCGGACGGCGCTCACCGCCAGCTGCGGCCGCCATCCCACTCGCAGTTTCTAAGAAAAACACAAATGGCCCGCACTTGCAGGACTGATTACATGACTGAAATATGAACCGCCAGCTGGAGGGAGCACGAGCGCGCCCGGGGCTTCAAATGACACAGCTTCGCGCGTTCACAAAGGATGGGGACGGCGCCCGGCCCGTGGTTGCGCCGCCGCCGCCGCCGCTACGCCGGGTGGCGTATTAGGTACGGCCGCGACCCTCTGGGAAAGGCGGGTATCAGCATCGAAAAGTTCAGTCACGGAAAGCGATGGATATCTGAGCCTGCGGCCAACGAAACGGCACTTTTCAGCTAACCCCGTAAAGTCACCTTCAGCCAGCCCTCCCCGATACGCCGCACGAAGCCAAAATGGCAGCAATTTACGTCCACGTGACCTTAGATAGTGATGGATGGTCAACTCTCGGGCGCTTGTAATTCCAATTCCACCCCCCAAAAATTACGGCCCCCATCGGCGTGGCGCTGAACTCCCAACAGCCAGGGAAAGCCACCGTTTGAAGTTGCGGAGCCCGTGTCGGGCCGTTTTGGAAATCGATCCCAGATAACTCGGTAACAAATCTGATTTATAACTCTATTCGAGATCACAGCAAAATTGTGTTCGTCTTCCGATGTTAAATTAAATAGGGAGGAATTTTACATTTGAGAGCTACTGCTTTCGTTTTGATGTAGAAGAAATTATAATATTATACACACACACACGTCTCGCATTTAAATATCCCCACTCTAATCTATTTACATGAGAAAAGAAAACTGGAAATCGATGTATAAACATTATATTTGTTGTAACTCAATCGCCTATAGAAATAACACCAATAATTATCCATTGCATAACAACCCTCGAAAAATTGGACAATACAGTTATTTAAATGAAATCAAAATAATATTTAGCTATAACTAAAACGTATATACTAAATTGTTATCCACTATAATTAATTGAATTTCAAAATGTCATTGCTATTTCATAATTCAGTTTCCGGCAACAATTAGTAAGCCGAAGTTATTTTGGTGGTAAAAACAAATCTACGTAAACTTTCATTTATTATACAAATGTAATATATAAGATTTACGCGACGTATGAGGATAGCAACATTTGGCATCCAGAAGTAGAGCAAGGAACTCTCTCAGATTATGATCAATGGAACAGATGGTAAATCGACAAAACATCTTGTTAGTGACGCAAATACGGTAATTATACAGTTTCTTTACAAAAAAAGGTACAAATTCTTACTAACATTCCTCCATCCAGAAATATTTCTAAAAATGTTATAAATTCTATCATTCAAAGTTTTCCTCCTCACGTAAATTCAGCGTTACAAGAAAATCAACGAAGTAATAAGGTAGAAGATAAAATATGCTAATGTCAAATTCTTTCTATTGTACTTTTTAAAACCATAATCCAAAATTATCTGCGGATTAACTTTCACGAACAATATTGTGGATTATACTTGAAAACATAATATTATACGCACCCGAAAAAAATTGTGACGCAAAAACGTAACTTAGCTTTATCGCACGTTTTCGCCGCTACCAGAAGTATTTTAGCTTATAATATTCCGTGTCAGGAACGCATTCAGGTTTGCATATAAAGCATACATTAGTACAATTTACTGGCACTCATCCAACTGTACTTTCTCGATAAATTTCTCAGTTTTTCCTGTCGTGAAATTTCACAAATGTATTCATGTATCAAGAAATTATTCGTACCCGAGGAAACTAAGCATATATTGTCACAAAGACGTTTCTATTTACTGTCAAAATGTTATTGGATACTGAAGATTGAGGCACATATTACGATATTTTTAATTCCAGATTATTCCATTTATATTTCCACGTAATTACCACTGGGCGAAGAATGTGAAGATTCCGGTCATGTGTGAAGTGTCTGTGGTTTTGTTACAAGTCCAGTAACACGGGAACACAAAAGTATGAAATAGTTACGATTCTGAATGAAAAATGCACATATTCGTCTTATCCCGCCTCTTAACGTACTGCCGTATTGAATTATCATACACAGTGCGTCACTGCATACGTCACAGCTGACGTCGTGTGACAGCGAGATTCCAAGGAAGGGACCGCCCGCGCATTAAATGTTGTAAATTGTTATCCTATGAAACAACATTTTTTAAATATTCTTAGAACCTACGTAATGAATTGTTGTACTGCGTACTTACTACACTATGTTGTTCCATTTGTGACGACTTTGTTAACATGTTTCGTTTATTGCAATCTTATAAGCGAGTGTTGTATTTGTTGTTACCAACATTTTGATCTATTACGGAAATATTAGCGGACAGCTCAACCATCATCACATCTGTTGTCCGGAAGCCAGAAATTCGATTAACTCGCTAATACAATAGATCAAAAGACAACACTTTTATTTAAATATTTGGTTTGCCAACAATACCTCACATTATGATTGATACAGAACCTATCGACTTACACGACAAATTGTTGACACGAGAGTCGAAAAGAAAATACCATGTAAAAAATGTGTTCTGGCTTTCAGGACGAACAAATTGTATTTCTTTTACAAGGAAAGTCTTAAGTCACAATAGCTCTTATGGTCAACATCTGACTGGCCTTCGCGTAATTCCAAGCATTCATAGTTTAGTTTCCAGATATCATTAATTGAAAAATACCACTGTGACTAATGGCTCTTTTTCCTTATCAATTCATTTTTTTATAAGAATGATTTTGCTCGTGAATATGAATCTTACGATTCAACTCAAAGCACATTCTGTTACATCGCAGAACATGTGTTGGAGAGAGGCCTTTACCACTTTTCAGGACCAATCAACTAGTTTATTTCTAATGAATTTTTTTTCAACAGAAAAACTCTTACCGTGGGGCCTTGATATCAAGAAGTGGATAATTATTGTTCCTGTATGTAAAAAATAATATAATCTCACACGTAAAGTCAGAATCCACGTTTTGTGCGTCCTTGATACCGAAGAATTGGTTATTAGCAAAATGTCTGGCTCTGACTGCACAACGCTAGCGCCTAAAACGTTCAAACGATTTTAACCAAAGATGATATTCCTCGACTGATCTAGACGAACTCAGACCTTGGGAATTCCAAACGAATATGTTGATTTTAAGGGAACTTTACAGGAAACCTCAACATTTTCAAACATTTTTCAAAAATCTCAAAATTTGTTGATAACTTTTTTCCTCGGATAGAACAAAGAACGCTAAAAAAAGGGCGCAAGTCTAATTTTCCATGAAACCCTGAATTTTCGAAAATTGCAAAAGATACAAATAATGCAAGATTGTCTTAGCAGCACCAAAACTTTATCATGATATTCTATCCTCCCTCAAAATATACTTTCAGTTTTGTTTGACGTAGACTTCAATAAGCATAGTATGTGTACATTCAATGCAGTACGCATAATTTGTACTTCCGCATTTCTTGCTCGAAGGAAGCTATTGAGAAGTCTCTTTCATCGTTCCAGAGCGTTACATTGTAACAGTTCCCAGGATCCAGAAGCCATCTAATATCTGAGCGAGTGGAAGGAGACAACTTAGCTATTTCCGCTCGAGAGCTCCCGTCATCGCGACCGGGAATAAGTCAACAGCCGGGAGGAGTTTGCAGGTCGTAAGGTGAAAGTAAACGGACTCCGTCGACCCTTTATGATCATTTCGCCCGCCTCCGACATTTTACTCCTTTTGCCGAGTCGGCTGCGCGGGCGCAGAGTTCAACTTCGTGACGTATGACCCAACTTCTTTAACAATCTCGAACGAATCTTGACGAAGACCGAGGAGCGAGGAGGGGGACAGAGGCAAGGAACGGAGGGTGGAAGGAGGAGGGCAAGCCCGGTTGCCGGAGGAAGAGGGAATGGTGTCGATGGCGGAGAGAGGAACGGCAAGGGACCGCGGCGGCCGGCGCGGGGCCGCGCAACCGGTCGGTTGGTCGGGCGGTCGGGCGGGCGGGCGGGCGCCAGATAAAGAGACCGCCGTCCTCGTCGTGCTGATGTTTAAATGCATGAGACTTGGAAAGTGTGCAATATTCATACTTCAATTCTCATATAGCACAAAGCCGCGCAAGCCCACGCGAACAATTTATGGGGCCTCGTCGCTCCCGACTGTGCGCGGCGCACAGTGGGGCCAACTGACGCCAACAGGCCCCAAGGCAGACGTCCTCTAATTTCCACGCCAGAACTTCAAGCGATCGAAAGTAATCAATTGAGTACGTACAAGTAAATACAATTTGAATTGCATAAAATAAATTTCATCGTTTTTAATCGCCTTCCATAAGAAAGCGGATAAATTTTAACTGTTAATTTTGTGGTGAGTTGTATTGGATTATCACTTGCTAAAAAAAATAGTCACAATAAGGAAACAAGTGAATTTAATTATGTAATTACCTTTACGTCTTTTCAATTGCGGTCCATTTCGTAAATTTCATTAACAAAAGTTGTTGTTTTTTACCTTTTATAAATGCACGGCTGTGGTTCATTAAAAGAGATTTTTTTCAATTTTAAGAACAACAAAAGTAAGTTGAAATTCTGTTAGAGTTTTATCTAGTAACAGGTAGATAAACAAAAATCACAGGGATCTCGTAAATCGAGATTTGTAGCTACTCATTTTACAGAGCGCAATGAGAGATACACACATTTTTACCGTTTTTAAAATTTAACTATATTGTTGTACAAATAAAAACGTAATAAATGTACAAGAAGTAAATAATGACCATAATGTGTAGAAGTGCATACATGTTATCATCACGTAATATAACACTTAATGGAGAACTGCACTTTTTTGCTTACAGAAAATTGGGAGTTTACTTCACTGAGGCCTATGAGGAAGAAGGTGCGAATTTAGAGGTTCTTCATGGGAAATAATCTACAGCTTGGTCGTGGTGAATCGATTACTTCTGTTAGAGGGTGGTACTGTGATATACCGACAATATCACTCCAGTATTATTTATTACAGTTTGGATGGCGAAGAAAACGTGCGCCGTTGTTTGACAGGTTTATTTGTGATCATATAACTAAATGAATTTGTGATTTGTTAAGATGTGAGATGGCGGTGGCTGTTGTTATAGGAAGAGGTATCATATGGAGGTGGCCGAGGACAGTTAATGGGGATTTTGTTGGTCGGCAGCAAGAAAAGCGAATTTTACTTTTGTCGGTGTGTTCTGAATGTGGAATGAAAGGAATGTTGCTGGTGACACGGAGAAATTGAAGAATTGTAAGGAGCGACGTTCGGGAGCGGGCGTTCATCGACGGGAAGAGGCGCTTTGAATTGGTACAATGACAGCGGAGATGAACATGGAGAACAACGGAAAATAATGTAAGAATGTTCAACTCATTATTTTTAAATTAGTTAAGAGGAGTAAAGACCAGGAAATTTGTGTAGTTAAAAAAACTCAAATCAATAACTATTAATTGTATTTGAACTAAGCCAATTATTTCTTTGCGGGCAGTCCGATGTGGTAAAGTCGGTATAATTTCCAGCAGCTTTGCTTATTCGTAAGAAGGGCACGTCGACCGACTGGATTAGCAGAGCAAAATAAGTAATAGTGGTTCCCGTTTAATTAAGAATAGTTGTTCAAGAATTGAAATAATTATTGCAGTACAATAAAGTTTATAACGTTGGTAAGTATTGTCTATTTGACATTAAACGTAGTGATTCTGGCGGCTCTATCTCCGAATTGACGTGAGTCCAATTTTTGCAAAGATTGTGCAGTATGTATAGCAGTAGCCCCTTTCGTAAAGCATTCACTATCACACATCATTCAGAAAAGGCAAGGGTGGATCGAGAAAGTATTTAAGGGAGAGGGCAATTTCAGTTCAGAACCCTCCCCAAATATTGCTATTTTTGAAATAATATTTTTATTGATAGCTTGAAATAAAGTATATTATGTAATTAGTTTATAATGTTAAGCTTTATTGGATTTCAGTGCACGGTTTGAAAACAGCCGACATTAGGAGCGAGTTTTCAAATTTTTTCGAATGAAATAAAGTAACACTCTAAACGAGTTACATACGTTATTTTTTTGTAACAGAATTATACATTTATGAAGAGATTCAAAGTATATTTTACGAAGACAACTTTATTATGATGTCACGAATAATCGGCATTTGTGTTCAAAAACTGGTGTCGGCTGTGTCATTGACTGACACCAGCCCCCGATTCGCTCGCTGCAATTGGCTGAATGTGTGATGACTAAAGACTGGATTTTTATGTAATTACATATTATTTGTCTTCCTACTTAACGATCTCAAATCTGTAATCTTGGCGAATCGTCCGTGTCCTAATACAATATCCAATTTTTTCGTTACATATTTTTACATATTCAGTACTAATTACATATTTTAAATATTTTTGCTATTTTCACAAAATATTTATTTTTATTTTATCAATTTTCTTAAATTTTATTACATATTTTTAGGAAAAGAAGTTTTTTTAAAACATCAGCATCTTTTTCTATATTATTACTGCGTGGTGTCAACTCCACGTACCCTTTATGAAGACGAGTGTGTTCTCACAGTGCGGCGCGCCTGCTTCAGTGACTCGTATCTCGGTGGTGGGAAGTGCGCGTCAGCGACTGAGATCATTTTCACCTTTTGGTGTGAGAAGTATCACTGACGCCGCGGGTCGTGACCTTAGCTTCGGAGAAACATTGGCGATCGCCGACGTTTAACATTCAATGAGTTCTCGTTCTTCGCGCTGCAGTGATTGTTGGCTGGTCGTAGCTAGTTTTTAGGATATGATGTTAATACATTTTTTGCGACAGTGTCAAAACAAAACTAAAGACCTGGATAGCACTAGATGAAGCTTCTACGACTAACAGATAAGTTCTACGATGCAAAGTGTCGATCAACTTGTGTTCTTCAAATGATTTTTAAAACGATTGTATTCTTTTTAAAATTTATTTAGGATTTCTTTATGAATATAATTTTGTATTATGTAAATGTGCTTTATAATTAGTGAATTTTAATATTACATATTATAGCTGATGTTACATATTTATTAAATATTCTCACTGTTTTCATTACATATTTATGTACATATTTTGACATTTCATACCACATATTTTTCCGGTCTCTAGTGATGACGCATTTCTTCGTGCCATCAACAGCAAATCCGTCGTAATCTGTGCCGTATAATGCCATTTTATGAACAATTTCTTGTAACGAAAAAGGACGCTTATAATGCTAATATACAAGAAAATGGACAAATGGACAAGTATATTCACAATGATAATTAGGGAGAGGATTTTTATGCCCTACAAAATCCTGAAATATACTCTTAAAAATATATATTTATGACCTAAAAATCCAGAAATATGCACTTAAATATTCGATTAAAATTAAGAATATTTCATCTCCTCTATAAACCTTTCTTAATAAAATTCAGGAGAAGCAATCTTCGAATGAAAATATACATTTTTGTGCAACATAATATAATCTTCCCTACTTCGCGAGAGAAATAATTGAAGTAAATATTCACCTTAGGGAAGTACATTGTATGTGTTGTTGTATTTCTTCTGACTGGTTTAAAAATATGATATCAAGAAATATCCTACAGTTGCACAAGTATTTTATCATCTATAAAAAACACAACTGTGACAAAAACATTCAAATCAACGAACGCTCACAAATAAATAGTTTCTCTGAAAAGATTAAACGTTTTATAAAAACGTCTCTATTTTCACGAAATATGCAAGATATGCGCCTATAATTAAACGAATATGGAAACAGGAAAAATCGGCCAAATATGCACAAATATGCACTAACATATTAATTTATATAGCATCATATTCTAACCAAATGTCAAGAAATTTCACTTTGCTATTCTTGGAAGCAATGGACAAAAATATGCAAAATCATAGAAATCCGCTTCCTAATGATAAAACTGCGGTGGATGAGATCTCTTTGAATAAATTGTATAAAATCAACAAAATGGATCTCCGCTGAAAAGAGTTACGTGCATTCTGAAGAAAGCTTCCACGCGCTATTTCTTCTTCGCCCACTGTGGCCCAGAGCGCGATGAGGTGCCGCACGCAGAGGCGCGTAGACGAGAGTGGGTGAATCCCTGGGCGGCGGGGGGCGGGATTAGCATGTGGCATCGCCCGGGAGCGCCTGGCGGACGCGCCGAAACCGTAAACTGCGACCGGCGCCCAGCGGCCATCGGCCGCCCTGGCGCGCGCCGACCACAGGTAGTTTGGTTGCGGTGTCACCGTCCCCCCCCCCCCCGCCAGCTCCCAAAGCACAATGAATGGGCGCGACGGGCCCACGCCTACAGCGCAGAATTATGAGCGCAATGCAGCATTGTTGTCTTTTTTACAGCTGATAATATTTACTCTTCGTTTATTACCTATTTATTGGCAAAGTAAATTTTGATTTTAAAGCGTACACAGTGTTCATACTTCGCTTACACAAGAATTGGAGGGCTCCCAAGATTGTTGCCAGGCTTATTGCTAGCTACTCGCAACTCGATGACATTCTCTTTACAATCAAATATTGAAAACGTGCAACATGTTTTTAACAAATTTTCCGTTGAGAGTTTGATCGACTAAATGAAATTCCCCACAATCTAATAGCAGGTACTTCGATAACTCAAATTTCTCAATTTCTCATTTTATACTGATTCCTTTTTCCTTCTTCATATACAATTAAAGACTTGAAACAAAAAAGTATGTGATGTGAGAGCCCTTTCTGTTAGATTTACGTTTTTACCAGAAAAATGATTAATGAAACAAGCCCTACAACATAAAATAAGAACCAAAGTCCGGTCGCATTTCTTGACAGTGTCGGCAGCGCTACGGCGGAGAGCGTGCGGCGAATCTCGCAAACAGACTCATCACCTCAAACGTCTCATGTCGATACTTGATACGCCACACATTTGTGCATTGTGTTGAGGTGAAGAGTCTGTTTGCGGCATTCGCCGCACGCTCTCCGCCGTAGCGCTGCCGACACTGTCAAGAAATGCGACCGGACTTTGGTTCTTATTTTATGTTGTAGGGCTTGTTTCATTAATCGTTTTTCTGGTTATATTCGTGACCCGTTCCGAATTTATAGAAAACTATGGGCGCCAGGAACAGGTTACGATAATTGATAATTAAAACCAATGCTTCCACAGCTAATCTTAACGAATGGATAAATGTCCGGCAAGCTGGGTCAATGGGCCACGTAATGGATAATCGCTTTCGCCTAGATTTAGCCGATTATTTGATCTGCCAACTATACAGTATATATATATATATATATATATATATATATATATATACACACACCTACTTATCAGTTGTGATTGACTAAACGAAAATCATTTTTTCATTTCCAAAAGAAAATTTAACAATTTATTGACTTGTGAACAATTATTCTGCCTTTAGGTCATGACCTCATTTAAAAGAAAACCTTTGTACTGCAGTACTTATCTAAACGTGATCTTGACCGACGGCGCCCCGCAGTATCTTCTCACTTGAATGCTGATAATCCCAAGTCCAGCTTCTCTCTTCTAATCTTGCGACGCTGCCGACGAATCTAGCCCTCACTGCCTAGAATATCTACCGGTTCTTACTTAATATTCACAGTTCCTAGTTCTCCCCAACTACGTGGTAAAATATTAAAGTCCAAAACCGCAATATAAAAAACTTTCAAAGTCCTAAGCGAATTTAACTGCTGCACAACTTCCGAGTCCGAAAACTATTGATTCTCATGTCAAACTTACAAGTCCCACTCCCCTAATATTAAACTCGCAAGCGATCTGTACCACTCGAGAACCTCTATCAGAATGTCATTTACTCCTCCGTTTTTAGCCCTCAACGCCTCGGTATCCATCCTTCATTCTTATTTTTTTAAAACAAAACGACAAACTTCGACAGTCTATTCTCAGGAGTTGACAGTCTATTCTCCCTTAGCCAATCCATCCATTTCTTACCAAATCAAGTAGCCACGCCCTCGATAGTCATTCCTTTCTATACCAATCCCAAATTATCTTATATATCTTTCTAGCCAGCGCCCCCACCTATTCAAGGCCTGAATGCAGTTTATTGACCTTGCCAACCACTACGCCGGCGTTGCTAAGGCTGTATATTGCCGTTTGCAGACCCTTTTAACCCAACCCATTTACAGCAAATGTTACTGTCAAAGTATATAATATATTGGTATATCACAATATATATATATATATATATATATATATATATATATATATGGGTGGGTCGAAATAAGTATTTTAGCCTGCTGTGTGTTTAAATTGAAGTTTTCAATGAGAAAACACGTTCTGTGCAACATAATGATTTTATCATAATTCTAGAGGACGCACCGATCGTTCAAACATGGCATTTTTGGGTACTTTTTTGACATTTGGTCTTGTAGAACACAAGATGCATCCACACCACACATAGATGCATCGAAAATGTGTGGATTTTTATGTTTTTCCAACATTCATACCGAACAACCCTTGCACATATATACTTTTTTTAATGATCTTTTCATTGTTAAACTAGTGGTGCTACAGAATTGCACAGACTTTCCCGTATTCGTTTTCTATTTCCTTTGGTCTCGTTAGCTATTCGGACGTGCCATATACTCATGCCAGCTGCCATCTAGCGCCGTCCAAATTTCGCCTTTTAACATAATTCTTAATAATTCTTCGGTTTCTTAATAGAACGGAAATATTATTTTAAGAATATTAAAGAACACTTCGTCTGAAATGGCAGTTTTCTTTGAAACATTTGGAGCCGTTTTTAAGAGAATGGGTGACGAGAGTGGGGTTTAAGCGCTACTGCGAGTGCGAAATTTGAAACTCTTTTTCACAGGAATCGTTTGTGTTTTCGAAAAAATTTATTTGCAGTCATTTAGAGCACTTTAACTCACAAATCCAATAGTTATTACAAATTGTCGGAAACGTACATACTAACGGTGTGAGAGAGAATAATACATTTGTGTAATTTTTGAAAAACCAAACAAATAAATACCCCAATATAAACTTTTCGGTTATTAAAGAGTGCAATTAGCACTCTTTATCTGTTCGAAAAGTTTGAAAAAAATAATTGGAGCCATTAATGAGGAAATGGCGTAGGCGCGTTTCTGAAAATGTGGAATTTTGAGCTCCTTTTCATAGAAAATGGTTGAGTTCCCGAACAATTTTACTTGACATTATTTAAAGCACGTACTCTCATAAATATAATAATATGAACGAATTCCCGCCAGTGTAAATGTTCTAGACGTGGGAGACAAGTCAAAAGATTTCATTTTTGTAATAAAACAACAACAAAAGAATATAGCAACATGACGTTTATGTCATCTTATAGAGTATATTAGGCACTATCCCTACCAAAATTTAAATAAAAAATATGGAGCCATTTTTGAGAAAATCTTGTTGTTGTAATTTTTTTAAAATTGCACATATTGCACGCAATATTGCGTGAAAATTACTACAATTTTCAAAAAATGTACATGACCATAATGAAAGAACGCATTATGGAATATAAAGGAAAAATCTTTATTATTACGTTTTTACTGATTATCTTTTATAATTACATTAAATGTAACTTTTTCTTTATGCAAAAATCTTTATCTTAATTCTTAAACTTTTCGAACTGATGTCCTGATTGTCCTCTTTAATATGGTGTAAAGTTCATTTTGGCTTCCTTTTTTTTTTTTTTTTTTTCAAAATTACACTAATGTAATTTTTTTGAAAGATTTCACACCGTTAATATGCGCGGTTTCTACAATTTGAAAACACAATTAAATTTGTAAGTTAAAGTGCTTTCAATGATTTAAAATAACGTTTTTCGAAAACAAAATATTCCTGTGAAAAAGAGTTTCTAATTTCGCATTACAGTAGCGATAAAACGCCATTGTCTTAAAAACGGCTCCAAATTTTTCAAAGAAAATTGACATTTAGGACGTTACATTGTTCTTTAATATTCTTAAAATAACATTTCCTTTCTACTATTAAGAAACAGAAAAAAATAAGAAAATATTTTAAAAAAATAATTTGGGCGACGATAGATGGCAACTGGCAAGAGTATGTGACGTGTCCGAATTGCTAGCCAAGGCCAAAGAAAATAGAAAATTAATACGGGAAAGTCTGTGCTATTCTGTAGCACCACTAGTTTATTCTTCACCGCCATTATCCCGATAATTTATTAGTTATTCTTGCTATTCGTGGCAGACATGAATCCAACAAAACAAGAGATAATTAAAATTCGTCCAGTCGTACTTTAGTTATAAATGGTTTAACTAACCCGGTTTTGTTTATATATATTGTGACATACATTTATTTAAGCAAATAAAGGACGAAACATTGTAGATATCACCAAAAAACTGGGTTTCCATGGTGCAGGTACGGAGGCGGCACCGTCAAAACAAATAACGCGAGTTCGTTCTGAGACAGACTGTGCTGGACGCACCGTAGTTACCGCTGGGGTGTAAAAACGCGGATGGCACTGTAGCAACGCGAACAATACGAGGTTTGAAGGGTTGACTACGGGAATATTAATTCATTCCGTCTCGTGTCGTGGTGGTGAACGGATCGCTAGAGCGCTGTGTCAAGTTCAAGTGATACTTATTGACACTTGTGATATTTTGTGGGAGTGAATGCTGGAAAGTGAACTTAGAATATTTTCGCGGTGGAGATACAAGGGTGGACTTATACAATTTTACCATTGAATTGTGGGTTACAAGGTTAGGTGAGAGGGACATTATTCTGTTTTTGGGAAAGTAATTAGTTGGAAATAGGTGCCTACCTGAGGCGCAAAACAAAGTGTGTAGGCAGTGTTTTCATGTGATTAGAAAACGTTTCGACTTGGTCTTGGATCCTCGTGGACTTCAACAAGAATGAAAATTGGACTGCAGCGACAGCAAGATCCTACTTGGCGACGTCGAACGTGAAGCGTCGTGCGCGCGAAGAAGGAAGAACGGATAAAGGTTCTATAATGCAGTTATTGCAATAACAAAAAGATGCTCATGGCCTAATGCTAATTTGAAACAATCCGTTATAAGTTAAATGACTGATCTTTCATGCTTAATAAACTGTCATTCATAGTTGAAAGAAAGCTGATTCTCATTTGCCATTACGTGTCATACGTATGAATGGCAGATAGAGTAATTGGTTGCGGAGTAAGAGGCAACAATTATTTTATAAGAACCCAATCGACCGAGCAAGCAGGATTTTTATTTATGAGAATTGATAATAAATAATCAGGGATTTAACTGTAACCATTTCCTGTCGCCTAAATTATTTATAAATTTGGAAACTGGTTACGTGCAAAATCTTCTAAAGCTGAATTTTAAAGATAGATGAAACATGGTGGAAGATCCCACACACGCTGATAGCGGTCACTGTTTATATATACACAACATCACTGTACCCGTGCGAGAACTCTCTCGCATGTTAAATTTCACCCTTTCCTATCTTTCCTTTTCCGTACTAAGAGAGGAAGTTGTTAACGATATTTTAACGATACGTATATTTGTTTAAAAAAATAAAAATGTAACTTCCCATGTACTTATAGAATTTAAAATAACAATAAAAACAATTAAATTTATGTTAGAATCAAATTTTGAATAAAGCCCTGTTCAGTATTATAGACAGTATAATCAGTATTGTTAACGCTGCAAACATAGCTTCAGATTCAGACCGGGAGAGCTATGAATTGGGTTATGGCGAAACGAACGTTCTGAACAACGCTCGCTCGATCTCTGGAAAGACACAATGCACCCCTCTTATTAGAAGACAATAGGAAGAAATAAGCAATCATTGAATAAATCTTTCACCTTTTTACCTCCTCCTCACGTGAAATCAATCTCCTTTCCTTACTTTGTATTGCATCAATTTTCGCTGGCGACTTTCACCCCGGTTCCCACTCAAAAGCGGTTATTCCGTGTAAAAACAAGTGAAGGGGCGGCACTAGTACCAACTTTAAAAGCTTAACCTGATCTCATGGAACGTTAATGCGAGCTCACTGAAGCTCGTTCCCTGGGCGGAGCAACTACTCTGAAGTACCTGCTTCGGCGTATGAATTTGGTGACAATGCTGTCATAGGTTAAAAACGGAGATCTAGTCTAAATAATATTTTATGTACACGAGCGCTTGGCGGTTGAGCCCGGTAGGAGCTGCCCTCTGGCGAAGGGAGATGAACTAATAGGCCCACCCGTTCCAATGCAAGGACGTCGAAAGGCGAAGACAAAGAAGTTTATATACCCGCTCTTTTCACAGCTAGCACGCGGTTTTGGAGGGAAATTTTTATCCCGACTCGGTATGTTTAAAATGCAATTTCTGAGCTAGTTATAAAGGCCAAAGATTGTTATTAAAAACCAATCTCCCGCCACGGCGCCAAATTTCAATAATTTATTATGCCAATGTGCCAACAAGTATTATAGACATTTCCTTGGAACAATTCTCAATACTTCGTTAGAAACATTTGAAGTAATTATACCATCTTCCTTGACAGTTAGCTTTTCGCTTTATTTCATGGTCACAAAAATTTTACAAAAGCTTTTTACTCTCCAGATCTCTACTTAAAGTTGTCCATGCGAAAATATAGGATCAAGAAAGCATAAACCTACTCTTTGCAATATTATTTATTACCGAACTGAGAAGTACGCCCGTGCAATTTAATTGCCTCAAGTACATACACATCCAAATACAAGTATGTACACACACCTGTAATTCATTTCCTACAGTTGCAGATTCTGGACGTCTCTGAACAGGTTTGGTAAGTTCGAGAAGAACCCAATCATCAAAATGTAATAGAATGTTCAAGAAGCTTTCGACCTACTAGATTACGTTGCGAGGAACGTTTCTTTGTGGCCTTCAGCTTCAAACTTCAACATTGTAAGGCCCTCGAACGCTTCGTCTAATAGTTATTCAACTAAATAGGTTTTTATTAATGCTGTCCGAGTGTATCGTTGTGCATTTGACATTAATATTCATTTTTTCAACAAATCCTTCATGTTTATTAAGTCAACGTGTAAATCGTTGCGTCTCCCTTTCATTAGAGACGTCATTTATGAAGATTGGTTGCGTGTCCACTAAACGCATCAACGAGTATACTTCTGAAATAATATAGGAGAGGATTTTGTATAAAACAAACAATAAAACATCAGATGAAGTAGCAGCATATGGAGTATCATATACTGCACCAGCTATATTGCCACCTATTTTTAATGAGCATCAATCGATCTGCTTAATAATAAATTTAACTTGCTTGCACGTAACATCCAAATATTATTATTAAACTGCCCAAAGAGCATTTACAGTATTAAATGTATTACCAGAATAGTCCTAGTTTTGCAAATGCTGCAACTTGTCCAAGATTTAAATCAACGTGTTGAAAATACTAATCACTCTAGGGACTGTATTATTTCCCAGCTTGTTCAATACAATATCACGACTGAATACGCTGACTTGAAAATATCTCCGATCACTGCTGATAAAGAAAATACTGGCACAGGTAAACCAGAATCCAATACTAACAAGAAACAGTCTTCACTCTTAACTGTACACAATCGTGCATTCTTTGTCAATATTGTTTCTTTCTTTTTGATGAAGAACATCAGAAAACGCTCTTTCCATCATAGTTTGATTTACTTTCTAAGCTATCTTATAATGCCCTTATCAAATTTTCTTAAGCCTTCTGTCTTATCTTTTCGATTCACAGGCAGAACACACTGACAATTTCGTGCAGATGGTTCCTTACTTCAGTCTCTCTGGTCTCATAGTAACTGTAGCTCCTTTCGTGACTTTTCATCAAAGCATAAGAATTTGCAGCGAATTTTCCTTTTATCAAAGTGAAGTGCATCCACCTTCAAAGAAATGAGATCGAATAAACAAGGAAAAACAATTATTCCTCTTAAATAACTTTTGTTAGGTCTTTACAAGCAACCACACCAGAAAAAATTAAAAAAATATTGTGAAAATATAGGCCTATGCTTTCATCTAATTTCATTTTTAAGTCTTGGTTAAAAAAAGTGGTTAAAGAAAAGTTAAGCGAGAAATATAAAAGCACCCAATTTACACAATTTGACTGCTTTTTTATTTCTCACTTAATTTTTCTGCCTGAGCAAATATATTCATTTCTTTTGTAAATAATAAACAATTTACATGTTTCTGGAGTGTTTCTACGCTTCCATAATGCAAATTATTGCCTAGAATAATTTTTTCAAACCAAATTTTGAGTGCTTATTGCGGCCCAACCATTCGGAATATCCACGTAGTTTATTAAACAAAGTATGCTTAGAATTGTCTTAAGAGCTTATTTTCAAGGTTTCGACGTTTCCTCGAGGAAAATAAGCTATATATATATATATATATATATATATATATATATATAGATATAGATAGATAAAATAATGAATGAATTATTTACTTTACTTTAATTCGCTAACTCAATTTTTGGGTTCTATACGATGACACTACGCTTACCTGCAGGCTAGTTGTCACCGGGTTGCCCTCTATACAGAGAAGCCTGAAGTCTGAAATTATTTCTATTACAAGGAATTGCGTATAATTTGGCACAACAATAATTTCATTTATTGAAATGATTTGAATATTGTTTAACAATATAAATTCTATTGATTGCATGCATCTAGTTAAGAACGGTACCGAATTGTCTAGGCGTTGTGAAATGAGGCCCCGCAGTTCATATCACAGTCTATAGTTGAAATTGATTCATATCACCCTTGTTTTCCGCGCCGAAAATCCCTCTTCGCGCCGGTCGTCGCCGAAGTCATCTGCTTTTCTCTTGATGTTTTAATTTACTCCTTGCAAGAACTGTTCCACTACTGTTCCAAATTCTATTCTCCTTATTACTTATAACACGGCGATGTCCCACTTAAATAAATCAGACCACCTTCGCGCAGACCACCACGATGCCTCACAACAAACCAAACTCTAGTTCAGAGCCCCCCCCCCCCGCATGTAAACAAACATTCGTTACCTAGTAACCACTTCGCACCGTCCAGACTAAAGCGCGGTATATATATATAATATATATATAATTATATTTATATATATATATATATAATTATATTTAATTTGAGAAGTTCGATGTTTTGAAACAAAACCTCCATTACCCTCATTTTCTACGTTTTCTCGACGTTCCTTTCAACTTTTTCTTCTACAATAGATACTTAATTATAGTATAATAGTCAATGGGTGACGTTTAGTTGTCTGGCCCCTTTTTCGGCACAATGTTGGAAGGGCCCTGCAAAAAGTTCTAACTTGTTTTTCCAACCCGCTGAAATAAAGGGAGCGCGTCCAGTGTCATTTCTTACAGCAACCGCCTGGCTCCGGTGTGTCTTACACTTTCCTACATTTTTTTTTCTTTTAGTTTGTTCCACCAAGCTTACTCATTCAAACCCAGTTCGGCAAAGTACCGACATTCGTGAATATATTTATGAACTAAATATTTGTTTGCCACACTTTTCGGGCATGTTTAAGGCTCCGAGGTGAGCAATCTCGAAAATATGAGGATCACTGAATGGACAAAAAGTTGAGCTCACCAATAGAAAGAGAGAGCTTTTTCACTTGTCAATCTCATGCAAGAACATTATAAATTAAAAATGATAACAAAAATCGCATAAAACAACAAAATAGCTAACAATGTCGTTTTGTAATTATGTAAACAATAATTCAGAATTAACGTAAGCAATCATCAGTTTGAATCCGGTGCAGTTTCACAGCAAGCGCTTTTCATTTGAACCCTTCTACCCTCCACATGCATATGTGCAAAGCTTTCTGCAAATAAAATAAAGCCAAAATGCTATAATTTAGTGCGATGCATGGACAGAACCCCAGCCTTTTAGGAAACAGGACCTAAGCACAGTCACGGCCGCATTACACGAAGGCGCGCATCTGCCTCAAATGACGGCCTATGATTGACTCAGGATTCGGTCTACGCGGCCAACCGGCTTTTCAGACTGTGCCAATGTTTCCGTTTACCAACTTTCTGAGACGGGTGTTGTACGAACGATGACGAAATTATTATTTAGCCATCTGATATTAATACTAAATTACAGTATATTACGCTGATAACGAGAAACGACTATTAAGTAAGCAAATAAATTGTAAAAATGTAATATTAAACTATAGAAATTACTGTTAGTATTAAACAGGGATTATAGAAATGTCACAGTTTACGGCTAACTCTGGAAGAGCCAAACATCATCACAAAGAGTATATTTCCATACAAAATTAGTAGGCGCTATTCTTTCCTTCTTAATTCACAAGTAGACATTCAAGGAAATAACAAAAATATTTCATTACGAACATAACACTTAATTTATTTATTTATTTAATGTCAAAAAAGTTAATGAAAGTTATATTATGAAACAACCCAGAATGTATTGATTTGCCGCTCCACCAGACCCGATTTATTTCGTTTTGGCACGTGTTTTACGCAACGGCCGGTGCGGATCCCGTGTTGCCAAAGATAGGGTGGCGAGCGTAAAATACATCTGAATTGCACTTCCCCACCTCTCAACTTCTAACCATTGCTTCATGTAAGTTCCGCCCTTTAAACCACTCCAATATGTACGCCTCGAGGTGCTATCAAAGAGGCCGTTGCGGAAAACATTCAACCCCTTTCATGAGGCAGCTAATGAGACGACCGAAAGGAGCACAAGACCGTTGCACGTTTTCTTGCTATTCCTTCGACGGTAAAGGAAGATTGCTGGGACACAGAGGAACTGCAGCAAACCAGCGTGAAATGTGAGGAGTTAATTTGTCGCAAGGAAACCACTTACAAACAAAAATAGACCGTGAATGGGTGAGAAGTATAGTGCTACCACTCATTAATGGTACAGTAAAAATTGACGGCTTTCTTATAAATATGTTTCTTAAAGACAACAAAAATACACACGTACATATTCCTCAACGATTTAATTGTTCCACAGAAGGAAACAAAAAATCTTCAAACACCGTAAAAACACTCGAGTTCTCAGAATCGTACGTCCACGGAATGGGACTGTCTCAATACAAGAATTCTTCCAAGTTTCAATACGAACAAAAATGGTGTCTCATATTCTAGAGCTACAATATGCACACCATACAATAAAAATAATAAATTATATCTTCATTTTTAAAATAAAATCTTATCATGCAATTTGAATGAAGAGCTAATTTCTGTTCAAATCAGAGGATAACAAAGTACTTTTCCTACTTACGGATTTGTAAGCTGAGGCAAAAAACAGCAGAGGACGCCATGGGGCGGCGTCCTTTCAGGTCGTACGTTGTTTCCTCCTGGAAAAGCAAGCAAACGAAGAAATCATGAGCACCCACTTGAAAGACTAAGTGGCGTCAGCAATAACTGTAATATGAATTACTTTCATTTGCGTAGTTATCAAGATATCTAAGCTGAAAGATGGTGAGATTTAGGCGTGTCTCGACTTAGATGATGAAAATGTATCAGATGGATTATATTGGGCAAGCGAAGTTAGCGATTACCACCCTGAACATAATTCTAGTGAAAAATATAATATTAGTGTCAGAATTAACTTTAGCAACGCCGTTGAGTGTGAAGACACTGTCATTAAAATATGTACAAAAGAAATGAATGTTCGGAACACTTTTCATGCTGGATAGAATGATTTCAGTGTAAATAGCAAATTAATTGTCCAAAAATATAATAAATAGTAATAATAGAATACATTTTCATTGTGGTCTGTTCTAACGATCAAAAACAAATAGCGCAATGTCACTTACCCCAAGAGTTCGACGGATTCACCTCAGGCTTATTCGGTTGAAAAAACGCTTCGGCTTTCTAGGGTTAAATTTGTACAATTTTCTTTGTGCTCATGTACACATCTGGACCATAAGCCATAGTTGGGAAATGCTACCCACTTCTCCTTAGCAAACTACTGCATGCTGTGAGAAGCCCCATCGCCGTACGGTGCATGAGGACGTCGCCCAGCCGGGTTGAGATACAGTTCCGCACCAAGAAAAAGCGTGAGTGATTGCACGCACCAGGCGGAGATCGCAATACGTAGTATAGGGAAAGTTATGTAATGTTGCGCGAAAAACCGGCGGATTTTCGGCAGAAAAAAGTTCATTGCCGAGCAAGTGGATAAATCCAATTGCTAAATTAAGAAAAAAAATCCCTTAACATCTGGTGTAGCCAGAAACCCTGTTTTGTGGGTCCCTGATACCGAAAAACCAATTGAAAGCAAAAGGTTCGTCTGTCTGTGAACACCACCACCACTAAATCATGAGTAGGATTTTTTCCAAATTGAAGAAACCCCTGTCCATGTGTATCTAGTTTTGAAAAACTTTCTTCAAAATTTAGAGGTACTTTACATGAAGGCCCCTGGGCTTTTTCAAAATTTTCTCAAAAACGGCTCCAACTTTTTCTTTAAATTTTTTGTAAGAACAGAGTAAAATACACTTATTAAAGTGGCTTAGGCCCGATTTTCACAGATAACTCTGAATTTTCGAAAACTGCAAAATATTGAATTTTCTTTGGCCAACTACAAAATTGCAGGTAGAAACTTTTTCTTCAAATACAATTTGTTCTCCAAAGTGAGTTCTTACATTAAGGTCATGAACATTATTTTGAAAATTTTAATATTATTCGCACAATATTGCGTGCGTTACAAAAACAAGATTTTCTCAAAAACGGCTCCAACTTTTTTCCTTAAATTTTTGGTAAGGACAGTGCTTAATGTACTCTATGAGTTGGCATAAACGGCATATTGCTCTATTCTTTTGTTTTTTTCAAAAATTACAAAAATTTTTTTTATACTTGTCTCTCACGTTGTTAAAATTTACAGTAGGGGCGCTTTGTTCACATTATTATATTTATGAGTATATGTGCTTTAAATAATGTCAAGTAAAGTTTCTCTAAAACCCAAATGTTTTCTGAAAAAACTAGCTCAATGTTCCGCATTTTCAGAAATGCTCTAACTCTTATTTTCTTATAATTGGCTCCAAATTTTTTCTTCAAACATTTCGAACGGATAGTGCTAATTGCAATCTTTAATATGACGTAAAGTGCATTTTTTATGTTTTTTCAAAAATTACACGAATGTAATTTTTCTGAAAGATCGCTCACACCGTTAATATGCACGTTTTGTAAACACTATTGTATTTGTTAGTTAAAGTAAGTCATATGATTTCTAGGGAAGTTTTTCGAAATCACAAAAGATTTCTGTGAAAAACAGCTTCCATTTTCGCACTTACAGTAGCGTTTAAACGCCATTTTCTTAATAATGGCTCCAAATGTTTCAAAGAAAATTACCATTTCGGACTAGGTGTTTAATATTCTTAATATTTCCGTTCTACGATTAGGAAACCAAAAAATTAAGAAAATGTCAAATATTGTACTTTTGGGCGGCAATGGGTGGCATCTGGCAAGAATGCATGGAAAGTCCGAATAGCTAGCCGAGACCAAAGTAAATAGAAAACTAATACGGGAAAGTTTCAGCCTTTCTGTAGCACCACTAGTTCACTTTCAACATATAATGATATGTTACATAAAAAGCAAAAGTCGGTCTACTATTGATAGCGTTGGCGATGACATACTGCAGCTCAGAAGAATGATTGCTAGACGATTAGAGAGTAAATTCAATTCATCTTGGAACCTAATATTACCGTTGTTTAGTAGTTCCGCAATTCTGGAGACTTGAAAGGTCTTCATGTAGAGTTTCATTTGACACAAACTACGGTGAATTTGCTACACAGCTCAATGATTTGCTCTGGAGCCGTGACAGGTGATTAAGGTTTGATGTTTTCTTCTGAACATCATACTTGTTTGTCGAACGTCCAAACACATTAGATAATTGTCATCTTTAATTCAAAACGTTAGTGACGATGGCGATGTTGTGGAAAACAAAACGAGGGGAAAAAAGATCATAGAAAAACCAGGCGAGAGTCCTCCTCTTTCACACGCATGGAACGTACGACCAGTGTTCGAACCAGTTCCTTACGGCCAGCGTTTAACTTAAGTCCTGGCGGAGTTCGGTCCTGGCGGGGCAGTTCAAACCGATACTCCAAAGAGCGAGCCGCAAATATTCTTTAAAAGCAATGGAATACACCGTTCTTTATGTGAAGCCCCTGTGGCGCAGCTGTGTGGGGCGTGGGGCGGCGTGGTGTGGAGAAGCGTCTGCGGGGCACCTGCGAACCCGCTAATGAAATTTACGTCAAGCTGAGAACAAATTTCACCTTCAACCGCTGTCACAATTAGCCCAATTTCAATTAAATCAGCGCCTTCTCTGAAAAGGACGGACGAAATTGCGCCCTGGCGCACGCGGGCGCGGAGAGTGACGTTTCGGCGGCCCCGTCGAAGGGCGCCCCCGCCCCCGCCCCGCCCCCTCCAGCGCGCCTCCCCTCCCTGCCACTCCCCGCCATGCCCGCACCCCATCGCGCGCCCGAAACTTAGGAAAATCGATACGTTCATTCACGTTCCTTTCATGGTACTTCCTGCACTTCCACTCATTACAACTTTCAAAGGCAATTTGTCAGGTGACAAATTTGTAAAACTGTCATTACTTCTGCCGCTCGCTGCTAGTGAGTGCCAAGAAAAACACCCCGGGGCCCGAAACCGGTGCCAGAATGCGACTTGGCACGAGACGCCCGGCTGTAATGCTTTTCGGAGGCTCGTTCCGACGGTTGTATTCGAGGCCTGGCACAGTTGACCTAATTTGCTTGCGCGACTGGGTACCAAAAGTGGAAATGGTTCCAGGGCAGCAGAAGGCTGGAGGAGGGGCGCGGGTGGGGGAGTCCTGGTAGTGCCTCTCCCCCTCGCGTTTTCACTCGCTCTGTACACACCTACAAGATCACGTTCTCAATGCCCTTTTGCCACTTCTAGGAGCACAGGTCATCCACTTAGGCGATCAAGTGTGCTCGCGAAATTGTTGCACAATACTGGTAGTGGTACATCAAAACGGCGAATACAGCTACAATACCATTTTGAAATGTGTATTCACTGTCTAATTCTAAACATCGAAATACACTTCTTACTATCTCATAAAACATCATAACATTTAGGCGAAATGGTGATAAAAAGAAACAAAATAGAAATGCAGTTTAGGCACATTTATTTTCCATCGCCAATATCCTAGAATATATTTTGTCACAGAGCTATTTATTTTTATTAACTAGCAAATTCACATCACATCAACATATTTTTCGTCATAGCTTTTTACACATTTCTTAATTTCGAATTTTTACACGCTGATCAAAGTTTATTCTTTGGGTTCTACAGCTGCTATTTTGATAGGGATAAGCTTTTCTTTCACATTTGATTTGCATAAATGAATGCTGTTTTTTACTCTGAAGTGAAAGTGCAACCCGCTTCGCTAAATTATCTTAGCTCGCGTACAGACATATCGCGCCATACCATCACAACTTCTAATAGTGTCTAAAGCTCGTACGGACGACTATCATAAAAGACGGCTGTAATAAGACAATTTAACAGGCCCCGAGAAAGATTAGAGAATGGAAAAGCACGCAACTCCATGAAATCAAGTTTCCCCGTGACTCACATCAACTTGAGCCTGCAAATTGTTGAAAGTAAAAGACAGCGACAGACATGACACATCCTTGCCCGGATTGCCATGTACTTGTCCCTTGCTCCAGCATTGAGAGCTTTCACTTGAGCTCGCTGCGCTCCGAAAGAACATTGTTTACCCAATGAGCAAACAGGCTCAGTGATGGAGAATCACAAAGAGCAAACAGTACTATTTATGACATATCCATCATATACATTTGAGGGACCCATTAGTACAAAATTTGGTTTCCAAAGTCGGTGCTCTCTTTAACTACTCATAAAAAATTAAAATGTGTAAAATTAATTTTTGAATAATCGTTAACATGCAGATAATGAAATCTAAATAGATCATAAAATGGAATTCAACATTAAAATGTAAAAAAATTCTAATGTTGATTGAAATTGTCTCGTCGGTTCAGAACACAATTTCTAGGTGATTAAGGGCCTACAGAATTATCACGGTTCACTTTGTCACCATGCCTCCTCCTGTAGAAGTAATGCTGTAGTTGCAAATACAGCAGTGGCAACTGGTGACTTGAAAAGTTTGTGGTTTACGAAAGTACACCGGGATGGTTCATAAAAAATGTGGGGATTGATTCATTGAATGATTGTCGTGATTCCAGGCGCGTCATCTACTGAGGTCATTAGTCCCGTAAGTGTAGTGCACTTTTCATCGGAAGGTGGCGGTTATCTCCCGCAGGATGGCGAGATCCGGCGCAGACCTACCATTGACTAGCGGGGTTTTCCCCAACCAGGTCTCCCGGCCGCTGGCCGATGTGGTAGTGTCCACAATCAGATCCCCCGACCGGTCTCCCGGCATGTGTGGTAATGTAGAGTATGTAGGTGAGGAAAAGACAAGAAAGAGGAAAGAAAGATCGCGCGCGGACCGTGGCCCGTTTGTTACGGCACTGCTTCGGCATTCGCCCGAAGTTGATCGGAGAAACTACGGAAAACTACCGATCAGAGCAGCCGGCTGCTAGAATTCTCCTTCAGACAACAACTGAATTCGACATAGCTGACAAGCTAGTGTCGAAAATCCTGCCGCGGTCGGGACTCGAATCTAAGTCACCTTTACCGGTAAAAATTTGGGGGCTGACCCAGTTGTTTGGGGGCGGACCCAACAACCGAGCTCTCAACGATGGTATTTGAAAGCAGCTAAGAACTCCCCTTCGATTTCAGCTTCTCTAAAACGTGACGAAGATATGCGTGAATTATGAAGAACGTTGAACTAGGGAGATGAACAATATAACTATTGAAGTTTATACGTTTTATGTTTCAACGTTTATTGAAACTAAACAGTTTGTTTGTCTAATACCAACCATGATGTGACGATGATGTACAAGAGTATTTATAAAATGAAATAAATTTTAACTTACAAATATTTAAGTATCAAAAACGTTAGGTTCTTTCAAACTTATTGTATCAGTGATAGAAGCCGCCACTGTACTACAGATAACCATTTCCCAAGCTATAAACAATAATAAATAATTAATGTAATTTTTAACTTCAACATTTTAAACATGTTCGTAACTCAATAATGCAAGAATTATTCAAACTTAATGAAATCTAGATGGAATTAAAATATTTTTTATAATTAATTTACTATAATGTGTTTGAAGCGAAGAAAGCTTCTTAATTTTGTGAGGTAAGATTGAAGGCACTCTGGAACATATTTATTATTCAACCGTGGCTTCACAGGTAATGTAATCTTCAAAACAGGTTTAAATAGTACGTTTTAAATAGGGTATGAATAAAATACGAATTACATTTTTTTAAATGATGAATTTAATAATTCTACTTGAAAGCTCTAAAAAATTTTCCATATTCCAAAAGGATCCAAACGATGCATCAAAATGTGTTCGACTAAGTAAGCCAAGGTAAAACAAAAACAAAAAAACGAACACACAAGACCTGTTCTCTTCCATATCTGTCTTGTTACGCCTCTGGCTTTACCCTCTCCTCTGGGCCTCCTCCTAGCACAACTCGTGCACTTGTTCCCCCTGCGCCGCCTTTCGCAGCCGTCCCCTGCCGCGCCCCCGCGCCGACACCTCGCCCCTCGCGGCAGCCGTGTGCTTCTCCGGGTCCCTCGCACTCCCCTGCGACCCCGTCGCGCGAATTTGTGGAAACTACGGACTACGAGTTGCTTCGACATGCCAAAATATTAGTAATACCGTCTCAAAGCATCTGAATATTTATCATAAACAAACTAAATGTACTAGTAGGAACCAAATCTCATGTTATACACTATGCACATTACTAGCAATTTCAAAATTTATTCGAAATATATTAGGAAGTATTGTTCTTGAAATCGGCCAAATCGAGTGTATGCTAAGTTAGATAGATATTTATTATTTCTGCAGGTAGGTTTACAATCTGGTGGCAGAACAGATACAGTTAACAAACAGTTAAAGTTAACAACTACTGTACAATCTACATTGTTCGTGAAATGACAATGACAGAAAAAGAGGTCAACGAGAAATCGAAAGCCCCATGTGAAAGAAATAATTGTTGTTGGTTCCAATATGTTGATTTAAAAAATTAATTACACATAAATGTGTTGAAAATAATACACTACAATTTACAATATATAACATTAAGTAATTCATACCAATTTCGTACGCATTACAATTTTGTTGGCAGAAAAAAAACCGCTGTTTTTTGTTTGTAGCTTTATTAGGAAATCTGTCACGGATAATTGGATTTACGATTAACCTACAACCAAATAATGAAGGTTTCACTGCAGTATTCCTCGAAGGGCCTATGCCTAGCTGCTTTCATGTTGGAGTAGTTCTCGACCACTCGCTGCCGCTCGCCACTATTCCTCCGTGCTGGCAGATGAAGCGAAAATCCGTCAACTACCACTCCCCTTTTCGCGCTCTTGGAACGAAGTCAGAGCGACAGTTCGTCTACAAGATGGCGCTCACGAACCCTTTCACTTCCATCTGTGTTCGCTTGTATCTCAGGATGTACCCCCACCGCCAGTACGACCTGTTTCGACCTCTAGCTCTCCTTTCCTTATCGTTTCTATCACCGTTCCCCAAGTCGATCTCCTCAGCTACCTCACCCTCCCTCCTGCTCAAGCCTTCCTGTCCGTCCGCTGGTGCCTCGTCGTCTGGCTCCTGTCGCTGTCGCTGTCGCCATCGCCGGAACCGTCCCCCACCATCATCGAGGCGCCGCGCGCTGCCGCTACCCGGCCCCACCGCCGCCCCCGCACTCGCCAGTTACTCAATCCGACGGGATCGCGGTGCGAGACGGAAGTTTTACGATATAGAAGTTCCGGCCCTCCTCTTTCATATCATTGCCTAGAAGCTCATTCATGTTGCAGACAGCCCCGGGCGCCTTCGCGGCAACTTCGACCGCGATCTTTCAACTACTTCGCTGCAAGTTGGCGAGGTAAAACAGCGAGAGGGAGCTCCACGCCCCCGCAAGGCGGCGCGGCGCAAGGCGGCGCGAGGCGGGCTGGAGGGGAGTGGGGAAAGGCTGCGACAGTTTCCAGGGCGGACAGCGAGGCGGACGGCGAGGCCAGAGATGAGATGAAACATGAGTTGCGCGGGGAAAGACGGTACTGGGAGCAGGGTTGAAAGGGGGGGGTAGTTGGGAGAGGGAGGTGGCGAGAAGGGGGCAGATGGCCGGGGGAGGCAAGGTGGGTTAGGATGGCTGGGTGAGTGGGGGTAATTGGGTGCGGTGAGGTGGCGGGGAGGGGAGGGGATTGGAGAAGGGGTGGGGTGAGAAGGTGGCTGGGGGAGGTGACTTGGGCAACAGTGTAGGCGATGGTGGGGCGGACGGGAGAGCGACGGAATCGGGCGAAGCGCCCGAGGCGGAGGCAATGGCCCTGGTGCGGCGGCGGCGACGGAGGCGGTCGCAAGATCCGAGTTGTTTGTCTTCAACGGAGACAATCTGGAGCATTCGCGCCTCGACTCTCGGTCGCTCCAATGAGCGCCGACGTGCGCGCACGATTTTCTCAGCGCAAACTCAACAAACATAGCGATGATTGCATTCTACATCTCTAACCTGACATGCACGTACTAACGTAACGTTGAAATCATTTGATACTAGGAGTAAAAGAGGAAAGTATATATAAAAAACTCGGAAATATTTGAATGATTTATCGAAATGTTTAGATTCTTCAAAATGTATACATTTGCGTGCTGTACTTTAGTACGTCACCTGTACTGTTTTTATACAATACCTTCTCAAACTAATTATTGTCTTAATCAACTCATTTTAGATAATTATGAACGTTTTGATCAGGAAATTGTCATTTTTCAGATTTTTTTTGTAAGCTTAAAGCAAAAATATAAAACAAAGTCCCTTTTCATTAGCACAAATGTACTTAAGTATCAAGTAACTAAAAAATTACCAGATACTGCTCTCGATCGAAATGTTCGTCCGAATATATTTGATATAAGATATATTTCCTCATTATCTCTAGTACCTTCTCATCTTTGAAACAATTAACTACGAGCGTCCCTGGAAATTAAATTCTTTGTTCGAACAAAACGAAAATTGTCTTATGGAATTCACTATCATCTGCGTTATGCTGATCAATTTTCCACATTATCTAGTCGGAAAAAAGAAGAACGAAGTGTGAGAAGATAGTCTGTTAAACTTAGAAAGACTATTTCCTATAGGGCAGGCAAGCTCGTTGTGCGTCTGGGAAGTCCGGCGCTCCTGCGGGCACGGGCAACTCCCCTGCCACGCTCTCATTTCTCCTGCAACACCAGGACGGGAAGTACACGCGCAAGCTGATGCGGCACGAGACGTGGAATAGTGGCTACATAGGAAAATATTTCTGCCAGATTTCCTCCATCAAACAACTGAGATTTCAATAATGATTATATTCGGTACTATTACTATTTCATATTTATTTTCTTTTTAAATTCTGACTTGAATAAAGATTTTTTCCAAGGGGCAAAAATATGCCTGGATGGTGAATTATTTCCTTGTTTTCGTTCTGTGTTATGTTTAATAACTCAATTATTTGTTGTATGTAGCAACAATGGGAAATAATTAATAGATGTCTATATGTTAACAATTTTCGCTTACGAACTGACAGCTCTTTTAAAAGATAAGAATAGTTGTCTGTTAAAACTCCCCGACTGAACGAAAGAAATTAGTGCACTCCGAAGTAAACATGATTACTAAAACAAGATACTTTCGATTCAAATGTTAATTTTACTCGCAATTGACCTTTTGAAATCTGACTGATGTATTACTACATTTTAATGGATGATGCTTTAGTGGGGGAAATGGGAATTAATAAAGCTACATTTGGGGCAATAACTGTCAACTGACTTATCCGAATAACTGTCACGGGCCAGGAATGCAATGGCAAGTACAACTCTTACATTTAAATCTCGCGCCAGTTGCTCTGGACGCAGTGCCCGCTGACTCTAGTACGCTTGGTTGCCTTGTCCGCGCCTTTCTCATGCCTTCTATAGGGCCAACTACCCTAAAATTGTAGGTGAATAGGAACAGGGAAACATTTTGCGAGTGTCATTTAAACATTGCCCGTTACAAAAGACACTTGTTTTCTGGGGGAATCGTCTGAAAAATGTACATCCGATAAATGAACGCACTCAAATAAATCATTAAAGTCGGAATAACAATTCCCTTTATCCAAACCTGGGATATTGAGTTCCAATAAAAACAGAAGAAATCTCACGAGGGACGAGAGACGAGACTATTAGAATCCAGCTCCGAATATACAAAATACAAAGGTCTCTCGTTCGTTTTGCTTCGTACTAAAACTTAAGTCCTGAGGCTGTTTGAAATAAAGCAGTCTAATTTACAATGCTATTTTCGTGGAAATGTGTACTGAAGATCGTTACAAAGTCCGGTTTTAAAGTGCCAAGATGTAGCGCTCATTAAACTGCGGCAAAAGATGCACCCGTATAAGTGTTTATTCAATACGCAAGGACTCTAATGGTGGCATATCTGAAACATTCTGTGAATCGTTGTCCGTATGATTCAAGTAACAGAAGTTAGTTCTTAATGAAGGAGAGTGAAGGTGTGTTTAAAAATCAAAACTAACTACATTTCCTGTATTTTATATAACAAATCATTCATCTTTATACGTGACTGTCAACCTCGTACTTGAACTCTTGACTTTTTAAATGCATCAATCCAAATATTATTAAAGGGAAAAAATATGTATCATAATGGCATTAGAAACGTGTTTGATTTAAAGCTGACATATTTTGTTTATCTGGAGCATTCTTAAACTCAAATGAAGTCGAAACATAAATTTTTAAGTTTATTTAAGGAAAGACAAACCTTGATCACGATCTTCTTCATCTCGGCGTGGTCACTTCCTCATCCACGTTGCAATCAACACCAGGAAAACAGAAAACACTTCTCGCGCAGAACACGCTACTCACGCACACTGTTCAGGCAGTCTCGATAAACGTGAAAGAACCCCGATAAGTGTCCGCTTGTCATTTCTCGTTATCAGCATCGCAATTGATTAAGAGTGCACAAAGACCGTGAGCAACGCGCAGGTACTGACATAATTCTCAACAAGGCAGCCCGGTCGATTGTCGCGGCGGTCGCTTTATCAGATTGATCGGGGCAGCCAATTAGGGGGCGTTAAGCTGGTTAGCGGAGGAGGAGCCGTTGGCGGCGGCCACTCGGCCGACTGGCCAGGCAGATGAGGGGCTCGATACGCGCGCCCGAGCAGCACACGGGGCCTTCCCTGAGGCGGTATCAACGGGATCACTAACCACCAACCACAATGCTCCTACAGGTTGTGGCTCACGACAAACAACCCTTGCAGCTGCAGCGTCTCTGAGGTTCGAGTCCAGACGGCCATGAATTGCCGATTCATTTATGTCATGAAGTGTTTGAGAGTGAAATGGGTTTCCCATTCGTTGGGCGCAAAATTACGTTTCGACCTCTCACTTACTCGACGCTCTGTAATCAATATTCTCTACTATACGCAGGAAAAGACTGTAAGCGAGTCTCTTCCATGCGCGAAGAAAATACTCATACATGGTATAACGCATATTGTCTCATATCACCAGGATCCCTTTATTACGGGTCACGACGTAAATGAAATGTTACACATATACATACCCACATCCAGGTCGAAGAAATTTGGGTATTTTCAATTTTGTTTTGTTTCTCAGCATAGCATCTATTTTTCACGAACAAATTTCTCCGATTGTTCCTGTTCTCCGGAACATTTGTGAAAGAGAAGTACCGTCTTAAGGCGAGAAAGTAACTAGTGATGCTACAGAATGCCACAGTCTTTCCCGTATTACTATTCTATATGCTTTGGTATCGGCTATCTATTCGGACATGCCATATACTCTTCCCAGCTGCCATCTATCGCCTCCCCATTGCTTTTTTAAACATTTTCTTAATTTTTCGGCTTCATCATAGTAGTACGGAAATATTATTTTAAGAATATTAAAGATCAGTGAGACCTCCTAAATATCGATTTTCTTTGAAAAATTTGGAGTCGTTTTACAGAAAATGGCGTTTGAGAGCTACTGTAAATGCGAAATTTGAAGCTCATTTACACAGAAATCTTTTGTGTTTTCGAAAAACTTCATTAGAAGTCATTTGAAGCACTTTAACTCACAAATATAACATTGTTTACAAATTTTGAGAAACGTGCATATTGACGGTGTGAGACAGCTTTCAAAAAAATTACATTTGTGCACTCCTTGATAAAACAAAAAAATACCCTCAAATCAACTTTAAGTCATCTACAAGAGTGGAATTACCACTATCCCTTCGAAAAATTTGAAGAAAAAATTTGGGGCCATTTTTGAGAAAATGGAGTAGCAACGTTTCTGAAAATGCGAAATTTTGAGCTACTTTTCACAGAAAACGGTTGAGCTCCCGAAACAATTTATGTAACATTAATTAAAGCAAATATATTCAAATATAATCATGTGAACAAATCACCGCTATTGTAAATATTAACGACATGAGAAACAAGTCAAAACATTTTCTTTGTAACTTTTGAAAATGGAAAAGAATAAAGCAACATGACGATTACGTCATCTCATAGAGTAAATTAGGCCTATCCCTACCAAAGGTTAAAAAAAATTGAGCCGTTCTTGAGAAAATCTTGTTTTGTAATTTTTTAAATTGCACATAGTGCACGCAATATTGCGCGAAAACTAAACGTCTCAAAAAATATACATGACAAAGAAAGAAATCCCTTTGGAGAACAGATTTCATTTGAAAAAAAAAATCTCTACCATTAAGTTTGTTGTTGGAAGAAGATGCGGAAAAATTCAAACCTTTGCAGTTTTCGAAAATTCAGAGTTATCTGTGAAACCTTAACAAGTGTATAGCTACACCTTATCAAGTGTATAGTTAGTGACATTCACCGACGGACGGACGGACAGACGGACGTTTTCCTTTCAATTAGTTTTTCAATTATATATTACTGCCACGGATTCCTATTATACCCACAGACGTGCCAATTCAATTTAAACGTCTTCAATTTCCGTTAAGATTGGCATTTGCGATGAGTATCAATAAGTCTCAAGGCCAAACGATGTCTGTTTGTGGCTTATTTTTGAGCACACCATGTTTTTCACACGGTCAATCATACGTGTGTGGCGTACTGGACATGAAAAGCACAGACGACAGATTCTGAATAGTATGTACAGTATATTTACAATAATAAATTACAAGAAAATGTTACAAAATTGAAAACCTTAGGCAACCTTTCTATTCTCTAAGCCGCGAAACCCCGCGACCGTCCCTAGGCTGAGCCCAGTGCCTCTGCTCGAGAGCATGAGAAGCTGCGCGAAGTGCGAGCTGTCGGACATTAGTCCCCGTAACTAGATGTTACATGGCCGGATGCCAAAACGTGCAAGGTTGCACGGAGATACCTCACGTCTTTCGACTCACTAGCGTATCCCCCGAGCGCATGTCGGCGCCGCAATAAATACTCCACGGCTCGTCCCCCACTCTACCAGCGGCGGGCGTCATTCGGCTCGCAAGCCAGCCCTCAGCAGAGAGCAGCCTTCATCAATGGACTCGCACTCAGGCACGCTCAGTTGTCCTGGCTATTTTGAGGCTGGGATTTCCTGCCCGGCGCGCGCCGGCGAGGCGCCGCCGCATTCCACCCCCATCCCCCATCCGGCTTAAGGCCGGGCTTTCCAGCGAAACGGCACGTGCGCCACCTCGCGACGCTACAGACCCTCCCATGCCGGGGGTGAGAATTTTTTTTCGCAGCAAAATATGCCCAGGAAAAAAATTTCTGCTAGCTAAAGTACCTGGTCCTGAGACATTACATCATAATTTTTTACATGAACATAATAATATCAAAACCCTATCTAGTCAAAATTTGTGAAATAAATCTGTGGGCTGTCCCCCCGTTTTTTCCTAACTATGTTGCCATTTACATTTAAACCTTACATCTATTTACATACATAAATATTCTTGACGCATCTTGAACTACATAAAATCCTGAAATACAAAACATTTACTTTACATTGAAATATTACATGATAATTCTTGACGCCTCTTGCATTACATGAAAACCTGAAATATAAAATACAAAACATTTACGTTGCATTGAAGTATTACATAATAATTGTGGAATTCGTTATATACATCATGTGCCGTTCTTAACTGAATTTATTGACACATGTATGTATCTACATATAAAAATGATCACAATAACAAAACAATTTTACCCTTGAATTTATAAAATTATTTACATAGAATTTCACCGACATTTATACATGTCATGAACGTGTGTGTTCCCTACACTCGCCTGTGGATCAATTCACACAATCAAACATGCGACTAAGCGCATCTGCATTAACATTTTCTGAGCCCTTTTTGTGCATGATGCGTAAATCGAGGTGCTGAATTAAAAGGGACCAGCGTAATAATCTGGGGTTTTTGCCAGACGTATTACGCAACCAGACCAACGGGTTGTGGTCGGTTTCGACCTGAATTGTGGCCTGCCCGTCGAGATAAATCTTAAGTTTATCCAACCCCCAAATAAGAGCCAAACACTCAAGTTCTGAGGTGCCATAATGAGTTTCTGTATCACTTAATTTACGGCTTAGAAAAACAACTGGTTGTTCTACTCCCTCGTCATTTACTTGGTAGAGAACCACGCCTAAGCCTCTCTGAGATGCATCTGCCTGAACTCGAAATTCCTTGCTATAATCAGGAGCATATACCGCTGTTTTTTCGCTAAGAGCTTGTCGCAACTCATTGAAAGACTTTTCACATGCCTCTGTCCAGACGACTTTACCCTGGCGCTCGCGTCCCCGCAGCGCATCTGTCAGTGCCGCCGCTTTCTCCGCAAACCCGGGTATCAAGCGTCGATAATATCCTACCAAACCGAGCAAAGAACGCACTTGTTTCTTTGATTCTGGTCTGGGAAAGTTCTGGATTGCTTGTATCTTGGCTTCGGCCGGCCGCAATTTCCCGTTACCGACGACGTAACCAAGATATTTTACATTAGCCCGCGCAAACAAGCACTTGCGCGGCTGCACTGTCAATTTGGCGGATTTCAATATACTAAAGACCGTATCTAGGTGCCGAATGTGTTCTTGCCAAGTGTTACTGAAAACCGCGATGTCATCAAGGTACGGTACCGCGAATTCTTGGCAGTTTTTTAGCAAAGTGCCCATGATTTTACAGCATTGATAAGGGCCGTTCTTTATCCCGAAGGGTAACCTAAGCGGTCGATACGTGCCGAAACTGGTCACGAACGCCGAATATCTCTGCGCCCTATCCGTAAGACCTATCTGCCAGAAACACTTACTTAAATCTAACACACTAATGATTTTAGCTGCAGCTACCTGTTCAATCCGTTCTTCGAGATTGGGTAACGGAAAGTAATCTGTTTTAATAATCTCGTTGAGGCGCCTAAAATCTATGCAGGGCCGTGGAGACTTGCCCGGGGCCTCGATCAGGATCATAGGAGACGTATAATCACTCTCCGCCTCCACAATGATGTTGTCGCGAAGCATTTTGTCCACCTCTTCCCGCAATATCTTAGTTTGTCTCGGCGACATGCGGTAGGGTACACTTCGGACTACTTTATCAGTGTCAGTTAATTCAATGTCCATGGTCGTTACATCTGTAAGACCAGGTTTCTCACTAAAAATACACCTGTATTTACAAATGACATTTTTAAGTGCTTCGCGGAACTCGGGTTCAACCTTAGTATCGTTTAGCATTTCTTCCGCGTCAAAGTCGTCGGAATCTAATCTTAACGCGTAGCGGTCTAACGCGTCTTCCTCGCCTGCGGCAGTGACCGTCGCAGAACCGAGAAAGTTCACGTATTCAGTACGTTGGTGATACTTTTTCATCATGTTGATGTGATACACGCGTGGTTCTTTCCGCCCCGGCATCTGAACTACGTAATTGTGTTCGGACATTTTCTCCCGAACTTCGCCTGGCCCGACCCACTGCACCGCGAGTTTCCGCGTTCTGTTAGGCGCCAAAACCAGCACCTTCGCGCCTATTTCAAAACTGCGCGAGATCGCCTTGCGGTCGTACCACACCTTACGCTTGCGTTGTTCTTCCGCCATTTTGGTATGGGCAAGTTCACGCGAACGCTTCAGTCTATTAATCAACTTGAACACGTGCTCAACCACCGTGCTCCCTTCGCTTTCTGCCGCACCCGCAAGCTTTTCGTAAAGCAGCGTCATGGGTGTGCGGAGATTTTTCCCATAGACTAATTCGGCTGGAGAAAAACCTATCGATTCGTGCACACTCGTGCGTAACGCGAACATAATTGCAGGAAGCTGGCACTCCCAGTCAGTCCCCATCTCTAAACAAAGAACCTTCATCAACCGGTTCATGGTTCTGTGCATCCGTTCTACGGCATTAGATTGCGGATGATAAGGCGAACTTCTAATTAATCTAATGCAAAATCTCTCGGCGAATTCCGCCATCAGAGTGCTAGTAAAACAAGTTCCCTGATCTGTTTGAAGCTCTCGCGGAAATCCAATCCGACTGAACAGATCTAATAAAGCTTCAATGACCGTGACCGTCGTCAGATCACGTATGGGAATAGCCTCGGGATATTTTGTTGCTAAACACATAGCAGTTAGTATGAACTTGTTTCCTGACTCAGACTCGGGAAAAGGGCCACAAGCATCTACATTTACTTTCTCAAACGCCTCACCCGTTATAGGTACAATTTTTAAAGGCGCGCGAAGCTTCTCGCCGCCGTTACCTACGCGCTGGCAACTATCGCAGCTACGTACGTAATTTTCCATATCTTTGTAACAGTTCGGCCAGAAGAAATACTTGGCCATTGCGTCTTTACTTTTTGTGACACCTAAATGACCGTGGGCGACTTCATGGCAAAGCTTCAATATAGTGCCACGATACACCCGCGGAGTCACAAGCATGGAGAATTGCTCACCGCGCTTGCTCTGCCGTTTCCGGAACAAAAGGCCGCGTTCTATAAAATAATCGCGCCGTTCCGTTTCTGGGCCTTCGGCTAGCTCGAATAGCGGTAAGAGCTCTTCATCCTGTCTCTGAGCTTTCGCAAATTCGGACGGGTCTAAACGGGACAATGCAACGCTCCCGGAATCTACTTCAAATTCCGCGTTGTTTTCAACAACATTGCCCGGGTCATTTACCTCGCCTAACAAGACACAAGTTTCCTCGTCGGGAGCTTTCGCGTCCGACGCAGGTTTTTGGGGTGCGTCGCGCGCACGACTTGTTCCTACGACCACGCCTAGCTCGACCGCTCCTTCCCCCAAAGCCTCGTTCATGACCGCAACCGGTGCGTCACCAGGGCGCTCGGCGGCCGGCGCGTTGCCTGGCGCCGCCGCCATCGCCTCCGGCCCCACCCCGTCGCCCTGCCCGGCCGCCGTCTGGGCACGGGTTCGCACCGCACAAAGAAACTGCGGTTCTAAAAACCCTTGCCTGATTTCCGAGAGAAGCGTGGCAGATCGATTACTCAGAATGTAATATTCTAAGTCGCAATTTTTCGCGACTGCGGCTTCGGTAACAAGCTTACCGAACGGGCCTACAATTTCTACCTTAGCTACCGGTAGATTTTTCGGCGCCTCGTCCAAGGGCTGTTTAACCCATACGGATTCGCCGGTATATTGATTCGGCCTGACGTATTTGCTGTTGATCAGATCAACCGTCGCCCCAGAATCTCGTAAGAAGGAAATAGGATTTCCGCAAACCGTGCCGAAAAACGTGTGAGGAAGCAACAATTCCTGCGCACTGGTGTCGACAACGTGACACATTTTCTCGCTTGATTTGAGCTGAGGGCAGTATTTCTTAATGTGCCCCGGTTTTTTACATAAATAGCACGTGCGTTCCTGCGGCTTGTCGAATTCCGCGTTCCTATCTGCCTTGGGCGCTGCGGGCTTAGAAATGGAAGGCACGCTCTCCGTCACCTTTTTCCACTTTTGTTCCCCCACAGGCTCCTTGTGATTAACCTTAGAAAAAGCTTTCCTATACGCACTAGACCTATTGTTTTCGTAGGTGTCCAGCCTACGCGCCAAATCTTGGGACTGCGAAACCTCGCCCCAAACATCTACGAAATGGGCACGTATGTCCGCCGGCACCTTCCGTTTCATCTGATCGGTGACAATCAAGTCTAATAATTGATCATAAGTTTCAACTTTCAACCCTGAAATCCATTTCTGGCAATAGTTCGTCAGTTCGCGAGCATAAACATTCCATGTAGTTTTCGCACCCTTTGCATGACTGCAAAACATCTGACGACATTTTTCAGGCGTGAATTTGTACATATCCAAAAGTTGCGTTTTGATTTGATTATAATCCTGCTCTGAAGAATCTGATCCTACAACTAACCATGTATTTATTTCATTGGGAAGCAATCCCATTAATTGACTGACCCATTCTACCGGCGCAATGTCGAGCTGACGAGCATGCGCCTCAAATACACTTAAAAACAAGGTAATATCCTCACCTTCGCCTTTGAACTTATCCATTACATGGCTGATACGGATACTACTTCTGTTTCCCGAATCTCTACTACCTAAAGATTCGCGCGAGGTAGCCTGATTAGCTAATTTCAGCCGTTCGAGTTCGTACTGCCGTTGTTCGAGTTCGTACTGCCGTTCTTGCTCTTTTTCCTGCCGTTCTCGCTCTTTTTCCTCGAGTTCGCGTAATCTTTCCTGCTCCTTTAATTCAAGTTCGCGTGCTTCTGCGACCTGTTCTTTCTCCTGATCAGCAAGTTGTTTCACGAATATTTCATCGTACTGCTCGCTTCCCGTGATGATAGATTTTAATCTAACTATCGTCTCGTTCCCTTCCAACGTTTCCCCCATCTCCGTCGCGACCCTAACAAGCACCTCTTTCCTATAACCCGCTAAGAAAGACATTTTGCCTGAATTGATCCCCGGCCAGTACAAAAAACACACTTACGTTCAGTTGACCTCGGTGTCGCGTGAGCGCCAGCGCCTTCTGGATCCGGTGTTCTGGCCTCCTTCCTTCCTCTCGTTCTGGTCCGTCCGGGATGTCTCCTTCCAGTGCCAGTACCAATACCAGCTCCAGTTCCAGTACCAGTTCCAGCTCCAGTTCCAGTACCAATACCAATTCCAGTTCCAAGTTTTAGAAAAGAAAGGTTCCGAGTCGGATTGTACCGCCCCGAAACTACCGTACCGAATTACCGCACTTTCGGTTTCTCGTGGCGTGCACGACTCTGCCGGCGCCACGTAATTACGACGCGTGTGCACCTTTAACTGCGGTACACTGTCTTTACGCGTACTATTCCAGTTTTAGACAAAAAACTGTGGCACTCCGGCGTGAGTTTACAATAACCGCTGCTACCAGTTTTAGACAAAAACTGCGGCACTCCGGCGTGAGTTTACAATAACCGCTGCTACCAGTTTTAGAAAAAAAAACTGCGGCACCCCGGCGTGAATTTACGATAACCGCTGCCACCAGTTTTAGAAAAGAAAGGTTCCGAGTCTGTGGCGTACTGGACATGAAAAGCACAGACGACAGATTCTGAATAGTATGTACAGTATATTTACAATAATAAATTACAAGAAAATGTTACAAAATTGAAAACCTTAGGCAACCTTTCTATTCTCTAAGCCGCGAAACCCCGCGACCGTCCCTAGGCTGAGCCCAGTGCCTCTGCTCGAGAGCATGAGAAGCTGCGCGAAGTGCGAGCTGTCGGACATTAGTCCCCGTAACTAGATGTTACATGGCCGGATGCCAAAACGTGCAAGGTTGCACGGAGATACCTCACGTCTTTCGACTCACTAGCGTATCCCCCGAGCGCATGTCGGCGCCGCAATAAATACTCCACGGCTCGTCCCCCACTCTACCAGCGGCGGGCGTCATTCGGCTCGCAAGCCAGCCCTCAGCAGAGAGCAGCCTTCATCAATGGACTCGCACTCAGGCACGCTCAGTTGTCCTGGCTATTTTGAGGCTGGGATTTCCTGCCCGGCGCGCGCCGGCGAGGCGCCGCCGCATTCCACCCCCATCCCCCATCCGGCTTAAGGCCGGGCTTTCCAGCGAAACGGCACGTGCGCCACCTCGCGACGCTACACGTGGCATGCTCTCGAGTGGGCAAACCATCCAGTTTATTTGTGTTAGCTAAAGATGGAATAACAAAAAATATTGTACACTCTATTGCGTTGAGGGATTGATATGTTTTTTTAGTAAAATTATTATAATTAGCAATGTATATCATTTCAAAAATAAATTACAATAAATTAAAAATATAAATGTTTGGTATTGTGTTATTTTTATATTCCATCATCGTTCACAGCGCTCCATGACTCTTCAACTCATATATACCACATCCTCAAACACTGGCAATACGTTAGTCATTTTTTTCTACTAAAATAATCCTAGGAATAATTTATACGGCAAAACAACGTTTACCGGGTCAGCTAGTTTCTTATAAAAATTACATATATCGAGAACGAAATAGGATAGCACCAATTGGATTCCGGAATTTTGTATCGCGTTTAAACTCCATTCAGATAAGGCGATAAAAAATTGGCAATAATTGCAAATTTATAAACAATTTTCAACTTTCGCAAATCTAAAGGGAGAGTCTCCCTATGTCACAGCCGAAAAACTGCGAATTTGCAATTTTGCAACAAATTAACAATTTCATAAACAAATTGGAAATATGCGTTAGAACGGCCGGAAAAGCTCCACAAATTGTGTCTGAAATGAATATTTTAAAATAGCAGTTTGACAGGAGTTATAATTTCATTGCTAAAAGTTAGTACAATTGTTGCTAAAATGCTAAATATTTACTCGTCTATTGACAGTCATTCTGGACGGAAAACCCCCGCTCAGAAATATTTTTTCGTAATGGCGTACGCGCAGGCGAAATCCCTCGTTCGGCAAGGAAATACATTTCCGCATCACACGTAAGCGAACTGGGCTCCCTGCCCCTTCGCTTCTACCCCTTGGGACTTTGCACCAATCACACACAACTGCGGTGTACCTTTTAGTGACTGGTCAACGCGTCCCCCCCCCCTGTCTGCGAGTGTCCAAGTTTGTCGGCGCCGTTGAGAAGATAGAATTTCACCGGCGAGATTCTCTGAGGTGTACTGTACCTGAGTGAGTACTTGTCAGGATTTCCATTTCTGGCAGAGCGAGTGAGCGCGAAGGTTGAGCGAGTGCATACGGTGGCGGTCTGACACATCGGAGAATAAAGAAAACAGACTGGGCAAGGACCGAACCAGTGGAGCCATGAGAGGAGGTACGTTGTGCAAAGAGAGGGCAGAGGCGGCGAAGACTGTACCAAGCGCTCGGGTAGAGCGAGTGCTGGCGAACAGGGGAGGGTCGCCGGCGGGTCGGGTGGGAGCGGGGCGGGGCGGGTGCTGACGTCGCGGCGGCGCTCTCCAGGGCGGCGGGCAGACAAAGGCGCCCTCGGCAGCGGCGGCGGCCCCCCCGGCACCACCGCTCGCACCCCCGCACCTCGCCTGCCAAGCGCCCTCCGCGAAATTTCGCCACGATGCGCACTCCCTTCTCCTGCATCCACACTCCGGACGGGTTCCTTTCAATCGACGCGCACTACCAGTAACCACTTTCATCAAATCCCCAATTTACTCTTCACTCAAATCACTAAGGGATTTCTTCTAAACTTCGTACATTGTTCCACCTATACTGCAATAAAAGTAACAAATGATACTCAAATTCAAATAACAAATTCTGCACGCATTAAGAATGTCTGAGTTTGAACAACGCGTATAAACAAAAATATACAATAATGAATCATTCATGAAATAAAACCAATGACATTACAGAATATCTAATACTGTATGTGCACGTTTCATTGAAAAATGGATAATTGAGCTATGAAGGTAGATAATTAGAACAAACATACAAAGACGTAAATGCAGATGTCATTTATCTAGAATGTACGAATTAAATTCACACAATTCTATTAATCATTCTGGAATTTACACATTGGATGGAGAAAGAAGTAACCTCTGTTTATACCTGTAAAGCCGTTCGAAAAAGTGAAGCCAGTACTCATGGAGAGATAAGATGAAACTTACTAGTCATTTTCATTTCCATTACCATAACAGAGAAATATTAACCAGCCATAACTAGTTATAACAGATCACTCGTATTGGTGCTAAAGAGTATGTATAAGATAATACTGTATCTTTCAATTATGATTTCCTCTACCTAAGTTTGGTTTATGGGAGATATGGACCATGATTTGAGGAGTGGGTGACAGAGGAACGGTAAGATGAATAACTGAAGTAACGGTGAAAAGAGAATGTATTTCCAACATTGCGAAACATGTAGATATTTCCAATACACTAACTTGTAAGTATCAGCTCTGCGCGTATGTGGTCCTATATGTGCTCACAATCATACCCCGCCAAAACAAACCCTGCAGGTAATCACAGGAGAGTCGAAACGAGACAAGTTTCAAGAGCTTCGACGCGGCGGATTTCTCCAGAAGAGCGTCTCTAGCAAAGGCGCGTTCGGCGCGCTGAAATAAGACTAGAAGGCCACTTTCTTCTGGTAGCAACATCTGGCCAAAAAATCAACCCGCAGTGCCCACACCGCGACGCCCCCGCCAAGGCCGCGTGACGCATCGGAGAGGACAGGCGCTTGCGCAGCGCTGATTCACGCGGGCGGCGCGGGCGGCTGTCCACACACGGCGCGACGCCCCCGCGCGGAGATAAGGCGGCGCGCGCCGCGCTGGCCTGGCCACGTCCCGCGAGGCCACGGCCGTTGGAGGGCTTTGGCTCCGCGTTTGGAGCGGCCGAGGCGGTTCGGGGAAGCCTTCTTTTATTTTAAAAATGGATTTAAATATTTATGTCAGAATTATGGGTAACTAAACACTAGTGTATACAATCACATTTACACTACAAAATAATATACAATATAATAAGAAATATGTTTATTATGTGACAAAAAATTATGATGCCTCCCCCTCCCCAAAATGATCGGCTGCATCCGCCCCCGCATCAACTGATGTCGTCGTAGTGCCTCTGACCGGGAGGACCTAGGGTTCGAGTCACCACAGTGGCAGAATTTTCGGCACTAGTGAAGACTACTAGTTAAAGATTTTAGTTCGGTAGTTCGAATGCAGCCGCTGGCTGGAGGATAATTCTAACGGCTGGCTAATCTAATCGGTAGTTTTCCGTGGTTCCTCCGATCAACACCAGACGAAAGCCGGAGGAGTAACGAACACAGATTGTGTGCGATCTTTCCTTTCTCTTCCTTATCCTATACTCACCCCTTCCTTACACACACACACCCGCGCACTACCATACACGCCAAGAGACCAGTCGGGAACCAGTCCCTGTTGGTGCAGTGCCACGTTGGTAGGAGATGCCTGGTTGGGGAAAACCTCGCAAGCTGACGTGGTCGTCGGTCGGCGCCACATCTCGTCTTCCAGCGCGAAAGATCACCGCCACCGTCCGCGATGAAAACATGTTGGACTAATTACCATAACAGCTGACGCGCTCGTAAACACGAAAAAATCAATCAAGTCAAACAATGTGCAACCACAGGTTGCTCTCTGCAAGCACATTCACCTCGAGACACATCACAGCTATGACTGGAATAAAATGTTCTACGTAACATCACTGCAATGGAAGTAACACACAGAATAACGCACGCTCAGTTTGTTTAAATAAAGAAGTTTCTGTACGCTTTCCTGCTTTCATTTATTAATAGCAAAGATCACAATTAAACGAGCAGGCGGCAATAGGATAGGTAAAATAAATAATGGTGGAGTAACGGTGACATACATCACAGGTCAAACGAGAGAATGTCCAAGAATCCTGTAGCCAACAGTTCTGTCCATCACAAATTCCACATGGTGTGACGGGATTTTGAACTCCAGGTTAGGAAATTTACGTCGCATTTCTTGTAGTCACTTTCACATTAAATTAAAATATGCATGCCACATTAAATTCTTCTCTTTGTCTCTCTCTCGCCTGCAGGTACGTTACAGCTCACAAATTCGATAGCACATCAGAACGCCAACCCCTGCCAGGAGGATCACCAGTCCCACGTCAGTCCTCGCTCCCACCGACCCCTACCAGGCAACCCCTAGATGCTTTTGCAATATCCCAACATATCTTCACCTATCTTCTCACCGGACTCCACCAAACACCCCTGCCAATTTCCCACAAAACCGACAGCCAGCATTCCTCGAAAGCCTCCCCCCCTACAAACCGTCTGCCCGTCCTCCGCCAAACCGACCACCAGCTCCCCACGAAGCGGCCTCAAAATCAACAAAATTTCCTCGACAAACCACAAGCCAGCTGCACAACAAACCCAAGTCCACTATCAAATGCGTCCCGATATCATCCACGAAACCACCCGTCAAGCCCCGACCAAAGTGCTCGCCTTGTCTCCTCCCCATCACCGCCAAACCGCTCAGCACCCCCTGCCCGACAGCCACTCCGCCAGACCGCCGTCAGTCCAAGTCGGTCCCGCGTCGCACGCGCTCTCCCGCGCCCTCGGAGCCCGCGCGGCGAGACGGAGGAGCGGGAAGCCCTGTCCCAAACAGACGTTAACGACCACCCATCAAAATCCGACGTAAAATGCACCGGAAGCAGCTAACAGTCCGCCGCACCATAAATGCTTCGTAGTTCTTGAGGAAAAGAATTACAGCACGTAAACTTTATGGCGGTAGTTAACTGAAAGGAGAAATGAGCGCAGCCCACGCCTACTTCTGAATCGGACGTAGACAAATATCGCGTAACTCTCATATGCTTATCAAGGAAGACCAACAAAAACCAGCCATTTCAACAAAACAGGGAATGTACCAAACAACTATGTTTAGGTTCGCTTTTCGGGCACGATACATATTCTTTTTCTATAATACAATCTGAAATATAATTGTAGATCAATATCCGGGTACAGAAAACGCTTCACAAACTCCTGAAATAAGGCGTTTGGCGTTAGATAATGGTAAGTCAGAGTCAGTGACTTTTACAGGAGAGGCAAATGAAAGTTCAAAGAATTTTGTAAATCACGCGATCAAAATAAAAAGGATATTTCTTGTATTAAAAAAAAATACTGGTATTAAAAGATATTAGACATTATTGTACTGTTTTATACTATTTCGCCAGTGGCTTACCTATATCTGGCAGACAGGTGAAAGGTAAATATCTTAAGTTTGCTTGTTAATTGTCTTACTATTCTCTAATCCCAATCGGCGCCAATGTATATTACACCATTTCTAAATAAGCAATACACAAACAAGAATAGGGAGAAGTAAGTACTGAAACTATAATCTTGAATACTAATATTTTTATGTAAAGCATGAATCCACTACAGAAAAAGCGTTAAAACTAATTAAAATGATTTCACCTAAACACAAATTTGTTTTTTCATTCCATTGTTAATAATCTAATTCTTAATTTAGGCTAATAAGTGAATCCAAACCTAGAAGTACTTCTGGAATTTTGTACTAAGAATACACATACAAAAACAATTTGAATGCGACACCAAGCCCATTTAAAATGTATTATGTCCTAAGGCGCTTAATTTATTTTGAATTGCAAACTTTCCACTTAGCAGATTGTCTTATTTTGCTTCAAAACTTATTTAATTGGCATTGACGCAGGCTCTATTTTTTATTCTATTAGGTCCATTTAGTCACACAAGGCAATATACAGGGTGTATACAGTCACACAAGGTAGTATACAGAGTTAAACAATTGTCTTCGTTCAGATTGAAACCGTTCTGCTGCAAATTACGAGCATTTTTTAGACGTCACTTTTCTTTTGCAGCGACGACATAACGAATTTTAAAAATTAAATACGACAGTTTTTGTGTGCGAGTTTCCCTTTGTAGTAGACGACCCGACGTAACACAGTTTGACCGCTGGGTTCGGTTTTCATGGCGTACACTCGCTCAGAACTTCCAGTTTCGTATTGTGCGCGTATACCGGAACATCCGGAATGCCCTCGGGATCCCAGTTCCAGCTGCCACCTTCCTGTTCCGACTGCGAAACAGAATGTAGTGCGTTAACACGCTTCTCATTTACACGTATATATCACGAGATCGTGCAGTATTTCAAGAACACTGTTTCTCTAAAGCGAAATTAACATTATATTGTATCGCAAAACATCACAGTAGTCAGTGAATTATCAAGAACCTCATTTCATCGTATTTGAATCGTGCAAATGAAACTCAAATAGCAGAGATGCAAGACAAAAGAAAGAAGTTTGAAAATAAAAATAAAGGTCGCTAGCTATTCGCTTATTGATTATCAGTCGGACAAACGCCAGACAATTGCCTCGTGTTGATTCCAACATAATCTAATATGTACACGAACTCTTCAACATTGTACAAGAGCTCATTGAATCACAATTAAGTACACATTAATGTTAATCTGAAAATTGCAAATTTAATAACGTGCCATGCAGAATGGGAGCTACATTCACAGAAACTTACTGCTCATGAAGATTATAAAGTGTGATTTCATTTGCAATGTCCTTACAGTCTTCTTAGTATTACAGTAAAGTTGGAAGGGCAATCAAAACATTTTACTCAACACACGCTATTTAGTTGAAGAACCCTTCATTAACAACAGCTACTTTAAAATATACACTTTGTAGGTTATCTGGATTAGCCAAAGATTTTCGCTGCTTCATTCGCTTTTGATTAAGTACACAAAGACTCTATTTTTGCACTACGTCATTAAAACAAATATTGAACGACAAAAAAGACAATTTGCAAACAATCATAATTCTGGAATTTAAGTCAGTTACCATTTTGAAAATTTGATGCTCTAAAAGCAACTAGATGAGATCACACGTAAAATATAAGAATGATTGAAAAGAGTTCATTCCATTATTTCTCAATTAGAAATGTTATGCGTGAAATAATTTTACATAATATTCCATTTCAATGTCGCCAGTTTAGCGTTACATTCGCCAGTTTAACGTCTTCATAATTGAAGGGCTCAGTAGAACAGGGGGCTATCCCTCATCGGCATAGTTCTGAGACAATGAGGGTTTTACCTAAAAATCCCTCATATAACTCAGTACATTTTAAAACTTTTAAACGCAGTACACTTGCATATAAACCCATTTTTGGATTTAAATATTATACTACACTGAAAGAATAATATTTGATGCTTTGTATAATGAAAACAAATCAATTAAAAATGTAGGATACCCCCTTGTTCTTCTGATCCCTTCAATGAACAAATTGAATCGATAATCCAATATTGTATTATCAGTCTGGTTAAATTTGACAAGATCTGTAAAATAGCTAGTATGTCTCTATGTCAAATATAATCAGAATTCTTATTGAAATTGATGAAAACTACAAATCGTTTTTGATGTTAGAATTGCCAAATACTGTTGACATGTGAAATCCGTAATGATACCCGTAACTATGTGGTCATTGAATTTCTGAGTCTGTCTCATTAGAGATCAATTATAATCTATCAATATTAATTGCAACGATTATAATTCCACGTAGAATACTAAAATTGAAAGCTTGTTTTAAGAAATGCAGCGCCAATCTGCTACATCATATACCTGGCCGGAGATCGGCTATTTGACACTAGAATTTCTCGGCGATGGAGCCACCGACAAGGCGGCTCAGGCAGCACGTGTAGACCGAACGCGTCGTGTAGACCCGGAGGCCGTTGTAGATCCAATGTCTTGAGCATGGAGGCTCGAACAGAGACCCAGGGAGGGCTAGGCGACAGTTGTAAAGGGGGGGGGGACGCGCCTCGCAAGGGTATGCATCGTGATTCAGGCCCTGTATTCTATGACAGCCCCGCAGACCCTGCCCCAGGAGTCTCTCCTACTTAAAGTTGACTTGGCCGATTCCCTGTAACGTTGGCCTTTTTCCTGCACCAATGTGTCATTTTGTAAGCAAAAGACTTCTGTTTAAAAACATTAGAAACATTTTCATTTTCATTTGTCCTAAGCCACCATTCTGTATTCTTTTGTTGGGATTTAGGTCCTGAGAATCCCGATATAAATATTGTGTAATGTGAATATGATTGTACTTTTGACGCCCTACCGGACTTAATTTTTTCCACATCGTGCCTTACTTGATCAGCAATCGCTTAGCACAACAAAATTATATAGAGAAAAGTATATAAATAAATCAGCACAACTTTCACGCGCTGGTGTGGAACGTCGGCAAGGAAGACAGGCTTTTTACCCATCTCCCCTCAAAACGCGACCCAGAACAGGGCAGCACACGCCGAGAGAACACTCATGCAAAGAATTTACGTCCAGAATAGTAGCTTCGTAATACTTGCAGTGTGCGCAAATTTAGTGAATGCAGGATTTGATCAAGCAGGCGTGTCTTTCACATGGCACGGTAAAGAACACAAAAGTCACCGAAAGAAATGATTCCAACATGTTAAATGGAACTAAACAGACCTCCGAGGTAAGCACTCTTACGAAGACCTAGAGCGGGGATTCTTAATCTTTTTCCTCCTTCAGCTTTAAAAATTACCTGTTTGCTTAATCGAATACTTTGCATTTTTTGTATAACTTACATCATCCCCCCCCCCAAAATGCCCAGAAACGACTTACAGATAACAATTCCAAAAACCAATATTTTCGTAAACTCTAGATTTCCAACAATAGAAGACGCTTCTGAATGGCATACTTTCTAAACTAGTGTGCAAAGGCTACAAAATACATGTTGAGCGTATTTTCTAGACCTGGCCATTACATCTCTGCCGTGCGTACTGCGGTTACATTGTTCTACAAGTGTTCTATTTCTGAGATAAAAGCATGTGTTTCAATATGAATTTACAATGGGATATTCATACCTGAAATCAAAATGTCGCGTTTAGGGATAGTTTTTCGGTAATTTTAAATTTTATATCATGAAAAAGGCATTATTTTTCATAAACTGAAGAAAAGCAATTAACACTGGGCTTGACTTCTGTATTTATGTCAAATGGTACAGTTTTCAGATGTTGGTACGCCGCTCGCGATTGTGCACTTTCAGAAACACTGGTTACCATGGATGAACATACAACAGGACGGGAAACTCGCTATTTGAGAGAATGGACTAGAGGATTCGCTAGCGTTGTTTCCGTGTGGCGGCATATATTTTAAGGTTCATGCGTAATTCCAATCGCTACTTCGATAATTTGCTCGTCAGGTAGCGGTGCGAGCTTACGAAACTTCAACCATTCATGTCATCCTCGAATTTAATTTCTGAATAGCGGACGTTGCTCATAGCAAGGTGTTTGTTAGTGACGTTTCGTTTGCGAGCGTTGTTTGGCGGTATCCGTCAAGTGTTGCAGATAAAGATGTTGAAATTTTGGGCCCAAGGATGTGCCAATGATGTTCGGCAGGATAAAGGGAGGTTGACCCCGGGCACGGTTATATAGGTGTGTCAAACTAGCCGCCTTTTGGGCAAAGTTTTTGAAGCCAGTTTGAAGCTAGTTCCTCGCTTATCCGTACGATCGGATTGGGCAATGATGACGGCGTCTCGCGCATTTAGTATTTTCTGGTGTTTTCGTTGCAAGAAAGCAATAACCGTCACTGAATACCCATAATTGGGGAACCGCTTCTGTAAATGTATCGGGATCTTTTCAGATCTATTAAACAGGCTGAGAGGGGTGTTAATTTTTTTGAAATGTTTTGTAGCGAGAGTCATACATATTTTTAATTATATGATTTAAGTACCAGAGAATTTCAATATTACTGAAAACTCATATCAAAAGCATGTTTACCATTATAAACATTCCTAGGAACATCACCTGCGAATCTATTTGGATTAACTTCCATTTTTAGTTTTAGCATGCAAATACTGCAATTTTCAATGTTCACTCTGCATTATTCTTTGATTGCACAATTTAAGTCCTGGAATTTATTTTTGAATTGGTGTATAAATAATTACTATACTAGTTTGGAGACTATTATCTACATTAGATGTCCAAACAGGAGATAACAGTACCGTGCACCTCAGCCAGCTGGTTCAACGATCAAGAAGTATCTATTCTGGCCACAGAGTACAGTGTTGTCGATTTAACTCCTGTACCTTATTGTAGATGGTGCCACACGAATTTCCCTTCCTGTTGTATATTCATCCACGCAGGCTACCTTAAACCTCACCTCACAGCCTCAAGTGACAACGTTTAAAGTGATTTTTTGTTTTTCGTGGTATACAGAAAATAACAAGTTGATAAGAAGGAAAGGAGTAAGTAAGAATGTCTTTGTACAGCATGAATTAAAGATTATAATTTTGATTTTGCTAGAAAATGTCTCGTCGGCGTTTCTGCCGATATACTTCCGACAACGTTTGCTACATCTGCGGAGAAATCACGTTTGTAAGAAACAGGAAGAGTATTTCTCCCATTATAAGGTAGCTTATAAGCAGTATTTTGGACTAGCCGTTGAGAGATCAAGATAAAGAATGGACGCCACATATATGTTGCGCAACTTGTTTTTGTAAATTCATTAATTTGTGGTAATTAATTGGTAAATTAATTAATGAATTGATAAATTAGAGTTAGATCATATAACTGAAATCAATGATCAAGATCACTGTAAATTATTTTATTGCTATTTCTTTAATTCCGAAAAAGAAGTTTACTTTTATAGAGTACCATAAGATAAAAATTAGAATTCCGGTTAAACTATCCCCGACAGTGAAACCTGAAAACAGATTGGGACAGAACCTTTGAAATTACTATAAGAATCACAATTTTTTTCTCCAGAAATAGAAAAAAAATTGTTTGTAGAACATTTATTTTCGTGCGCGATAGAGTAACGTTGCGAACACGGTTATAATTCCTTGAGTTTTCTAAACATCCTAAGAATGAACGATGAATACGAAAGACAAGGAGGAAATTTGCAATTTGTTATTAGATTTTTATTTAATCTCTGCTTGCATTGGCCATGCAAGGTTTTTAATAAATATATAACATAAAATACAAATATTTTATAATAATGTGTATTCAATTTGTAATTGAATTAGGAAATTGTTACTGATTATTATATACTTTTAGCTTTATGTAAGAAAATAATTAAATATCAACTTCTTAAATGTTTTGTGTAATCAATGCGATCATTGTTCTGATTACACCTAGATTCAGCTATTGATCATCAATCTATCCCTCCATCTTCATTGATCCCCCTTAATACTGCATTTATCCTCGAGGCTTCGATACCAAGACCGTTGGGAAGCCCTGGTGTTATACAGAGATGGGTAACAGAAATAGTTGGTTACACTTGTTAAGACTTTCGGGGTTCGGGCTTATGGTTACCCATTATAGTAAAGCAAGAGAAGAATGCGAAAAACTGGCTGCGTGTACAGGACCAGTGAGCCCAATTCATCCGTCACGAACAGAATTCGACTCTGGCCCTTTCCTATTCATCGTAAAATATTTTACTACAGGAGCTCCACTGAACACATAGCGAATCCTCTTAAAAATAGTATGTGGGGAAAATATTAAATGTTCCCCGTTTAACCTATGTATTTGTATTTGCTGAGCATTGCTGCATCTAAATATACATTTCTCCGGTTTATTTCAAATAAAACGGATTCCCTCTTCCTGTTTCTCGGCGTGCGAATTACGATTAAGTGAGACTTGCCTTTAAACCCTGCAAGTAAAAGCGTCTTGCTCAACGGCTAAAACAAATAAAATGTTATGAAAATCGTGTTTCGCCAAAGCAATCTCTGTGCTCTATATTACGCGACAAAAGCACAAACTTGACTTTCTTATTTTACCTTGTAACAATCGTCAAGATGCAGTATTTCCGCTATGCCTATATCACAGAAATCCCAACAACGTCAGACGTCTTCTTCGTTCCTCAGACTCATTTACCCAGCAAGAAGGGGAAAGCAAAATTAGGACCTCCCATTTTATAGAAATTTTGAAAGCAAGCACAAGGTAGCAACCGAAAGAAAGTTCAGGCTTCCTGATATATACCAGACGAACATCCCAATCGTTTGAAGTGCACGCAAAACAAACAAAAACCCATACAAACCAAACGCAAACGAAGCATCACCACAGGAACGAATCGACCTTCCCCTGGAATCGAATCACCGCGCGTTCGCTTCGAATGTTACCGAGGTCCCCCACACGCCAAATTACGTCATCTCCGCATTCCCCAGCGGCATTGTGCGGCGCCCTCGCACGGCGGCGCATCTCCGCCCCCCCTCCCCCCGCCAATTCACATTCAGAGCGCGAAGCTGTGATTCCGCCGCTCACAATGCACGCGGCCCGGCGCCTTCGCCCCGCCGCCCGCTCCCCCAGTCCGTCTCACCGCCTTTCCGCGCCGCGACATAGCGCACATTGCCTCGGAATGAGTCAGGACGAGCGTAAACGTGGCATATTAGATACCATGGATAAATAAAATAAGGTTCATGTAGGCCAGGGCTGTCCAACTACCTGCACATGTCACGGCAGGGAGGCCACTTTCTCTTCTCACCCTTCTTCCCTTTCCCCTCTGTATCTCCCCCGGAAACACGCAGCATCTCCCACCACGATCCTAGTCTTGACCCCTGAACTGAGCATGAAGTTCTGAGCGTGACACCGGGATCCACTCATGGTCCCGCGGCTAACCTTGGCTCATTGTATTGGGCAATAGGTGAACCGCATAGGGGCAAAAACGTCCATCAGACAGTATAGACCCTGCGTGGTCTACGACAACACACAATTTCTTATTCTACCAGGGGACATTAACCACGGGGTGGGCACCTAAGCTTTCGCTTTTATCCGAACTGAAGTCCGGGCGGCTCGGGGCCCCCTTCCCATCTCCTCACTGCTTCCACCTTGAGGCTATCGACGTGAGTATCGACGAAACCAAGGCTACCCGAAGGGGGAGATTTGTTTTCCCCGCCTGGACTTTATATGTAGAATCCGGAGCATTCACCGGACGCCTCTAGCCCAATCTAGCCAAAGGGTGAGCGCCAGGGACCCAAGTGGTGGGTTACTGGACAAGCCTGGTAACACGGGGCTTAGCATGCGCCTACTCATTCCTCCACCTTTAAGCTAACGATGTAAGTTGCACCGTGAACCTTAGGGTCCGGGTGATGGTCATCATCTCTCTACCAGAGATCGTGACGGCCTACGTGGCCGCACCCTCCTTGCGGAAATTTGCTATTGGACTGCTGTTGATCAGTATGGACCCAGCATGGGACACTACCACACAACTTGAACCTGTTCTCCGAGAACAAGTCCCCGGAGTGGGCACTTGAGCTTCAGCTCTTATCCGCACCCTCCCCCCGCCGACGCATAAGTACGCCAACAGGCCAATAACTGGATCCGGTCGGTACCCAGTTTGCCCTCACGGCAACCTCCCTTACAATGCCTGGGTCAGGCCGCCCAGTTAACTGACATTTCCTAGCTAACCAAGCTAGTACCGGAGTCAATATTGTCATATAACAACGCGCAAGTCACGTGCGCCGGGACAAGTCCCTCCTCTTAGCTCACACTACCAAGCCACTGCCACGACGAAGCCAAGTGCCCGACTGGAAGACCCCGAATCAAGACCCAGGGAGCTCGGGGCCTCCAACCCGTCTAATCACTCCTCCCCTTCGAGGCTATCGACTGAGTCGGCCGGAACTTAGGTGTTCACAAAAGGGACCCAACACAGTGGTTCTCGTCCCCCGTTAGACTTCTAGATGTGGGTTTGGAAAAACGCCGCCATGCTGCACAGAGGATGCCGGCTAACGAATCTCAAAGCTCAATCTCGCCCAAGGGTCGATCCCAAGCCACCTACTCACTGAGGGCCAACCTCAGCTTTTCGGTTTCGCCATGAAGCTCAGGGTCCGGGTGGTCGTTTGCATTCCCCCACCAAGAACCAGATTACCTACCTAATCGTTGCTTCTCCTTGGTATTGATCAGGCCCTAAAATGGTGATTGGCAGCTGGCCGAGCAACATCTCCGGTGCTCAATGTGTTGCCGCCTTGCGTTCGGTATAGGTGTCGGTTCATGCCTCAGAGGACGACAACGTCAAGCACATAGGGAGCCAATCGCGTGACATCAGTAGATCGCTTAGTCCCAAGACCACACTTCTTGGTATCTTCCCACGCTTAGACAGTCCAACGCATGTGACTTTTTCCTTGAACTTCGAGAAACAAGAACACTGAATTCGGTTTTCAAGGCGGTACAAGGTGACTCCAAGAAAAATATCAAAATCATAATCATTATCATCATCATCATAGGCACTGCCGGATGGCATGTTCCCTACACCAGTGTCATCTCCACATTCTTCTTCCCGGGCCGTCACCTATGCCTTCTTATAGCTAAGAAGCATACTTTCATCCTCCAGTTCTAGCCCCCACAATTCTCCACCTATTGCTTCTCTTGTTCCCCAATTGGATATTGCAAGGTTTCACTGAACTACAAAGCACGTAACCTTTTGAGATTGCAGATTGAGAAACTGAAACTTTCATAAGGTTAACTGTTTAATTATTTCATTATTTAGGCTTTACAACTCTCACAATGGTAACTATCACATCAAGAAGGGTTTCACCTTTCACAATACACGCAAACAACCTTCCGAAACAAAATATAAATATCCCTGTGTGCAAGGAAATTCAAATTCGCGAGCGTCGCAGAAACGCACATTCAGCCTCGGCTATTTGAGTCATCAGCCTCGATAACAAATAATAAAATACCACTAACCAGAAGCATTTTCAGATAATGAAATATTACAAAACCATAAAATTCTAAAAACATTAAATTCTTCATGAAACTGCCTAAAAAAGACAATAAACATGAAATATTTTTCACTCTTGAATGTACACAGGGAATACGATACAAGTGGCATTTAGACAGTTGTTTTCAGTTAGTTCAGATAGTCAAAAAGAAAAACTGAAAACCTGTCAAACTTCAAAATGTGATTATTGTTGTTCATATAAGTAATTGTTTTCATTTTTAATTTCCCGTATACGTACGTATACACGGAGTGATATAAATAGTAAATGGAAAGTTATGTAACGCTGCGCGAAAAAATGGCGAATTTTCGACGGAAAAAATTCATTGCCGGGACCTGATAACGAAGAAAGTGGATAAAACCATTTGCTAAATTAAGAAACAAAAAAATCCTCTAACACATGATGTAGTCAGAAACCCTCTTTTGTGGGTCCTTAACACCGACAAACCAATTAAAAGGAGGAGTCTGTTTGTCCGTCTGTGAACAACACTAGCGCGTAAGCCAATTGTGAAAGGTTGAATTTTTTCGGCGTCTTTCTCCAACTACAAAATTGAAGATAGCGATTTTTCCTTCATATAAAATGTGTTCTCCAAAGTGAGATCTTTGTTTAAGGTCACATACATTGTTTTGAAAATTTGAGTAGTTTTCGCGCAATATTGCGTGCAATATGTGCAATTTTAAAAAATTACAAAAACTAGATTTTCTCAAAAACGGCTCCAAATGTTTTCTTTAAACGTTTGGTAGGGATACTGGTAAATGTACTCTATCAGATGACATAAAAGCCATATTGCTGTATTCTTTTGTTTTTTCATAAATTGTAAAAATATAATTTTTTCGACTTGTCTCTCACGTCCATAATATTTACATTAGCGGCGCTTTGTTCTCTTTATTATATTTATGAGTACATGTGATTTAAATAATTTCAAGTAAAGTTTCTCGAAAACTCAACCGTTTTCTGTGAAAACTAGCTCAAAAGTCTGCATTTTCTGAAACGCTCAAACGCCATTTTCTCATAAATGGGTAGAAAAAATTTCTTCAAACATTTCGATCGGGTAGTACTAAATTCACTCTTTGATAGGACGTAAAGTTTATTTTGAGTTATTTTTTTTTGTTTTTTTCAAAAATTACACAAATGTATTTTCTAAAGATCCCTCACATCTTTAATATGCACATTACCTGCAAATTTGTAAACAATATTGAATTTGTGAGTGTAAGTGCTTCAAATGACATCAAATAAAGTATTTTGAAAACTCAAAAATGTTCTGTGAAAAAGAGCTTCAAATTTCGCATTTTTAATAGCGCTAAAACGCAATTTTCTTTAAAAGGGCACAATATTTTTAAGAGAAAATTGCCATTTAGGACTAAGTTTTTGTGTTCTTTAATATTCTAAAATTAATATTTCCGTTCTACTATTAGGAAACCGAAAAATTAAGAAAATGACGAAAAAAATGTAGTTTGTGGGGTGATAGATGGCAGCTGGCAAGAGTATGTGGCAATTCCGAATAGCTAGCGAAGACCCAAGAAAATAAAAAACTAATACGGGCAAGTCTGTGCCATTCTGTAGCACCACTAGTTATATATTGGTGTAGAAAACGTCCTCAGACATCCTACAAATGTACTGCACTGCGAAAGCTTTTGTGACTGACATTTGGCATGTATTACAGCGTTGTCGGGTAACACCGAAGAAGACATACGAAGTACCAATGTACGTTTCAACGGTAAATCTCACGCCAGGCGATATTATTTTTTACTTCGCCCCCATATGTCTTACATAAATTAGAAAAGAAGAAACATATACTTGGTGTGATGTATGTGTGCGTGAGCACGCGACAATAATAATGCTGTACTAGTAAGAATGTCACATCTCAGCAGCGTTAGATCCCCTTTCCCATCTCTCCACAAACATTCCATGCTTAAAGAACTGGCAGGGTAACTGTCAGTCCAATTCCCCCGGAATACACATGAGTACACTTCGAGATCGTCTGCGATCGGACAGAAATAAATTTTGTAAATGACACATGTGAGACGCATTAATATTCTCCTGAAACCAACAATCACTGATCTCAAACACATTATGTCAGTTGTCGATGAACATCTTAAACACTTAATACTCTGAAACCGTTATTCATTCGTCACAACTGCCCAGAAAAGTCAATCAAATGGCGCGTAATGGGGAAGCCAAGAGGATAATAGGAGTTGTCCGTAAATAGTGTAACGTTAAAGAGAGGGGAAGGGGTTTGATGCAGCGTTATACAACGCTGATTTTGATGCAGTGTTATATAACGCTGTTATTGACTTTGTTACAAATTCAACAATTCATTCAATTCATTTGATGAAGTAATTCTTTTTATTCAGTCTTATTCAAAAACATTCAAATATTTTAAAACATATGTGAAAAATATAACTAAATTAGAAAGTTATTATGTAAAATTGCTACAATAAATGAAAATATTTTTTCAATCATTTCAATTTATTGAATCTGATAGATAACCAAGAAAATATTTAAAACTGGTATATAGTATACTCTAAGATCCAATTAAATTGGTGCTGTAGATTCTAGCCCATGCGTCATCCACAACGGCGTGTGGACGGCTTGTTAGAAATTTTCACGCCTCTCCGTCCTTCTTCATTTAAAAACTCTCCCCGTTCTCATTCTTAGGCGCATCGCCAAATAATTCTAAGATTATCATACATTTTAACAAAAAAAAATTAGTACTACTCGTTGTTAGGTTGTATAATATATCTTTACTTGTTGTAAATGGGGGGGAGGAGCTTGCCGCAGGTGTGTAATTATTTAGAGGAGGTTGAAGCGCGCGTTACAAGTGCGTTATACTTGGAGAGTGAGTATTCATAATACTCCAAATTTTCGTTACGTAATTAATGGTCGGCCCCTTAGCACCAGAAGCAGCGGGGCGGGGCGGTAAGGCGCGGAGAAGTGCGGGCGTGCAGCGTGACGTGTGCAAACCCGCGCCACATTCTGCGCCGCTCCCTGCCCGTCGTCACAATGAGCCAACCGGGCGGCCGGTGCTGCGAGTCTCCACAGAGTGGAACCTCCGCCGCCACGCCCATTCCCCATCCACTAACCTGCTGGTTTCCATTATCAGAGGGGGCGGCGGCGAGGGCCTTCCCATTGGATGTCCCAAATATCTACGAGCGTCGGAGCGAAGCTGCATTCCGCATAGAAAGCGTTTGCGAATTGCTGCAAGAGAGTGCATCAACTTCGCGCTCGCGCTATAACTTCGCTCCAGATGCGCAAGAATCGGGAAGGACATACGTATTTGGTTTATTACACAAGATGCCCAACTGTCAGAGGAAGTCAGGAAAGTATAAAAATATCAGGTTATCTGACATTGGCACGACAATTCCTGAAATTTTTAAGCAATTGTGTAGACTGTTTTTTTATAAGTTTTACGGTAAACATGTACACAATATTGTGAAATTCTTGTCTAGGACCTGGCAGGAATGAAGTCTCGGCTTTCAGTTTGGAGGCTCTATAAACTGCAAAAGTCCTCTCGATGTTAATAAAAGAATGCATTTTTTTCAGTGGTATCCAAGTTATATCCTCCCTGAAACTGAATAACAGTCAAAGAAGACGCGAATATTTCCCCATCAAATTGCATTCATGTGAGAAATAATGGCTTCAGAAATTAATTGTAGATCAAGAAATGACCCGAAACTGTGGCAAAGAATTGAGAAATTAGTCGAGACGTATGTAAATCTGAAAACTTGATCGCTCTTCTCTAAGAACCTTGCTCCTCATTTCTGTGAAGAAACCAATCAGACCATTTAGTTGTTTACATACGAAACAAAAATATTTTCGGATCAACACTGATATAGAAGGGGCACGTCCGCGTCTCATTTTACAGGTACATGGGCCGGATCCGAACAACAGCACTGCAGAAAGTGATGATACACTTCCTTCTAGAAGGGAGACTGGAGGGGAGGAGAGAGGTCTGGTGCGAGTGCCCGCCATCAGATGGGCGAGGAGTGCCCCCGCGATCTGACAGAAGAGGCGAGTGCCCGCAAAGTTCTGTTTTATAGATTGATGTTAGTAGAGTTTGTCTTGTTATTCTTCGAATACTCTGCTATTTGCCGATGCAACTTATTTTGTTATAACAATTCTCTCTGCTTGATCGCACTTAGTACGACGTGTGGCACGTGTGTTCATCCACGCCAGTTCGCGTGGCAGTACTGCACGCGTCTTTTAATTACGTGGCGTTATTTAATTCTATCGGGAAGTTTATAAATCGATTAGTATCGCGCGATCCGAGTACATGTCTCCTGGACCTGAGCTGAGCTGAGTTGTCGTGACCTTCTTGCGTCACGCCTGGCGGGAGTGGAAGGAGGCGCCCACAAAGGGAGCCAGCCAACCCCCGACCGAGGGACGCCTGATGCGCCCCTTCCGAGGCGAGAGGACATTGACCGGAGGGAGTGGGTTCTCTACAGCTGGAAGCGTGGTCGCCCGCAACTGATTAGATGAAGTTGGTGGAGTGCCTCCGCACTGCCCCTCAGGCACCTTTAATTAAAAGGCTCTTCCTTGATAAAAAGGAAATTGGGATAATTCTCAGAGAAAGCATTGGCCGCGCATTGGCTACTTTGAATTGATGTTTAACTTCAATTTTTTCTGTGATCTTAAATTGTAAGATTTTACTGTGTTGATTTTTTGTATTAGAATTAAGGATTAGGGAAGGGAAAATAATATCGCTTAGCTCACGCGCAGGATTTACTACCTTTTTCATAGTTTGGTTATTGATTTTTTTGATTAAATTTTACGTTCTCTTAGAACAATTTTTACTTTTCCGTATACGTACGTATATACGGAGTAATATTATGTAATGGGAGTTATGTAATGCTGCAGAAAATCGTTGTCGAGATTTCAACGGAAATACACATTTTTTAGGTCCCCTGATACCGAAAAAGTGGGTCTTTTAAAAACATCCCTCCGTCTGTGAACAACACTAGCGCGGAAACCATACGTGCGATTTCATCCAAAATGGATATTCCCCTGTCGATCTGCGTCCTTTCTCAAAATCGTGGCGCCTCGATTTTGAGAAAATTTCTTCAAAATTTGAGAGTACTTTACATGAAGCTCCCCAGAAATTTTCAAAATTTTCTCAAAAACGGCTCCAATTTTTTTCTTTAAATTTCTTATAAGAATAACATAAAATACACTTATTAAGGTGGCATAGGTCCCATTTTCACGGCTTACTCTGAATTTTCGAAAATTGTCAAAGTTTGAAATTTTTTTCGGCGTCTTCCTAGTGTGGCGTCGTTTAATTACTCAAACACATACACGAAGGATTCGTAACAAAACAAGTTTATTAAACTAAAGAAATATATATACAATGTTTCACAAGTTCATTTACTTTATCCGTCCTTTACGGAATCTTCCTAAGAACAGCTTATCTTAGCCGCCACCTGCGACTGCTTTGCGAGTCCCCCACCCGCCCTTGCTTGACAGCAAGAAACAGGGAACGCTTGACCGTGTCGCTAAAGATGAGACTGACGTCTCCCCGGACAAGACCGGCCGCTCGCCCTGGAGCGTAGTGCGTGAGCACTTAATGAAGATACCACTCGGCCCCGTGGCGCAAATGTATCCTGGCTAATATGCCCTTACCTCATCTTAAATAGATTCGGTCACATGACCGACCGATCACATGATCTACTCCCACTCCGTAGCTAAAGTGACGTGGGTGCCCCACGTGACCTCCCTCCCCCAGAGCTCGGTAGGCGACGTCTGTGACGTATACAACTGACCACTGTGACGTGTCTGGCCGCCCCCTGGCGGTACCCGCGCTCTTTCTACTTCCTGGCTCAGCCTAAACCCATCTTAGACACGCCCCCTTCCCGCTCAACCTAATGGTCTGTCTATTTGTGGCTTCCACAGACAAAGGCACATCCTGTCTTTTATGTATGCAGGCATCACTATGCCACACTAGGACTACAAAACTGAAGATAGAGAGTAGTTAAAAGTAGATTTTCTAAAAAAAAGGCTCCAAATTTTTTCTGTAAACTTTTTGTAGGGATAGTGCTAAATGTGCTCTATGAGATCACATTAACGCCATATTCCTCTATTCTTTTGCTTTTTCAAAAATTGCAAAAATGTAGTTTTTTAACTTGTCTCTCACGTTGTTAAATTTACATGACCGGCGATTTGTTCACATTATTATATTAATAAGTACATTTGCTTTAAATAATGTCAAATAAAGTTTCTCGAAAACTCAAAACTTTCCTGTAAAAAAGAGCTTCAAATTTCGCATTTACAGTAGCGCTTAAACGCCATTTTTTGAAACGGCTCCAAATTTTTCAACAAAAATTGTCATTTAGGGCAAGGTTTAATTGTTTTTTTATACTCTTAAAATAATAGTTTTGTTCTACTATTGGAAAACCGATAACTTAAGAAAATGTCGAAAAATGTTGGGCGGCGATAGATGGCAGCTGTCAAGAATATTGGCAAGTCCGAATAGCTAACCGAGACCAAACGAAACAGAAAATACGGGAAAGTCTGTGCTATTGTGTAGCACCACTAGTGTTTTTATTTCCGCAAAAGTAATTTCTTTTTCATTAACGACACACGAAAGACGTGTAGTATTTTCAAGAATGTACGCTATGTAAAGTGTTGCAATGCGCAACCTGCGTTGCTTTCTATTAAGTACGATTTGTAATCTGTCCCTATTCGTACCTTTTGACAATTGCTTTATGAAATTTAATTTTACTGGATCTCTTTTCAGGAGAGCCTTCTACAAATTCTCCCACGCCTCGCTTAGCGTCGCCGCGAAGCGCTGACCTCGACGATGCCCAAGAAGTTCGCGGAAACACTTCGGTGACGCGCCGGGCTCTCGATGCACTGTGTAAGTGCAAGATCAAAAGGCACTTTTCCGTGATTCCTACCACAAGGTATAAACCGTTTGGATGGGTGTTTTCCGAAATTCTCAAGCGCCTGGAATTCCGAGAACTCTTTTTGGCTTTTTAAAGGATTGAGGAGCACAAATAACGTATTACGAGTATTTTTAAGGTATAAGTAACGATATAATTCATTCCAAAACATAAAACTTCCTGTCATAATTATCGGTGTATTTAAAGGCAAACGTTTCTAAATACATTACCTGATTTTGTCTGTGGTGAATGTATTTCACATAATGACAGGCAAACTGGCAACATCAAAAGCTTCCTGAGCTGGACCTAGCAATATACAAGTTGAACTGAAAACGCACATATACGGCGAATCAAATCTCGAACTGAATGTAAATGCTTTCAAACAGAGCCTGAGGATGAATAACAATGAAGATAGAGAACCAAGAGGAAGTGTAAAACAAACTATTATTCCTCATCGCTGCCAGCGCATTATTGAAGTAATTAAACCCAAGGTTTCCAAAGGTCGTCATTGAGGTTGTGAGCTGAACGCCCCTTCGCCGCTCGGTCGCAGTTATATGGAGGTATCTTTTCCAGCACCCGCCGCACCACACCCATCACCCAACCGCCCTCCACCTCCCCACCCATCGACCCTCCAGCAGTCCACCCACCCACCCACCGCGTGGGGCTTGCGGCGCGTTCGCTGGCGTCCTCACCCGCAGCCTTCTCTTGCGTCCTCTGGCCGTCGCCGCCGCCACAGCAGCGCCGCTCTTCATCGGGCGGTGGCGCGCTCGCGCTCTCCGTTCTACTAGCCTTCATCGCGGTTCGCGCTTCGCCTCTCGCCTCGCACCTCACCTTCCCGCGAACCCACTGACTCAGCCGCCCCCCTCTCCCGCACTCTTGCTCGCCACGCTTTCGCGCTCGTTCGCACGCTCGCTCGCCCGCCCGCGCCCCCCGCCCCGCCCTCGCGCCCACGCGCTCATTCTCTCCGTGCGGCGAGGCGGCGCCACTCCATTACACATCGGTTTAAAAACAACCGCGATAACAGCGCAGTTAATGCACTGTCTTGGATTTCTCAGCAACACTTCATGAAGGAACCTACGGCGCAGTAGAGGAATTAAGTAGATTAAGTAAGCTCGGGCGTTCTGCTCCAGAAGGACCCGGGTTGCAAAAGGAGGGCTTACATTTTTTTAATGTAATTATAGGATTTCAAGAGACGTTATTGGCATACTTTGGGCAGATGGTAGCTATAAACACAGTTTGGGTTCCGAGAAGAAAGTAAATTTACTCCGCAGTGGAGCTGTCAAGACGAAGAGAGAGGTGCAGGAGTCATTCCTTCTCCATATAGAATTCGAAATGTAGGTACGTTCGATTTTGCTTCCAAGGCATCAGACATGTAAAGACGTAATAAAAGGATTCTCATTTTCCACACCTTCACAAAAATCTTCGCGAATAGCACGTCCTTAACATCTTCGAAAATCAATAATTTTGCAAAACTAAAATTTACGTTACAAAATTACATGCGCCAATGGTTAACAAAATATTTTAACATCAAAAATGACTCACGTACAGAAAAAAGAGAAAGAAAGACAAGAAGGACTCTTCGAAATGTAATTCCGCGCGCATAAATTGACTTGTAACTGGAGACAAGTATGTCATAAAAATATATTTAAATTTTAAATATAACGTATATTTATATTTTCGAATTGCTTTCATAGCCCTTTAATTATTTATTTCTTTATTTATTTACGTCAAAAACTGTTAAAAACTGCGTGTGACGAACTATGGGGAGAAGTGCATTCTGTGCACGTTTTCATAATTCTGTGATCTCTATCCTAAGCCATATTCTAGTCGAATTGTGGATACAGAAAAAGGAGCGTTTTTTTTTCAAGTCTTGTTAACAAAATATTCGCTCCTAATATAATATATTTCCAAAGGTAAATTAGCTATAAATTTGTGCCCTTAACCCTCATAATGTTCATGAAAGAATAATACTTTTTGCCACCACAAGACAGAGAACGATAATTTGAATTACTATATTTCCCACTGAAATTTAGAAGACGTGCACAAATAATGAAGTTACATTTATGTCTAGAAGCAAAACAAGGGGTCATCTCAGCATTTGCTGAAAGGATCAGGGAAACTGGACGAAAAACCTGATCGACCTAGAAGCTGTGGTACAATACTTGTTACAGGTTATTTGGAATTATACAGTCTAAATGGTAAATAACTACATTAACTATCATTGTTAAAATTAATGATACTTCCTTTTGATGCTCGGTATAGTCTCGAATTATATAGAAACAGTTATGCAGCAGAAAAGATTTTACTTGGGACTTAAACTTTTCTATCGAATTTAATCGTTTAATGTCATCTGGCAAAGTGTGGTAGAATAATGTACATGAATTGTAGTGAGCTGTTTATACTGCCACCTGATGAATACGATTACTACGTCGTGTGTTATACTTATAGACATCGGCATTTGCTGAAAATATATTCCCGCCCTTATGTAAATCATTTTTGACAGAAACTAGTGACTCGTAAATCAGGAGACAAGGTGATGGTAAAATTCCTAGATTGATGAAGAGAGACTTACAAGAATCACATGGGTGGGATTTGCTTATTATTCGTACAATTCTTTTTTGTAATCTGAATGTCTGGGAGCTATAAGATGTGTTTCCCCAGAATTTTATGCCATGTCAGGCGGGAATAAAATTCGCAAAATATACACAACGAGCAGTATGAAGGCTGACTGAATTTGAAAGAATTGTGAACTCGTTTGTTTGTTTTTACACTATGAGGTTACAACTATTTTCTTCGTACCTGTCTCTGCAGCCTTCCGGCAGGTTGGTCAGCTTTGCTCCTCGTTGCCTTCAGTTCCGCGCAAATCACTTCACTTAACACATGGTTAAACGCGGATACTACAGTGAAATGAAATTATCACCTCCCGCATATTTGCACCTGTCAAGACACAGCATGCTTGTGCATTACATCTAAAAAGAAACTAAGATCAAATACTGAATAATGGTTTCTGTAATCGTTTCAAGTAAATGAATCTGCGCACACACTTCAAATGTGTGAAGAGTTCTTCCTTCCCGCTAAGTCTGCATACGTCAACAGTTGTACCAGCAAAGTTCGCCATGTGAATCATTTAACAAATAAAACTACTGGTACTCTAGAATGTCACCAACTGTCTCTCACTAGTTGAGACAAGTTGTAAGTACTGAAGGCTGTTGAGTAACTTGAATGAAGGCCACAAACCATACCGACAGCGGGAATGTAAATACAATTTTTCTATATAGAATATAAGTTTCCTATTCTGTTGAGTCTGGGCTACCTTTTCGGTTTTACCCGTCCACCTTCCCAGCTCCTAACTATCGGCGCATAAAACTCCTATCAGGGCCTCTCGCGGTGCCTACCGCTCCTTTGAGAACACACTCAGCGAAGCCCAGGTTCGCGATCCTACAATACGACTATCTTGGCCTGCACCTTTGCTATTTGTTCATGATATATTTAAATCATTTCGGAGATTGTACTATTTGTTCTGAGTATTGAGAGCCAGTTATTCAATTGCATACACGAGTTGTGTCGAGATGTCAGGTCGAGAGATGCATTAGGAGAATATAGGAGAGACTCGAAATGCACCCCACGCCACGAATCCAACTTATAAATTCGTGCCCTACGTGGGTTTCAAAACCCCATCCTGAGTGAAAACGCTCCGTCCCATTCGGCAAGTCGAATCACTTGACCGTACTATTTGTAAATGTGTTACGGTAATTTGTTGCAATAAATAATATGTAACAAAAAATATTCTATTTACTTACACGAGTACAGTAATGTGCTCCCTAATATTGGATCTACTCACCTGAGTGATTTTGACATCATTCGTTTGCATAACAATAATGCAAAATTATTTTATCAATAAAATCTATCAATACTGCTTCATAACAAATTCTGAAAATCGTTCAATCTTACACAAAAGTATAGAGAAAGTAATATTAATTAGTGCGCATCAGTTAATGCAGTGGTTTATTTCACTTTCGACGTAATATTTGTAGAGTGTAATATTTGTATAGTACTTTAAAATACTATTCAAAGCAGTATTGCAATGAAACTTTAAGAATATAACAGAAAAAAATGGAGCCATTTTTGAGAAAATCTTGTTTTAAAACCACCATATATTTCAGTCAAAATTACATATAAAGTACTAATCTTTTCAAAAAATTCTACAGAAAAATGACTAAAGAAGCGGGAAACGAATTTCATTCGAAGAAAAATATCAATCTTGAATAATGCACTTGTTCAAGAGGTCCAACAAATTTAAATGTGCAATTATGCAATTTTCGAAAAGTCGAGAGTTAACAGTGAAAATCCGATCTAAGCCAACCTTATAAGCATATTTTACTCTATTCTAGCACGATACCTAAAACAAATGTTTTGAAAATGTTTCATGAGAAGTACCGCCACAATTCAAAGAATTCGTTTCAAATGTGCAGAACCTCGAATCGGGCACGGAGAGTCAGACGGACGGACTGACTGACTGACTAACGACTGACGGACGGTCTGGCTGACTGAGTAGCTGGCTGACCGATTGAGAGACAAACACATTGAAAACACAATTTTTCGGTATGAGAGCATAGATTGCTTGGAGAAAGAAATATCTGCCTTTAATAATGGAGACGTTACTTTCTAAAAAATAGTTGTATTATTTTAGAATTTGTTCTGACAGATTCTAAAACAATTTTGAACTTTGCAATTTTCGAATGTTCATAAGTTTTAATGAAAATTGGAACTATATCATTTTTATAAATGTACTTTCTTCCGAGCAAAAAATTAAATTACCTGAAAAAAATTGAAAACGTCACACGGGATTCATGTACAGTACAACCAAAATATAAAATATCTTATGGTCTCCATACGGTACGAATAGAGTTACATGTAGTTACTAAGTTTCAACTCAAAATCTTATCTGCCAGAGTTATGACTGATTGTTCGTGATTCCGGGCGTGTCAACTACGAAGTCATTATTCTCGCGCTTTCCCGAGAAGTGATGGTGATCTTCCCCCGCTGGATGGTGAGATCCGGCGCCGACCTTCCGTCGACCAGCAGTGTTTTCCCAACCAGGTATCTCCCACTAGCGGGGCTCCGCCCCAGCCGGGACAAGCTCTAAGTGCCCGGTCTCCCGGCATGTGTGGTAGTGTAAAGCACGTTAATATAAGAGTGTGTGAGTAAGGGGTGAGGATAGGAGAAAGACAAGGACAGAAAGATCGCGCGCGGTCCGTGGCCCGTTTGTTACGGCACTTCTTCATTCACCTGGTGTTGATCGGAGAAACCGCGGAAAACTACCCATCAGAGCAGCCAGTCGATAGAATTTTCCTCCAGACAGGGACTGAATTCGACCGAGCCGACAAGCCAATGTCAAAAATCCTGCCGCCGCCGGAACTCGAACCTAGAACCTCCCGGTCAGAGGCACTGCAGTGACATCATTCGCGGGTAAAAAGTTCGTGTATCTCCTCACCACCCGCACAAATCCTAACAATCTTTGGAACAGCACTAATAATTCTGACGAATGTGTGACGTTCCAGCTTACAAGAACTTTAAATATAGATATTATGACCGAAAATTCGAGATCGTATTCTTGAGGCTTTTCCTCCTTACAGCATTATACGGAAAATGTACAGTAGAATAGGAGGAAAAGTAGTAAACCAGAAATGTTTCATCAAAAAAGAGGGTAATTCACTTCCTTTCACACAATGTGGCAACTGTGCAGCATCTCCACTGGTCCTGCCGCCGCGGCGCGGGCGCGGCCCCGCGAATCGCAGCCGCCGGCGTCAGTGGCGATAATTTAAACATGAAACGAGACTAGGAAGCGTTGCGCGCGAGGAACGACATGGCTAAGGAGCAGGCAAGGTCTGGGGCGGGGCGCCGGGGAGGCCGGGCGGGGGAGCGGGGCAAAGGCGTGTTTGGGGGCGGAGGCGAAGAAAGGTTGCGGAAAGGAAGTGGGAACGGGTGGACGGCGTGGTTCGGGCGGGGGCGGGGCAATGGGCGACGGCGAGGATGAAGGCGGCGGCGTGAGAAAAGGGCGGGCATGGACGGGGACATAGCGAAGCGAAAACAACAGCAACTCAAGGATGCGCCCACTAATGAAATAGACGCGCGTGCAAGCGGGGCACCGAACAAGGCGGCGCAACGGGTGAGAGGTGGGCAGGGGCCCAACGACACGCCCTCCGGCAGAAAGGGCGCTTGAGGGAACTGGGACGCAAAGCGCCGCACTGACACATGAAAGGCGGATCGGAAATGCGCGATGTCTTCGGAGAGAAGGGCGGGAAGAGAAGAAGGGCTCGGAGACGAATCAGTGGCGGCAGACGGGGATGATAATGACGCTGAAAGAAATAAGGTATGTAGAGCAGCAAAGTTACCCGAAGCGGAGCGACAGCCAATAAAAATTGTAGAAAAAATTTCACTGAGGTGGTACATTGATGTGTAAAGGTGTATAAAGATATCTTGTGAAATGCGAGTCTAGAATGAAGAGTTTTTCGACGGCGTAGTGATCAGATAAATATAAAACACCTGACGAGGTAGCACGTACGAAGAATCAGTCTGTGAAACCTGAGTTTCGAACTGATATTAGAACATTTAAGTTTATTTCTTAAATACTTTGACGAGACTTAATATAATCTTGTCTTCCTTCAGATGGTCACTTTGCGATATTCCACTGCCACGCATGAGAAAAACAATTCTTGAGCCGTTTACAAGAATCTGTTCACAGTATAACAAAGGAGAACATGCACAAACGAAAAATTAACACGTGGTCTTAAATCTTGTCCCGCTAGAATCTGTCAACGCCCCATTTGTCTAAACGAACAAAATAAATATTCTAAAATTAATTGAAAATGCTGCAGATTTCATTATTAGAAACAACTTTTTTTCTATTGCAGTACCCACGTTGTCTCCTTTCATTAACCATTTAAATTAACGAGTAACGCCCAAACAAACAAGGAGAGACTGCAGGAAGAAATCTGGGAGAAGCTGGCGAGAGCTGGAAGTGGCGAGAACGCAATGCAAGGAGGACCATCGTTGCAAGCGCCTGGGTGGCGTGGTGTGGTGTGTGTGTGTGTGGGGGGGCGCCGGCGATGTGGAAATATCCCTCTCCGGTTACATAATTATGTACTCACACGCGCGGCTCCCAACCGGGATGGGGCGTATAATGCAGAAGCCGGCGCGGCGGGGCGGAGGCGCTGATGTGTTTCTCGAGATTCCGCGCACAGCAGTAACAGCGTCAAGTGAATGTAAGTTAGTGCTCCGAGATAGGGCGGGCGGCGAGGGGAACTGCAAGCGACGCCCAGGAACCCCGGGCCCCCATGGCGCGGCGAAGGGGAGGGGGTGACGACGCTCAGGTGGGTTGGGGGACGCAGGGGGAGAGAAGGCGGAAACGCCAAAAAAGAAGAGAGAACTGCAAACAAAAAAGAAGGAAGAAAGAAAATAAGGGTGACAAAGTACGGAGGGGTAGGAATGTGCAGAATAAACATAAAACAGAAACGTGAAGTCATGGAAACGCATGGTAGTTATTCCACTCTCCCCAAAAAGTTTCCTATTAAATGTTTACGATTGGTCCAGTGAACAAGCCGAACGAGAAAGACGATGTGTCACGGTTCTTGAACAAAGCCAGATCTTATTTCGAACTGGAAGCTCAAGTTTTGTTAACCTTAAGGTAACGTCGTGATTTCCGATCTTTAACATGCAGGATCCGAAATTTATGTATTACGTGCTCGAATTGTATTCTCTGTAGAGTCATCACAGAAGCGGCATCTCAGAAATATTAGGAAAATTGATTCCAATAAATAATCAGTAGTAATAATGAATCAATCAGAAGAGCATGTGAATAAACAATTTTACGAGGATACGCATCTTGAACTTCATCACTTCCTCTTCTACTAATACCAATTGTAAGATGGTTAACTTCAACTGCTGAACTGGTTGTTAGAACGAAGTCAAGTTCAACAATTACAGACACCAATTCCTTTACGAATCTTTGAAATGAACACTTATTAATTCATGATTTGGATAAGCTTCGTAAATCGTTGTAACTCCACTCGAATAAATGTTAAGTACAGTTAAATGTTTAATGAAATGATAATGTAATGAAATAATTAGCACAGACATCGCGCTGTGACCAAAGAAAATCATTGTGCATTTCAGACAATGATGACGGGAATACGTATTACTTCGTTTCCAATAAAACACGATTTCGTAGAGAGAAAACTATTACTTCTACTTTTAAATTCGATTTCAGCTGTCAGATATACCTCCACACGGTAGGGTCCAAGTGACTTCGCAGAAGGTGTAAAGTAACGAACATATTTAATTGCTTTCTGAATTTTCGGTTAATGCTGCTAAACATCTTTGAAAACTCATATCGTATTACAAGTAAAATTGTCAAAATGAAACTAACTATATTGCGATAATTTGGGTTACCTACAAATGGGATATATGAATTACAGAACGAATGTTATCAAAAAGTCATTGATGGTTCTGATATTGCAACCAATAATAAAAACTAAAAAGAGAAATTGGGATTCCGGTAAAACTTCAATTATTGATGCTCAAGGTCCGTTTTTCCGACAACTCCTGATACTCTTTCTTTGTTCGTGTAAACTCACACATTGCTGAATAAATTCATATCATAATGACGCGCTTACGAAACTCTGGCAATTAGACAAAGCCCAATATTCTTTCATAACTTGTACGAACGATTCGTACGATGTACTACATTCCATGTTCGTACCCCCAAACCCACACTCTCCACGATTTCAAAACTGCGTGTTTCAGATCATCACCACTTGCTCATCTGCATCCCTACCATGTGCTCCGAAACGACGCCACATGCCTTTCTGTCCATGGCACGTCCATGGCGCCTTCAAAGCCACTCTTGTTCTCGAGGAGCGGTGAATGCTGCAACACTGACCATCTGTGGAGGCAGCCTCCTCCGCGCCCGCCCGCCTCCACACGCTGACATGAGCAGCCCAAGGCAGGCTTCCACGCCCCTCCCACCAGTACAAGGCCGGCCGCGGAGAAACAACGGGGCGCTACGCCCACGCAAACAAAAATGCACAGCCGCAGTTCATTTCACTCACGACTTGCGGCGTCTTACGTTAGATGCAGGGACCGGCGTGGCGAGTAGCGAGCGGGCTCCACGGCACCCGAAAAGAGAAGTCCCGCCATCTCCCCCCCCCCCGCGAACACCCGGATCGCCTAATTACTCTCACTTTTCTCGTGAAATACGGCCGCAATATTTCATTTTTAATGGACTAAGCCTCTCCCCGCGTCACCGCGTTTTCTTTACCGGTTCAAGTCACGAACGCGGCAAACTTATTTTAGTGCGCGCTGGCTCCTCCACTATACATTTGTGATTTCGCGCGGTAGCGTCCATTGCTCGCCTGAATAAAACAGCAATTAACTTCGGTTTATTCTTGGTTAAGGGTTCTTACTCTGAATTCAAAAGCACCCGAATCACGTACCCTCCGCTGAATAAATTTTAGGGCCCCCGTAGATATTCCTCGAATGTAAAAGAAGTTGCCTGATTATACACGCCAAGAAAAGAATAATAAAACCGCGAAGTAATGTCGGAAAGGACAAATACGGCGAGGAGAATATATTTAAGAGGAGAGCCATAAAAAAGAATAAAACGTGACGGAAGACAGTGCCTCTACAGAAGATCAGTTCCGTAAGTTATGTTTCATCGAATCTTACTCGTAAGCAACAGATTTAACTGATCAAACCTAGTCATCCTGAGAGGCAACAGGCAGTCCGCATACAATGCGCGAAGCGAAAACAATCTGCACGGGCTACAAACGGGGCGCAGCGGAGAACTGGGCACGAAATCCGCTGAAGCGCGGGGCTCGCAGACACGTCATCGACGCAAGGGGGACTTACGTCTGCCTCTCTTGGGTTTACAGCTTTCCAGCAGCTGCAAACCTCTCGCGGTATTCGCTTCCTTCTGGCAGCGCCTGGAAATCCCACCCACCCCCGCGGATCAATTACGTCTTTCTCTCTAGGGGCTGCTCTACGCACCTTTCGGGCGGCTCTCTTCTCCTCAGGAGGGCGCATTCCACTGAGATGTATCCGTCTTTTTCAATGTTCAGCTGGTCTTGCTCAAGACTGCTTAGTAGCAGTTTTTTTCTTTGTCGCCTTTTCTCTCGTTTTTTGCCATGTCTTCTCGTACTTTTATTGCACTCGGAAACTAACTTCGCCTCCACACCCCGCTGTTGCCTCACACTGCATATCTGTCACGAACTTTATTCATTACTGACATCTTTTGCTTCCTTTTATTTTGTCGTTATTTGCAAGGCGCCAAGCTAATGGTGTTTTTGCATTCCGTGCCGCGTTTCCTTGACACCATTTTCCTTTTTCTGATACAAAATGTTCACTCCTTTAGAAGCCACTTACTTAATGGTACCTATCTCATACTCCCCTTTCGTTCCGCTAAGCACTCCACTTACCAGTTTGGTAAAACGTCTTCCTCTTATATCTCCATAACCGTATTTTACCATTAAACACGTTTTCTTACCTGAAACCTCCCTTATTTCATTCAACCTTTGCTTCTCGCTGCACCTTCATTGACACTTGCGCTCCCTATGACACTCCCGTAACACAGTCACGTTTTTGGCCAGAATCATATCTCCTCCTTATACCCTTTCAATCAGACTGTATGCTTTCGAACGGTCCATTCCTTCACTTGTCCAATACACTCTCCAGGCACACGTTTCGCCCCGTCATTTCATTCGCCCCCCCTTTCGTTGTTCTCCCCCCACCCCATCGCATTCGCCGTTTCAACCCGTTACACCTCCCTGCGTCATTTCGTCCATACTTTCAGCCTGCCTCCACGTTCTTCCTTCACACGCTCCTCCTCGTCCCCGCTCGCCCCGGAGGCACTGGCTCGCAAGCGCGCACGTGACGCGAACGTGGGTCGCGCTAGGACCTCTCCTCGCGCCCCGAGGCACAGCCTTCCTCCACTCACTCATTTTCTCCCACATAATTCCAAGAATCAAACTGTAATTTAACATTTATATATTCATTAACGTTGAAATTAAGAAATACGTTAAAAGTTAAGTTAGTTAACTAATACATAAAGATTGGAATTAAATTGAACATTAAAAACAAAATACAAATAATGCGTAGCGCTAATAAATACATATTATAGAATAGTATATTCTTCAACGTTCGCGTAATGATGGCTATTATTCACGAGATGATGTTTAGCACACGAGCGACGTAGGAACGAATGTCGTAATTTCTACGACAAAAATAATATCCATTATGCGTGAGTAGAAGACTATACGACCTACACTTTACGACCTTGAAATATTCAGAATAGATTTTAAACATTTTTTTAAAATTCGAAGCTCAATTGAGCTTCGAATAATTATTATATTATTATTATTAACAATTCGTATAATTATACGAATTACCTACATCAAACTGTTGTAATGTAAGACATAATAAGTCTGAATTTATTTGCTAACAATGGTGAAATGTTTCGTTTTTCACTTCATAAATGATGTATATGATTGTTCATAATACTTCCTTGATTTTTCTGACAATAAGTGTGGAGTTGTTGAATTCACTACTTCGTGAATTTCAGGTGGAGTGCAAATGTCATTTTCACAGTCTTTCCGTTCAAGATTCATTTTCTGTTGAATGATCAATGCGAAATGTAACATGACTTACGAGTACAACAATGTGTGTGTTACGTACTGAACTTGCTACATTCACTTGCCTACCGGGGTTTAAAAGAAGAACGATTTGCAAGGAAAATGCAATTCTGCCAATGGATCCCGAAAATGCCATTTAGGAATGTGATTTGTCGAAAAGCTGGAATTGGAATCCACGGGGTGTGTTATCGATGTCATTCGTCAATTAAGTCTACAGCAAAAATACGTACTTTATTAAATGGTCCTAGAGAAATATATATTTTTAAACATATAAACATTTTTCTACGTAGTTAGAAACATCCGATTATCACTTGCGCAATACTTAAATGAACATTACAAAATGGTGATGATGGTTGCTTACCTTCCTCAAGTGGAGTTTCAGAGATGCATTTTTCTTTCGCGTGTTGTATGTCGTCTAAATGTCATCACCCTCAAAAGCTACTCGGATTGCAGTTAAAACCCGCATCATCACTTTAAATTAACTGTTCCATTTCACAAATTCACGTGATCCAAGTCTTTGCCTCACGCATTTTGTGGTAACGCTCCGTGAACCCACGAATATGCGCGGATGTTTTCTTCGCCTCTTCACGGCCTTTGGCGCATTCAGTGTGAGTGTGCGACGCGTGTCTATTTAAAAGAAATCAAGATGGAGCAGCGCGCGCAGCGACAGAAACAATACAATAAACTCCTGAGGGGGGGGGGCTTGCTACAACCCCTCCAAGAGACGAACATTCGTGCGAGGAATGGAGCTCGAGGCATGCCGGGAAATATAGCTTCGAACGTTGAAAGGGTTCGGCCGTGGCGTGCTAAGTGAAGAAGAAGAGAATTTTGGGCGAGTAATTCCGCAAAGATTGTAAGAATGGAACGAGGAACAGTTCATAAAATGAGAAATCAAATTAATCCGATCGCATCCCTCCCCACCACCAAGACTTCAAAACCGAAACTTCTCTACTCTTTTCTCACACATAGCGTTGACGTATCCTAAGGCACTACGTCACTTGGTGGTTCTCGATTGAATTCCGCCATCGATATTAAACTATGCTATTATTTTGTTTGAGCCTGACAATGGCATGTTACGCAAATTTTGTTCTTCAACCAATAAATGAAAGAGCCCAACGGCTGAACAATGTAAAATCAAGCTCTCAATAATGTTGATTGTACTGTAAAAAATAGAAGGAAAAGAGTATCAGAAAAAAAAATATTGAGAGGAGGACAGACGCGAAATAAAACGCAGAGAGTAATATAATTTACAATTTTTATGGGCGACGAATATAATCTTAAATGTTCGTGGTAAAACTTCCTTTGTAATTGAAATAGGAAAACGTGCACGTTCTTACCGCAAAAAAATTCAGTCATTGAGTTTTATACGGTTGTATTTTGCATATTATACGTAAATTATGTACCATTTTTGGACATTTTTATGTATTCTTTGTAAATGGGCAACCTGACAATAAAACAATAATAGGCAAATTAATATTGTTATTATTACTAGAATTATTTTATTATTTAATACTTTATATTATTATATTATATTACTGATATTCGTGTGCACAAAAACTGCCATGGGCGATCAAATAAAAAAACTTTGATTTTAGAAATTTAAAGCAAATTTTTCTAAAGATTTAAAGAATATTCGAAATTGGTTTATCTGAAATAAAACAAATGTGGCTATAACATCTATTATAGATATTTCTCAAATATTTATCTTTGATGGACTGAGTTCAATGAACAATACAATATTACGTACTACTAATCAGTCAACCTTGTAATATACTGACATCTCACCTAAATAGGTGTCATTTAGATGAATAATAAACGTTTCTGAAAACAATAGAAAAGGAAACACAATCTCGATCAAATAAAGTAATATTACAGCCCGACATTTACAAAAAATATCTTTGTGTTAAATAACCAAGAAACACCTGTATTTAATGAATAAAACTAATTGCATTCAATTGAATGCCGCACTTACGACACATTTACATGCACCGATAACCGCATGGGCTTCTACTTTTTCTTTTTGTTTTGTTATGGCAAGCTGAAGTATCATTAAAGACACAAAGGCGCAACGATAGAAACAGGGATGCGCTGCGGAGCGAAGATGCTTCGCCTGGAAGACGAACTGCGAAGCGAGGCGCAGTGGAGTGGAGCGTACGGATCGCGGGGGCGGGGAGTGGGCTTCCTATTGACACTGCACGCCGGATGCGGGCACGGGTGCAGGCGGGGGGCGGGGGGCGGGGAGCAGTGGAGTGAGGGAGGAGAAGGAAGGTAGGGCGGGGCGGGCCCGTGCCGGGAACGCAAACGTCGCGATCCCTAGGACGCCGTCAGCAGCAGCGCCTGGATGCCGACGCAGCGCCCCGGCCCTGCCCTGCCCGGCCCTGCCTCCCCGCCCCGCCCCCGCTCCGGCCTCTCATGAAAGAAACAAGGGACCGGAGAGGCGCCGCGCGGGAGGGACGGGGTGGAGAAGTGCAGAGAGCGAGCGCGGGAGGGGTTGAAGCGACGGAAGCAAGGGGGCGAAGCGACCGGCTTACTCTCGTTAGCAGAACTAAGTGCAGACGCTACGGCAAACAAAATGAGATATCAACGTAGACGCGTTCACATTCCGTGGGATGAGAGGAGGAAGGAGCGCCCTGAATGTGAAATGACAACCACTCGGAACGTGTCCACGTTAACCGGGAAAGACGAAATAAGAAAAAAAGTAAACGGCACACAGAAAATGAAAGTTGAAAATTAAGACAAGAAGAGAGCATAAGAGAAAAAGAAACGATGTAGGAAAGAAAAGGGAGAAAAGAAAGTGCTGCGAGGAAATGCCTTATGAATTCGATATTCTTATGCAAACATTTTGTATCCATCATGTACACTCCGGTAACCGAAATACCAGTGGCGTAGCGTCAGGGGACGCTGAAATGCTGAGCATCCCCGTCTATATTATTAATAAGGAACCCTAAATACTGTATTGATAATCTTACAAGTGGTCCGTTGAGTTGTTTTGTATTAATTTTAAATTGATTTCCTATGATTGAATTCGGCGGGTTGTTCAAGTAGGCCTGTTATTGCTTGGAAGCTAAAATGCTTGTAGAGTCTGCCGCGAGATTGCGACGAGCAATGACGCATGCGCAGATGGCGAGGTCCCCCTCTCCCCTCTTCACTCCTGGCCCAGGGAAACCCGACTGCTTTACGCTAGTATCCACTGCGGAAAGAAGCTCGTTTGTGCACGAGAGCGTAGCACATTTCAGGCGGTCAGTAAATTATCTCTCTCTCTCTCTCTGTCACACGGGAGTCCCCGCTTGGTCATGGGCACAAACTGTAGAAATAGGGCCTGTTTACTATTTCTTAATTAATATCCAAGAAATTGAATTACCCCTTAAATAGATTACATATTATTTTAGTCTGCAATGTATAAATTAACAAGTGTTCTCTTTGCCAGTCGCGATTAAGAATTAAAGCTGAGTCATTGTATAATTTGCTTTCAAGACATCGGCAGTCCTGACTGCTGTGAGGATGTTGTGGTCAGCGCCTACACCGTCGTAAGCAATCGAGATCATGGAAGTAGTTCCAGTGTATCATTGTGTTGCATTCGCCTGTTAGATGAAGTAGTTGATAGAGACATTTTGTGAGTTATTGTTGAGCATTCCCAAACGTGCACGTCGAGCTACGCCACTGCAAAACACATTCTTCAAACCTGATCAAGTACAGAGATGAATGTGAACTTCCCTTTTCAGGTGTGATGCGAAGTTAACTCGGTAATCATACATCAATTACCATAACGTAGGAACAATAAATAAACAAGATACGGTAAACATTTTATCATGCACTCGTGCATACACATGTTTCTTGTAACACAATTCTACAAACCTCTCCCAGCAAACCAATGAATGCCTATGTCACACGGCACGCAGTAGTAAAGCGTATACTGAACGAAAACATTTCCTGCACACACTATGCATCACAGATAATGCAAGAAGTTCACACATAATCTTAATAAAGATTTCGTTCATAAAATATGTCCGCATTATCGTAATAGATTAGATTTATTGCTTATTCTGCAATTAAGTTTGAGAACTTCGTGGCAGAATTCACTAATTTAAGATTACATACCTTAACAATTTTACAAAATTTACAAACTTTAAAAATTAACGTGAACATTTCACCGAGTGAATGTTCGTAGCACTCCACTTCACCGCTCTATTGATCACTGATTTTTCTTTCTTACACATTGTCCCCCTACTTCACAACGCCACTACACTTCACGTCACTGCGCATAAATAATAATAATAATAATAATAATAATAATAATAATAATACAACTTACTTGATATAACAGACTAGTAAATTAATAATTTTAAACACAGTTGTAATACACATATCAACATTAGGAAACTAATTTATTTTTAAATTGGCTTGGAGGAAAGGGATCAAAGATTGTTACAGGCAAACCGTTCAAGTCTCTAATAGTTCGATTCGCGAATAAATATTTCCCAACGTCCGTGTTCTGAGTTCTTGGCTGAATTTTGTGCATGTGATCCGCCCTGCCGAAATATGCAGGTTTCCCTAATCGACTTTGAATTTCTTTCCACGCTGGAAAGCCTGTGTATGCTTTATACATAGCACAGAGACGCGACTTTATTCTCCTTCTTTCGAGTGACTCCCATTTCGAGTGATCCTTTATTCTTTGTAGACCTGAAAGTATATTTTGATGCTCTATGCTGGACCTTTTCTAGATTCCTTTGCTGCAAAATTCTGTATGGGTCTCAAAAAATCACAACATATTCTAATATGGGTCGCACTAAAGACATAAATGCTAGTTCTTTGGCTCTCACTGTATTCTTTTTCAGAATCCGCATAACAAAATGCAAAGATCCCCAGACTTTCCCTGCAAACGAAATTTACTTGATTTTCCCAGCTTAATTTATTGTCCAGCTGTATTCCTAAATATTTGCAAGACGTGACTCGAGGTATAACATTATTGTTCAATATGTACACGGTATCTTTGTAACTTCAACACCTACCAAACGTGATGGACTTGCTCTTTGAACTGTATATATTCATGTCGCCCAGATGTGTAATTTGTCTAAGTCTCGCTGCAAAATATCCTCGTCCTTCTCCGAGTTGATAATCCTATAAATTACGCAGTCATCAGCAAAGAGTCGTACATTTGAAGCTAAATTTGTCGGTAAATCATTCACAAAGGCATGAAACATGAATGGTCCTATGACACTTCCTTGTGGAATTCCTGACGTGACGTTGACGTTGACGATGACCTGGCGTGACGTTGATAAGTAACTTCCGATTCGTACCTTCTGTCACGAAGTAGTTCGTTTATCCACGCTACCACTTTAGTGTCTATACCCGAATCTATTAATTTCTTTATAAGACGATCGTGTGGAACAACATGAAAGGTTTTAGCAAAGTCTAGGTTCTGTAGAAGTGAGACTAGCTGACTTTCGCACGAGAAACCATTCCTGAAACCATGCTGTCCCTGATAAAGCCACTCCCTGCCCTTCCATTCTTTCCTGATGTAGCTAGAAATTAGATGTTCCATAAGTATAAATGAATATAAACGAATGAAATGATTTACACTACTACCCACGACAGCTTTGTATTTTATGGATGTAGTACAAAAGAGACATCTTTTGTATATTTATAATTATTACTTCACAATTTAGAGAAGCTTAACCCAATAAAATTTAGTTCGTGCACCTGGGCTTCCGTTGTTAATCCGAAAGCCACGTCAAACGTGGAAATTGCAGGATTATAGGTTTTTTAACACGCCAGGAACAGTCATTAACAAAATGAACTTTCTAAAAAACAAAACCATTGACAGTTTTACACAATTCCATGCCACATCACAAAGCAATGAAGCGAATTTGCGACGATGAGAACATTCCAGTGGCTTCAATAATACTCTACAACTTGACAGCTCGTTACCGCGACTGGTACACCTGTGTAAATAGTTATGCCCGGAGATACACATCACAACTCGTCAACAAGCGAAATAGAAAGATCAACTTTTTTTATAATTGGCACACTTGAAAAAAAACTATATTTTATTGTCACCATGTATTTATTTAAAATCAAAACCTAAATGTTCGTAGAAAAATGGTAGCACACCTAAGATAAATTATACAAACAAAGAATTGCGTCTATAAAAATATTTATAACAATAGAATAGAAAATTTGTCATGCTACTTAGGAATACATAGAAATATTTCTGGTGGTAGCGTTTTCTAAACAGTTACTACAAATACGCAAAACAATCACACAAAAGATCTATATCTATTCTATATCAATATATAAAACAGGATGTTCGTATGTACAGAGTGTTCGGGGAGGAAACGTCGAAACTTCGAAAATAAGCTCTGAAGACAATTCTAAGCATATTTTGTCTAATAAACTACGTGGATATTCCGAATGGTTGAGCCGCTAAAAGCACTCAAACGTTTGTTTGAAAAATTGATTTCTAGGAAAAAAATTGCATTATAGAAGCATAGAAACACTCCAGAAATATATAATAGTTGTTTATTATTTACAAAAGAAATTAATATATTTGCTCAGAAAGAAAAATTAAGCAAGAAATAAAAAAGCACCCAATTTACACAATTCGACTGCTTTTTTATTTCTTGCTTAATTTTTCTTTCTGAAGAAATATATTCATTTCTTTCAGAAATCAATTTTTCAATCAAACTTTCGAGTGCTTATAGCGGCTCAACCATTCGGAATATCCACGTAGTTTATTAGACAAAATATGCTTAGAATTGTCTTAAGAGCTTATTTTCGAAGTTTCGACGTTTCCTCCCAGGACACCCTATAGATAAGGGCTAAAAACACCGTCGGACCGATCTCCATGAAAGTTGGCACTTCTAAGTGTTTTTTTCACCCAGAAGGTTTATCTGTTGTTAATTTTGTTGTAACTCCATTACAAGGCGCTATATATTCACTACATATCCACTATATATTCACGTCAAATGCAACCTGCAACACACTCTGCAGCATTTTCAATCTATATCATTAAATAACTCTCCTAAACGAGGCGTTGTAGGGCCTTAAAAACTAAAATTTTGAGGCCGAAAGCCTCAAAGAAACGTTTCTTACACCGTAATCTACAGAATGAACTCTTTCTGAACATTCAATTACATTTTTGTTGGACCGGCGCTTCCCGATGTTACCTCACCAGCTCAGAGAATGCAGTATCTGCAAGTAAATATAAATGAGGGGGACAGAGCGGCAGAGACACAGACAGACAGGGACAGAGTGAGGGAGGGAGAGACAGTAGGAAACGGAGATGGGAAGAGAAAGAGGGAGATGAAGGGCAGAACAATGTCCGCCGGGTTTTCCTAATATTTATATATATTTCTTAACACAATTTCACAAAATTAATATCCTAACCTTATCATGAGAACTTGCCTACATCTGTTCACTTGCCGACTTTTCGAACCATGATATTTCCGTACGACATGTGTCGGCTTTGATAACCTTGCGCATTCTCCCTACGGATGATCACATCTTGATTTGAAAAACGCAAGAAGTCGGGATTTCTGTCTGCGTTTTTCCAAAGATTCCCACGATAAAAATTCAGAATTAGATCATCCTCTCCTAAGGAATTTTTCAGCATATTTTTGTACTATTTCGAGAGATTTTATTTGCTCCTAAACGATATGAGTCGCAACATATGGAGCCACATTCCCAATTCCATTCGCCCGCTCACCTGTCTGCCAGCTCACTTGTGTGTCCGGTCATCTGTTCCTCCGTTCAGCTGTCCGTATCACCTGGCCGCACCCAATTTTGTCCCTCGATATTAGAGATGAGTACCCTAATTCCATTGATTTCCATTTCCTTTTCTAAGTACTCTAATCACAAAGTGTAATGCCTTCCACTACTTATTTACATGTTCTTCCTTCCCAGATCCTCATTTAGTACAATTTTCAAATATTTACAGCATTTAGACCGCGGATTTTCCACTTTATATTTGATGTCATTTGTCTTTCTAGAACGCGTTTTCTGATAACTTGGACTTTCTGAGATTTAATTTCATTTCATTTGTGGTAGCCCATATCTACCTAATCTTATCTAGCATGCAATATTTCTCTTTTTCTTGTGTTTATAATTTCCCCATAAATTATACAATCAACAATTATTTCACAATCAGCACTTAAAACCGTTTTATTGATTCAAATAATAATTCAAATAAATTGATTCAAATTTCAAGCAATTGAAAATGATTTCGCTTATTACGTTGAGTTTATTCAGAAGCCAAAGGCAATACTTACTTGCCCAGTGCTTCACTAATTGCAACATCCAGCAAGCCATTGAAGATAATGTACTTTCGTAATGTCAAAAATGACATTTCTGTACACTTTAAAGTAATTATTTACTCATCACGAAATAAATATGTAACCAGCTCGGAGGGCATGAAAGTTTTGGTCCAGAGTGAACGACAGGAAGCTCATAGAAATTGGGGCAGCCCCGAAATCCGGGCGTTGGGTGCTGGGAGGCCCAAGGAGGAGAGGGAAGGGCGAAGGGCGGCCGCGCGGTCACAAAGGCGCTGGGGCGGGTGGGCAGGTGGCCCGCGCATTGCTGCGGTCGCCGCCGCCCAGGGCTCAAAGCCCGCGCGCACTCATATACAGCATTCCAGCCCCGCCCGCCCTGGGACGAACGCTGCCATCTTCCGCTTGACCGACTCACACAGTCTCTCCGCTCGCTCGCCCGCCCGTCCTTTCCCTACGCCTGTCGCCTCCGCCGCCCGCTTCCTCGCTCACCCGTCCACCCTCACCCATCCGCCCGCTTACCTCTCCACCAGCTCACTTGTCCGTCAGTTCAGCTGTTCGTTCGTTCACCTGGCCGCTCCCAATTCTGTCTCTCCATCGCCCCTCGCTCACCCGTCCGCCAATTCATGTCCCGCAGCCCACTTGTCCGTCCGCTCACCCGTCAGCCCGTTCGAATGCCCCTCCACTCGCCTGACCGTTTCCAATGTTGTCTCTCCCCTGCCCCTCGCACAATCATTCACTAGGGTGCTCCCTCACCTATTCCTCCGTTCAGCTGTCCATATCACCTGGCCGCTCCCAATTTTGTCCCTCCATCGCCACTTGCTCGCCCGCTCGCCTCTGTCATCCGTTTAATGGTCCTTCATGCGAACCCTCCCCTCTATCTCATTCCGTTCCCCCTTCCGTAGGGGTTTTCTCATTGTTCTTCTCACTCCTAGGAAAAAGTATTTGGCTCAAGATTTTTTTTTAATTGATTGATGAGCCACAACTACTTTCATTAGACACTTAGCCATACTGTCGTAATTGCAAGTGGCGCAGTTCACAAGACACATTAAAAACTAAATAACAAGTTGAGTGGTGAAATTATACTCCTTGTAGCGACCCCGACGAATGGAAGGGGGGACGAGAGTGAGGGCGTTCCCACGGGGGGGGGGGGGGCTGGCGCTCCGGACAGGGGCGCCCGCACGGGTTGACATTTGACAGGCTGCGCGCATTCCTGGGGCGGCCGAGGGGCGGTTTCCTGGAATGTTATTATTTTTTTTTTTGAAGCGAGTGGAGGGGGAGAGTAAGGGGAAGCGAGGGGGTGTCGAGAAGAGTATTCTTACGAAAGATATGTAGCCGGAAGGTTGCGGATGTTGGACGATTCCTCTCCGGTTTAGGGTAACTTATGATCAATAAATTAATTAGTGAAGTATTGTCAATTAATAGCCACAATTTCGAATTAATTGCCACTATCTTCAGGGCGAAAACGGGTGTGACCTGGCTTGACGCGACGCCAGCACACACATCAGTGAAATTCGGGTCGCAGGTCCACGGAAAACCTCAAATAACTTATTCCTAATTAACCCACAATTTAGAATTAAATAAATTTGTGTTTGTGATACAAAATTAGTAAATAATGTGTATTAATTATGCTCTTGGTTTGGTTCGATTGTGCTCGTTGGTTCTCTCTATATTCGTATTTCAATTTCTGGCATGGTTGAATATGATTCAGTTCACGCACACACGTGGAACACACCTGCGCACGCCAAACACAGAGCACAGATATAGGAGTTTCTGTCCTGAAAGTAGTAAATTACATGACTTCATTATAATTATCAAAATAAGGTAACATACATATAACGTATTTATGGAAGAAATCGGTAATAAATGAATAATAAACACTCTTCATTGACAGCCTCTGAGTTGAAAAATACACACCTTACTGCTTTCAACGCACTATGAGTCTGCTACCCTCGCATGGCCTTGTGCAATGCGTTTCTCGTCTAGGGGAGCAGGACAGGCGCCCGTACAGTTTCCCACGCGCGGAGTTGGGAGAGAGGGGATTCCCCGGCGGCCTGCGCCTTGAGCGACAAGCGACCACAGTGTCGAATTCTACACTGACAGCTGAAGCCCCACTCCTTCGATGTTCAGCTGCCACGACTATACTGCGATTTTTCTAGGAAGAGCTCTCAAGATAACTCAAATCCCATCTTCGCGATGGAATATGTCACGGCATTTCGCGTCTTTTCTCGGTCTTGCCGGTAGAAGTCGCATGATCGCAAGCACTGCTTCATACGGTCGCGATTGTGCGAAATCTAGCGGAACGACTGTGAATGATACGAAAAGCTATGACATATTCCATCGCGAAGATGGGATTTGAGTTATCTTGAGAGCTCTTCCTATAAAAATCGCAGTATAAATCACTTGTCACAGGGATAGAGAATTTAAAACAAGCTTGCAGACGCTTGTATGTGAGAGATCTTTGCAAAATATTACATTTGTATAATTTTTGAAAAAGCAAACAAATACCCTAAAATGAACTTAATGTCATATTTAAAAGTGTAATTAGCATTATCCGATCGCAAAATTTGAAGAAAAAATATGGAGCCATTTTTGAGAAACTGGCGATTGAGCGTTTCTGAAAATGCAGAAATTTGAGCGAGTTTTCATAGAAAACGTTTACGTTTTCGAGAAACTTTACTTGACATTATTAAAAGTACATTTATTCATTAATAAAATAATGTGAATAAATCGTCGCTAATCTAAATTATATCGACATGGGAGACAAGTCAAAAAAAATTATATTTTCGCATTTTTGAAAAAAGAAATAAAAATAGACAAATAAGGAGTTTATGTCACCTCATAGAGTACATTTAGCGCTATCCCAAGAATCAAGAAAATAACAAAATTTTAAAGAAAAAAATTAGAGGCGTTTTCGAGAAAATTGCATTTTGCACAAAATTTGCGTCAAAAAGACTAAATTTTTCTAAAAATATACACGACCTTAATGAAAGAACTCACTATGCAGGACAAATTTTGTTTGAAGGGGAACTCTCCATCTTTGCTGTTGCCGTTTATGAAAATAATATTGTTAAAACTGAACTATATTCAACCATGCCAGAAATTGAAATACGATTATAGAGAGAACCAACGAGCACAATCAAACCAAACCAAGAACATAACGAATACACATTATATACTAATTTATTACCGCAAACACAAAATTATTGACGTAGCCGAAAAAAAAATTGTTAAAATTTTAAGCATATACAACCATATCAGAAATGCAAATACGATTGTAGAGAGAACCAACGAGCACAATCAAACCAAACAAAGAACATAATTAATACACATTATATACAAGTTTTTTCCGAATTTATTGCCGTTTATGAAAATTGTTAAAAACTGAAGCATATTCAACCATGCCAGAAATTGAAATACGTTTGTAGAGAGAACCAACGAGCACAGTCGAACCAAACCAAAAACATGATTAATACATATTACATACTAATTTATTACCACAAACACAAATGTATTGCCGTTGCTGTTTATGAAAAAAATATTGTTAAAAACTGAAGCATTTTCAACCATGCCAGAAGTTCAAATACGATTATAGAGAGAACAAAGGAGCACAATGAAACCAAACCAACCAAATCAAATCACCCGCGTTTTCTCCCCGAATATAAGCGGCAATTAATTCCAAATGGTGGCAATTAATTAGCAATATAATATCTGGGGGTTTCCGTCGACCTGCCACCCGAATTTCACTGATGTGTGTGCTGGCGACCCGTCAAGCCAGCTCACACCCGTTTTGAACCCGAAGATACGTGGCAATTAATTCAATAATTGGCAATTAATTACCCATAAATCATTAGACATTTAATTCTGGTGAGCTGACATGGCTGTTCCAGCCTGACGCACCTAAGCGTGCTAGACCCCCCTTCTTTTTCTAGCATACGATATTTCCGATTCTATTAGTTAAATGATTATTGCTCTGCCAGACCCAACAAAAACCTTCCACTGCGCATGTCCGAACGTGGCTTCCCCCTCCAAAGCTACAAACATTTCTCCGCCAGCCTGTACTCTTTGCCACAACGTAGAACTCTCTTTCGTGAGTCGCGCAATAATTCAACACTACGGTTTTGGCGATAACAAATTGATGAGTGAGAAGGATCCGATGAAAGGCAGCTTATGTGTTTCTACAGTGAAATTATTTTAGCGTGGCCGCTCAAGGTCATGTCTCAGAGCTGCCGGAAGAGTCCATTTCATAAACCTATCGCTTTAGGGGGGAGCGCGTCCCTTCCCTTGAGTAAACATTGACCCTGAATATTCATCTCCGCAAGGTGCCAGTTTTCAGTTGCATTTCCCATTATATTGCATTGCATTTCAGTTGTACAGCTATTTGTATGAAGTTCTGTATAAGTGATTATTATTTTGTTGTAATCATTGTAATTCGTCCTGTTCAGAGCAACTTGCATAAGGACGTCCTTCCCAGTTAGACGCGTGAAGTCGTTACAAAAGTATATCATTAATGAAGAGAAGCAAAAGAAGCCATTGGAAATTTCAAAGCAGTACTTAAGGCAGTAATTGCTGCTTTCGAAAATATCGATTTGCAGAATTAATAAGGAAATTAATTCTATTCAATCAGGAGAATTGTGGTAGTTTTCTACTTCTAAGAAAGAGAAGAAGAGAAAAGACGTGGAATCTGCTCTCGACAGTTTCAATGAGAATGTGATTCGCCGTATAGACCCGTATAGAGCTGGGCAGATAAACTTGTTATAGACCGTATCCAAAGTAAAGCGATAAAACTTGAAGGAAAAAACAATGATCAGACTCGAATGTGGGAACACCTAGGAAAACGTCGAAAGATAGCTACGCTAGTAAACCTTTTCAAAGCGTACACTGGAGGCAAAGCGTCAAAACATTCGAACTAGGATAGGGCACGCTCAATATTTCGGAAGGGGAGACCATCCATACAAAATTAAATATAGGAATGAAAAAAACAATGTAGGTAAATACTCTTTTGCAAACCGGACAATAACAATATGAAAATGGAACAATCTACTTGCTGCAGCACTAGCGACTTTTCCCCCGTTGCTTCCGGAATCGTCTAGGGAATTGCGTGTCATGCTAAATATTTGTGTGAGTTTTCTTTCTTAGTTACATAGTTGTAGTTTCCTTATAATACGTATTTTCAACTTACATTTGTAAGTCTTTATATGATCTGTATGAACCCTGCCATCGAGCGGAAGCTCATTCGCAGGTAATAATAAATATAAATATAATTACATATCTCTATACTATGCACGTATATTACTCCGTATATACGTACGTACACGAGAAAGTAACTACTGGTGCTACAGAATGGCAAAGACTTTCCCATATTAGTATTCTATTTCCTTTGCTCTTGGCTAGCTATTCAGACTTGCCAAATCTTTATGCTAGCTGCCATCTATAGCCGCCCAAATTACCTCTTTTTTAAATTTACTTAATTTTTCGGTTTCTTAATAGTAAAACGGAAATATTATTTTAATAATAATAATAATAATAATAATAATAATAATAAGTTTATTATCTTGAAAATGAACGTTGCTGAATCCAATTAGAATTCGAAACATTTTATATTTTTTCGGAGGGGGGATCTAGATGAAAGACAAATTTGCCTCATTTAACAATATGACGTCAGATAAACAGAACAGCGTGTGTATGAGGACTGATTAGTTCGTACAAAATGAGAGAGTATTGTGAAGTTCCTGCGTACATTCTGAAAAAAACTAACCTCAAAACTAAAAATCTCGAGAAATATATGAAAATGATTATAGGGTGTTTGAGAGTTATATGGAAAATAATCGTGTGAATTGCGCTGATGAAACAGTACTTTTCGGTTATTTGCGTCAATTGCAGAAGTACCCTGTCTCCAGGAATAAAAACTGATACGTAACAGTGAAACTTGAGTGACCGGTGGCAATTACAAATTAACGGGAATATTCCAAAATTGCAATTTTGATCTCAATTAAACATAATAAGATTTATAACAAGTTATTTTATTATTTGAGCATTATTTAATTTATTATTGTGTTCGCTCGCATCTTAACTTTAAATAAATCGAATTCATAAAAAATTTAAGTGTGTTGTATTGGTATAAGAGCGAGCAACAATGTATTCAAAAGGCCGTCGGCCAAAGGAATCAGAAAGGCCCGCAATGGTATTAACAATACCATTACGTGTTTTGTTTGAGGTCCATAAACAAAACAGCAATGAACCAGCAAACCACAAAATAATATACTAAAGATACTTATACTTTACTTCTGCCAGTACTCGTGCTAGTGTACTTGTACAGTATTGCTAAAGAAATTATTTATTTATATTTTTAAATATTGCTTTTAGACAATATCATTAGAAACGAAATATTAGTTATTTAAATTATTTTTAAATTTAGTAAAAGGAGATTGTTGAAACAGTACTGCAGGTAAGCTATTCCAATCTCGTACCGTTCTATTCACAAATGAAAACTTTCCTACATCTGTTCGTTTTTTCTCCTGAATTTTTACTTTTGCTAATGTATGATGCCTTTACTAGCCTCTTTCGAATTTCCTTCCGAGCTTTGCCTTTCCCCAAATGCGCTTTGTGCATTGCCAGTAATCTCAGCTTCCTTCGCCTCGTCTCTAATGTCTCCCACCCAAGAACAAATTTAATGTTTGTATTTTTAATGTTTTTGCCTACAACAAACTTAGCCGCACGTTTCTGAACGCGTTCAATGCTTTGTATTTTCCCTGTTCTACACGGGTCCCAACAGTTCGCGGCGTATTCGAATAAAGGTCTGACCAATGACGTGTATGCTAAATCTTTGGACTTCTTATTTCCTGCTTTAAATTTCTCATTACAAAGTGAAGACTTCGCCAAGCTTTAATAATGCTGAATTCACCTGTTCTTTCCAAGTTAACTAACTATTTAAAATGATTCCCAGGTATCTACAACTATCTGTACATGGAATTATCTCATCCTCGAGTAAATAGTTGCATTATGGTGTAGATAGTTTACGAGTAAATGTTACAGATTTACTCTTAGACGCATTAATTTTCGTATGATTATCGTGTGCCCATTTTACAGTCGAGTGTCGATATCATTTTGAAGAATCTGTCGATCTTTCTCTTGCAATCATCTGCAAAGAGTTTCACCCGAGATTTAATATTTTCTGAAATGTCTTTCATGAAGGCTATGAACATCAGTGGTCCTATCACACTGCCCTGTGTCACGCCAGATGTTATACTGGTAACTCCGGGGTACGTGTGACCTACCCTAACAAACTGTGTGCGGCCCATAATAAATTCTTTAATCCAATTTACTATTCGTTTATCTATACCTAATGGTGCTACTTTGTTCAAGAGTATATCGTGCGAAACAAGGTCAAAAAGCTTTTGCGAAGTCTATAACGATTGCGTCTTTTCTGTCACCCCTATCCATTAAATCAGATATTTCTTGTGTTAATCCCAATAATTGGGTCTCGCAAGAATGCCCCTCCCGGAAGCAATGTTGTCCGTCATATATCCATCCTAATCTACTCCACTCCTTCCTAATGTAGTTTGCAATAACACGCTGCATTTATTTGCATAATACGGATGTTAAGCTAACTGGGCGATAATTTTCGACTGCGCATATATCTCCCCCTTTAAAGATTGGCACAACTAGTGCTCGTTTCCACTCGTATGGGATACTTTGATTGTTAATGGATATTTGGAATATGCACACAAGATACTGGATAATGGCTTCACCCCCTAATTTTAGGATTTCCCCAGGTATATTGTCGGGTCTCCTAGATTTATTATTTCCTAAATTTTGAACTATTTTTCGGACTGTTTTACTTTCTATAATAAATTGAGAGCAATTGGCAGTTGATTTCTTCCGTATTTTTTTATATTAAAGAACAGAGAAACCTCGTCCTAAAAAGGCATGTTTCGAGCCATTTTTAAGAGAATCGCGTTTCAGCGCTACTGTAATTGCGAAATACGAAACTCTTTCTCATACGACTCTTTTGTGCTTTCGAAAAACTTAGTTTGAAGTAATTTAAAGCACGTTAACTCACAAATACAATAGTGTTTACAAATTGTGGGAAACGTGCATATTAACGGTGTCAGAGATCTTTAAAAAAATTACATTTGTGTAATTTTTGAAAAAACGAAAAAATACTTCAAAATGAACTTTACGTCATATTAAAGACTGTACTATTCGAGCACTATGCGTTCGAAAGTTTGAAGCAAACATTTGGAACCATTTTAGAGAAAATGACGTTTGAGCGTTTCTGAAAATGCGGAATTTTGAGCTAGTTTTCACAGAAAACGGTTCAATTTTCGAGAAACTTTATGAGACATTATTTAAAGCGCACATACTTACAAATATGATATTGTGAACAAATTTCTGCTACTGTAAATAGTAACGACGTGAGAGACAAGTCAAAAAAATTACAAGAAAAAACAAAAAAATAGAGCAACATGACGTTGATGTCATCTTATAGAATACATTAGGTATTATTTCTCGTAACAGTTTAAAGACAAAATTTGGAGCCGTTTTTGAGAAAATTTGAGAAAAAGCGGTTTTTGTAAATTTTTAAAATTGCACTTATTGCACCCTCAAATTTTCAAAAATATCAATATCACCTTAATGAAAGAACTCGCTTTGAAGAACAAAATTCTCTGAGAGGAAAAGTCTCTATCTTCAATTTTGTAGTTGGAGGAAGAGGCCAAAGAAAATTCAAATTTTCGCAATTTTCGAAAATTCAGGGTTAACCGTGAAAATCGGACCTATGCCACCTTAATAAGTGTATTTTATTCTATTCTAACAAGAAATTTAAAAAACAAATTTAGATCCGTTTTTGAGAAAAATTGAAAATGTCCCGGCCGCTGCATGTAAAGTACCCCCAAATTTGGAAGTTTTTCAAATCGTGGCCCCTCTATTGGAACCAGATTGACCCGGGAATATCCATTTTGGAAGAAATCGAACTTACGCTTTAAACGCTAGTGTTGTTCATAGACGCACAGATGGACGGAGACGGACGGAAGGACGGACGGACTTTTTGAAAATAAAACAACACTGTTTCTGCAGTAGGGGACCCCAAAACCTGTATTTTCGTTGAAATCTCGAAATCGATTTTCCGCTGCATTACATAACTTTCCCTATAGTACGTATATTACTCCGTATATACGTACGTATACAGGAAAGTAAAAAAGGAAGCGGAAATTAAGGATGCATTATAAGTGCAATACCTCCGAAGGCCAGTATTCATCTAATTGTCCGAGGAGATGCCCACGGATATTTCAAGCGCATGATCTAAGCCCCGTATCTTTACAACGAACATCAATGTAAGAATAGCATAAGGTACTCAGTGTTATTAACAACACGACGTAAAGTGACTGTCAACTTCATTACTGCAACTTTCGAGATATGTATTTACAGCCAGCCGTGTTGACAACGCTGCGCTTCGCCTTGCACAAAAGAAACAAACAAAAATATGGGTAAATCTGAGGAGATTCAGCCCGGCAGAGATGTACCACTGCAGTCTTCTGTGAAGGCTGCGGCAAGCCACCCGCTGCAGAGCCGTTCCTTCACCCCGCACGGCCTCCCGCGTCCGAGAAGCCATTCCACCTCTACCTCACGCTCGGCCTGACGCCGCCAGAGACAAGCGTCGAGGGGGAAATTGTTCTCTGCTCCAACACACGCCCCGGCGAGCCGCCCCTCCACCCGCTCCCGGCCCTCGCCCAACCTCCCGACCTCTGGGGGGATTTGCTCGCGATGTGGGTTTTAATTACCGCCCACGCACGCATTAGGAGCGTCACAAAAGCGGCCAGCCTTGAAATTAGGAGACGGCGACGCGCGGGCGCGACAAAGACATGGGCAGCGATAAAGACGAGCAGCTCCGCCGAAAGTGCCGGAGATAAGAATGACAAAGGGCTGCAGCCACGCGGCCGGGAAGTGACGGAGAGCGCGGCGCATCCGAAGCGAGGCGAAGAGAAAGAGCGGCAACAAAAGTTTCCGACCCGAAAGATAGAAATCGAAGCAAGACGGCGGCGGCGACCAGTGCAAAAACTTGGCTCAGGGAAATTCCAATATCCGTGCACACGAGATAAAACAAGAGACAAAGTGTATCTATCCAACAATACCTAAATATTAATACTCCATCGTTTCAGCGCGTATACACGACACACGGTTGAGAACTGACGGCACAATATCATAAATGTTACTCAGGTCGGATAAGAAGATTTAAAGCACTTGCTTTGCAGGAAAACGGAAAGAAAAAAAAAGAAAATCACCACAGAGCACACGTAATTAAATTTTCCCGCAAATGCATGAAGCCCGCCTACTGAAGGAAGACACTAAAACATTGATTATTTAGGTCAAGCGGATGAGGCCTAAGCACAACTGACGCTCCGAAAAGATACAAGGAAGACAGGCAACCAAAGAGTGGATAGAAAAACAAGAAATACGAATGAAGCGACTTTATAGACAATGGAATTCCGTAGAGACCAGCAGATTGAAACGGGATAATGATTTAGAGTATCTAGAAGGGAAAATATGAAAACTGTCAGGCAAGATACGAAGTGTTGATATAAACAGTTGATGTAAGTATGTTTGAAACCTTCCGAAAGAAGGGCAATTGGAGCGGAAAGAACACACCCAGTAGTGAAATCGATAAAACTAAAATAAAATGCAATACAATACCTTTAATTATCGATTGAAACTAGTATTTGCGAATGGGATAAAATAGACTGTGCGGGAAAGCAAATGCAACGCGACAATTTTCTTGACAATTGCGAAGAAAATTACAATAGAGATAAGTGTTCAGAGGAGAAGACATAGCAGGAATTGAAAAGGGAAAACCGATGCGAAGAGTCAACCAAATCTAAGACGAGCTGAATTTAAAGAAAATGGCAGAAAGCGTCAAGTGCATCGGTGAGGGAAACGGCCCGTTTGTAAAGCCGCGTCTGCCACTTCCTTCGTTGTTCGCCCAACGGGAGCCATGCGGCCCATTTATAATCGGCACATCCGGCTCCTGAGCGCAGCTTGTTCGCGTACCGAGCCCTATAAGCGACGACGCAGCAGGGGGCGAGGAGCGTCAGGTTCGTCAATTTCGCCGGCCGCGCAGCGCGGGGAGGGCGGCGGAGGCTGCGGGGCAGCTGCCGCAGAGGGGAGCGGCGGAGGCCACCGAGCGGGGATCCCCACCCCCTCACGTCCCTCCGCATTCACGTCCTAGGCCCGACGTGACGTCACGCGGCGGAGGTGCGTGTAACAAGCGCGAACCGGCACAAAACAGCAGAAAAGAAGCCACGACGCACGGCCCTGCGCTCGAGAAGCGGACGACAAACGCCCACATGCGCCGCGCTCTCCTTGCCAAACCCCAACTCACTCATCACCACACGTCCTATGTGTTACGCGTATTTGTGCAAATGAGCTGATATTAAACAAAGGGACAAATTGCATTAATCAAAGTAATACCACAATTTTGAATAGCATGGATAATTTTAATAAGTAATTTTGAGGAGAATAAAATAGGGACTCTAAACAAAATGTATCAAACCAAACTCACCTTGAAATGTTTAAGAGTAATTTATTTTAAAAACGTATTAAATATAGGCATGCATTATGTGATTTCATTAATAAAATAATAATAATCTAACATATAAAAATAATTAGCGTAGTATAGCGTATAATATTAAATAACAGGCACTTATATATTCCTCAAAAGCTATATAAATTCCTCAATTTAACTATCTACTCCATCCTGTTGGCAAAACAATATTGTGTACATTAGAATTTCTATCAAAAAGGATCCAGATATCCTTTTCATGTAGATCAGCATATATTATTACATTAATTAATAAATGTTGGCAATATTTTATTAACCAGGAACAAATTTTGAGATAACAAAATATAATAGAAGAAAAAAGCTAATTACAATGCGCACCGCGAGAGATGGCTCAGTGGATACACCTGATGTCACTGCAGTCCCTCTGACCGGGAGGTCCTAGGTTCGAGTCCCGACAGCGGCAGGATTTACGACACTAGCTTGTCAGCTAGGTCGAATTCAGTCGCTGTCTGGAGGAGAATTCTAGCGGCCGGCTGCTCTGATCGGTATTTTTCCGTGGTTTCTCCGATCAACACCAGGCGAATGCCGGAGCAGTACCCTAACAAACGGGCCACGGACCGCGCGCGATCTTTCCTTCCTCTTCCTTGTCCTATCCTCTCCACTTACACACACACACACACTTACACTAACATGCACTACACTACCACACATGTCGGAAGAACGCTCGGGAGCTTACAGCTTGTCCCGGCTGGGGCGGTGCCCCGCTGGTGGGAGATACCCGGTTGAGGGGAAACTCCGCTAGTTGACGGTAGGTCGACGCCAGATCTCACCATCCAGCGGGGGAAAATAATAGCCACCTCCCGAGAAAAACCCGCACTACACTTACGGGACTAATGACCCGTAATAATTTGACGCGCCCGGAAACACGAATCAATCAAACAATGCGCAATTTACAAGTAAAAAATTAATGTGCAGAAAGAAAAATAACTACATAATATGTGTAAAATTTCCAGAAAAAACCAGATGTCGAACATCTCGAAAACAAATAGGTTCGATCGATTCTTGTTTCTGTGTGTCAGAATAGCGTAACTCCCATCAACACGACCTCTAATTTCCTTACACAAAGAATCACTTAACTCATTGTACCTCACAATTGTACGTGTGAGCACGCCGATATACATGAATTTTCCCCATAATTACAACACATTATCTTGCATTCCACAATAGCTGGACGCCTTTACATACCCAAATATTTTCTTAACTTTCCAAAATTTGGATCTACAAATGTGTCAAATAAGTAAATATATGGGTCATTCTTTTCATTGTCATCGTATGCACGATGCCCCGAGGCGACTGTGGGTCGCAGTAACGGATGGCAGGAAACAACCCAAGGGTTAAGGGTGATCTATGAACTTGAACTTGCGTCCTGCGAATCTTCAATTCAAACCAATGAGCAAAATGGATATAACAAGATTTGCAGTGAATCTTAACGTTCCTTGTTCTACCAATGTCCCATACCTGCTCAGAAACCGAACTAATGTCACCTTATCGACTTCTGACCATCCCACGGATATTAGTCCCAGGGACCCAGAGCTGGCAGTAGCTCGAAGCCATCGTCAGAGATGGACCCGGGATGAATTGAAGGAGGTGATGTGGTCCTTTTACTACGCAAAAGCGAAAAACGGGGGCTCAGAAATAGAGGTTTTCAAAGTACGGAGAGAGAGGAACCCAGATATGAGACACACCCTGGACTCAAAGAAGCTTGCCAGTCAACGTCGATACATACTAGGCAGTGGAAAATTTGGGCGTATGTAAACTGGGGACCAAATAATCCCTTCATCGTATCTCGTGAAGCTTACTTCTTAATCCTATATGTAATTTGAGGACCAAACCATCTCAGGTAAGAAACGGACTGAGGAGGCAGGAAATTCAGGTAGGCGCATTAAGAGGGCCGCCACCGCCGCGCTGCTGGCCAGCATTTCCTTGTTCCTTTCCCTTCACTTGACGGCAGAGATCCTTCGAGAGGTCAAGTGATGACAATAGTCTCATTTGCTTTTCGAGCTTTGAAGTAGCAACAGCATTTACGTTTTTTCAAAGATGGAAGTGAAACCTGGTGTTACGCAGAAATGGAAAGAACTGGTGACAGACGGATCTTTTGATGGCATTTGATAGATGATTTTTTTTTACTTGTATCCCACTTGTATCCTTGTATATAGCGGCAATTTGTTCACATAATTACATTTATGAGTACATGTGCTTTAAATAATGCCAAGTAATTTTTCTCGAAAACTCAACCGTTTTCTATGAAAACTAGCTCAAATTCCGCATTTTCAGAAACGCTCAAATGGCATTTTCTCATAAAAGGCTCCAAATGTTTTCTTCAAACATTTCAGACAGACAGTGCAAATTGCACTCTTTGACATGACGTAAAGTTCATTTTATGGTATTTTTTGTTTTTCAAAAATTAGAGATGTATTTTTTAAGATCTCTAACACAGTTAATATGCACTTTTCCACCAATTTGTAAACACTGTTCTATATATTGAGTTAAAGTGCTTCAAATGATTTCTAATGAAGTTTTTCAAAAACTCAAAGAAACTTTCAAATCAAGAACGAAGTTTTACTGTGTTTTAATGTTCTTAGAATAATATTTCCGTTCTACTATTAGTAAACCAAAAACTTAAGACAATAAAAAAAAAAAGTACTTTGGGCGGCGATAATGGCAGCTGGCAGGAGTTTGTGGCAAGTCCATTGGCAGATCTGCTGATTTCGGAATAGCTAAGGACAGATATCCTGGTAAAAAAGAGTACAATCTAATAGTTTAATAGCTAAGTTCACTTGAACTTCAGAAGTCTGGATTACATCAGTAACGTATCCGACAGCTCGATTTGTTCGTGGGAACTGGTTTTGATCACATCTTTTATGCCATTTTTCTTTGCTTTTAGGGCATTCTTAGAACATTTTAAAATAATTTTATTGATTTTTTGGCGATGCTTCAGGTCATCAAAATCAGCTCCCTACTCATGATTATACCTTGACGAACGACAAGATTCAGTCATTAGCGAACTGAAAATATAACACCAATTTCCAATTAGAACTATAACGATACCGATACCATTTATATTTTTATTGAAAATAATGTAATTGTTAGAATTAAAAACAAAACTTCTAACTTTAACTTCAACTTTATTCGTCTACATTTCAATCATTCTATTAAATAAAATATTTAATACTCACGTAGTCGAATATATACGTATACGCACAATACAATTTTTCAACAATGTTCAATAATTTAACAATCACTACAAGCACTTATGAGCACTAAAATCAGTGTGGAAACGCATACGTAGGCCTATATTCGCTTAAGTTAATGTGAATTGAATGATTGACGATTCATAAATTAAACTTTCTTAGAATTGTCGAAGCTTCAGTCACGGACTTTCCTGAAGGGTCTTTTCCGTACTGTAATCTAATTTGCAGGTGTTATTATACAATATTGAACACTATGCTTTATATTAAAGGTGTCATTCTCGCTGAATATTAGCCATAAACCATCCACGCACAAAATAAAATACAGGGAATCCAAACAAGTCAGTACAGACTGTTGCCAGTCGCTACAATTAGCAGTATTTCATTACAATACACTAATTTAAAGAATTCGTCACAGAGTAAGTAATGAAAGATTCCCTGCTCAATTCAATGGGTGCGAATCGTAGGTGCCACAAAAATATGAGATGTTAAAACTTTTACAATATATTATTATTGTTATTAATATTATTATTATTCCCCTAAATCGCGGCTAAATATGAATTGTTATTATTTATTATAAAATTTTGCTGCCCGGAGCCGGCCGCCCCTGCGACCTCCACTATGCTACGCCAGTGGTCACCATTCACTTTTACCTGGAATGCCAGGTAGTCGGTCCTCAACTTACGTATACCCTTTTCTGGGTCGGTCCTCAAATTACATATAGGCTTAACTCTTATTCCCCTTCCGGTCCACATTTTACATACCCCGGAAAATTTACAGCAGAACAACTTGCAGACATTCAGAGAAATGCGGAGTATGTTCTTCGATCTAACTACCCACATGATGAAAATGTAGACCTTGAAAGCGATGGTCCTGTTAAAGGTTCATCTCTTTCCAATGTCACACGTCAGTGGTGAAAATTCATCTGGCAATGAATTACACGATGAGGACATGATGCGCAATCTCCTCCGACGCGAGATAGATAGAGTTCGTCAACTTCCATTTGAATCTCGTGCACCGTTGAGGAGAATATACGAAAATGCCAAAGCTAAAAGAGTGATAGAGACAGTAAATTCTGTCTTAAATGAGGTGGTACAGACCCCAGGTAGAGATCTAGATATTACTGATATCAATCGCATCGTGTATGCAACTGGATATCTGGTATCTCAGATAATTCTGGGGCCAGCCAAGAACACCGACGGCCGACAGCAAAACAGAGTAAACAGCCCCAAGGACGAAGAGAAATATGAAACGGATAGCCGATACTCGGCGTGAAATATCACTCTTAGCCGAGGCATCTTCTAAATCAATGCACACCACTAAAGTTCAACGAAAGATATTTAATGTTGAACAAAAATAACCGAATTGAAAAAGACACAAGCAGGCTAATGGTAGTTGAGATGCTAAAAGAGGAAATTCAAGCATAGAACAGATTTCCGTGAACAGAACCGGTTGTTTGAAACAGACGCGAAGAGATTCTATCGCAATCTGACTCAAAAACCGAATGGCAATGCTGTCACTCCTTCAAAAGATGACGTCGAAGCATTTTGGGCAGGAATCTGGGAGGAGAACAGATCCTACAACAAAGACGGATATTGGATTCAATCTGAAGTTGATGCTGCCGATGAACTTGTGGAAACAGTGGACGATGTTCACCAATTCTCGGAAGAGGACCTCTGCCAAGCAATTTAGAACATAGATAACTGGAAGTCCCCCGGGTTTGATAAGATCCAGATTTATTGGATTAAGAAATTAACGAAAGATATTACACTCTCATCTAGCAAAGGCTGTTAATAAAATTTTAGAAAACCCAAAGGAACTCCCGGAATGGCTCACACGCGGGATCACGTATTTGCTACCCAAAGCGGGAGACAGCTCTTTGGCGAAGAACTACAGGCCAATTACTTGTCTGCCAGTACTGTATAAAGTTATCACTGCAGCCATAGCTGACAAAATGTACAGACATCTAGATAAGAATCATCTAATGCCAGCTGAACAAAAAGGATGTCATAAAGGTTCTTATGGCTGTAAGTAAATCTTGCTACTGAATAAAGTCATTTTGAATGATGTAAAGAAACGCAAACGTAATTTGAGCATGGCTTGGATTGACTACCAAAAGGCCTTTGATAGTGTACCACACGACTGGATTTTGAAGACCCTGGAGATCTATCGATTTCATCCTAGACTTATTGAATTTTGCAAGGCTAGTATGAAGCCGTGGAGTACCAGGTTACTAATACAGAGCAGAAAGGAAGCAGTAGAAACCAGAAATATTCAGATTAACAGGGGTATTATTCAAGGCGATTCACTATCCCCTCTGCTGTTTTGCATTAGTTTGATCCCACTGTCTAGGCAGTTGTCGCAAGCTGACTTTGGTTACAAGCTCCATGGTGATGAAAGGCCAGTATCGCATTTGTTTTGCATGGATGATCTGAATGTGTTTGCTAAGAATGAAGCGATTCTCTCCCAAATGCTCTCTGTCGTGAATGACTTTAGGTTTTCGTTTAATATCAAGCTTCGATTACGAACTCTAGACCCTAAATTGTAGTGTATTAATTGAATAACAAACAATAGGTTGTGGCAACTTGCAGTCTCCAGTTTGCAAGTCGTGCATTGACAACGATTTCACGAGTCATACGTCAGTACCCCGATGGTAGGAACGGTAAGACGGTGACAGTATAAATCCAAAAGAGAGAAGAAAAATTCATATAACACGAACGACAAAAGTAAACACAGCAAGCAGATAACGGAACAGAAATGATAAAGTTTGAAAAACAATTCAGACACAAAACAACAAAGAGTAAGAAAGATAGCAGCAAAAAAACAAACACCCAAAAGTAGAAACAACAAGGGACGAAAAAAAACAATAAAAAGAAAGAGAAAACATTTGAGACTTCGAACAACACACATGGATGCACGGGTGACGGCTACAAAAACCGCCCACGCCACAGTAAAGATGGCACGAGTGGAGTGGTGACACGTTCACGGCAGACACAGGTGGTGAGAAAAAGTGCCTTGACGAAAAGAACAGAGACTGACAAGATCTGGTAAGAGAGAACATGAAACTGAAAGGATTTGGCACACGTGGTGGAGATAAATATATTTAATTATATTTATACTTTTTTAAAAGAAAAGAAAATTAAAACATGTAGAGTCATGCGCGAGAATGAAAGAACGGAATGCAAATACAGAAAATAGTATGGGTGACGAAGACTATGGGAGGGGAGAAGTAAGGGGATCGAAAGAGACCACGATGAATTACGAGAGAAAAGGCAAGGATGGAACTGAAGATACAAGAAGAGGGGCAAATCTCAGTGGTGCACAGTGGAAATACAGGAAAGAAAAGTGTGACGAAAGTTCACAATATTGATAGTGTTGGCAGTGATAAAGAGTGAGGGTAGGAGCATCAGCTGTTAGATACACATCAATAGGGCCAATTACAAAATTGGTATACTTACACAATTGGCCCTATTGATGTGTATTGGTCTACTGACCAAAAAGTGTAGATATCAGAGAATTAAATATTGAGTCTGTTATAGATAACATAAAGAAATATCGATAAGAGTGGAAAGGTCATGTTCTGAGAGTGCCAGAACATTGGATAAGTAGAATTATTCTACAATATGCACCTAAAGGAAAAAGAAGTGTAGGAAGTCCCCTGAAGAGATGGCATGAACAATTTCGAGACGGAACAGATCAAGAGATCTAATCCTTGTGTCGATGACGATGACCCATTGTGGTGAAGGTAGCGATAGCGGTGGCAACAGCGGAGACACACGTAGAGGTGTAGAAGAGCCGACTGCAGAGCAATTGGTGGCGAAAGTGAGGAAGGGCGGAGTAGTATCGGTGGCACAGACGCGAAAGAGGAAGTGTAACCTGGTAGAGGAGGCGTCAGTGGCGCGGAGGTGAGAGTGTGGCCAGGACCGGTGATGGTTGTCTGACTGTGCAGGGGCTGAGGCGGGGAGGAGGGGGAGCGCCAGAGGCGGAGAAATGGACAAGAGAGATATAGATGGTGGTAATGACATAAGCGGTGGCACTGATAGAGACGGAGGCCGGACGAAGGCACGACGGAGGCAGGGCGGAGGCAGGCTGGTGGACAGGGCGGGGGCGCGCAGAGGCAAAGGTGGGGGCGGGCGGAGGCAGGGCGAGGGCGGGCGGAGGCAGGGCGGGACGGGCAGAGGCAGGGTGAGGGCGGATGGAGGCAGGGCGAGGGCGGATGGAGGCAGGGCGAGGGCGGGTGGAGGCAGGGCGAGGGCGGGCGGAGGCAGGGCGAGGGCGGGCGGAGGCAGGGCGAGGGCGGGCGGAGGCAGGGCGAGGGCGGGCGGAGGCAGGGCGAGGGCGGGCGGAGGCAGGGCGAGGGCGGATGGAGGCAGGGCGAGGGCGGGTGGAGGCAGGGCGAGGGCGGGTGGAGGCAGGGCGAGGGCGGGCGGAGGCAGGGCGATGGCGGGCAGAGGCAGGGCGATGGCGGGCGGAGGCAGGGCGAGGGCGGATGGAGGCAGGGCGAGGGCGGGCGGAGGCAGGGCGATGGCGGGTGGAGGCAGGGCGAGGGCGGGCGGAGGCAGGGCGAGGGCGGATGGAGGCAGGGCGAGGGCGGGCGGAGGCAGGGCGAGGGCGGGCGGAGGCAGGGCGAGGGCGGGCGGAGGCAGGGCGAGGGCGGGCGGAGGCAGGGCGAGGGCGGGCGGCGGCAGGGCGAGGGCGGGTGGAGGCAGGGCGAGGGCGGATGGAGGCAGGGCGAGGGCGGATGGAGGCAGGGCGAGGGCGGGCGGAGGCAGGGCGAGGGCGGGCGGAGGCAGGGCGAGGGCGGGCGGCGGCAGGGCGAGGGCGGGTGGAGGCAGGGCGAGGGCGGGCGGAGGCAGGGCGAGGGCGGATGGAGGCAGGGCGAGGGCGGGCGGAGGCAGGGCGAGGGCGAATGGAGGCAGGGCGAGGGCGGGTGGAGGCAGGGCGAGGGCGGATGGAGGCAGGGCGAGGGCGGGCGGAGGCAGGGCGAGGGCGGGTGGAGGCAGGGCGAGGGCGGGCGGAGGCAGGGCGAGGGCGGGCGGAGGCAGGGCGAGGGCGGGCGGAGGCAGGGCGAGGGCGGATGGAGGCAGGGCGAGGGCGGGTGGAGGCAGGGCGAGGGCGGGTGGAGGCAGGGCGAGGGCGGGCGGAGGCAGGGCGATGGCGGGCAGAGGCAGGGCGATGGCGGGCGGAGGCAGGGCGAGGGCGGATGGAGGCAGGGCGAGGGCGGGCGGAGGCAGGGCGATGGCGGGTGGAGGCAGGGCGAGGGCGGGCGGAGGCAGGGCGAGGGCGGATGGAGGCAGGGCGAGGGCGGGCGGAGGCAGGGCGAGGGCGGGCGGAGGCAGGGCGAGGGCGGGCGGAGGCAGGGCGAGGGCGGGCGGAGGCAGGGCGAGGGCGGGCGGCGGCAGGGCGAGGGCGGGGTGGAGGCAGGGCGAGGGCGGATGGAGGCAGGGCGAGGGCGGATGGAGGCAGGGCGAGGGCGGGCGGAGGCAGGGCGAGGGCGGGCGGAGGCAGGGCGAGGGCGGGCGGCGGCAGGGCGAGGGCGGGTGGAGGCAGGGCGAGGGCGGGCGGAGGCAGGGCGAGGGCGGATGGAGGCAGGGCGAGGGCGGGCGGAGGCAGGGCGAGGGCGGATGGAGGCAGGGCGAGGGCGGGTGGAGGCAGGGCGAGGGCGGATGGAGGCAGGGCGAGGGCGGGCGGAGGCAGGGCGAGGGCGGGTGGAGGCAGGGCGAGGGCGGGCGGAGGCAGGGCGAGGGCGGATGGAGGCAGGGCGAGGGCGGGCGGAGGCAGGGCGAGGGCGGATGGAGGCAGGGCGAGGGCGGGCGGCGGCAGGGCGAGGGCGGGTGGAGGCAGGGCGAGGGCGGATGGAGGCAGGGCGAGGGCGGGCGGAGGCAGGGCGAGGGTGGGCGGAGGCAGGGCGAGGGCGGGCGGAGGCAGGGCGAGGGCGGGCGGCGGCAGGGCGAGGGCGGGTGGAGGCAGGGCGAGGGCGGATGGAGGCAGGGCGAGGGCGGATGGAGGCAGGGCGAGGGCGGGCGGAGGCAGGGCGAGGGCGGGCGGAGGCAGGGCGAGGGCGGGCGGCGGCAGGGCGAGGGCGGATGGAGGCAGGGCGAGGGCGGATGGAGGCAGGGCGAGGGCGGGCGGAGGCAGGGCGAGGGCGGGCGGAGGCAGGGCGAGGGCGGGCGGAGGCAGGGCGAGGGCGGGCGGCGGCAGGGCGAGGGCGAGGGCGAGGGCGAGGGTGGAGGCAGGGCGGCAGCAGTGGCAGTGGCTGTGCGGCGCCGCGCGGGCTCCGACCTAATGGGCGGCGCGCACGCAGCCGGATCGTCGCGTATAAATATTTGCTCCGGTCGCCGCTTGCCGCGCAGCGCCCAGGGCAGCAGGCGACAGCCAATCGATGGCGGAGGGCAGCGCGATGACAGGGCGCTATTAAAAGGGGACAAGGGGCTGGAGAGAAACCAAGTGAAGGTCCAGGAACCTTGAACCATTAATGTCACATATACTTCGGAAATTGGTAGGTATAAGAAAATAAACATATGGCGATTAAATAATATACGAAATAATTGCAATTATTTCGGATTTTCAACTGATAGAATTTAGATATATGGTAATATTTCAGTTGAAAATCCTAATGTGATTGGTTAAACTAAGGACAATATGCGAGCACAATATCTATTTGAAACGTTTCTTATCATCGATGCCTATTAATCCTCACGATCATTGATAAAGCTTAATAAGTACAGTAACTTTCCAGAATACTTGTAAGAGAACATTGCAAGGGAAATACACGGCCAAGTTAAAATTTCAACTTATTTCTAATAACCTAAACGATGTAAGGTCTATTACTGGCATTAATATTAAATGACAATAAATTGTGTCTCTCTGTATTTTCTCATCACTACTTTCTCTTTGACAACCTCACGTGCAGCGGGAGTGCAATCGAACCCGTTGCGCCGCGCCCTACCCACCCCCACCCCCTCTCCCGACCAATCGCCCAAACACTTCCGTAAAACCGCCCGCCCATCCTCCTTTTTGCATGCCACATTCTCCTACAAGCTCTTCATCGCCCGAACTGCTTCGCTCTTTCTCCAGTCCTCCCATTGGCTCGTTCACATTTCGTTCTCATCACCCGTCCTATTCGCTCGTTCAGCACGCCTCCTACCCGCCTTCCTTCCGTCTCGCACTCCTACACGTACAGCTTCCAGATCGTCCGCACGCTTCCCACTCGCTCTCCCCCCCGTCCATCTTAAGCGCACGCACGCCCGTGCACCCGTCCTCCCAACCAGCGCCGCGTCCGCCCTCTCGCCCGCGGCGGGCGTCGCTGCTCAACGCCGCGACCTGCGCAAACAAACAGACGCGCGTCCGAATTGCGACGCGTGGAGATGTTCGCGGGATTATTTACCCAGGAGCGCATTCTCCGATCTCGCGTTTGTTTTCGGGACGTGAAATGTAACAAACGCCCGACGCGCGCACAACTTTACGGACAAGGAATACTCTCTCTCTCGCGAATCGGGGAATCGAGTTTACACCAGGTCGCATAGCCTTCACGTAAAAAGTTACGTCTGCGTCAGGCTACAACTTTCAATACACGAAACGTAATGCAAATTCGCTAAACTCTCACTGATCCCTCTGAATTGGTACAAAACATAAAATTTCTGCATTTCTTTTTACAGAAAAAGTTGAAAATTTTTCACAACAAAAAACATAAAAAGCGTTCCGTGTAATTCAAATCTCAGAACTGTATTCTAAATTTCGTTGATTCTCAGCTCTACTGGAACATTCAGTTTTTCCATAGCTGATATATTTTGTGCCACTCTAGGACCGACTGCAAATTTCACAAGTAAGTAAACACGTTCAAAATATGTTTTATATTTTTTCAAAATTTGACGTTCAAACGAGACACTATATTTGAATGATACATGCTGTCCTGGGGATCAGCTACATTTTTCACATAAAAAATAGTAAACACGAAGTCAGCAAGAGACAACGATAAACTGCAAACCCAGGACTAACACGTACAAAGAATCTCGGATTTATATCTCACAAACCTGTAATAATTCTTATAATTACACGCATGCGAGGGACTACGAAAAAATCTCGGACACAGCACTGCAACAATCTCGCATGCGTCACATGCGTACGTTCACGCATCACATGCAATCATCCTTCCCCTCCCCACCTGCAATCAGGCAACCATTTTAATGCTCGCACCGCACGCTATAATCTCTCACGTGCGATAAAACACGGCGCATTTTTTCTTCCGCTTCCGTAACCCACTTGGCGGCGGCCCCGTTCATAATTTCACATTCCCCGGTATTTCCAAATTGCGCGCGCAGGGGGGAGGGGGTGTGGCAGCGGTGGCTGCGGTACAACTGGTCACGAAAATTCGCCAGGGGGCCTGTAGGACGAAACGGGGGCGATATTACTAAATTCTTGCAGCTCTTAACTACCGGGCCGGCAATATGGAGTTGGCGCAAGTCAGGAATGCCGTCGGGCAGGCCGCTGCATTCTTGCCAGCCAACTGCAAGAGTTTCCTCAGCCCTGCGGCGACCGCCGCCGCTGCCCCATGACCACTTCTCCCTGGACACCGCGCCCTCGCTTTCGCTGCCGCCCGCCATCGCTCTGGCCATCACGCGCCGCGCCGCCCCGTGCAGAATGCTTGCGATGCCAGCGGCGGAGGTCCACGCCCTCAACGCCTCCCTGCCGATGGCGCGGGCTCGCTTGGCAGATCCCTCGACAAATATTAGACCCGGGTCGAGAGGGAAACATTCTCTGGAGGAAAACCTCGCCCACGGCGTTCTTGAGAGAAGTGCACCTCGTGTTTTTGCAGAGAAGTTCTTGATGAAGCTTAGAGCAGCACACAATTGACGACTTAATTGCTTTCGAATGTTGTATAAAATGGTTTAGGTTAAAGGCAAACCTTCCTAACGTGAATCACTAGGAACATGTCAACATCCCCACACTCATCAGTGCACTTGCATCAACTGGTGACTGTGCACTCGTTTATTGCCTATATATTAATATTACGTTCGTCTCTTGTCTTCCGTAAAACTCAGCAACTCCATAATCGAGCCAAAATTACGTTTACATTTTCATTATCGAAATTTCGATTTTTAAAATAATGCACGAACGTAAATTTCATTACCACGAAATAAACTCGCATTAAATATTAAATAACAAAATAGACATCAAGCGACGTGATTATATTTCTGTACTGTTAAATCCTAATAAATCACATAAACAATTTATATTTTCCTGTAATATAGATGTCAAGAACAAATTCAATCAAGGGATCATCAGTTTTTCCACCAAGGATTATATCCCTATGACTCACACAAACCATTTAAACCCAATTGCCATTCAGAAGTTCGAGTCGACCTCCTCAACGTTGACTTGCATCTGGCCATCATCTTAGCTCTGGTAGCCCATCAGAGGCTGTGATTACACGCAAGTTCTCCGCTCCAGAAACGCGCAATCCAATACCCGTCCCCTTGGGCCCCACCCCGCGCTGGCTCGCCCGCCCCCAGCCGGCACCGAACGCGGCAACCGGCTTCCAGTTAACAGACCACGGCACGCGGCAATCGAGAGAGCCAATCGATTCCTCGATGTCAACCAGACGGCAGCAGCGGATCCGGAATTCCGCCAACCTCCCCTCCTCCCAACCGCCTCCCGCTCCCCGTCCCCTGGCGACGCACGCAGCCAACACACGCAGGCTGCGCGGGCCACGGCCTCGCTGCGGCTCATGGCCTGCGTCCCACCAACATGCACGATAATGAACACAGTGCGCGATGGAACTGAAAAAATGGTGGCTTCATCTTGACTAAATCCCAAACGTTATCTAATTGTTTCAATAATATTGCAATTTTTTAAAGATATTAAAGAAATAGAATGATTTGTAACAGAGAAAGAAATATATTTAAATACGTAAATAACAATCAAACAGCAATGGAAAATTGTACAGCCCTTTTAAATACTTTAAAAAATAAAACAAAATATAACTAGTTCTATTTTATCTTTTTCTTCAAGAACCTACAAGATAAAGTGTAGAATGAATTTGAAGCAAAAATAATATTCTAAAATATTATAATGCATATGATTTTCACCATTTAGAGTACACCACAGCATATTACATTTGGCAACTAGTGGAGCTACAACAACACATATACTTTCCTGCATTATTTGCAACATTTTACAATTTTCTAAAATTCAGAGAGTTCAATCCATTCGCACTTGTATTTTATAAAAGTATTTCGCACTGTTCAATAAAAAATTAAATAAACTTGCGGTGCTACAGAATGGCTTTTTCGTACTAGTTAGTTTTCTAATCTCTTTACCCTAGGCTAGCTTATCAGAATTGTCCCACCCTCTTCCCAAATGGTATCTATCAACGCCCAAAAGATAATTTTCCTCATTTTCTCAATTTCTCTAATGGTAGAATTGAAATTTTAAGAACCTCATTTGTATAGAAAAGTTTTGAGCTTCGGAGAAAACATCATTAGAAATTATTTGAAGCAGTTGTGCTTCGCAAATGGAATAACGCCATTTTCTACAAGATTACATTTGCTATATCGGATAAAAAAATTATCTAAAAACTTGGAGCAATTTTTGGGAAAAAATGTATAATGTCCGAAAGGCTTCACGTAACATGTCACCAAACATAAAATGTCAGTTCCCCAAACATAAAATGTCAGTTTTAAATTCAAAAGGCCGCGTCATCAGCCACATTGATCGGGGAATATCTTAGCTTGTTTTGTGTCATATTTCAATCAATTATTCTCAAATGAACAGAAAAGTATCTTTGTTTTTAAACCTCCTAACGTGAAGTTCGTGCAATTTATGAACTCTGAAGTAATCTCCAGTACGAAATTGTCAACTGTAGGACGAGACGCGAGACTTTCTGAAAAATAGTTTGCAGGAGTGAGCTGCTAGGGTGACGCGATCGTAAGGACATTCGGACGCAACATGAACTGTTGATGGAATATTTGAGTACGTAATTATTTACGTGTGTGGATGTCGCAGAAATGGACTTTGCAGCCTAAACAAGAATGATGATTTATGGTGAATGGTAGCAGCAGACGACGGCCAAGAGTGCAGTTCAGCTTGTCGACAGGGAAGTATAATCCGAAGGAAATATGAACTTGATTCGTCAGAAATCTCGTTGTTCAAGGCCCAAGAATGTCTCTAAATTGAAGTTATATTTAAAATTAAAGAAATTGTTGTTGTTTTTTTTTCAAGTTAGTTGATGGCCATCAAAAGGGAATTGTTATCAGCAAAAGGGAATTGTTAATATTAGAGAAGAATTATCAAAATTAAACGGTTTTTAAAAACAAAAAGATTATTGAATAAAGAACGCGGTCGACACTACAGCCAGATCATTGTTGTCAGTAATTGAAGAAGAAACCGTTCATAAGAAACCATCCTATTCATTTTTGTTATTATCTCGTAAATATAAAAGGATTACCAACCGAAATCGTGTACAAGCGGTGTTTTTCAGCCCACGGTACCAGAAGGAGAACCCTGAGAGAAAGTACTGTAAGTCACTAGCTCAGTAATACGCCTGTGGACGTATTACTGACGATCTAGTCGCCCAAATTATTACGTCCATCATTCGGAGCGAAATTAAAGTATTATATAAGTAAATAAATAGATAATTATTCTTATAAGATAAGATGGGAAACATTACATGGGCACCATAACGTGGAGTTGAATAGTGTGAAATAGAGCAAAATTTCGGAACCATTACAATATTTACTTTAAAGATTAATGTGTAAATGTGTAACAAAAGGTCGAATGTAAAAACGAACAAAAAAAATGTATAAAATTGCAAATTCTAATTTACGACGCATCCGGCAGTCTGAAGCGCAGTAAAATTGCAGCGGGCTATTATGTTTGTTACGAAATTATAGAAAAACTACTCGTATTTTCAAAAAATTAAGCATAAACTTATCTGAAGATGTATTTTTGATAAATACATTCCATTGAGAAAAAGCTGCCAGCTATCGCCGCCAAAAGTACATTTCTTGACATTTTCTTAATTTTTCGGTTTTCTAACCGAACTTATTCGAACCGAACGGAAATATTAATTTTCTAATATTAAAGAACACAAAAACCTCGTTCTAAATGGCAATTTTCTTTCAAAAATTTGTACCCGTTTTTAAGAAAACGGCGTTCAAGCGCTACTAAAAATGTGAAATTTAAAGCTCTTTTTCACAGAAAATTTTGAGTTTTCAAAAAGAATTTCATTTGAAATCATTTATAGCACTTACACTCACAAATATAATAATGTTTGCAATTGCTCGTAACGTGCATTTTAAAGATTTGAAAAACCTTTCAAAAAAACTACATTTGTATAACTTTTGAAAAAACAAAAAATAGCCCACAATGAACTTCACGGCATATTAAAGACTGCAATTAGCACTGTCCGAGAAGTTTGAAGAAAAAAATTCAAGCCATTTATGAGAAATGGCATTTGAGTATACCAGAAAATGCGAAATGTTTGGCTAGTTTTCACAGAAAACGGTTGAGTTCTCGAGAAACTTTACTTGACGTTATTTAAAACACATGTACTCATTAGTATAATAATGTCAACAAATCGCCGCTAGTGAAAATATTAACAACGTGAGAGACAAGTTAAAAAATAAATTTTTATAATTTTTGAAAAAAACAAAAGAATAGAGCAATATGGCGTTTATGTCATCTAATAGAGTACATTTAACACTATCCCTACCAAAAGTTTAAAGAAAAAATTTGGAGCCGTTATTGAGAAAATCTTGTTTTTTGTAATTTTTTAAATTGCACATATTGCATGTAATATTGCGCGAAAAGTACTAAAATTTTCAAAACAATGTACAGGACTGTAATGAAATACCTCACTTTAGAGAACGAATTTTATTTGAAGGAAAAATCGCCATCTGCAATTTTGTAGTTGTAGGAAGACGCCGAAAAAAATTCAAACTTTCGCAATTTTCGAAAATTAAGAGTTATCCGTGAAAATCGGACCTACGCCGCCTTAATAAGTGTATTTTACTCCATTCTTGCAAGAAGTTTAAAGAAAAAAAGTGGAACTGTTTTTGAGAAAATTTTGAAAATGTCCGGGGGCTTCATGTAAAAGTTCCCCTCAAAATTAAAATATCGGTTTCAAATGCAAGGGGCCATGAGATCAGCCAGATCGATTGGGGTGTATCACTTTTGGAGAAAATCGGGTGAGCGGTGTAGTCGCTAGCGTTGTTCACACACAGACGGACAGACGTTTTTCTTTCAATTAGTTTTTTCGGTGTCAAGGACCCACAAATTGCGGATTCTGGCTGCACCAAGTGTTAAGCGATTTTTTTACTTTTTCGCCTTACGAACACTTCATAAGAAGAGAAAGTTATGTAATCGTGCGCCGGAAAATTTGTGAATTTTCGCCAGAAGAACTCTCATAACTGGGGTCTAGTAACAAAAAAATGGATAAAACCTGGTGCTAAATTTAGGAAAAAATTATCTATCTCTTAGAGTCAAAATCCGTTTTGTTGCTTCTTGATACTGCAAAATCGATTGACGGTAAAACGTCCGTCTGTGGTCAACGGTAGCGCCTAAACCGTTCAGCTGATTATCCTCGAGATTCATATTCCTCATTCTTCTTCATTGTTGTCGAGGCTCCTGGAGTTTGAAACTGATATTTTAATTTTGGAGGGTACTTTACATGAAGCCTTCGGACATTTTCAAAATTTTAAAAAAATGCTCCAATTTTTTTATTACATTTTGTTGTTGAATAGTACGAAGGACGTTTAAGGGAATGATGTATGTATCATTTTCGTTAATATCCCAAATTTTTCAAAAGTTGCAAAAAAATTTCAAAATTGCAAAACTGAAGATAGAGATTTTCACCTGTAAGTCGGCTGTAAAAGCTTAGCACTTTAAATAAAGTCATGTGCAATTTTTTAAAAAACCGACATTTTTTTGTACATTTGAATTTATGTTATTGTTTTTTATGATAATGTTTTTTTGTATTGAAATAAATTGTGTTCTGTTTTTAAAAGATTATTATTGTGCAACATAACACGTTATTGGTGCAAGAATTTCAGAATAAGATACAACTTCAAGATTTCGTGCTTCTCTGTACAGAGGGAGATCCGGTGGCAATTTTGCAGATACAGGTAAGCCAATTGTTATCAAACCGAGAACCCAACGACTGAGCCAGCAAAGTAGTGGTGTAATTTAAATACTCAAAATTTTCTTGATACTTGAAATTGTTTTCCTAGCGCCCATAATAATAGGATTCATTGGTTATTGCAATTGAACAGAACCAACGAATAAGATATAGAATTTATATAGTTTTCAGTAGTAAATGAGATAGTAGCGCTTCGAAATAGAAGAATCGTTTCAATAAATATTGATCACACGATAAAACTTTTTTTGAGGTTTGAACAAGCTAGTTCAATTATATCTGAATAAACCAGAAATAAACAAATAGTTTAAATAGATTATAACAATGGAAGTTTCAGTAAGTATCATTAATGTATAAAGTAAAAAAATATTTCAGTTTGCAAATTTATTGTTTAAATTTTGGTGAAATACTTATGTAACTCCATTGTATACTACGTTTGATAATTTACAAAATTAAAACATGTACGATGAATAATTAGTAATAATAATTACATGAACTTGCAAAAAGTGCCTATAAATTTCTAAGAAATATTTTTAAGAAATGTCTGATCTTTTTTAAAACTTTTATAAATCTGTTACTTCATTAACATTGAAATTAAATTTGAAAAACATCAACCTAATTCTTAATTAATAATATATTCAAAGCTCTTCTACAGTTAAAATATCAGGTTTTCAGTCAGGGTGGTCCAGTGATGCAAGGGCTCAGCTTCCGAACTCAGTGTTTTCATTCAGTGAGCATTTTTTAGTAATAAAAAATATTAGTTATTTGAATATTTTGAATGTCAAATTGCTTATTAGAAATTGATATTAAAAGATCAATTTCTTTTGTGTTTTGTGTTTTTTTAATAAATGACTTTCTTGCTACATTCATTTTCTGGTTTATTCAGTAAAAATACAATCTCAATTAATTGTCATGAGTAGAAATTAATGTCATGATGTTTAGCCAGGTTCTATGTAGCATAACTCTTGAATATTCTAAACCAGGGGTTCTCAACTCGGTATCGGTAGGTTTGTAGAGGCCACATGAACAAATTCTAAAACAAAATTCGAAATTTAATTTTAGTCAAATGAGTCTGTGCTATCAAGATCACACTTTTTTCTACTACATTTATGTGTGAAAAATGTTCCATTGATGGTCAACATAAAAAGTATGAACTGCAAGATCAGTTGGGATCCATAGGTTCACCTATGTAATTAAAAATGTTGATGATTAAGATCATATATTTTGTTTCCTTTAATCATAATCTGTAATTAGACGTTTCAATAACCCATTAAATAAGAACAGACGGTAAGAGGGAAAACCTTACATAATATGTGATTATTTAAATTAAGCCTGAAACAAGTATGACCTATTTATATGAATAATGTTTAATTATATGTTCAAAATCCTATTGTATTCTGAGTCTTTTCACGTAAGAGGTGTTCGAGTGATGATCGGCCATTTTATTTATTGATGCAGATAATAATGGATATAATAATTTTAATAAGTTTATTAAAAGAATCTGCGTCAAGTCTTCTCCAATTACTTGGTCATCGAGCAATTTCTGTTATTCATGGAAATCTTCTCTAATGAATGTGTGAAACCTAAGGGCATTAATTTATTGCATTATACAAAAGTTCTTCTGAATTTTGGCCCTGTTATCAATTAGTAACACGTTAGAAGGCAATTGACTTTTGACAAGTTGTTTGAATGTTTGGGGTGAAGTCAATAGTTGTCCAAAGGCATTGTAAGATTTGTTTTTTATGGAAATTTGTTGATGATATTGTTATGTTCACATAATTTCAGGAAAACAAGAATTTAAAATCATTACATTTATTGTAATTATTATTTGAGGAGACTTTTGTATATTTTTTGTTTTTCCAATTAAGTTTGGAGTGCTCACAATGTTGTATTAAGTATTATTTTAAGGAATATAGTTCAAGAAGTTTCATTGTGTAAATAAAAAAAATTGAATATTAAGTACTTTATAATACTGTTGTGATCAACTTTATTTCCAGGCATGTTCTGTGTTAGTACGATATTATTGTATTTAATTGTATTTAATTTGGTCAAATTATTATTGAAACAGACTTTATTTTTTAATTAATAATAAACTTTATTACGATGTTACTTATACGATATTATTGCTATTTAAGTAGCATGTAGCGTGTTATTTTATTCAACATCAGTGCACATGATCTTGATGAATGTTCTGTATACCTTAATGACCAGAGATTTGCAAAATTTATAAGCTTCGAAGTCTTGTTCACTCTCTTATTGCATCAAAAATTTAATGACGGATTGTACTATACCTCAAGCTTAACATAACCAATTACTATAAAAATTACCTAAATGTGACAATATTTTGTTTCTTTGTGATACTTTCAAAGAATGTAATGATTGACCTGTATTGATCCTGAATTATATAAATTAGGTGGGTAGAATGGTCAGGTGGATAGAGAACAGCTCTTTTTTATTTATTTATTTTACGACTACTTATTCTGTTGCCATTTTGTTCAAACTTACTGTACCTCTTCAGAGCTTTATTTAGAAAAAGAGAAAGTTCTAATATTCAAAGTGAATATTAGAACCTCCAACCTCCTTAGTGTATGTGTTTATCCCCTTGCTGTTTCTTAGGTCACCACAGCACTATATTTTAAGATGAGTATCATTGTTTTTCATGATCTGTGTTTTTTATAAATGAGTATCCTCTTGCTGTTCATGTCATAACTTATACTTTTTGATTATGCACAACATGTTTATTATAATAAACATAACATGTAAGCTAATGTGATACAAAAATGATTACTAACGATGATTATGCGCGTAATCAAAAGTTATAATACGATATAACAGGACTTAAAAATTCCGTGTTCACCCGGCCATTTTATCTCCTTTTAAACAAGTAGTTTCCTATACATACGTATAGATTTTACACCAATTTAAATGGGAGTTTATAGATACAATTTCACCAATAGTTATTTTTATTGTGTTTCTTCTATATCCCTTTGCTGTTTCTTTATTGTAGATGATGAAAGTGTGGTTAAGTTATTTTTCATGTAATGTATCTCTTACAAATTCCCTAATGTTACATACCTTTAAATGCTGCCTTAAAATTAATGTATATTTCCCTACTCAAAAATGTCTTTTTGACAATTTAAATATGGGGTTAGATACCACTCCACTCGAAATGGATGCCAGATATACTCGATTTAGAGGGAAAATTCAGTCTCTGGAGAGTGGCCGTAATTCACTCTAATCGAGGGAACGCGTCGTCTGCCGTCGAGTGAATCATTTCGCTCGAAGACGGTAGTGAAATCCACTCGTTTCGCGAGGTTCAATTCTAGCTCGAAGGGTGAGTGAAAATTCACTCTAATCGAGTTGAATTTCACTCGCAGAAATTAAGAGAGCACTTTTGTTGTTTTATGTAGGTGTACGTTGTTGCGGAGCATTTAAAAAAATTCAAAAATACATGTAAGTTGGTAGCACTCTCTGTTGAATTTGACGTTTTGAATATGAATGAGAAAGGAAAAAATGTAGGTACGATGGATTTTTTTATACTTTCTTCTGAATTATTTGTTTTTTTACACGGACAATTGGACATTTGCATGTTTATATCTTTGCCCCAGTTCCGTCAATGGGCGCTTATGTGGCGTAGTCGCATTAATGCTAGCAAGTTAAATCTGTGGATTTAGGATCATGTCTCGGTGCGGGAAAAAATTTGCTGGTTTATATAGTAGTCTAATTTTGCGGAGTATTTAGGAACAAAGTGAGAAAGTATGTGCTCTGGAAGCACCACTAGTTTTTTCTTAATTTAGCAACTGAATTTATTCACTTTTTCGTTACCAGGGTCCTGTAATAAGAGTTTTTCAGCCGAAAATGCGCCGTTTTTTCTCGCAGCATTACATAACTTTCCCTATACTTTACATACGTATAGTATACGGGAAAGTAAAAATAGATGCTAGAGCGATCTGCAGTATCCAAGAGCAAACGTCCCATACGACAGCACTGCCTGCAATTGAAATCCGCTCCGATAATCGACACGCACCGCTGAGAAATTATCAGAATTTTGCCCTCCGCGGCGTCATGTTCCTGGACCCCCCTCCGGCTCCCCCACTACCCGCACCCCCCCCCTCGCGTCGCGTCGGCTGCGGTGGCTGCCCCGCCGCCCGCTGCATTCGCGCGACAATGGGCCTTGGCGAGGGGGCTGAAACGCCTGAAAACGACCGGCCGTTACACAGCGCGCATACGCCGCCACAATGCCAATGACATGTGCATCCTCCGGCGAGATAAGCGCCACGCGAGGGCATGTGACGGGCCGCGCGTGGGGGCGGGCGCGTTGCGTGCGGCGGGCACGCGAACGACATTCCGGGAAGTCCAATCAATTTGCAGCGCCTTGCCCGCTCCCCAATGACTGCTGGCTTCGCGGTGGAAAAGGCGAAACAACTAAGCGAGGCTACGGCCATTTGCTCTATTTCGAAACGCCGGTACACGAGGAATGAAACACGTCGAAAAAATCTTATTTTTTAGTATTAAAGAAATACGGACATAATAATACCATAACTATTTTGCTGGAATAAATTACAGAGATATATTTAACGTCCGGCAGGCAGAGTAAAAATACATTCTCTGGCCGCCAAATAAACGGCTCCGTTCTGGATACAAATGCTCTACTGCAATAAGACTACTTTTGAGATGTGTCACTATTCCTGGGACGAATAGCATCCAGAGGTCAACTTTCCCTACGCCATTTACCTGCCGCAAAAAGGCATGGCCCAATTACATCCCTTCGAGTTTTCTTCATGAGTACACGGGAGAGGACGCCCTGATATCATGGCGTCGAAGATCGCCTTTTCCCTTCCATATTTGAAGAACATGATTCAGAAAAAGAATAAATGCTCCTTTTAATATTGTTCTTTTTGTCATAATATTGTTCATATTGTGCTCATTATTTAAAAAATGAGCAAAAAAAGCTTTTTTTAAAAATTAAATTGTGTTGAATGTTATTAATTTATTGAATATGATTTATACGCACAGCTGTTACTCCAAAGAGGAAGGTTCAGGAGGCCATGGGCATACATACAAATATGCAAAATTGAAATAATTATATTTTAATTTGATAAAATATACAACTCTTGCATTGATAACATATTCTGTCTAAAACAAATTATTGAAAAACGAATGAGTGTAGGCAGAGAGATTCATATAGTATTTGTGGATCTGAGAAAAGCATTTGACTCGGTACCGCTATCCAAACTGTGGGATACTATGGTAGAAGAGAAAATAAATAGAGTATATATAAATGCTATAAAGCGTCTATATGCAAATTGTCAAAGCTGCGTAAAAATTGGTGCAAATAGTTCATTAGCTTTTAAAATAAATAAAGGCCTAAGGCAAGGTTGTTGTATTTCCCCAACTCTATTTAAAATGTACATTAAACGAGTTCTTCACACATGGAAAAGAAAATGTAAGGGCATGGGAATACCTATTGGTGGAGATTTCCTATATACATTGATATATGCAGACGACCAAGAGGTCCTGGCCAGTGACGAGGATGATATCCACTACATGACTCGAAAATTAATTGAAGAATATGAAAAGTGGGGTCTTGAAATTAATACATCTAAAACAAAATATAAGGTAGTGGGAGGAAATGGCCAGGATCTGTTAACCCATAGGGGTGTCATTAAATGTGTAAAGGAATTCAACTATCTGGGTGTAACCTTAACAAGTGATGGTCGTGATAGCAAAGATGTTTTAAACAAAACGAACAGAGGTATGCAAGTAATAAGATCTTTACATTCATTGATATGGAATTCAAACGTAAAAAGAAACACAAAAATTACATTGTATAAAACAATTGTTGAAAGTCTATTCACATATGTAGCTGAGTTATGGACTATTAATGCCAGGGATAGAAGTAGGATTCAAGGAACAGAAATGGAATACTGAAGGCGGTGTTGTCAGGTTACAAGAAAGGAAAGAATGAAAAATCAAAGAATAAAAGAAATAATGAAACCTGGAAAATCAACCTTAGAACTCATAGAAACAAAGGCTTTGCTATGGTATGGGCATTTAAGAAGGTTGGACAGTGAGCGACTGCCAAAGATGATGTGGGAATACCATCCTGAAGAAAGAAGATATAGAGGAAGACCAAGAACGAAGTGGGAGGAAGATATAAGATCAATGATGGCGGCGAGAGATTTAGAAGATGATGCTTGGGAAGATCGAAAGAAATGGAGATTAGGCAGCGAGAAACGGCGACAGCTGTAGAATACTCTCTTTACTACTACTATTACTATACAACTCCGAAGATTGTGCCTTGTTCACATGTGTTCAAGGCTTTCTCTTGTATACTGCGAGAGCATCTTTTTGCCTTAGCTTCACATTGTTTCCTGCTTCCCCCTCCCGAAACATAGACCAAAAAGGAATTGGGTTACGCCTTCTGAGGTAGCCGAACGTTAGTGAGGATAAACTGGGAAGCGAGCAGTGCCGGCCCGTGCAGGGGGTTCAGTGGTTCAGTGAACCCCTATAAAATTCCATGAGATCAGAATTTTTTATTTCTGTCGAATAAGGTGTTAATAAGTGTTTTTGTGCCTTTAGTGGGGCTCATCAGGTAAGAAATCTATCAAAAATTCAATTGACAGCGCGAAGGTCTGTTGCGCCAAGACAGCGCCGCGTCATGCTTCCGCGCAGCGGGCTAGGAGGTTCACAGCGTGTTAGCGAACCCCCGAACGCCGTGAAATGTGGGCGAGGAGAGACGGGAGGCAAGAGGGGGATATGTGGCGAATACATGGCTCGTGCGCTGGTCCCCGCGACAGCTCATGATCCGAAGACCACCGAAAGGTGCCGAAACTCTACGACCGCCACACGTGCCTTTGTGGCGGTCGCAGAGTTTCGTCAAGAGAGACAGAGAACTAGGGGGAATCCCAACCTCTCTTCGCGGAACGAAAACTCGTGCCAACTAAATACCATATTGTGTTTTATAAAACAGTATTTGTGCTGTATCCTCTTCAAAAAACAAAAGATATGAAATAGATTTAAATACTTAAAGAAATGCGAGTTCAATGTATTGCACAAATATCTTTATCTTTGAAAGTTTTTCATTCTTTACTTCATTGTTACATTCAAAGGTTTCCTATTCTGTTAGTTGTGACAAATGTTTAAAACTCTCTTCTGCTGATCGGTAGGCAGTGCAGGGCAGGTGGAGGGCCAGTGCTTGTCGACAGAATGTGAGTGAATTCGCACTCTACCGGGATGTGAGTTATGAAAGTTGTTATGGTAACGCGAATGTGTACGTGTGATTGTTTTCGTATTCTAATCGAGTTATACAGAACGATAACAGTACTCCACATTTAATATAAAATTCAAGAATCTTAGTACCTCGTGTGATCGAATGTGCATGAAGTTTAAAGAATGAAAAATGCTCTTACCTTGTTATCTGTTGAAAAGGACATAGTAAATGAAATTAGAAACTTCAATGAGAAAATATTTGATATATTCGCGAACAAGAAAGAACTTCCAGTACAAGCAGCACTGATGTTGATTTATCTACATTATTAACAGGTGTTTTACTGAAAGGTATGTACAAAATATTATTTTTAATAATATTATAGAACAGTAAAAAGATTGTTCAAAGAACGTTCCAAATAACCGTTTTCTTTGAAAAATTTGGGCCCATTCCCAAGAAAATGACATTTCAAAGTTACTGCAAATTAAAAAATTGAAGCTCCTTTTTACAGACAATTTTTGAGTTTTCAAAAAAGTTCATTTGAAGTCATTTACAGCACTTACACTCACAAATACATTAGTATTTACAAATTGCTGGTAATGTGCATATAAAAAGGTGCGAGAGATCTTTCAAAAAACACATTTGTGTAATTTTTGCAAAAACAAAAAAGTATTCCAAATTGAACTTTTCATCAAATTAAAGAAATGCAATTAGCACTATTCGTTCGAAAATATTCGAACGAATTCTATTGGAAAGAAAAATTTCGAGCCATTCAAGAGAAAATGGCGTTTGATCGCTTCTGAAAATACGGAATTGTGAGGTAGTTTTCACAAAAAAACGGTAGTGTTTTCGAGAAACTTTACTTGACATTATTTAAAGCATATGCACTCATAAATAAAATAATGAGAAGAAATCGCCGCTAATATAAATATTAACGACGTGAAAGACAAGTCAAAAAATGCAATTAGGATTAAAAAAAAGAATAGAGCAATATGCTGTTTATGTCATCTAATAGAGTACATTTAGCACTATCCCCACTAAAAGTTTTAAAAAAATGGAGCCGTTTTTGAAACTATCTTCTTTCTCCAATTTTTTAAAAGTGCAAATATTGCGCGAAATCTACCAAAATTTTCAAAACAATGTAACTGTAATAACTCCCTTTGGAGAACGAATTTTATTTGAATGAAAAATCTCTATCTGCAATTTTGTAGTTGTAGGAGACGCCGAACAAAATTCAAATTTTTCTAATTTTCAAAAATTCAGAATTAACCGCGAAAATTGTACCTATGCCACCTAAGTGTATTCTACTCTATTCTTACAAGAAATTTAAAGAAATAATTTTGAGATGTTTTTTAGAAAATTTGAAAATGTCCGGGGGGTATGTAAAGTACCCCAAATTTTGAAGAATCTTTTTCAAAATCGCGGTGCATTGAATGGAACCAGATCGACCGGGGAATATCCATTTTGGAAGGAATCGTACTTATGGTTTAGGCACTAGTGTTGTTCACAGACACCGAACGGACAGACGGACGGACGGACGGACGTTTTGAAAAGAACCACATTTTCGGTATCAATGTGTATTTCCGTTGAAATCTCGAAATCGATTTTCCGCAGCATTACATAACTTTCCCTACTCTATGTATATAACGTACATACCGTGACGATACCGAATATGACATACGTAGATTACTCCCTTTGCGTTCGCTTTCCACGCAGTAGGTCAGGCTGGAGAGCCGCGCCCGGCGCTTCCGCTAGTTATGACAAAATCAGGGGATAATAATTATAAACAAAATAATTTATCAACCCCAAGAATAATTTAAGATCACGGTCGCCACCCACAATTTAATGCGGGACAAATTTAATCAAATTATTACAAGTCAAAAATGCCGTGCTCTGAAATTGCCCCTAATCACGGCATAGTCTTGTCATTGACTTTAATAATCAACTTCGATGCAGGGAAAAGGAATCTGGGGTTTTGAAAATATACACTCACCCAAATCGTTAAAAGGATAGAAACCAAGAAACAAAGGTAAATTTCAAACCACTTTTACGAAGTGTATTGAAGTGTTCTAAGAACACGTAAAACATTCAAATACAATAGAAGCGCACAAGATCAGGAGCTTAATACCACCAGTAATTACATTGATCGTTTTTAATATAAAACAGGCCACTTTAGGCCGCTGCAAAGAACACAGAAATCAATGATTACAATAATTCAAAGAGACAGGGCTGACACAGTCATAAACCCTCTTTAAACAATAAAAAAATAATGTGCTACGCTGCAAATTTCGCCGAAAATTGGCGTAAAAACCATACAGTTTAAACAACAAAGTAAATTCACACACAGTGGTTACTCATGAATCTGTTTGCACTTTCAAAAGAAATAAAAGAAAAGGAGGGTAAATTGAAAAAATAATTATATTCTTTGAGAGCACTTTAAAGTGCAATTTTCAATATTTTATCATTAAAATTCTATTTATTAGACGCAGATCAGAATTGTGTTCTTATTAGGTTACATATCGCGCTACGTCCATCCTCCTGAGTCTAAATTTCAGATCCTCCCTTGCTGACTACCCCTGAGCTGGCCGGCACCTCTCTCAGGTAAGACAGGAGAAGTAATTCGACGCCGCCCGAGTCAGGGTTGATGTCATAAATGGCGACCGAGCGCGCGCTCGCCGACGTCACAAAACGTACGTATAAGTAAGTATAAATGCATCTCATCAGTGGCGTAGGCTCAATGTATGCGAGTGATGCGTTGCATCCCCTAGATTTTCATTACTATAAACTATTTTCAGTATAGTAATTTACTTGCTTCCGTAAGCATCTCCCTCTGTTTCTATATTCCCTCCCGCCATTTACGTGCGCTCTCCAATAGGCGGTATTTCCTTCGCTGGATGTGGCGGGACAGGAAGCATCCCTTGAACGACATCGCTACGTTAGTGAGGTCATTGAACGCACGGTCATGCGCTGTGTGCAAGCTGTGTGGTTTCGACGGCCGATGATGTGACCAGGCCTCTCACCATCTCAGGCTTCTGAGTTCTCATTGGCGTTTTTGTATCCCCTCCCAAGAACTTCCCATACCCCTCCTCTGATGCAGTCATAATTCGGCCGTACGCCTGGGAATCACAGACGTCACGTGCCGCGATTGTCGGCCCTGAAGCGTGGAGCGGGGCGCGGAGGGCAGACAATGAGGGCAATGACTGTCTTTCTTCACAACGCATGCACGTCTGCCAACTATGCTTAAGCACATTTCAACCTGATTCAGTTTAGGTGGGTAAGACGATGTGTGTTAGCAGGCCTGACAAAACAAGATCACTGCCTTCATGTAAGAAATAGTAGGTAGGGACATTCCTGAAGTCCAAACGGTGGTGCGACGTAATTTCGTTCGTCTTGTGTGTCCTTCGTTGTAGCGTAAATGCTGTTTCATACTGAATGTGCGTTAAATAGACTACATTGTTTAACTATTGATGCGTTAAAGAGAATCGTGAATTCGAAATTGTAACGTGAAAGAATAAAACGTGTGTGTGAAAGGACGCGACATGGCGCGCTCATCCAGTATATGGCAGCGGATGAATTACTTGTGACATAGAACAGTAGTGAAACGTCTCATTAGACAGGATTCTTCAAATTCCGTTTAGTTCATTCTCCTGTTCTGAAAGAATTAAGGTAATTAATGATTGATAACCAAGACAACGCGAATCGATCTCGAGTTCGAAAATTAGGTATGTACTTTTTTGTGGTTTATTTTTTAGTTTTATTGTTTTGTTTATGTAAGTTAGTGCAAACAGTGAGAAATTGGTGATTTTCAAGGAAGATTCAGTAGGTATCTAATTTGCAATTATGCCTTCAATCTGTAATATCATGATCGCATCCCCACATCTACTAGTCAGGAGACGCCACTGCATTTCATTATTGAAAATAATTTCCATTTCTTTTCTGGCACACTCCCTTGATCGAAATACGGGGAAACTGAATTAAGGGAACTGCAAGCAGAAGGGTCTGCGAGACCAGGCGCGTGCACTATGCTATAGAAAGAGTCGCGAGTGCTGCCGGATTAAGTCAGAAAAACATAAGAGTTTTTCATAGTTCATTACAAACTATTATTTTATGCTCCCAATGGTAATTTGATAAGTAATCACTGTAATATTGTCGTTTCATCCTAAATTTATATCATTCATGTTTAAATTGACATTGGGAAACAGTTATTGAAAATGTACACATCGATTGCTAATTCTTACTCAAATTAGTTAATTAGAGACATTTGTATAGGCACTCATATGCTTCTTAAGACAGTTTTCACTTTCCAGCAGTTATGGGATCAGTTGCTGAAGCTGGAAAAACTAGATCCACCATAAAACGTAGTCAAGATAGTATTTTTTATAATATTTCGAACCTCTAAAAGCATCATAATTTTTTTTATTTATATTATCTTTTAGAAAAAAAAATACAAAATTCCAAAAGTCACCTTTAATAATTCCTTTGCAAGAGGCGTGAAACTGAGTCACAATGTTACAACCGTTTCCTTTCATTCCCCTAGGCACTAAAAAGTCGGTGATTTTACAAGCGCTCAAGCAGCAACTACCAACATCACCATCAACGCATCAAGATCGTCCCCTTCGAATTCTTCGTGTCCGTCCTGTGCACGCGCCTGTGGCAATGCGATGGCCGCGCAATGTCGCAATGCCAGCCGGCGCGAGCCCCCTGCCGCCCAGCGCAATGCAACGCATCGCAACGCAACGCGCGGGAATGCGATTGCAGCTTCGTGTTTCCCAGGAAAACGCAATGACGTCTGGGGCCCCGCGTGGCCCTGAATAATGAAGCGTGTGCGACCGACTCGCCACCGCCCGGCCGCCCGCGCCGCGCCGGGTCGAATCCGCCTCATTCGAATGGAGAGCGGCGATGGCCTCGCACGCCAACGCCCTACCGGCACGAACCGCCCCGCCGACAGACACGACGTGATTGCTGCTAAGAGGAAAATAGTGCCCCTGGAGCATAATGTATTCTTCTCCAACCGCCGACGATAGCCTCATAAACGCAATGACGAACGACGTTCTACATGACCCAGAAACGGTTTTGAAAATCTCCGGCTAAAGGATGCTTGAAAACCGCATTTCTTCTTCTTGTAGTGCATATACCTATCGAGATCTTGGTCTAGTAAGAGAGATCTAGCACTTGCCATTCCGGAGAAACTTTAAAAAATGAGTAATGATTTAAATGATGTTAGGGAAAACGTGTTTTGTCTAGACCCACCTCGCCACAATCCAAAGGAAAAACACTTCGCTCTATATGGGATTCGAACCTACAACCGTTGAAGAGGTCTGAGAAATGGCAGCAATTTCTAATATTTCGATTGATTGATGATTCCCGGCGCGCCAACTGCTAAGGTGATTAGTCCCGTAAATGTATTGCATGTTTTGTCGTGGGAAGTCTCCCATTGGATGGCGAGAACGGCGCCGACCTAAGACGGCTTGCGGGGCTTTTCCTCAATCAGGTATCTCCCACCAGCGGGACATCGTGGAGGGAGATACCTGGTGGGGCAATTTCTAAGCTCCCGACGTATGAGGGAGTGCACATGAGAGTACGTGTGTGTAAGTAAGGGAGGAGGAAAGAAGAAAAAGGAAAGATAGTTCGCAATCCGTGGCCCATTTGATAGGGTTCTGCTCCGGCATTCGCCTATCGATCGGAGAAACCATGGAAAACTACCGATCAGAGAAGCCGGCCCCTAGAATTCTCCAGATAGCGGCTGAATTCGAACTTGCTGACAAACTAGTGTCGAAACTCCTGTCACCGTCAGGACTCGAACCCTAGGACCTCCCACTCAGATCCACTGCAGTGACATTAACTGATGCCCTGAACCACCTTTACCTTCTTAATGTTTCGTCAAAATCCTTTACACATTGGCCTTTTGGAACAGGTAGTGACACTGAGTGGACTGAGGACACAAAACAATAATTTATCGCGCTTCAGACTGAAGTATGACTTAGGCACAGGGCATTTAGAAATCATAGAAAAGCCAGGAAGTCAAGGCTAACCAATTACGTACTAAATACTACGCGACCTCCTTCGAGACCAAAACGTTCCTAGGTTTAGAAATCTTCTAGAAGCCCTGTGGTTTTGGAAAACATTTTTTTGTAGCACATTTATTTATTCTAGATGGAATACATCGATTAGTGTAATCACTTCACAGCTGTTTAGTTTCGACTGATACTAGTTAAAATATCTAAGCTAACTTATTCTAAACATTGAAGAGGATACTCTAGATGTGAACCTCGAGGTTAAGTATCATGGTTGGCTAAGATTTTGAGAAAGGCGTCAAAGATAAATCTATTTTTTATTCGGGTGTGGGTGGGATTTTTTGTTAATTTGAAGTGGGATACTGCTGGTAAGTCTGTTAGGTTTTGGTAGAAATTGTAAGATATATGGGCTATTTGGTTTATTATGGTATTCATGTTTAATTCGGAATGAAGTTGTTTATTACTTATGAACCAGGCGCCATTTTTCATTCATCTGAAAAATTTGTTCTGAATTATTTGGAATTTATTGACATTTGTGGGGGCTGCGCTCGTCCATACTGGGTATGCGTAGAGCATTAGTGGCCTTATCATAGTTTTATACATTGTTACTTTCCCGTATACGTACGTATACACGGAGCGATATACGTAGTATAGGGAAAGTTATGTAATGCGCGAAAAAATGGCCAATTTTCGGCGGAAAAAAATTAATTGCCGGGCCATGAAAACGAATAAGTGGATAAAACCAGTTGCTAAATTAAGAAAAAAATCCCCTAACACGTGGTGTAGCCAGAAACTCTGTTTTCTAGTTCCTTGATACCGAAAACACAATTGAAAGGAAAACGTCCGTCTGTCCGTCCGTCTGTGAACATTGCTAGCGCCTAAACCATACGTACGATTTCTTCCAAAATGGATATTCCCCGATCGATCTGATTCTAGTCGAAGCTTTGAGATTTTGAAAAAGATTCTTCAAAATTTGGGGGTGCTTTATATGAAGCCCCCCGGGGATGTTCAAAATTTGTCAAAAACGGCTCCAAATTTTTTCTTTGAGTTTTTTGTATGAATAGAGTAAAATACACTTTTTAACATGGCATAGGTCCGATTTTCACGTACAGCTCTCAATTTTCGAAAATTGTAAAAGTTTGAATATTTTTCGGCGTCTTTCTCCAACTACAAAATTGAAGATAGAGATTTTTTCTTCAAATAAAATTTGTTCTGCATATTGAGTTCTTTAATAGGGGTCATGTAAATGTTTTTCAAAATTTTGGTAGTTTTCGTGCAATATTGCGTGCAATATGAGCAATTTTAAAAAATTACAAAAACAAGATTTCTTTAAAAACGGCTCCAATTTTTTCTTTAAACGTTTGGTAGGGATATTGGTAAATGTACTCTATCAGATGACATCAAAGCCATTTTGCTCTATAGGTTGGTTTTTTCAAAAATTACAAAAATGAAAAATTTTTTTACTTGTCTCTCACGTCGTTAATATTTACATTATCGGCGATTTTTTCACATTATTATATTTACGAGTATATATGCTTTAAATAATGTCAAGTAAAGTTTCTCGAAAACACTACCGTTTTCTGTGAAAAGTAGCTCAAATTTCGGCATTTTCAGAAATGCTCAAACGCCATTTTCTCGTATATGACTGCAATTTTTTTCCTGAAACTTTTGTAAGGGATAGTGCTAATTACACTCTTTAGTATAGCGTAAAGTTTATTTTGAGTTATTTTTTTGTTTTTTCAAAAATTATATAAATGTAAATTTTTTGAAAGATCTCTCACATCTTTAATATGCACATTATCCGCAATTTGTAAAGATATTTGTGAGTGTAAGTGTTTCAAACAACTTCAAATAAAGTATTTTGAAAACTCAAACATTTGCTTTGAAAATAAACTTCAAATTTCGCATTTTTAGTAGTGCTAAAACGCCACTTTCTCTTAAACGGCACATAATTTTTAAAAGAAAATTGCCATTTACGGCTAGGTTTTTGTGTGCTTTAAAATTCTAAAATTAATGTTTCGTTCCACGAATAGGAAACCGAAAAATTAAGAAAATGACAAAGAAATGTACTTTTGGCGGTGATAGATGGTAGCTGGCAAGAAAGAGTATGTGGCAATTCCGAATAGCTAGCGAAAACCCAAGAAAATAGAAAACTAATACGGGAAAGTCTGTGCCATTCTGTAGCACCATTAGTTGTCGAGTTTGTGAATGACAGGGTACAAAAAATATGAGTAACTATCGCGAATCTGAAATGTAACAATCAAAGTAAAATCACAAAACTAATTGGGACTCCAATCCTGACCAATCTGCTCGGCAATTGCACCTTTTACAGTACGTAACTTAACTAGCAGGATAATAAAATGTTATTCGAACACACGCGTATTTTCGAACGCCAAGCAGCAAACGTATCTCACTTTCTTAATACAAGAGAAGAGAACAAGCACCATCGTAATAGTTAATTACAAAATTATTAGTGACTTCGGGAATCACAGCACGCGTCGTTATTATCGATACTACACTTACTCATTTTTTCTTTCTGAAATATATGAGAAATACAGAGATAAACGTGCATGTATAATTAGTCTTTTTATGATTAATTTACTTTATTTGACACTTGGATGGTCTCCCCAAATGTCAAACATGAAAGGGTAACATTTGGTTCTTGGGAAATGTCTTCAACTGTCTTTCCATTACTAACAAAGTTTACCAAACTCTGGCTTCAACACAAGAAACAGCGATTGAAATCCTACAAAATATTATCAGCAAACGTTTACGAGGTAGTATTAACCATGTGTTATCTACACATAGACATAAAAGTGCATCAATATCAAATTTCAATACACAATCTCCATTTTACACTTTGCTAAAATGAAACCAAAAGGTAAACTACAACAACACATACCTTCTCAAATTATTTGTAACGGCAATGAAATATTACACTACTAATTGAACACGAAGAAGGATTTCCAACTAGCAAACAGTTTTTCTCCGCGACGCGACGCGAAATCAGCACTGGTTCGTTACTCCTTATGCGCTTTCCCGCTACACCATGCAGTCGCTCGGTATTACTGACTTTCGCCTACGCTTAAAAAAGAATGGTTCTCCCACTGTTTCTAGCTTATGTCATTTTCTAGAATTCCGACAGTTCAACGAAAATGAGACCTGTGCCACTTTATAAGAGTCTTTTCTGTATCCGTAGAAAAAATTAACAAAAAAATATGGAGCAATTTTGAGAAAATGCTTTTTTATTAACTTCAAGCATATATTATGCGAAATATTATAATTTCGCATAATACGATCGTATGTCATTTAAGATAAGATTCATTTCCCGATAGATTTCATTTACGGTAAAAATCTCTAACTTCAATATAGTACTTTGCCATGTTTTCTTTTCTATTTTTCAACTGAAAATACAGAACGCACTTTTAACTAGTGCTGCTACAGAATGTCACAGACTTTCCCGTATTAGTTTTCTATTTCCTTTGATCTCGGCTAGCTATTCGGACATGATACATACTCTGGGCAGCTGCTATCTAATGTCGCCCAAATTAAATTTTTTTAAAAATATTTTCTTAATTTTTTTAGTAATTTTTTAAAAATTTAATAGTAGAATGGAAATATTATTTTAAGAATATTGAAGAACAGTAAAACCTCGACCTAAATGGCAATTTTCTTTGACTATTTAACTCGTGTCTGTCCGTGTCGTAAGTAGCCAACGGTAAGCCAGGAATTCAAATAAAACCTATCCCAGATGTTTATCGCCATCATTTTGTTTACCTTTTTTACCGCTGTAAACACTATGTTTACCTTTTTAAGATAACGATTGCAATTGTTTCAGGTCCAAAATAGGTTGTGCGCATCAATATAATATGGAACTGTTCCGCTTTGATAATGTTTAAAAATCTGAAAAAGAATCTATTATTAAAGATTCGGCGCCGAAAAACAAGAAAGCGTGTGGAAGCAATTTCAAGAATTTTGTGTAGAAAGAAAATATAAATAGACAGCACAAACTACAAATGAAGAAATTACACATATTTTAGGCAATTAATATACAAAGATTGGATGGTGAAGTGTACAAAGAATATGCTATCAAAACTATTTGGAACGTTACAAACAAACTTAAACAGGAAAATACTTTAATGAGTACACACGTGTGTTCAGTCCATTCGAAAGCGACGAATTTCGCTGCTAATTCATCTTGTACATCTTCCATTTTAAATACTTCCACGGAAGAGCAAGACTTAGAAAACAACTTCCTACAACTTTAATGATTGTGCTTTTAATAAATGTTCTTTAAAGTAGCCTATTTATAATTGTTTTTTGAAAGTTTTATTACCATAAAATTGAAATAATTTTCTGCATTTAACTGCTATTCAAATGTTACTGGATTATAAGTTATTCTAGGAGACAGTGATAAGTTGGAGCTGAATGAAAGTTTTTCATTTTTTGGTTGTAATTTTCAGTAATATTTCTCTTTTTCGTAATTCCTGTGATTTAAATTATCCTTTCAAGTCATGTAATATGTTTATTCAAAAACTATTCTAACTAAATATCATTCGAAAAGCCATGATAGCCCGTAAATTCACTCCGCTACGCGAGTCCTGAACTTAACGGCTATCACAGCACTTGCACTTCTGGTGATATTATTTATGATAAATTTGGAGCCGTTTTTACTAAATTGGCGTTTAAGCACTAATGTAAATTTGAAATTTGGAACTCTTTTTCACTGAAAATATTTGAGTTTTGGAAAATCTTCATTACAAGTCATTTGAAGCACATTAACTCGCAAATACAATAGTGTTTACAAATTGCTGGAAATGAGCATATTAATGGTGTGAGAGATCGTTAAAAATACATTTGTGTAATTAAAAAAAAGAGAATACAGCAAAACTAATTTTACTACATCTTAAATTGTATAATGAGCTCTATCCCCACCAAAAGTTTGAAGAAAAAATTGCAGCCATTCGGGAGAAAATGGCATTTGAACGTTTCTGAAAATGCGAAATTTTGAGCCAACTTTCACAGAAAACAATTAAGTTTTCGAGAAACATTGTAGACTTTATTTAAAGCATATGTACTCATAAATATAATAAAGTCAACGAATCGCCCTTAATGGAAATATTAACAACGTGAGAGACACGTCAAAACCAATATATTTTTCTAATTTTTGAAAAAACAAGGGAGTACAGCAAAATTAATTCTACATCTTAAACAATGCAATAAGCATTATCCGTACGAAAAATTTGAAGAACAAATTTGGATCCATTTATTACAAAATAGCATTTGAGCGTTTCTGAAAATGCGAAATTTGAGCTAGTTTTCACAGACAACTACTGAATTTTCGAGTAACATTATTTGATTACATAAAGCACATGTACAAATCAATATAAAAATATGAACAAATCGCCGCTAAAGTAAATATTAACGACGTGAGAGACACGTCAAAATATTAAATTTTTTGTAATTATTACAAAAAGAAAAGCAATATTTGGTTTATGTCATCTCATAGAGTACATTTAGCACTACACCTACCAAAAGTTTAAGGAAAAAATTAGGAGCCGTTTTGAGAAAACATTTTTGTCATTTTCACTTTCCCGTATACGTACGTATATACGGAGTACAGTTATATTCCCTACGTACATACCGAGTATATACGTAGTATAGGGATAGGTATGTAATGCTGCGCGAAAAAACGGCGGATTTTCGTCCGAAAAAAATCATTGCCGGCTCCTGATAACGCAAAAGTGCTAAACTGAGAAAAATTACTAATCTAAGAAAAAAATCCCCTACCACGTGGCGCAGCTAGAATCCCTGTTTTGTGGGTCCTTGATACCGAAAAAACTAATTAAAAGCAAAACGTCAGTTCGTCTGTGAACAAAGCTAGCGACTAAACGGTTCAGCAGAATTTCTTCAAAGTTGATATTCTCCGATCGATCTGACTGATCTTGTGGCCCCTTGAATTTGAAACCGATATTTTAATTCTGGGGGATACTTTGCATGAAGCCCCTGGGACATTTTAAAAATTTTTAAAAAAATGGCGCCCACAATTTTGACTAAATTTTTTTGTTAGATACTCTGAAGGTCATTTAAGAGAATAGCGCAGGTCTCATGTTGGTTGAAAACTAAATTTTCTTAAATTGCAAAAGTCTGAATTTTTGTTGGCGTCTTCCTACAACTACAATATCGAAGATAGAAATTTTTAATCCAAATAAAATTTGTTCTCCAAAGTGAGTTCTAACGCATTAATGCCCAATTTTTTTTTTCTTGAAATTTTTCTTTGATATTTTAATATGTAAATATTATTGTTCCAAAAATGACATTACATGAAAATTTGGAAAAGATGCGTTGTTCATTTTTCAGAATTTTGGTCATGGACGTGGACGTTGTGGGCATGGACGGGAAGGGTATTTTTATTTTGTAAAAGTAATAATAAGTCTGTATAAATGTTATTAAAATGAAAGGTTTTATTATAAAGAACAAGAAAAAGGACAATAAAACATATTACAAGAAGAAAAAACAGAAAATAAACTAATGGGCCATTCTGTATGGAACTTTTGGAAGCAATTCACATGAATCCAACATTGCACTTCATGCATTTTTTAAATGTATTTTTGTGACAATTTGTGCACCGTATCTATGTTTCATTTTTAATGAGATAGTGATTTAACCCATCCAAATCAATTGGCACCCTCTTCTTGCATGACTGTGGAGTTCTTGCTTGTCGAGGACGAATTTCAGTGTATTTTGCGAGGTATTGCACGATCTGTCGAGTAAATGCAAGTAAATCAATATCATTTTCCTTCTCTTTAGGCGAAATTCTGTACACTTGCCATGCTTTATTAGCTGTAACGCTCAATTAAAGTTAATCAGAATCCAGTATCATTTTTTATTCCGAATATGAATTCTGTAGGCAGCAATATTTTGATCCATACGATCAACTCCGCCCATATACAAATTGTACTTTTCAATACATGCTGGTTGTTGGATCATGATCTTTTCCTTCTCAGCTGCACTCCATCTCTCTGCTTGACACAGTGGTTGAATCCATGTTGACGCAACGGTAGCGACAGAACTGTCGTGATACCTTACAAGAGTGATACCAGAATTCTTATCGGTTACTTAATCATAACTTCCTTGGGGCATTTTCTTCAATTGATCATGCATAAGAGGTGCTTTGCAAGTGCGATTTCCGCGAATTGTCCCTGTAGCATCAAAACGAATTTCCTTAAGCAGTCTAAAACGCTGGAAAGATGTAAAACGAATATCCATTAAAAGATGGCATATCTTTCCCTGAGGCAGTTCTGATAACAAATCCATCACTACTGATCCTCCTCCACCCAATTCAAAATCAACCAGACATAAAATATTACCGAAAGAAATATTAAAAGCAATTTCGATAAAAAATAAAACTAGAAGACTTTGGTACCGATTAAGAACATCTGAACTAAAGAGAGAACTAAACCTAATAACAAATGTAGTAAAAAGACTTATAACTATCTTCAATAACCAACATTACCATAACTTAATCCAATCACTCAGCGCAAACAATAACTCTCTGTGGCAATTCACAAGAAAAATACTGAAGAAGAAAAACACGATACCTCCTATAAACACAGCAACAGATAAAGCTTACACATCATACCAAAATCAGAAGAACTAGCGAACCATTTTGCCTCAACTTTTACTGTTAATAACACTAATTTTCATCCTGGACACATCACCATAGCAAAATCAACATTAGAACAAGAATATGGACCGCACCAAAAAATACATTACACATCACCCTCCGAAATTAAAAAAATTATTAATAAACTACCAATCAAAAAATCACCCGGACACGACAATATAAATAATGTCGTACTAAAACATTTACCTGCACCAGCAATAGCCACCCTTACAAACATATATAATTCGTGTTTCAGAACAAATTACTTTCCGCATACCTGGAAACATGCTATCATTATTCCCATTTGTAAACCAAATAAAAATCCTGCAAATACCGACAGCTATCGTCCGATCAGTTTATTGCCATCTCTATCAAAAATTTTCCGGAAAATTATACTAAAAAGATTAAACTGTCACCTACACGTAACGAAAACAATCCCTAAAGAACAATTTGGATTTACTGAAAAATCAACACAGCACCAGTTACTAAGAATATCGGAACATATGTACACAGCATTTAAAAAAAAAACATCATACAATAGGGGTATTCATTGACATAACTCAGGCATTTGACCGGACATGGCACCAAGCCTTAATGTACAAGATAAAACAAATTGGCATCCCATACTACATAAAATCAATTATCAATAGCTTTCTTAACAATAGAACTTTTTCCGTTAACGTCAATAATCATCATTCCAACCCTAGACTAATAAACGCAGGACTCCCCCAAGGCTCACCACTTTCACCCACACTATTCAATTTATACGTTGCAGATCTGCCTAAATTAATGAACATTCACACAGCCCAATTTGCGGATGACACAGCAATATTCTCTTCTGGCAACTCTATCACTGAAATCAGAAATAAAACACAAATATATCTCAACTTACTCGATAGCTGGGCATCCAGACTCAAAATTCAACTAAATCCAACCAAAACCGCGGCAAAAATATTTACGCTAAGACCCTATACCTCTCCCACCCCTCTAACAATAAATAGTAATACAATAAACTGGTATCCTCCTAACAAACCTATTAAATACCTGGGATTAAACTTGGACACTAAACTCAATTGGAAACAGCACATAGACGAAAAAGTTAAACAAGCTAAAATAAAACTACTGCAATTAAAACCTCTAATCTACAGAAAGAGCCCATTACCATATCATTCTTCAATTGCTATATATACATCCATCATAAGACCGTTACTACTATATGCCTGTCCCATCTGGATAAATGCCTCAAAAACCAATCTAAAAAAATTACAAATCATTCAAAACCAATTTCTTAGAACAATATCCAATGCACCGTGGTTTGTCACTAATCATCAGCTTCATAAAGAACTCAGCCTAGAACCCATTGAACATCACATCACATACCTAGCCACTAACGTTTATCATTATTTACCCCAAATCCCTTCCCTTGCAACCTTCCGACTCGCAATAAATCCAAACCACACCAGAATAAAAAACAGATATCCCTACAACATATTCCTGAAAACCTTCTCCGAATTCGAACCATAATAGAGGACCCAAAAGGGTATCCTCACCCTTATGTTAGATTTAAGAGTTAGAAGTAAGTTTTAAATGTAAGTTAGCATGTAAGCCTTCAAACATATGTATAGTACAAAATGTACTGAACTATGTACTACCAACATAAATCAATAAAAAAAAACAAAAAACTGATCCTCCTACTCCCAGTTCCGGAATCTGATTGACAGTGAAGGCTCCCTGATAAGGCTCTTCTTGAATTATGTAGCCCAGGCGAGTACCCAAACACCACACCGATTCGAATCTTATAGGTTTTCCTTGGATATGTTGTTTATTGCTGTGCCTACCATAATATGGCACCATCGTCTCGTCAATACTTACTCTTCTTGAGAGAAGAAAGTTAGCCAGCGTTCATTTAGCACAGACCAAAGAGGTCTTACTTTACCAAATTTGTCTTTTTTGTCGAGGTTTCCATTGGCGGACACATGAAAATAACGTAGAATCTCCTCAAATCTATTCCGAGACATTGCTATGGAAACCGCAACATTGTGACAAATAGTTACAGTTTCCCAGTAGATTCTTCTTTGCGGTACCACATAGTATCCACTCAAAAGAAGAATTGCAAGAAACACGCGAATGTCATTTTCAGTAACACTGAAACTTTGTAAATGCATTTCTTCACCATGGCCAACTATTTCTTTCTTCATTTATTCATTCCTTCTACATTTACTCTTTTGGTAGTACAAGTGGCGGTTCCTCTCAGCTAATTTCCAGAGAGATGATTTATGTCACCTGAAGGGAAGTCTTCAACGTCGCTACCACCTTCCCTTTGATTAGCATTTTCAGGAGGTTCAATGTATATAGCAGTTTCTATTAACTACTCATCTGCTTCTAACAACCTCGCAATTTCATTAACAGTCAACCTAAATGCAGAAATTAATAATGATACCCTCCCCATTCGTGCCCATTGCCCCATTAATGGGGCATCCATATTAAATTCTTAACATACAAAATATGGATATTTATGTCGTAAAAATAAGGTTAATACTTCTGTTAAAAGCATCTTTTAGAATAATATTGATTTACGTAAGATTCAATAACATACCCAATAGAATACGGAAATCACGTACCTCTCAGAAAGCGACACAATGACAGAAAATGCCGCAGAAGTTTAATGCTAAATCTCGGCAGTTAAACGGCCATCAGACGAAACACGTCGTTGGACTAATCAACAATGTCAACTCTTAAATTTAAAAATGAAAGCTCTAAAAAATTACTATTCACAACAAAAAATATAAATACTTTTATCGATAGTTTTATAATGGGGCAATAGGCATTAATGGGTTAAGGACAGGTAGATTTTTTTGAAAATCTAAGTAGTTTTGGGCAATATTGCGTGCAATATGTGCAATTAAAAAAAATTTACAAAAACAAGATTTTCTCAAAAACGACTAATCATTTTTTTCTTTAAACTTTTGGTATGGATAGTACTACAAGTAATCTGTGAGATGACATAAACGCCATATTCCTCTATTTTTTTGATTTTTCAAAAATTACAAAAATGAAACATTGAAAAAAATGATACTTGACTTGTATCTCACGTTAAAATTTCCGTTAGCGGCGATTGGTTCATTTTATTATATTTACATGTGCTTTAAATAATGTCACACGAAGTTTCTCGAGAATTCAACCGTTTTCTTTGAGAACTAGCTCAAAATTCCGCCGTTTCTAAAACCATCAAACGCCATTTTTTCATCAATGGCTCCAAATTTTTTCATCTAACTTTTCGAACGGAAAATGCTGATTGCTCTCTTTAATATGACGTAAAGTTCAATATGGAATTTCTTTTTTTTTTTCCTTCCAAAATTACACAAATGTACTTTTTGAAAGATCTCTCACGCCGTTAATATCCACATTCGCAGTAATTTGCAAATACTATTGTATTTGTGAGTTAAATTTCTTAAAATGACTTCTAATACTGTTTTTCAAAAACTCAAAAATTTCTGCGAAAAAGAGATTCAAATTTCGAATATGCAGTAGCGCCTAAACGCGATTTTCTTAAAAACGGCTCCAAACTTTTAAAGGAAAATTGCTCAAATTAAAAAAAACAACTCACAAATACAGTAACACTTGCAGTTTGCTGCAAAGGTACATATTAACGATGTGAGAGATCTTTCAAAAATATGTGTTTGTGTAATTTTTAAAAAATGAAACAATATCCCAAAATCACCTTCACATCATATTAAAGAGTGCAGTGAGCACTTACCGCTCGAGTAGTTTCAAGAGAAAATTGGGAGCCATTTATGAGCAAATGTCGTTAGAGCGTTTATGAAAATGCGGAATTTTGAGCTAGTTTCCCAAAAACTTTACTTGTTATTGATTTAAATAAATCACATGTACTTACCAATATAATGTGAACAAATCGCCGATAATGTAAATATTAACGACGTGAGATACAAGCAAAAAAATACATTTTTGTACTTTTTGCAAAAAAAAAAGGATAGAGCAATATGGCGTTTATGTCATCTCGTAGAGACATTTTGTCCTGTCTCTACCGAATGTTTAAAGAAAACATTTGGAGTCGTTTTTGAGAAAATTTTGTTTTTGTATTTTTTTAAAATTGCACATATTGGACGCAATATTGCGCGAAAACTACTAAAATTTTCAAAATAATGTACATGACCATAATGAAATTTAAAGAAAAAATTTGGAGTCTTTTTCAGAAAATTCTGAAAAGGTCCGGGAGGCTTCATGTAAAGTATCCTCAAATTTCAAAGAATCTTTTTCAAAATTTCGACATCAATTTGAAATAAATCCTATGTATGGTTTAGGCGCTATTCATGTTCACAGACGGACAGACAGACGGACGATTTGCTTTCAATTAGTGTTTTGGTATCAAGGACACGCAAAATGGGGATTCTGGCTACACCACGTGTTAGGTGATTTTTTTTTCTTGATTTAATAACTAGCTTTATCCACATTTTCGTTCAGGGTCCGGCAATGAAATTTTTTCCGCCGAAAATCAGCCCTTTTTTTGCGCAGCATTACATAATGTACCCTACACTACGTATATATTATTGCGCATATACGTATGTATACGGGAAAGTAAAAATGACCAAAAATTTACCACAAAAATTACACCAATGGACAACCCACCAAATAACACACAGATCCATTAAAAAAGATGCACGTTTACTGCGGTTCTCGTAACTCTGCCTCTGACAGGAATCGCTGCGATCCAATCAGGTTAGATATCGCTACAGTGACAACGTCTCCACGGCGTCATTCAATCTCCCGATTGAATGATTCTATCCTCAACTAATCCCTGCCAGGACCGAAATCCGGAAGTCACAACATACTTCACTAATACACATAATAATGGATAGTGCTAATGTTCATCAGATGGCCCCTCTCACAATTTTCATCAATGTAGAGTCTGATCTAACCAGGAAACTCCCTCAACTAGTTAGACAATTGGCGATCATCACATGAACACTTTAACATGGAAACTAATACTCATCTTGGCGAGTCCACTCATTGTAATGTATGGGACTAATCCCAAATGATACTTTAATAAATTAATGTACAGTCGTTATTACATATCTTTACACATTAAGCAATTAATAGATTTCACTACACCAAACACATATTTTAATTTGTCAACCATTTATTGAGAGTTCATTTGTAGTGAGTTGAACGTTACTTTATGCTATCCTCCTAGCGACTACCATGCTCTCTCGCGGACGTTGCAGCTTCTCGCAAGTGAGCCATTCCACGTCAAATCGCACAAAAAAGACCAAAATTTGACCTTCATATTTTTATTTATTTTCTATTTTTTTCTATTTATTATATGGATCAAATAAGTGAACACGTGTATTTTTATTTTTTTCTAACTTTATTATTTTCGGAAATATTGTATAATGAAATTTGCTAAAAATGATGCGCATCACTAACTTAAAAATATCATCATTTGAATACACCAATTATAGAAATTCCGTTCAAATTCCATTCGAAACTTAAAAACATGCTTAATTTTTACGATTTTGCAAAATATTCAAGTTTTTGAATTTTCATTTTTTTTTAAAAAAAAACTGAAATTTTGAAAATTAAATATTTTTGTAAACTCGATGACCTAAAAATTTTAAAAAGATATTTATAAACGCACTAGAGTATTGATAATAAGTCCAGAAAAAATCAAAGTGGGATCTCAGTAACTTTAAAAGATATTAATATTTTACGAACCAGTTGTAATAGATTGCTGCAATAGACACGTACTTTGCGTTACTATTCGTCGGTTTCTTTGGATGAAGCAGTAATTTAAGTACTTCTTGAGGTGGTGAAACTTCATGATTGAATTTATAAATAATAATATTTATGTGTATTAAAATACATATAAATAATATTAATATATTTATAAATAATTTGTAAATAATTAAATGACGGATTCTTGATTCAGGTTTTGACTGACATTTTGAAATTTTCTGGTCCCTCACAACTCACTTTAAATACAAGTACTCGCGTACAATAGAATTCCTGAACGTTCGTCACAATGCACAGTTTTAATGCCCTACCGAATTTACTTCAGTTCTGGACAAAATTCCATTTTCTTCAGCCAACGTTTTAGACACTTTTATCATGTGTTCGGTTGATGCAAAGAGTCGTTAAGGTGGCACTTATTAAGGGAGCATAGGTCCGATTTTCACTGTTAACTCTGAATTTTAGAAAATTGCGAAAGTTCGAATTTTATTCGGTCTCTTCCCCCAACTACAAAATTGCAGATAGAGATTTTTCCTTCAAATAAAATTTGTTCTTCATAGTGAGTTTTTCTTTAAGGTCATGTACATTTTTTGAACATTTTTGAACATTACATTATTGTGTGTAATATGTGCAGTTTTAAAAAGTACAAAAACAAGATTTCCTCAAAATCGGCTCCAAATGTTTTTTTAAACTTTTGATTGGGATAGTGCTAAATATACCCTATGAGATGATATGAACTCCATATTGCTCTTTGCTGTGACCGCCCGCGGGCAGTCAAATGTCCCGCCGCCATGCCGCGTCACAGCAGCGGAGGCGCCACCCAGCGAAGCGGCGGACAGCGGCAGCGGGCCGGCCAGGTCCGGGCGAGCGCGCCCGTCGCGGTTGGATAGGCGCGTCAAGACTCGCCGCTGTCCCTATGGCAGGGCTAGTCAGCGAGCGACCGCGGCGGGCGGGCTATAAAGTGGCCCGGACCCCGCCCCGGAGCGGCAGAGGCAGGAGAGCGAGCTTGGAGTACGGGTCTACAGAGAGGTGTACGGCATTCGAGTGGAGAAGATACTGGCGGCAACAACTTTGGCTTTCGACTACGGACTACTCTTCTGGATTTTCGGCGACCCCGGACATTTCGGCACCTCTACTGGCTATCGGCTACCTGGCTACGATTTTTGGTCTTCTCTCCTGGATATTCGGCGGCAAGGCTTTGTACTCGGATTCATCCATACTGTAACTAGTTTGTTAATAAAGAAACTTGTTTGTTTTGAATCTCTCGTCTTTGCTTGGATTCTACACTCTTTTCTTTTGTTTTTTCAAAAACTGTAATTTTTATGACTTTCTCTCACGTTGTTAATATTTACGTTATTGGCGATTTGTTTACATCATTATTATATTTAAGAGTTCAAGTGCTTTAAATAATGTCAAGTAAAGTTTCTCGAAAACTCAACAGTTTTCTGTGAAAACTAGCTCAAACTTCCGCCTTTTCAGAAACGCTCAAACTCCATTTTCTCATAAATCGCTTTTTTCTTCAAACATTTCGAACGGATAGTGCCAATTGCACTGTTTAATATGGCGTTAAGTTAATTTGGGGATTTTTTTTTCAAAAATTACAAAAATATAATTTTTTTTAATGTTCTCTCATACGGTTAAAATGCACATTTCCAGCAATTTGTAAAAACTATTCAATTTGTGAGCGTAACTGCTTCAATGGCTTCAAATTAAGTTTTTCAACTCAAATATCTTCTGTAAAAAAAGAGCTTCAAATTTTGCATTTACAATAGCGCTACACGCCATTCTCTTGACAACGGCTCTAAATTTTTCAACAAAAATTGCCATTTAGGGCAAGGTTTAACTGTTTTTTTAATATTCTTAAAATAATAGTTTTGTTCTACTATTGGGAAACAGAAAAAAATATAAAATGTCCTTATTCAAATATCTGTTTTCATGAGATATTTTATTAAAAAAACAATTGTATCCTCACAATTGTAGTTGTTAGCACAGGCCGAATGTTAGAAAATTTTGCAATATCAGGCAATTCAACGAACATGAAACCGGCACAATTCACTTATGTTTCCTTTATGCGGTCTATGGTCCCAATTTAATAAAAAAAAATTATTTCCACCTTTTAAGGAAAAACAGTTTAAAGAAAATAATATGCCTATTTTTGACAGACAATTTCGCAAAAATACTCATCTTTTTGAAAAATTTAACATGATCTTTTTTTAATATTAAGACCCGTTTTTTAGCAACACAATTCATTAAAAAAATCGTATCTTCGTATTTGTAGTTGTAGGATGACGGGGAAAATACTTTAAATTTTTTTCAATTTTCGACAAATCAGAGTATTCAACCAATATGAGAGCTCCGCCATTCTCCTAAACGACCTTCAGACTATCCAACAATAAAATTTACTCAAAATTGTTGGCGCCATTTTTTTGAAAATGTCCCAGGGACTTCTTGTAAAGAAACCCCCAAAATTAAAATATCGGTTTCATATTCAAGGGGCCACAACATCAGTCAGATCGATCGGGGAGAATCAATTTTGGAGAAAATCAGCTGAACGGTATAGTCGCTAGCGTTGTTCACAGACGGACGGACGGACGGACGGACGGGTAGACCGACGGACGGACAGACGTTTTCCTGTCAATCGATTTTTTCGTGACAAGGAACCAGTCCTGTTTTTCTGCACAAAATCCGTCTTTTTGCTCAGTAATACATAACTCTCCCTATAATACGTATATACGTACGTAAACGAGAAAGTCAACTAGAACACAATCAACTAGTGGTGATACAGAATTGCACAGACTTTCCCATATTAGTTTTGTTTTCCTTTGGTCTCGGCTAGCTACTCGGACTTGCCACATACTCTTGCCAGCACCCATCTATTGCCGCCCAAAGTACATGTCTTGACATTTTCTAAATTTTTCAATTTCCTAATAGTAAAACAGAAATATTATTTTCAGAATATTAAAGGACAGTAAAACGTTGTTTTAAATGGCAATTTTCTTTGAAAAAATTGCAGCGGTCTTTAAAGAAAAATTGTGTTTGAGCATTACTGTATATTCGAAATTTAAAACTCTTTTTCATAGGAAATTTGTGAGTTTTCGAAAAACTTCATTTGAAATCATTTAAAGCATTGAAACTTACAAACGCAATAGTGTTTACACATTGCTGGAAATGTGAATATTAACGGAGTTAGGGTTCGTTCAAAAAGATTAGATTTATGTATTTTTTGAAAAAAAACAACAACAAACAAACAAGAAAATACCCCAGAATGAACTTTACATCATATTGAGGGTGCAATTAGCACTATCCGTTCCAAAACTTTGAAGAAAAAAGGTGAAGCCATTTATAAGAAAATGGCGTTCGAGCGATTTTGAAAATGCGGTATTTTGAGCTGGTTTTCACAGAAAATGGTTGAGTTCTCAAGAAACGTTTCTGGACATTATTTAGAGCACATATAAATATAATAATGTGAACAAATAAACTCATGTAAATATTACGGAGGAAGAGACAAGTAAAAAAAATTACATTTTTGTAATTTAAAAAAACAACAACAAAAGAATAGAGCACAATGGCATTTATGTCATCTCATAAATATATTTAGCACTTTCCCTACCTAAAGTTTAAAGAAAAAATTGGAGAAAATCTGGTTTTTGTAATTTTTACATTCCCGTACACGTATGTATACAGAAAATGATATACGTAGTATAAGGAAAGTTATGTAATGCTGCGCGAAAAAATGGCGAATTTTCCACGGAAAAAATACATTCCCGGGCCGTGGAATAACGAAAAAGTGGATAAAACCAGTTCCTAAGTAAAAAAATCCCCTAACACGTAGTGTAGCCAGAAACCCTGTTTTGTGGGTTCTTGAAACAGAAAAACCAATTAAAAGGAAAACGTCTGTCTGTCCGTCTGTGAACATTGCTAGCGCCTAAACCATACGCATGATTTCTTCCAAAATGGATATTCCCCGGTCGATCTGGCTCTAGTCAAATGTTTATAATTTTGAAAACGATTCTTCAAAATTTGGGGATACTTTATGCCCCTCGGAAGCCCCTCGGACATTTTCAAAATTTTCTCAAAAATGGTCCCACATTTTTTCTTTAAATTTCTTGTATGAATGGAATAAAAGATGATGAAGATGGTGTATGTCCAATTTTCACGAATGACTCTGAATTTTTGAAAATTGTGAAAGTTTGAATTTTTTTCGGTGTCTTTCTCCAACTACAAAATTGAAGATAGAGATTTTTTTCTTCAAATAAAATGTGCTCTCCAAAGTGAGTTCTTTGTTTAAAGTTATGTACATTGTTCTGAAAATTTTAGTAGTTTTCGCGCAATATTGCGTGCGATATGTGCAATTTTAAAATATTACAAAAACGTAGATTTTCTCAACAACGGCTCCAATTTTTTTCTTTAAACGTTTGGTAGGGATAGTGCCTAATGCATTTTATGAGATGACGAAAAGCCATATTGCTCTATTCTTTTTTTTTTCAAGAATTGGAAAAATGTAATTTTTTTGACTTGTCTCTCACGTCGTTAATATTTAAATTGTTGGCGATTTTCTCACATTATTATATTTATGAGTACATGTGCTTTAAATAGTGTCAAGTAAAATTTATCGAAAACACAACTGTTTTCTGTGAAAAGTAGCTCAAATTTCGGCATTTTCAGAAACGCTCAAATGCCATTTTCTCCTAAAGGCTGCAAATTTTTTCTTGAAACTTTTGTAATGGATAGTGCTAATTACACTCTTTAGTATAGCGTCAAGTTTATTTTGAGTTATTTTTTGTTTTTTCAAAAATTAAATAAGTGTTTTTTTAAAGATCTTTCATATCTTTAATACACACATTACCAGCAATTTGTAAACATTATTATATTTGCGGGTGTAAGTGCTTCAAATAACGTCAAATAAAGTATTTTGAAAACTCAAAACTTTTCTGTGAAAATGAGCTTCAAATATCGCATTTTTAGTAGCGCTAAAACGCAATTTTCTTTAAAGCAGCACATAATTTTTTAAAGAAAAATTGCCATTTGCGACTATGTTTTTGTGTTCTTTAATATTCTAAAATTAATATTTCGGTTCTACCAATAGGAAACAGAAGAATTTAGAAATTGACAAAAAAATTCACTTTTGGCGGTGATAGATAGCTGCTGGCAACAGTATGTAGCAATTCCAAATAGCTAACGGAGACACAAAGAAATAGAAAACTAATACGGGAAAGTCTGTGCCATTCTGTAACACCACTAGTTTAAAAATGCAAATATTTCGCGCATTGTTGCCAGAAAACTACTCAACTGTTCAAAATAATGTACACGACCTTAATGAAAGAACTCACCATGAAGAAGAAATTTTACTTGAACGAAAAATCTATATCTTTAATTTTGTAGTTGTAGGAAAAAGCCAAAAAAATTTAAACGTATGCAATTTTCGAAAATTCAGAGTTAACTATGAAAATAAGACCTATGCCACCTTAATAAATGCGTTTACACCGAAAAATTAATAAAATGTCAAAAAATGTACTTTGGGCGGCGATAGATGGCAGCTGGCAAGAGTATGTGGCAATTCCGAATAGGAATTGCCACATACTCTTGCCAGACCTGAGGTAAAAAAAAACCAGACCCAGATCTAAGGAAATAAAAAAATATACGGGAAAGTCTGTGCCATTCTGTAGCACCGCTGGTTTAATATTCTTAAATTATTATTTCTGTTATCAGGAACATATTATTCTGTCTATTAGGAACTCAAAAAAATTAGAAAATTTAAAAAAAATATACTTTGCGAGGCGATAGATAGCAGCTGCCAAGAATAATGGCAAGTCCAAATAGCTAATCGAAACCAAACCGACAAGGAAACGAAGTAGCACCACTAGTTTCGGTATCAGTGGATCCCAAAACGTGTATTTCCATTGATATTTCGAAATTGATTTTCCGTAGCATTACATAACTTTCCCTATTCCATTTATATTACTCTGTATATACGTACGTATATGGCAAACTAATTAGGGTGCAACAAAATGGCACTGACTTTCCCATATTAGTTTTCTATTTCCGTTGGTCTCGGTTGCCACCCGCCATCTATCACCACCCAACATTTTTTGGACATTTTATTAATTTTTTGATTCCTAGTAATAGATTGGAAATATTAATTTTAGAATATTAAAGAACACGAAAACCCCGTTCTAAATGGCAATTGTTTTTTGAAAATTTTGAGCCGTTTTTAAGAAACTGACTTTTAAGCGGTACTGTACGTAAAAGTGAAATCTGAAGCTCTTTTTTCACAGACAATTTTTGAGGTTTCAAAACACTTCATTGGAAGGCATTTAAAGGACTTAACTTACGAATGCAATAGAGTTCACAAATTGCTGGTAAAGGGCATATTAAAGGTGTGAGAGGACTTTCAAAAAAATTATATATGCGTAATTTGTGAAAAAAAACTCCAAAATGAACTTTACATCATATTAAAGAGTGCAATTAGCATTCGTTTCAAAAGTTTGATGAAAAAATTTGGAGGCATTTATGAGAAAATCGCGTTTAAGGGTTTCTGAAAATCCGGAATTTCGAACTAGTTTTCACAGAAAACAATTGAGTTCTCGAGAACCTTTACTTAACGTTATTTAAAGCACATGTACTCGTAAATATAATGATGTGAACAAATCACTACTAAAGTAAATATTAACGACGTGAGAGACAAGTTAAAAAAATTACGTTTTTGTATTTTTTTTTAAACAAAAGAATATAGCAATACGGCGTTTATGTCATCTCATGGAGTAGTTTTAGCACTATCCCTACCAAATGTTTAAAGAAAAAAATTTGCGACTTTTTGAGAAGATCGTGTTTTCGCAATTGTTTTAAATTGCTAATATTCGGAGAAAACTGTTAAAAGGTCTTGTTTTCGCAATTGCTTTAAATTGCTAATATTTAGAGAAAACTGTTAAAATGTTTCAAAAATGTACATCACCTTAAAGGAAGAATTGACTTTCGAGAACAAATTTTATCTGGGGGAAAAACCTTTATCTTCAATTTTGTGGTTTTAGGAAGACGCCGAAAAAAAATCAAACTTTCGCAATTTTCGAAAATTAAGAGTTAACCGTTAAAATTGGACCTACGCCATCTTAATAAGTGTATTTTACTCTATTCTTCTAAGAAATTTAAAGAAAGAAATTGGAGTCGTTTTTGAGAAAATTTTGAACATGTCCGAGCGGTTCATATAAAGTACCTCTGTTAGCACATTTTCCCGGCGCGCCTCAAGTTGCAGAACTTCCGCCCAGTTGGGCGCTCTTAGTGCTCTTCCCGCCAGTTATGGGAGTTCCATGGTGCCCCAGTGTTATGGGGGTGCGAACATGAATTTCGCGCGTCCCACTTTAAAGAAATTGATTCCCTTGCGCCTCTGCGCTTGGAGTAACTGCCTCCCGCATTGAGAGGCATCAGCGGCGCCGCCGCCACCCTCTCCGCTCTTCCCCCACCGCCCGCCTTCTCACCTGCCCGGCGGCCGCTCGCCCCCCGCGCCGGGAGAGTGTTGCCGGGTGGCGGGGCTGGCGGCAGCGCTGGGACTGAGGCGTACGGAGAAAGGCGATTGACGGACTCGACTGGACGTGCAGATCACGGCGAGCTAACCAGCTCGCGGGTAGTTTGTTTCGGCGAAGTGCATTTCGAATGCATTAAGACCCCCCTACTGGATAGATATGTCTAAAGAGGAGAATTTGATTAAGAGTGTAGCCTTGTTTGTGACGTCAAGACATGTGTTTAGATTAACTATTCATTCGTGCCTCATAGGCTTCAGAATAGTTTGCAATGCTTAAACTAGTTCAACCTTCTTTTGTTTATTGTATCAATCATGCAGCCTTGCCTAGTAAGCGCACTTTTCATTGAATGTTCTACCGCAACCTTGCAAGGGTTTTGAGAAATTGTTAAAAGTTATAAGTATTCCTTGACAACCTCCAAATTTCGAAGAATCGTGGCGCATTGAGTGGAACCAAACCGACCGGGGAATATTCATTTTGGAAGAAATCGTGCTTATGGTTTAGGTACTAGCTCGTAAGTGGAGTTGTGGGGTCATTTTCGATACCAGTCAAACTTTCGATACCGTACACCCCTGGCGTTTCTTTGAAAACTCTTTCTTCTTTAATCCCTTATGTTTAGCTTTAACGTTTGTCGTAGTTTACTCACAGAATACGTCACGAACTGGGAGTAATTTTTTTGCCATAAATTTGTTCGCCAGGCATGTCGATGTGTTATGTACAAAGAATATATTGACTAGAAACTTTTAAATTAAATTTATTATAACCAGATGATCAAATTGTTAACAAATATATAATTATTCTTATGTGATATATGAGTTTTATCAGTATTATTAAGTGTTACATCATTGAGTATTGTTCATTCCATTATTAAATAACTCAATATATTATTCTCAGCAGTAATTTTTCTTCTAATTATTTTTTGAATTTTTATTAAAATTTTCCCAGAATTTCTGGCCCAGTTCTTCATTATTATTCATATTATTCGTTATTCATATAATTTCAAAACATATACAACTAATAGTTTTTAGTTTCATCGGTATTAGGTGGTATTATTTTCGACCCCACAACTCCACTTATGTCCTAGAATTTTCACCAAGCCAGCTGAGGGCTAGTTTTGTTCACAGACCGACTGACGGATGGACGTTTTTGAAAAGAACCACTTTTTCGGTATGAGGGGACCCAAAAACGAGTGATTCTGTTGAAATCTCGAAATTCATTTTCCACAGCATTACATAACCTTCCCTATACTACGGATATGACTCCGTATATACGTATGTAGGCTAGAAAGTAAAAATTAACCTAGCTTCGTATTTGCCGTATTTGCGTCTGTCACAGCTTCGACCGCTGTAGCCGTTACACGAATAAAAAGCTGCCGATGTGATCCGCTCACGCGAACAATATCTGTGAAATATATTTTATACATATTTTTAATTATGTAGGTAAATATATTAACATACTTCAGATCTGAAAGTGCAGGTACCGTGCCCCCCCTCCTTGCCACTGGATCCGCTACCGCCTCCACGGAAGGCTCCAGCGCCCACTGGAGGGGTAGGGACGTATTGCCCCCGTTGGGAATCTACGATCTAGACGGAGCAGAAATGCTGGTCAAACAAAAAGCTTGAGAAGTATTCGAACTGGCCGAGTTACCCCAGCTGACAAATAGAAGATTGGTAAAATAGAAGTTTGAGTACTCATATATATCGCAAAATGTTCGATGTGATTTTCGTCAATCTTTAAACAACAGAAGTTTATTTCTATTCTTTTTCGAAGGCATACTCTGCGCGGCGCATCGGTCGAACGAAGTTTCACCACCTTGCCTTTTATACGAGCCAGTTTAACAATTTAAAAGAGCACTTTTATGCCTAGCCTTAATGTCCTCTACTCAGAGGTGAAAGTCCAACGTCCTAGGCCCGTGACCACCGCTCCGGAGCCTCTATGAATGATGTACACGAAATTGCACGAGTGCGCACATGTAGCACAGTTTTGAACGCCTGGCGAGGTAATTTCTAGGCGCGTTCTTAATTACGTAAAATTTACAGAGACAGCGGAATACAGGACAAACCCCCGTCCGGAAAAAAAGCTACATAGCTTGCGCTCGGCACATATATTTTGTTAATTATATTTTTAATTTTGAAAAGGAGGACGAGCAAGTGTAATTACTAGATTTAAGATGGAGTTAGATGCAACTAGAAGTGGGAACGAATTTCCGACCGCAAGCAGCCCCAAGTCCCGTTACACAATTTGGCTTTATATTTTTAAAATTATTCGCTTTTTATGGGCGCTTGAGTTTCTAATTACTACGCTCGGATATCGGGATACTACACCTCCTTTCCCTCGTGTACAATTATTAAATTACAAACAGCCAATCACAACGTCAATTAAATTTACTGCATAGTCCCTATGATCGAGTGAGTAACAAGCAACCCAGAATTCTACGAGTTTGCATTTCACCGCAAACAAAACATCACTGATTTTCACGACCAAATTTTGAGGGGGGATATGATCTCTCAGTCTCCACAATAAAAAAATCATCAAAACTTACTGCAACGCTCGTCCATTTCACAAAAACAGTTTTACTTCTGAAATTAAATTTACGTCTTTTAATTTCTTCATGACGATGACGGTTGTAAAATGTTTTAATATACGTTATAAGTCCAGAGAATTTTATCTCGGATTTCTCAGGAAAAGATTGAGGAAAGTAATTGGAAATGTAGAAAATGAAATGAGTGATGAAGACGTAATAAAAATGAATAAAATTTTCCAGAATCTTGATTTTTATTAACCCTAAAGAACATAACATGAATCCAAAGATGTGTGCAAGAATATTTTCTGATAAATCGAGCTGTAGCTAGTATTTTTACAGTTCTCAACCCACGAACAGAAAAATGTATTTTTAAAATGAGAGAAATTGCATATTTTTATAATGATTTTCAAGATTGATTCTTTATCTTTGAATACCCAATTCTTGAAACGTAACATTTGTCATCCACAGATTTAGGCAAATTTAAAGTTATAAAGCGACTTATATCGGAATGCCAGGTTAGATTCCTCATAGCAGACCATACACTACAACTGCTTTTCACGACAATCTAAGGTTTATATTAACCATCCATCCAACGGCCAAGAGACCAGGGAAATAAATTAATACGATAAATATAATGCAGGTTGTAGTAGGACAATCAAAACGTACAAAGAGTCGCCTGTGTGCTCGCCTTAAATATTCACATAGTGTTGATAGACGACGGCCGCTTGACGATAATGGTGTTCAACTTCGTTTTGTTTTGATCTAGTGTTTACTTGATGTCCCGACTCCCATCGATTTCTTTGGTCTCTCTTCAACAGTATGAAGTCGCAACCAGTCAATTCTGTTGTATCCTCACATAAGGCATCACACACGCGGCTCATGCTCCCAATGCCAGAAATTCTTGAATTTGCTCGCGAATTCTGCGCCCAGACAGGCAATGTGGGTGTAGTACACCCGGTTTGGACAAGGGGGTAGCTTTCGTCGTCAGCGCGCGGAAGAGGGTGGTAGAGGTGGCGGGCTGGAGGTGGAGGTGGGGGCGGGGGCGGAGGCGGGGTTGGGAACACGGGAGGCAACTCGGCCCTAGTTTATTAACGAGGGCCCGGCGCTGAGCGGAGCGGAGACGGCCGAAGCGGTGGCGGGGTCCGGAGCACGAGAAGTCGCTCGAAACGGCAGCTAGTTAGCTTCTCATCTATCACCGGGGGTGCCGCCGGCGTCCCCAGTACTTAGCGGCGGGGACGCCAAGACGAGTGCACTGTCCCCTGCCGGCGCCTGCGAACGTGCGCTCCGAGGGACGGACAACAACCCACGTGAAGTGCACGTGGAACGTTCTCATGTAATGCGTTTCACACTTTTACACAGCATTTTCGGATCTTTAACATTGATGCATTTAGCCTTCCCCCTTTGTCTTAACACGACGTATCGTATGGTTAGAGTTCAATACATAGATTTCGTAGACGTTATATATAAAATGCGTTCTCTACATAAACTAGTTGTGCTAAAACAGGACGTACTTTCTCGTCCGTATTTTCAGGTAAAATTACGTGAAAAGTACTCAAATTTTCATTAACAATAAAAAATCATTATCTTTAATAGTTGTATTACAGTTGTAAGAAGATTCCGAAAGAAAATGCACATTTGCAATTTTCGAAAAATTAAGAGTTTTCAACGAACATGAGACCTGCACTATTCTCTCAAATGTCCTTCACCCCTTCACCTTCAACAATAAAATTTAATCAAAAGCGATGGAGCAATTTTTTACTTTCCCGTATACGTACGTATACACAGAGTGATATACGTAGTATAGGGAAAGTTATGTAATGCTGCACGAAAAAAACGGCGAATTTTCAATGCAAAAAAATTAATTACCGACCGGTGATAAAGAAAAAAGTTGATAAAACCAGTTGCTAAATTAAGAAAAAAAATCCCCTAACACATGGTGAAGCCAGAAAGCCTCTTTTGTGGGCCCTTGATACCGAAAAACCAATTGAAAGGAAAACGTCTGTCTGTCCATCTGTGAACACTGCTAGCGCCTAAACCATACGTACGATTTCTTCCAAAAAGGATATTTCCCGGTCGATCTGGTTCTAGTCAAAGGTTTGAGATTTTGAAAAAAGATTCTGTAAAATTTGGGGGTACTTTACTTGAAGCCCACCGAACATTTTCAAAATTTTCTCAAAAACGGCTCCAAATTTTTTCTTTAAATTTCTTGTAAGAATAGAATGAAATACACTTATTAAGGGGGCATAGGTCCGATTTTCACTGATAACTCTGAATTTTCGAAAATTGCAAAAGTTAATGTTTTTTTTCGTCGTCTTTCTGGAACTACAAAATTGAAGATAGAGATTTTTCTGTTAAATAAAATTTGTTGTTCAAAGTGAGTTCTTTCATTAAGGTCATGTACATTTTTTTGAAACGTTTATTAGTTTTCGCGCAATATTGCGTACAATATTGTACGCAAGTTTTAAATAATTACAAAAACCAGATTTTCTCAAAAACGGCTCCAAATTTTTTCTTTAAACTTTAGTATAGGCATAGTGCCTAATGTATTTTATGAGATGACTAAATCGCCGTATTGCTCTATTTTTTTGTTTTTTCAAAAATTGCAAAATGTAATTTTTTTGACTTGTTTCTCACGACATTAATATTTACATAGCAGCGTTTTTTTCACATTATTATATTTACGAGTACATATGCTTTAAATAATGTCAAATAAAGTTTCTCGAAAACACAACCGATTTCTGTGAAAAGTAGCTGAATTTTCAGAAACGCTCAAACACCCATTTCTCATATATGACTGCAATGTTTTCTTCAAACTTTTGGAGCAGATAGTGCTAATTACACTCTTTAATATGACGTAAGGTTTATTTTGAGTTTTTTTTCAAAAATTATATAAATGTAATTTTTTTGAAAGATCTCTCATATTTTTAATATGAACATTTCCAGCAATTTGTAAAAATTATTATATTTGTGAGTGTATGTGCTCCAAATAACTTCAAAGAAACTATTATGAAAATTCAAACATTTTCTCTGAAAATGAGCTACATATTTCGCATTTTCAGTTGCACTAAAACGCAATTTTCTTTAAAACGGCACATAATTTTGAAAAGAAAATTGCCATTTAGGAGTAGGTTTTCGTGTTCTTTAATATTCTAAAATTAATATTCCCGTTCTACCAATAGGACGCCGAAAAATTAAGAAAATGGCAAAAAAATATACTTTGCGGTGATAGATGGCAGCTGGCAAGAAAAAGAGTATGTGGCAATTCCGAATAGCTAGCGATGACCCAAGAAAAAATACGGGAAAGTCTGTGCCATTCTGTAGCACCACTAGTTCGGTATTAAGGACCCACAAACATGGATTTGTAGATACACCACGTGTTAGAGGATTTTCCCCTTAAATTTAGCAAATGGATTTATCCACTGTTTCGTTGCCAGGGCCCTATAATAAGAATTTTTCTATGGAAAATTCGCATTTTTTTGCGTAGCATTACATAACTTTCTACTCCGTAGCGAGAAAGTAAAAAGAGGTGTGACCAACTTTTAAACAGCTCATTACCTTTGTTTCTGTCCACAGTTTTCATCAAACAATGATTGCAGATTTCGGAAAAATGTATACGTAACAGTGCCGATAATTTTACATTCATCTCGTAATACGCCACCCTCTTCAGTATTCACGAAGACTGACGCGCGTATTCTTCTTAGTTGTCAATTTACAATGGCAACAACGAACATTCTGTATTCATAACACATAAGAGGATTTACAACTCGCCAGCATCTTTTGGGTTCCCCAACAACACTTCTTTATCATTACTTCCATTCTAATGCTATGTAACATTAGTCAACAACGTCAATGGTTGTTTCAGTATATTATTGCTACATTCTTCATTATTTCTTCGTCATTAAGACGTTATCAGTTCACATTCTGCCGAGTAGTATTTTAGAGAGTTTCTCAAACAGTTTCTCCTAGCTTCCCAAACAAATGCATTAATCTTCCTCTGTAACAGAAAAAGGTATTCAGATTTGTTTAATGCATTGTCCAATTAGAAGCAGACATGATTAAGCGTCGAAAACCTTGTTTCGTGGCAGCTAAAACGAGAGAAACTTTGCAAATGTAAAACTAAAAATGCATATCACTACTAATCGGAGCATCCACGTTTCTTCATTAGTCGTCTTAAGTTGAAAAAACTCAAACGTCAAGAAAAAAGAAGATCCTAAAAAACGAGCACAATTTGCAAGAAGCTCAATACGGTTCTCAAAGTTTCTAGAGTACCTTTTAAAAAACAGAAAGAGATGCATTGGCATTTCAGTTAAGAACTAACTAAAGAAAGTGTAGAACTCCTCCCTTTCAAAAAAAGTCTTTCCTTCATTCTTATGAGATGCAGCAACTTTTCCTCTTTCCCTTTCTTGCGAAGCTCCTCCTCCATCGAAGAGGGATGAGTCCACGAATTAGCTACGTTACAAAACGAAAGCTGAAGAGATTAAAAAAACGAAAGCCCACACAGTTAGAAAAGGGGAACGTGGAAGGAGTGAAGTGGAGAGAGATGCAGGCAACAGAAAAATGGCGAAGAGAAGATGGTGGATTGTGGCAAAAGAATTTAGGAACAGGAGCAGTGGGATAAAGGGGTGAAAGAAGAGAAACACTAACTAGAGTGAAATGCAGTTCACCAACACAGGACGACGACGTGCTGCGAGAAGTAGAAAAGAAACGTTGGGAGGAACGGGCGGTGCAGGTGGAGTACAAGAAACGGATGCAACAGTAAGGTACAAGAGGGAGGACGGGGACGGTTGGGAACGGGTAGACACGAATAGGACGTGGAGAGAGAAGGAACGGTCAAGGACGGGCTGGGGTGGGCAGGAACGGGCAGGGAAGGACCGGGGCGGGCGGTTGGGGATGTGAACGGGAGACAAAACAGGCACGGGCCGCAACGCGGGGATGGGTGGGGACAGACAAGGGGCCTGTGGGGATGTGTGAGGATGAATGGGGTTGAATGGGGTTGCGTGTAGTAGGATGCAGGTAAACTGGGACAGCTGGGGAGTTGCGTTGGCAAAGCAAGAGACGTAGTGAGAGCCAGCGAGGCGCGGGCGAAGTCGGGTGACGAAGACTGCGAAAGACGCGAGCGGTTCGAGAGCGGCGAGGGGTGGAAAGAGGATCGCAGAGCGAGGGCCGCGAACGCTTCCTAATTTCGCAGAGGCAGCAAACAAGGCGCACCCTAGCGCACGGACGGCGCGCGCCAGACACGAAAGCCGGCTATGAAGTAAAAACGCGATCTATCTCCTCGCCGCAGGCAGGCACGGAGACGGAGGCGGCGGCGGCGGCGGCGGCAGGCAGGGCCGCTCCCGCGCCACCTGCCCCCTTCGAAAAAAGAAAGCAGGGGAGGAGTGGAGCCTTCTTGCAAGTCGTGAGCAGCCCTCCGCAGCACTTTCTTGAGAAAGTAAACAAGGCGAACAAATCTCCGACGCTGCTCGGGAGTCGGATTGCGCGGGAAGTCCATCTCCCGCAATGCTCCAGCGCTGACGAAGTCCCCGACGAGATGAAGCTCTTCGTTCGTAAGGATATCACCACTCAACGGCATTGTATCATCAAAATGACCTACTGAGAGCGTTGCAGACTTGCGAGAAAAAACGATTGGTTGAGGGGGAAAACTACAGCCCCCCGTTCTGCTAGTATTGTGCAAAACGCATTAAAATCCTTGTGTTTCTGTCACACAAATCTACAGAACGGCTTTAAACCGAGATTACACGAGAAATGACTTGAATTCAGGAGTCGAGCGGATCGCCCAGCAGCCTTCCAAGCCGCGAGAGCCTAGTTATTTCGAGCGCGACAAGCGTTTCGGAACGCCCATTCATATCCGCGCGTAGCACATGCGTCGGCGAACGTGCACCGCCACACAACGGCTGCCCGCCCCGCCCCGCCCCGCCCCGCACACGCTACGTGAGGAGGGTGGCGAAACGGCCACACGAAAGCCCGGCTCTACGGCCTCGACCCACAAACACTCAAGGAATCATAAATCACCGCAGACGCGAATTAATCCCCAATAAGTGAATTGCTGCATGGCCCACTAGGCGCGCCGAGGTGGGAGGGGGAGGTGGCCGGGAGGACAGCAGACACAGGGGGAAGGGCAGCGGCGGGGAGCGGGGGCGGGGGTTGCGTCCTGGCGAGTGGGCGGCCATGTGTCTTTCTGTCGGCTGACTCACAGACATTCATCGTACAGCACGTGTACACGCACACAGCATACAGGAGTTTCGTTGGGGGCGGCGGGTCAGTCGCGCATGGATGAAGCTGATGGGGTTGCGAGCTGGCAACGAAGGAGTAAATGGGGAGACAAGCCAGGGGATGGTTATATGGGGAAGCGAACAAACGGGGACAGACCAACATCTTCGAGAGGCTTCCACCGCTGAGTCTCGAAGAGGATTAGCACGGGTGAAAGGCCGGGGAACGCAAAGTAGTAGAAACGGTTAGGGAGGGAAGGAATGAAACGAGTTGATTCGTGCAACGGCCAGCTTGCCAAACAAACATAACAATTTCAGTTCATGAGCTTCACCATCAGCCGTTTGTGATCTTTCCTCTTTCTATAAACTTGGAGTTACAACGCAAAACAGCTTTCCAGGAATCTTTTTTCGCAAAGCGTGTCAAATATATCTACACTTTATACGGACACTTTGCGACCATTTTTTCCTGCAAATCACTCAGTCAAAAACTTGCCAAATAAAAACAAAAAACAATGATTTTTTAAGGTATTTCTAACTATGTTCCCAGAAAATTCTTGTATAATCTCTGATCCCATCACTGATTTGGCGTAGGAATGAAATCTTTTAATGAAAGGTGAACAAAGAAAGAGCAGAATGAAAAAGTGGGAGGTAACAGCGATTGTTGAGACGGTTGCAGCGACATCGGCCGGGAACATCTCGGAGATCTCGCCAGCAAATTTGAAAGTTGCACTTTTGAACATTAAGCAAATGGTATCAAAACTCACCACAATAAATAACAATTACATTTTTAATGTGAGGTAATTCTATTTTTTTCAAATCTATGTATGTTAATGTTGTATATTAAGTTAACTGATATTTGGTTCATGAGTTCGTAAAATTTCTTCTGGTATATTTGACTTCGCTGGGTGATGAGATGGTGTAGCTGATATATGTCGTGGTCTCTGTAAGGCGTCTTTTTACTTCAAGAACCACGGGGCGTTCCTGAGACTTATTAAAATTTAGTTCGAGTCTTCGAAGAAGTTCGAGATTCGATTTCCTTGCAGAACCCCATAACTCAATTCCAGAATTGTACATTACCTTGTTTATAACTGCCTCGTTAATAAGCCCTTCGTTATGTATCGAAATCTTTGACTTTCGGTTAATGAGCCAAGACAATTTCAATATTTTAAGTTCGGCTTCTTCCCTGTTAGTTTTGAATTACTTTTCCAAAGTAGGCGGGCAACATGAACGGCCAGAAGAGCGGCCGAAGGGGAGGTGAGAGCGGAGGGGCGCGAGCGCGGGGTTGGAGAGACAAGCCCCCGTCATCCGTCAAGGCCCGGCCGCCTGGGCACGGGGAGTCAAATTGCAGTCGCGTTATGGGCTCATTATTTTAGCTTTTTTTCCCGTCCCGTCCCGCGGCTCGCCCGCTTCGCTTCCTTTTCCCTCGCCTCCCCTCGTCCCCGCTGCTTTCTTGCGCGAGCAGTTAGGTTGAGCCGGCCGCGTCAAGCCGTCTGTTGGGAGAGATTAATGGTCTCGCCGGTACCGTTGCCGGCTTATAATTAAATTGCCGGATGGCACGCCGGCCGGTAGCGTTGGGGGCGGGGCGGGAGGAGGAATACAAGAATAGGCGCGGTGCCCTCGCCCCGCATCACCTCAAGCGGAACCTCTACTCGATTCAATAACACAGTGACACTTCAACCTGCTCAGGGGGCTCAGCGCAACACCACAAGGCCTGCGCACTGCAGTTTTTCAAAGCCAATATGGCGGCGAGAAAAGGCCGACTCGTTCCAGTTGAGGCGATTCAGTTGTGTACGTTGAATAGCACTTGTAGCTTTCGAGTTGTGGTTATGTAGATGTAGATTGTTGTTGATAGTAGTGAGAATCCTAGCAAATAAGGACTGTGTCCCCAGGTGAGGGAATTATAATAAAAAGTGAGGAGTGTAAAGTGCTAAGTGCAGTGTTCACTTTCAAATTTGTGAATTGCATTTGCGAACATGGGAAATTGAGGAGAATTCAGTGTTCTATTGTCATAATGGGCTAAAATCAGTCTTCCTTTAAATCATACACGACTGTCCCGTAGAGCTACGCCTTCTTTGTTGCCTACTTACTTGAATCGCCCAAGCACGTCTTACAGAGAAAGTCCTCAAGAAAATAAATTGCGTGTCTGCTTGCTGCTATTGAAGAAAGTGCTGAAGTAAACTATGCAAGATTAAATAAAATATCTTTCAGTACTTTTGATGAACAATGAATCAAATTGGAGTAGCTTATTTTCGACTATTATTAGTCGATCATTAATAAGGAAGACGGTATTCTTTTTCAGTATATTAATTGTAATTGTGCCTCTAAAATTATCAATTCAGTTGTGGTGAATAAGGAATTGAAACTCAGTGTTAATTATTGTAAAAAAAGTATTAAAAGTTGGAGGCACTACTACATTAGATAGTGTATGTAATACAAATGTAATTAATGGTGTTTTAGAAAATAATTAGGTTAATGTTATGTTTTAATACAAGTAGTTACAATAGTCCTCATAATGGTTTTGCGTTAATTTCAGACCTCTTCCTTCAAATCGATACCACAAATTCACAATTTAACAAATCTTTTGTTCTTATGCTGGAAAACATGAAACTCCTTACAAAGAAAAGAAGTGTATATCAGTACAGTTCATGGTTTTTTATATTGCCTTGCATGCGATTTACCATATAACCATATTCTTATAAATATTTCAAACATTTAGGATTCATAATATTTCCTCATCCTAATGCAATTATGAGATTGTGTTCATTTCGTTTAGAACCTCAAATGAAATAAATTCATAATTTTTAAAGTGCACAAGAAACAAACACATAAATTAAGTGATAGTGATAAATTAGTCGCCTTTCACGATGGATGAGGTAGGTACATTTGAAATCAAGACTGGCAAAATATTTTGAAAACAAATTATATTCAGAATAGAACAGATTGGATTTCATGTACTGTACATTGTAAGTGATAATAATAGTATTAATAGAAAGTGCATGCAGCTTTATTTCGCCTGAAATGAACACACATTTATGAACAATCTTTCAGCTGAAGAAAGTAGACCTCTTTTCTTCTGAATTGATGGTTTAATTTATTATTTATATTTTCGTCTGGTAGCCACAATCGTGACTTACCATTTCAATTTGTATGGCCTTCTCAGGCGTACATCTTGAATAACTGCTCAGGCCTCGTAAAGTATGTTTCGGTGCTGTTGCTCAGAGCCAGTGCCGGATGACCGCATAAACAGACTAAGCTACTGCTTAGGGCCCCTTCAGTAGACGAGTTTTATTGATGTTTGTTAACATTTAAAAAATTAGCAATATTCGTATCTCACTAATTAAATTTGAAAATATTTCTAAGTATATATATGGTTGCTTATATACAATTATAATTACATTATGAATATTTCTGAGTTTAAAAAATATCAATTATTCAATCTTTCGAACTTTGGGGGATTACATTTCTCTACCCAAAAGTACGATTATTCAAACCAACCGGCCTTTTGTTTCAGTTCAAATTCATTATTGGCTTATGACTCTCCTATCAGTATTCTCAGAATTTCATGTTTAAACGTGACGAAACAATACCACAAAAAAAAGTGTTGTCGTGCTTTAAATCGCTGTCTGTGTTTATTATATAACTGTATCTGTTAAAAGTAGGTATTAATATACCTTACTATATATCAAAGAGATTTTCACCTTCTCTCTTTCTCCTTATATATACAGGGTGAGTCACGTAACTTTAGCACCTCCTGTAACTTTTGAAAGGTTGAAGTTATTGCAATGCAGTTTTCACGGAAGTGCATGAGGGGAAGGGACTAATAGATACGTGCATCAATTTCTATTTTATCACTTGTATTTTACGAGATATTTTAGGTAACTTTGTTTTTTCAAATGGAACAATACATATTTTTTCAGTCCACCATGACGAGCGTAAAAGACGAATCCAATGATGTACATATTGTCATATGTTAAATAAGCAATTTTTTGATTAATTTTGATTTTTGCGACTGGGGTTTAACGGACTTTTTGAATAGTCCACCACACAAGGTCACGCAGCGCTCCACCAGCAACGCGCGCCCGGGCAAGGGAAGGGAGATTTGAAGATACGAAACTTATTCCAAATATTCACAAAACCATTGCAGTTTTTCCTGAACTGTGCTTTCCATCCTTCCGCATTTTCAGATTTTCGACTTTCTTTGATTGAAGGAATTAAAGGATGGAAAGTAAGGATTTGTCATAAGTTTGTATCGTAATAAAATTGTTTATAACTTCAACTCCATTTAATGGGGTTTCATAAGATACATAATAATGGGATCTTGAAACAAAGCGCAATAAGAATAAATAATTAAAACTGTACAAAAAATATTGCGTATTTTGAGCAAACAATTTCAATGTTAATAAGAATATAATAATAACTTAGGGATAGAAATAATCTTATTTCAATAAATACTACTTAAGACAAATCCGTATTTTCAATCCCTAAGAAACACAAAATATGTGAAAATGGATCAGGATGGAAAGGAGAGTTCAGGAAAAAATGCAAGTTTTGTGAATATTTTTCGTATCCTCAAGTACTAAAATCCCTTCCCTTTCCCGACCCCGCGTTTGCTGGGGGAGCGCTGCATGACCTTGTGGGGCTGACAGTTACAATGAAAATATCCGTTAAACACTAGTCACAAAAAAATCACTATTACTCAAAAAAATGCTTATCTAACATATGACAATATTTATATCTTTGGATTCGTCTTTTTACGCTTGTCATGATAGACTGAAAAAATATGTATAGTCCCATTTGAAAAAACAAAGTTACCTCAAATATCTCGTAAAGTACAAGTGATAAAAGAGAAATCAATACACATATCAATTAGCCCCATTCCCTCATTCACTTCCGTGAAAACTGCATTGCAATATCTTCAACCGTTCAAAAGCTACAGGAGGTGCTAAAGTTACGTGACTCAGCCTGTGTGTATATATATATATATATATATATATATATATATATATATATATAAGAAATAATTGAGAAAATATTCTTCTCCCCCTTCTTTCCCCATCTCTCTTTTTTCCCCTCTCTCATTTTGCCCATTTTCTATCTTTTCAATCTCTCTCTCTTTTTCCATCTGTCTTCCTTTCTCCATCTGTGTCTCTTCTTTCTCACTGGGTCTCTTTCCCCCTCTTTCTGACTCTCTTTTCCCGCTCTCTGATTTCCATCTTTCTCATTTCCCTCTATTTTCCTTCTCTTTCACTATTTTCACTCTGTCTATTTCCCCCTCTCTCAATTTCCTTCTCTATTATCCCTACATTTTCCCCTACTTCTCTTCCTCTCTCTTTTTCCCTCTCCTCTCATCAACTTGTGCCGCCTGATCCTCGTGCTTTCCTCGACCTCGCCCCACGGCACACGGAAAAGCCCAGCAACAATGAAGCTCACGTGAATTGAGAATTGCATTTAACTGACACGTCATGTGCTCTAGCGCCGTCTAGTGCAGTTACAATAATTGTACTATGCCTATGTTCTTCCCGCAAGTGCAAGCAATATCTTGGCACATTTTTATCGCAATTGGATGCCTGGTACGAACCAACAAATATTGATTTTTACTTTCCCGTATACGTACGTACATACGGAACACGTAGTAGAGGGAAAGGTATGTAACGCTGCGCGAAAAAATTGCTATTGAAAAAGTGGACAAATCCAGTTGCTAAATTAAGGGAAAAAATCCCCTAGCACGTGGTGTAGCCAGAATCCCTATTTTGTACGTCCTTGGTAACGAAAAACCTATTGAAAGCAAAACGTCCGTCTGTCCGTCCGTTCGTCTGTGAACACTACTACCGCCGAAACCATACGGACGATTTTTTTCAAATTGAAGAATCCCCTGTCGATCTGGCTTGAGTCGAAGGTTTGAGATATAAAAAAAGATTCTGCAAAATTTGGGGGTACTTTACATGAAGCCCCCGCACATTTTCAAAATTTTCTCAAAAGCTTCTCCAAATTTTTTCTTCAAATTTCTTGAAAGAATAGAATAAAATACACTTATTAAGGTGGCATAGGTCTGAAGTTCGCGGGTAACTCTGGATTTTCCAAAATTGAATAAGTTTGATTTTTTTCGTCGTCAAGCAAAGACAAAATTGAAGATGGAAATTTTTTCTTCAAATAAAAATTGTTCTCCATAGTGAGTTCCTTCTTTAAAGTCATCTACATTTTTTGAAAATTTTAGTAGTTTTCGCGCACACTGCGCGCAATATGTGCAAATTTAAAAAAAATAGTCATGTCGCGCATGACGTTTATAATTGGTGCGAGAGCGGCAAGACAGCGCGCTCTGTCGGCGATCGGCGGGGGCAGTTGCAAGCCGTGGACACGGCCCAGCAGGCTCGAACTGTGAGAGCGAGTCTCACCTCCTACCATCGTCCCTTTAAGGGAGCGAGTGACGTCACAGTCCAGATTCCGCAGTCGGGAGACCAGCCCCGCTCCGCCAGCGTCAAGTGCACAGCTAGGTTGACAGGTCGCGCATGGTGAGTGCGGAGTTCAGTGCAGAGTGGTACTTCGCGCCGGGAAGATTTTCATTTCAACATGTGTGGTTTAGTTGAAAATATATTGCTGATGTATTGGAATTGCAAATAAACAATTTGTTAATTTGTTGTAAACTTTGATATTTGGAAGACATAACAATTATAAAAAAAATATTTTCTCAAAAAGGGCTCCAAATTTTTTCTTTAAGCTTTTGGTAAGGATAGTACCTAAAGTACACTATGAGATGGCATAAACGCCATATTCCTCTATTCATTTGTTTGTTTGTTTTTTTCAAAAATTACAAAAATGTAATTTTTTGGCTGGTCTACCACGTCGTTAATATTTACTTTCGCGGCGATTTGTTCGTATTATTATATTTACGAGTACATGTGCTTTAAATAAAATCAAGTATAGTTTCTCGAGAACTCAACCATTTTTTTGTGAAAACTAGCTCAAAATTCCGCATTTTCAGAAACGTTCAAATGCCACTTCTCATAAATGGCTCAGATTTTCTTTTCAAACTTTTGGAACGGATAGTGCTAATAGCATAATTTTATATGACGTAAAGTTCAATTTAAGGTATTTCTTGTTGTTTTTTTTTTTCAAAAAACACACAAATGTAATTTTTTGAAAGATCTCTCACATCTTTATTATGCACATTACCAGCAATCTGTAAACATTGTTATATTTGTTGGAGTAAGTGCTTTAAATAACTTGAAATAAAGTTTTTTGATGATCCTTATGATCCTTATTTTATTTCTTAGAAACTAGTGGTGCTTCAAAAGCACATACTTTTCCGTATTACTGGAAAAGCTATGTAGTACTGAAATATTGCACTTTATGCGCTACATCATAGCTATTATTTGAAAACGTCCAATTCAACCAAGAAGTGAACAACTCACGGTTTCCATCGCAGTGTTGTCAGAACTCTGTGAATTCTACAACTGCACAAAAATAGAATACAAAAGTTTTGTAAACCTGTATTGGAAAAATAAGCCTGACACCCTGGACAATATAGAAATGCATTCCATAGGACCACGATTCGAGAAGAGTATTCTAAAACCATGCAACAAATACTCTACTCACTACAAATGGTACAACATTTGGAGCGAAAAGTAAATATTTTCATGCAAATATCAACATAAATTAGACAATTATAACTCATTTTCATACAGCTCCATCAGGTCACAACAATCACACGTAAGTCACAGATATTTGCGAGCCCAAAGTGAATTTCATTGTTGCAGACCCTGCATTGTCGTTATCCTGAGAGCTACTAATTTTTTTACAATTTATTTAAAATATTAATACATAAACAGTTTCTAAAATATTAATGTGTAAATGTACAACAAAAGGTCAAATGTAAGAAACGAACAAAGAAATAATATACAAAATTGCAAGTTCTAATTTACGTCACACCCAGCTGTCCGAAGCGCAGTCAATTTACAGCGGACTTTTACGTTCGTCACAAAATTATAGAAAAACTACTCGTATTTTGAAAAAAATTACGCATGACCGTATTTGAAGATGTAGTTTTGATAAATACATTTAATTGAGAAAAATTGTATTTATAAAATTGTAGTTGTAAGAAAATGAAGAAAACGAAGCGCAATCAATTCTGAGCGGGCATGTTTGTCAGGAAATTTTAGAAAAACTACTCATATTTTCAAAAACTTCAACATTTGAAGATCTGTTTATGATGAGCATATTTCATTAAGAAAAACAATCGTGTATTCACAATTGTAGTTGTAGAAAGACGAGAATATATTTAAATTTTTTTATGCTTTTTGCAAAATCAGACATTTCAACGAACATGAAACCTGCACTATTCTCTTAAGCTTCCTTTATGCTATTTCAGGTCCCAATTTAATCAAAAAACGTTGGGCGGTTTTTAAGAAAAAATGTTCTATGTTTGACACAATTTTTCGAAAAAAATACTTATGTTTTTGAAAAATTGAACATGACCTTATTTGAAGACCTGCTTTCTATGAACACATTTCAATAAGAACAAAAATTGTGTCTTCATAATTGTAGTTGTAAGAAGATGCCGAAAATACTTTGAATTTTTTCTATTTTCGAAAAATCAGAGTTTTCAACCAACATACGACCTACGCCATTCTGTTAAATGACCTTCAGAGTTTCCAACAACAAAATTTAGTCAAAATTGTTGGCGCCATTGTTTTGAAAATTTTGAAAATGTCCCAGGATCTTCACGTCAAGTACCCTCCAAAATTAAAATATCGGTTTCAAATTCAAGGGGCCGCGAGATCATTCAGATCGATCGGGGAGTGTCGATTTTGGAGAAAATCGGCTGAGCGGTTTAGTCTTGTTGTTCACAAACAGACGGACAGACACACGTTTTGGTTTCAATTGGTTTTTCGGTATCAAGGACGCACAAAATAGGGATTCTGTCTACAACACGTGTTAGAAGATTTTTTTCTTAATTTAGCAACTAGATTTATCCACTTTTTTTCGTTACCAGAACCCTGTAATAAGAGTTTTTCTTCAGAACATCCGCCGTTTTTTCGCGCAGCATTATTTAACTTTCCCTATACTATACGTATGTACGTACGTATAGTATGCAGGAAAGTAAAAATGTTACCCACCTTTTCAATAAATAATGGCACAATTAAAAACAAAGGTTGCATGTAGCCTGCAGTCAAAGTGAATATGCCAATAACTCTTCAAACTTCTCAATGTTCTCATCAAAATGCTCTCCAACGAGCCATCAATATGATATTCAAAATTAAAAATTGCCCAATATTGCCGGAGCTGTAATGTTTCTGAGAACACGTCAAAGAGATTATACCGCTATGAAATCATTTTACAAAATATGAAAAGCAACAATTCTATGGATACCCGTACATTCCGTACTTAACACGCAACAATAACTTATTAATGCAGCGCATTCACTTATCCAACCTTTTTGATAAAAAGGTGTAAATCATTTTAATTCTGGTAAAATAAATTTTATAGACAGAAACGCAAAACAATGAGTGTTCTAATAATACTTTCAAACTTTTTCGGAAACAAAAAATACTTTTTCGTTGGTTAACGAGCACTAAAAATAAAGAGAAATGAATACCCAGACACATGCACTTCACGCTCACACGAGATTCTGAGATAGACAAATGACATTGAACAATCACAAGAAACACAAGAGAAAAAAACTCTTTACAGAAAAGTATTTAGCATCTTTTATGATAAAAACAAATGCGACATAATATGTAATAGGCCAGGAAAAGTCTCATGTCAGTAAACGTATATCGATAAGATATACTCCAATTTCCTTCTACGTATTATCCGTTCACAAGACTTCGCAAGCAATCCTTTCATGTTACGTATTTGACTGCTGAACACTCTCTCTCTCTCTTTCTCCCCCCCTCTCTCTCTCTCACACACACACACACATACACACACACAGTATGATACTTTCAGAATATGCCAACCCATTGTATTTGACAAATGCTGCTTGGCAAGCAAACTAGACGAAAATCGTAAAAATAGAAAAGTCTTAATGAGTATCGCTATACTCACGTCATTTTGTGTCCCGGTTCCTAGTCACGCTATTTTTACTCCTACACTGTCACAGTCGTTAGATTCAGTGCAGCCGAACTGTTTGAGCGCACGGTCCGCTCGTAAGAACAACACTGCGGTTTTCAGCACACTACCTCGCAAGCAGCATGACGCCAGCGGCCGGAAAACGAAGGGGGCACTCAAACTATCTTATCACGCTCCACCACCTACCGTATCAGCATATTCTAATGAGCACGTACACCTCATTGCTGCACTCGAAGAAAAGGCTCAGGAACCTGCAAGAACGTTTTTACGTTTTTTTCGTCTCTTACGTTAGCATGAACATAAACGTGTTTACCGTGTTGACTTGATCAACTATTAATCCGCCGAAGTTAATCTTAATTTTATAAATTAATTGCTCTTAGGAAACTCTATAAATAAACTGTGATAGAAAGAAAAGTATTTAATTGTAAAAATAATAAAATCGCACTTTTAAAAAGCGCAAAAACAGGGAACAAATCTCTTCTTTCTAATTTACATCATACAATCGCTGGAAATGGGAAATATCTTCGATCTAACTAACTCATTATGTACCACTAGCTGAAGTACCCCGCGTTGCTGGGGTATTTATCACAATAAGTTATTAGACATCCTTTCCCGCCCTGCCGCGGAGCCTACTTGTATCCATTCTATTTTATCCCCGTTCCGTCTTTCGCAATCTCTCTTTGTCTTGGCTCCCACCTGGAAATGCTTTGTCTTCCTCGCTTTCTCAATAAAAATGTTTATATATTTTTTTAAATTGGGGTTCCCGCCCCCAAACTTCACTCACTTTACAACTAAAAATATTGAAATTAATCAAAAAATTAAAAATATTCACTCACATATTATTTTTGTGGATTTTTATACTTTCCTATTTCCTAGAAATTCCTATACTTTCAATCAGTTGCCACATCGTAAAACTTATTCTTTCTCATATTTTTTTCTTATTTCGTCTGAAACAGCGTTTATAAAGAAAACTTTGAAATTGATCATTGACCCCACGCCGACGCAATTGAAATCCAAATAAAGTGCTTTCAATTGAACATGAGTATGCATTTTAGGGTCTTTGTGGCTCACCTAAATGTGCCATTAACCACTTAGACAATTATAATTCGATAACACACAGTGCATCCCGGCTTGACCAAAGTTTTTCTGTTACTTAAAATAAAGCCTATTTTGTTCCACTGTCAACAACCTGAAAACAGTGTTTGACACACATTCAATTCCTTCCATTTCTCACTACTCTTTTACTTCAATTAAACTGAACCGAACTTACCGAACGTACTCTCATCAATTTAAATCATCATTCCTTCACCAGCCAAGGGTTTGCTTCCTACACTGCAATAAAATACTTCCCTACAAAAATTCATCCACTTGTCAACAGTTTCAGCCTAAAACGTAATCATTCACAATAATTTTCATTTGATTCGTTGAACTTGCAAATACGTAATAATCATACATAACGTACTACAACTAATCCAATAACAATTTCATATATAATACATGCGTGCATTCATACCGTTTTAAAATATGAAACATCCACCAGAAAAATGTCGTTTTCCAAATACTCCATATACGACTTAGTATGCGTCTCTCTTGTTCACTTAATACATTTAGGCCTAGACGCAATTAAAATCAATATCCAAGTAACTTTTATAGATTAAAAAAAAATCATTCTTAAATATAAATATTTCGCTTTAAACAATTGACGATGAAATCAACAGTCTTCACCTATCCCACAGTTGTACGCAATTTTGTACATCGATGAACACAATCTTAGACCTCAGTTGTCATCCTCTGGTGGCGTGTAGCTTAACAATGGACATTGATGCTCTCTTGAATCTGTGATGTAATGCTAGTCGAAAAATGCCCATAAAAGTAATTATTTTGTGAATATGTTAAGGTTTATGGTTGTAAATCATAGTCTGCAGTACTCCAGACCTTTAAAGGAAGCTAGCACAGAAGTTTCGTCAGTATTGGTTCAGTAGATTCAGGGATTATCGCGCTGTAGGTCAAGGCATGTCTGTCTTTATATATATATATATATATATATATATATATATATATATATATATATATACATACACACACACATATACAGGTTGTCCCACCAACTATGGACCACCCCCATAACTTCTAAACGGTTCAGGATATCAAAATGCAGTTTTCAATTAACAATGTGGAATCATGGGGCAAGTAACATGCCGCAGAGAAATTGTCTATAATATTTTTAGTTTTCGAGAAATTTAATCATCTTTGATTTTTTAAATGGAACTATATATTTTTTCAGCAGCAATGTATAGATCGTGAAAAGAGGAATAAAATGTATCATATGTTAGTATTTTGATGGTAATTTGAGTATAAAATTAGACTTTCTGACGTGTGATTTTGAAGTAAACGGTCTTTTCTTGTAGCAGCCCTTGCAACAGTCGCCGTTGGTAAAGATGGCCTTCGCGACGTCGAGACTGTTTCGTGGAGACAGGGTGTGTGAGAGGGGCGGCCGTGTGGGACAGAGGCGTAACTACAGCAATTCATGGTCTTGACATGAAAATCATACGAACAAACATCAATATGAACGATCAGAATGAGAGAGTTTTGCCATTTATTCATCTGAATTGAACTTTTCTTCTACTGAAATACCAAAGCAACGATAATCAAAAAGAACAAAATAAAAATAATTTGTACGACGATAATCATAAAGGTCCTTTTCAAACTTACAAGAATCGAGTTCAGTGTATTTTGGCAGAAACAAGCTCTCATTTTAAAACAATGAAAAAGAATGAATGATTAAATATTTTTATTGTAATATCTCGATTAATTCATTAAATAATAGATAGGTAGACATTTTCTATTATTATTTCTTGTTAATAAGCTTCTTATTTAAACGCGCACAAATAGAAAAAAGCAATAAAAATGTTGAAATACTCTTGACAGTCTATCAGTGTAAATTTAATAAACATTAACACAAATGCACATCTGCAGTCACAACTGATAATACTGACTGGAGAGTTTCCTCACTTCATAATGCCATGCGCTGCAACAAACTTGAAAATCCACGGCAAAAGACGGAAGTATACTGTTTTCTTTTCCATTTATGAACAGCAGTAGTGGTACGGTTGCACAGAAGACGAATAATCATCTTAATTGAAAATTGATATTGAAATGCAGTAAAATCAATGAAAAAAAAATCTTATTCTGATCGTTGAAATTAGTGTTTCTTAATGTGACCTTTGTGACAAGACCCTGGATTACATTAGTTACGCCTCTTATCCCCCATTGCCACCCCTCTCAGTCTCCTCTCTCTCTCCACGCAAGTCTTAACGCCGCGAAGGCGTTATAGACAATTTCTCTTTTCGAAATATTATAGACAATTTCTCTACGGCATGTTACTTGCCCCATTATTCCGCATTGTTAATTGAAAACTGCATTTCGATATCCTGAACCGTTTAGAAGTTATGGGGGTGGTCCATAGTTGGTGGGACACCTGTATATATATATATATATATATATATATATATATATATATATATTGTGACCGTACTTACCTTTGCTGGCTCACGGTTACACATATCATAAAATTTTTTTATGTGTGGGTACAGGAGTTCTTTAAGGGGGTTACTTTAATCTACAGTATCTGGATTCAAAGGCCTACTATCATATAAACAGAATTTATTAGAACAAAAGAGCAATAAGACATCATTACATTACCAACATAGCTTGCATCATTGCTTTGATCATACTTCTATGGTTCATTCTGTACATCTCTAACCTTCCCACCATTACATTATCATTCCCGCTTATGCAACTTCCAACCCTTTGGAAAAACTACGTGCCATTCATATGCTACTACGCACATCATTACTTTCAACGCTACACAGTGAGCATCCTGAACTGGCGTTTCATTTAATTTTCCTTCTATTTGTTCACAATTAGAATTACTTATCTGATCGTTACGATCGTCGATTTCTACGTGACGCGTTGCTGCCCGTTCCGCCTGAGGCCGGGAGGTAACCTTGATGCCCGCGATGCTCCGTCTGCCCACGTGTCACCGCAGCCCGTTTCCAATCCACCGGCGTCGCCTTCCCACGGTTTCTTTCTTCACACGATGACTTTAATCGTATCAGCTCAGCAGCTCCACCGCACAATCACACATCAGCACAGCCGCACCAACTATCATTAACCCGCATCGCCCACGTGTCCGTGCACTGCTCCCCTTTTTTATTAAATTTCGTAATTATTCTCTCTTAAATAAGTTCACCACAATCCTTACATTCGCTTATTGCACAGTTCATCACAATTTTTCTTTCTTAAACACCTGTTGTCCCGATTACACTGGATTTCTTGTACATCAAAGCATCGCTCTCTAACCACCATTGCATACCGTCCTCACGCCATGCTGCTCAACCGCCAACTGTCGCTTTTGCGCGGTCAGACCGATCAGTTCCCACTACCCCGTGCGCTCGTTCACGACTCTGTCGATCCGTTCCGCCGCGGTTCCTCACTCTGCGCGCTACTTTTGAATGTGGTGGAGCGCCTATTCTTTGTGTTTTGACCAATACGGTCAAATAACCCCCCACGTTATCAAGATTTTTTTTTTACACAGTGAAAAATAATCTTCTAATCCATTGCTTCCAGGGTTCTCCTTTAGTTTTGATCTTGTCCCTCATGGTATGCCTTCAAGTTGTAAAAGTTGTATTGTTCGACTGTTTCTCCCCGCTCATTCATTAGTTCCGCCACATTTGGAGCTTTAATTGCCTTTATCTCATATGGTCCTTCATAAAGGAGGAAAAACTTCGAATAAGTTTTTAGTTTGGGATTTGACACTCTAGGTACCCTAACCAACACCTTTTGTCCCACCTTGAATTCGTATGGCGTTTTCTTCATTTTTGCTAGTCGTACTTCGCTCATTTTGACTAAATTCTCGCGGACTGTTTCCTGTGATGGCTCCTGCGGTCTTTGGAATACCTCTTCTCTGTCAAGTGCGTATAAGACGTGGGGTGGTCTACGTCCAAAATGTGCCTCGTACGGTGTAATACCCGTGCTATCGTGTGGAATGGACGGCAACCACCTATTAATCTCCGGTATTAGCTCTCCCCATCTGTCGTGCTGCTCGTGGCAATATGTTCTGAACATCCTAGATAATTCCCTCATGACCCGTTCCGCCGGATTTGATTGTGGATGTCGGATTGATGTAAATACTGGTTTTGTTCCAAGTCCCATCAATGTTTGCTGCCACTGTCGGCTGGTAAACATGGTTCCATGATCTGACAGTATTCTTTGGTATGGTCCTGCTACGTCAAAAAATATCTTTAACTTCCTCAGACAAGTTTGAGCATTCGTTCTCTTTATGGGGTAAATTTGGACGAATTTCGAAAATACGTCAATAGTTACAAATATGTGCTGGTTTCCATTTCTGGTTTTCGGCAGTGGTCCGTAAATATCCACGGCTGCTATGTCATTTTTCCCAAGCGGAATTATTGATTGCATGGGTCCTGCAAAGCTCTTGTTTGGGTACTTCGCCTTCTGACATAAGTTGCATTGACTCACGACCTTTCTAATTTGCCGGGCCATTCCCCTCCAGTAACATAGTTCTTGTATTACCTTCGTAATTTTCTCCGCTCCGAAATGTGCCATGGACGTATGAACATGCTTAATCAATTGCTCCGTGATACTCTTAGGTATCCACAACCTAAATATCTCTGCGTTTCTTGTCACTCTCCTGGTCACCACTCCCTGGATTAACTTCCATTCATCTTGCTTCTCCTCCATTTCCTCGTAATCCGGGTCTTCCCGTGACATTCTCCCCTCTTTGTAAGACTTTACCTTACTAATGTCAGGATCTTGTTCCTGTAGCGCAATTAGGTCTTCCCAATCGACTAGCGGCGCGTCCGTCACTCCAAGGTCTATCGCTGCCACTTGAAACTGCCTTTCGTTAGCGTAAGCCTCGTTTCCCTTGGGAGTCTTCCTGCTTAGTAGGTCGGGTAAGTAGTTTAACTCCCCTTTACAGTGTTCTACATCAAATGAAAATTGCTGCAGATACAAGGTCCATCTATACAATCGATCATTCTGTGTATGGCATCTGTTCAAAAACGTCAGGGCCTTATGATCTGTGCGCACAATGAAGTGCCTACCCATCAAATAGGGTCTTAATTTGGTAATAGCCCATACAATAGCCCCCGCTTCTTTTTCAGTCGTGGTGTACCGAATCTCTGGGCCTTTGAGCACCCGACTAATGATTGCGATGATTTTCTCTCTTCCTTCCACCTCCTGATACAGTACGGCCCCCATTCCGAAGTCGCTACTGTCAGTTTGTAGTATGCACGTTTTGCTAAAGTCAGGGTGTGCTACCACACAATGCCTGTAAAACATGGCCTTGATTTCATTAAATGCCTCCTCATGGGAATCATCCCACTTCCATCTCTTCCCTTTTTGCAACAGCTTATAAAACGGTGACATTATCATAGCGAAGTTAGGGCAGAACCGAGCATAATAATTACAAGTGCCAATCAGCCGCCGAACTTGTCTGACATTCTTGGGCGCCGGAATTTGTTGTATCTCCCGAATCGTGTCCTGCTTCATACCAATGCCCTCTGTCGTGATCTCGTACCCCAGAAAATGGATAGTCCTCGTAGCCCATCTCGACTTCTTGATGTTCAACACCAAATTGTTTTCCTTCAGTATGCCGAACAACTCTCGTAAATCTCGAAGATGCTCGGAAATGGATTTGGATTTAATCACAACATCATCAACGTAAACTGTCACTCTGTCCTGTAGTCGACCCCCTATTATCCTGTCAATGCACTGAACCAGTGCTGCCCCGCTGTTTCGCAGACCAAATGGTACTCTTCTGAAGACGTAGCATATTCCTTCCACCATGAATCCCGTGTACTGTTGGTCTTCCTCAGCGATTTTCATTTGCCAATAGGCCCTACTGAAGTCCGTGCACGAGAACACCTCGCACCCTCCGAATCCTCTCAGAATTCCCTCCACTTCCGGAGGAGCGTCTCGGTATGGCAAGGTCACAGCATTCAGTCTTCTCGCGTCTAAGCAAATCCGAAGTCCTCCGTCCTTCTTCTTAACGATGACTATCGGACTGGTGTAAGATGTGGACGCCCTCTTTATGATCCCTTCTTCCGTCATCTCTCTGATCAATCCCGCTACTTCTTTTCGATAGGCTGCAGGTATGGGATAGTTCCTCTCCCTGAATGGTGTATAGTCTGTTAATTGTATCCTAAATTCGTACTCCTTAATAGGTTCACCGTTTTTCATAAATATTTTCTTGTTCTCTAATAGCAATTCCTTCAACTCGATTTTACCCCTATCATCCAACATCTCAGCTCCGTCAGCCTGTTGCTCTATCCACTCCTCCACGCTTTCACCACTTATTACTCCCGCGCTAATATTGTATTCTTCGTCCTCCTCGCCTCCTGTATCAATCCACATCTCGTCTCCGTTTACAATGATGTGCCCCTTTTCGAGATTTATGACAGCCCGATTGTTCGCCAGGAAATCCATCCCCAATATAACCGGATACAACAAATGCCTCACCACCAGCGCAACCATCTCGTACATATACCCACCAATACATACTTCTAACATCACTTGTTTCGTAATGGGGCTTGACCTCTTCTGGGTGGCCCCAATTACATACGACCTCGTCATCGGTAATGCCGCCACATGTTTTCCCGTCGCCACTAACCTCTCATAATAATCCTCCGAAATCGCGCTCGCCACACATCCTGTGTCAACCAATGCTTCCACTTCTTCACCTAAGCATGATATCATGACGGTTGGACATTTCCGACGAATCTTCTGGCTGCTTTTTCTCTTGATCCAGGGCTCATCCTCGTAATCGACCACTTGAAATGACTTGATGGAAACCTCGTTGCTTACTCCGTGATTGTTCGTGTTGGGGTCTCCCGTCAACACGAACTCCCTTCGTTTAAATTTGGGTTGTAACCCGTCCCGCTGGTATTTGGTCTCATTTCGTTACCACGTGAACCTTCTCCTCCGTTTCCTCCATTAGGTTGTCTCGACCGCTCGCCGTTCCTTCGACTTTCGCTCTCCTGCTGCCTATCACATCCTCCTTGGTTTTCTCCACCCCTCTGATCACCCCAAACTCTAGCGCTTTGCTTTCCTCCCCTCTCTTGCTCTTGAGCGCCCCTCACCATCATTGCATTTACATTCACTTCATTTCTGTTTTTCGGTGCATTAGCAAACGTCAGATCGAAGCTCCCTAATGCGTCTTGAAACTTCTCTAAATCTGTATGACACGCGCTCCTAAGCAAATTCTGGGTAGTTGTTGGAAATTGTCTGATTAGGATGCACATGATTTCTTGATCGCTCATGGGTGGCGATAACGATCGGAAATCCATGATGCGCCTAGCCGCGTAATCTCTCATTCCGCCCCCACCTGATGGCTTGTACATACTGTTCATGAGACCCATCTTAAAATTTAGCTGGATATCCTCGCTCCAATATCTTCGAAAAAACATCTGCTTAAACTCCGTTACAGTATTTGGAAATGGTGTGATGGTGTCTGCCCAGGTCCTCGCGTTATCCTGCAGCATCTGGTATATTACCTGCGTCTTACTCTTCTCAGGGAGACAACTAACCGCTAGGTATCGCTCCACAGCTCTCATGAACGAGTATGGATTCTCTTTTACGTCGCCCGAAAATTTTAATGAGGATGGTATTGCTATATTAACTGGGCCCCCTCCCACATTTGGCGCCGTCTTAACCTCTTTTAATTCTTGAACTTCTATTTGCAATTCCGCGATGTCGTCCTCACATTTCCGAACGTCCTTCTGCACTTCCTTTCTACAGGCTGCCACCGACTCCTTCAATTCTACCTTCGTGTCTGCCAACTCCCTCTTGCAGTTTTCTATCTTCCGTTCCATCCCTTGTGATACTCCCTTCACTTGCACATGCAGCGACTCGATGGCTTTATCCTGTGCCTCAATCCGTCCTTCCATCTTTGTGGTAATGTTTCGACTAAGTTCACTGCATATCTCTTGAACTCGCCCGTCTATTCTTTGTTCCCATGACTCGAACTTCTCCACTATAACCTGGTATTGTTCTTGTATTTGTCTCACTTGCTCTTGTTTATGTTCCTTCAGTTCATCAATGATTTTCTTTTGCTCCTCAACCATTCTCCTTTGGGCCCGTTCTTCCTGCTTCTCTAGCTCCTCGACCATTCTTCTTTGTGCCCGTTCGTCCTGCTTCTCTAGCTCCTCAACCATTCTTCTTTGTGCCCTTTCTTCCTGTCTCTCTAGTTCCTCAACCATTCTTCTATGTGCCCGTTCTTCGAGCTTCTCTTGTCCTGCCATGATTTGATGAAGCATGCTCAGTAAGTCCTCTGTTCCGTTTCTCTTCACCATTCCCAGATTTGGTGTCGACGCACTCGCCCCCGATAACTCCATTCTGGCTCTATCCGAATCTTCTAGTAACGACTCATCCCATTTACCTCCATCATCCTCATCATAATGATCTCTGTCCTCGCGCTTCTCTTCCTCTCCCATCATTGTGCCCGTTTGCTTTTCCATTATGCCCCCAAATTGCACCCTACTACACCTATTTCTGACTAATCGCCCTCCTACACGCTTGATTCCACCCAAAATCTATTGCCCAACTTCAGAATGCTCACAGAGGCATACACCGAACACTACAAATTACTTCACTTCACACCAGCGGCATCCTAATTACTCTCAAAAATGACCCTAACACAATCTGAATTGCTTTGAATTAGATGTGAGTGATGCCGCATATATTACGATCCTATACATAACTCATCAAAAACACATACAAGAAAAAAACACACATCAAACAAATTATTGACCTCCGTCATCCACCTGGGAACAATTCACAAACAAAATGCACTCAAGCTCAAAACACCTAGAAATACACACAAAATAATTAAATGTAATTACACTGACATCTGTAACAAAATTCACATTGACATAATTCAACTGAATTCAAAATATTCATTAGATTATCATTGAATCAGTCTCAGATAGTCTTCCTGCACATTACTGAATGCAACTTATTATTTTTTTTTTCATCCACCTAAATAAAAAAATCTCGATAAATCTTATTCAGTTGCAACTACTTGAATTGTAATGTTCATCAAATAATTAATGCTACTATGTCTCCAAAATAGCTCATAACTTCATAATATTCATTTACACACACGTCCAATCAGTGCTTCAAAATGCACTGGGCAGCACCTAAAACCCAAATTTATATTCTAACATGAAGGATTTTGTTCCTAATGTATTGCTCATTGAACTCAATGAATACACCTACTGTAATAATACTTCAGAAATCATACCCTAACACACTGTGTTTATTTAGATACACACTGTAAGGACTCTTCAACAAAATTATACCCTGATAATTACACTCATGTCCACACTCACTGTAATACCACTTTCCAATAATTATGCCCTAACATATTATTCATTGCCACATATACATTATGATCTTGTTTCATAAAAATTATCCTTGTATTGTATGATGATATACACATAGGAATGCCTTACAATAATTACCCTGGTATTTACACTGAATTCAGCGCCTTTTTACTGGCCACGTTATAACAATCTTAAAAAGAAAACTACATTCCAATGTCTGCACTACCTTAAAACACATTAATTAAAATTCCCATCTATTTGTTATTTAAACTCAATAGTCATCAAAATGTTTTCTAAATTGTAAATGAATTATTTCAAACGACACCTTGACACAGAGATTTGCACTTAATGTTCATCAAAATGTTTTCTAAATTGTAAATGAATTATTTCAAACAACACCTTGACACAGAGATTGGCACTTAATACTTATCAAGATATTTTCTGGATTGCAAAGGAATTAATTTACACAACACCTTGGCATATGAAATTGGCACTTAATACTCATCAAAATTTCTTCTAAATTGTAAATGAATTATTTCACACAACACCTTGGCAAATGAAATTAAACTAAGCATTCATCAAATTCTCTTCTAAATTGTAAATGAATTATTTCAAACAACACCTTGACACAGAAATTGGCACTTAATACTTATCAAGATATTTTCTGGATTACAAAGGAATTAATTTACACAACACCTTGGCATATGAAATTGGCACTTAATACTCATCAAAATTTCTTCTAAATTGTAAATGAATTATTTCACACAACACCTTGGCAAATGAAATTAAACTAAGCATTCATCAAATTCTCTTCTAAATTGTAAATGAATTATTTCAAACAACACCTTGACACAGAAATTGGCACTTAATACTTATCAAGATATTTTCTGGATTACAAAGGAATTAATTTACACAACACCTTGGCATATGAAATTGGCACTTAATACTCATCAAAATTTCTTCTAAATTGTAAATGAATTATTTCAAACAACACCTTGATACAGAAACTGGCACTTAACACTCATCAAAATATTTTCTGAATTGTAACTAATGCTCATACAACATTTCTTTTGATTTTCAACTAAATTATTTCAAACAACACTTCACTGATTCCACTGCAATATGTTAGAGAATATTGATATATTTAATGCACTTAAACTCTCTTTGAAATATTTAAAACTGGAATGCTGACATTATCAAGAAATTTACACTGTCTTCTGCCTTTTCCAGTCATGCAACTAATTCAGATACCTGCTGATTAAAGTATGCACTTATGGGGATTGAATTTTGTTCAAATCTAATTACAAATTACCAATCTTTCCCTGTCCCTGAATTTCGGGCGCCAATAATATGTGACCGTACTTACCTTTGCTGGCTCACGGTTACACATATCATAAAATTTTTTTATGTGTGGGTACAGGAGTTCTTTAAGGGGGTTACTTTAATCTACAGTATCTGGATTCAAAGGCCTACTATCATATAAACAGAATTTATTAGAACAAAAGAAGCAATAAGACATCATTACATTACCAACATAGCTTGCATCATTGCTTTGATCATACTTCTATGGTTCATTCTGTACATCTCTAACCTTCCCACCATTACATTATCATTCCCGCTTATGCAACTTCCAACCCTTTGGAAAAACTACGTGCCATTCATATGCTACTACGCACATCATTACTTTCAACGCTACACAGTGAGCATCCTGAACTGGCGTTTCATTTAATTTTCCTTCTATTTGTTCACAATTAGAATTACTTATCTGATCGTTACGATCGTCGATTTCTACGTGACGCGTTGCTGCCCGTTCCGCCTGAGGCCGGGAGGTAACCTTGATGCCCGCGATGCTCCGTCTGCCCACGTGTCACCGCAGCCCGTTTCCAATCCACCGGCGTCGCCTTCCCACGGTTTCTTTCTTCACACGATGACTTTAATCGTATCAGCTCAGCAGCTCCACCGCACAATCACACATCAGCACAGCCGCACCAACTATCATTAACCCGCATCGCCCACGTGTCCGTGCACTGCTCCCCTTTTTTATTAAATTTCGTAATTATTCTCTCTTAAATAAGTTCACCACAATCCTTACATTCGCTTATTGCACAGTTCATCACAATTTTTCTTTCTTAAACACCTGTTGTCCCGATTACACTGGATTTCTTGTACATCAAAGCATCGCTCTCTAACCACCATTGCATACCGTCCTCACGCCATGCTGCTCAACCGCCAACTGTCGCTTTTGCGCGGTCAGACCGATCAGTTCCCACTACCCCGTGCGCTCGTTCACGACTCTGTCGATCCGTTCCGCCGCGGTTCCTCACTCTGCGCGCTACTTTTGAATGTGGTGGAGCGCCTATTCTTTGTGTTTTGACCAATACGGTCAAAATATATATATATAGAGAGAGAGAGAGAGAGAGAGATAATAAAAGATCACTTGTAAATGTCATATGAAACGCATGAAACTTCATGAAATGCTGTCATCCAAACATTGATTGGTGTTCCACATACAAAACGACCCCGAAGCTTTATCTCACGTGACTTAGGGAGAAACTAACCTCCCTTTCGACACTGGGGGATTCTTAAGGCTACGCAACTGTCTACTTGTGTTAAGCGATCGGCGTCCAATGCGTGTGACCCAATGGTGCTTGACTGTCATTACCTGACACAAATAACGAACGCGGCGGCGACATCACGTTGAACGTCAGAGGATATGTTGCTAGGCGATATTCGATGACAAGGATATGGCTGTCAATCAAGCGCAAGCAAAAGTACGGTTTTATACACGTTTTACCAAAGAATGCATTGTGGAGTATGAATATCAGCAATCCAATAATACATTCCATCCCAATACGTTCACATGTCCTCGGGTGAAGCTACGAAAGGTCAACGTAGCTCGTGACAGGTCGCCCGAGCACATGGCCCACACAGCCAACGTAATAAAGATACATCACCTTTAGTGCGGAATTACAAGCATATCCAGGCAACGTAGCAGCAAAGTCGGTCCGTGAGACATTTTGTGGAGCTTCCGCGCAATCATTTCCTTGACACGTAGCCAGGCCATCCGCCCGCCCCGCCACTGATGAAAAGTGAGCCCGCCGGATGGAAACCCTGACCCCGGCAGCGGCACCGCGCAGGGAACGCGGCAGGGGCGGCGGCGCCGGGGCTCGTGCAGAGGGTGACGGCGGCGACAGAACACGGACGGCCAAGGCAACGGCGGTGCGGGAGGCAAGCGAAACCAAGGTGAAAGAGGAGGTTCAAGAAGGAGAAATAAAAATAGGGGAATATACGGTAATATATAGCGCACGTGATAGTGAAATGACAGATAAACATAGGAAGGGAGGACAAGTAAGTGAAAGATAAGTAGGACATGGACAAAGATGGAGAGGCAGTAAATGATTGAACCCAAAGGAAGAAACGGCAGACAGTGACGGGCGTGGAAGGTTAAAAATGGAGATGTTGGATGACTGGACGGAGGAAGTTATCGAAGGGGCAACTGGTCATGTCAAGAGAGGAGTACAAAGAGAAGCAGGATAAACGGCAGGCACATGGCTGTAGTAGCAACAATGGCCTGGCCTGGCGGCGGCAAAGGTGGAGTGGGCGGCATCGCCGCTGCGAGGCGGCGCCGGGCGCCCGACGTGGCATTTCCCCTCCTCGCCTCCCTCGCAGCCGCCATCCCCGGATGAACTCCACGTTCCCCGCTCGGAATTGGCGTCATTAACCCGGGATTACGGCGCTAGCCGGGCGGCTCGGCTCCGCCCCGCCCCCTCGCCGCCTGATGCACCGAGACACGACGGCCTGCTCCCCGCGGACGTCACGAGCGCCCGACTTGCCAGAGGGCACAGAGGAAGAGGAGAAAGAAAAACGATGACATATCGCAAAGCAAAGGGTTCGTGGGAGACCGAACGAAGAGAATTGTGCAAAAAAAGAAGAAAAAAAGAGCCTGGCGGAAGGGGAATGACAAATTGAAAGCGCAAAGAAAGAAGTGATTTATGAAAGACGTATTGCATGAGGACACAAAGAATAAAGAAAAGAGGAAGACACGAATCAGCTCTACATTCTGCTACATTTGTCTGCCACAAGATGAATCAGAAGAGATTCCAATATAGGATATGGCGCAATGGTAGACAAAAAGTATGAATAAACTGAAAACATAACGTATTGTATTAAAACATAAGATGGGAATTAATAAAAAATATCTAAAAAGAAATTAGTCAAAAATATTTATTAAAACGAGGTGGAATAAATGGAACAAATAAAGGAAGAGAGAGAGGGCATAATACAAGGATGTAAAACTGAAAGGTACATAATAAATCATCACAAAATAGAACAATATTGAAAACAATATATTAGAACAGGTTAGGATAACATGATACAATACCTGTAAAATATAATAGAAAAAAACAGAATATAATCCGAAAACATAGAAAATGAAAAAAATTAAATAAAAAGCATAATCCAAATAAAGCAGCAGCAGGATCGGCAGTACATGGAGTACCAAGCCATGCATGCACCACACCGAACACAGCACCTCGCCTCGCCTCGTCTGGCCCGGTCTCGCCTTCCCGAGGTCCTAGGCAGGCGCCCCGCGCAACCGCCCGCCCCCTGGCGGCCGCCGCTATTTAGGAGAAATTACGAGAGCGCCCCAAGCGCCAGAGGGCGCGCCCGCCGCCGCCGCAAGCGGGCTGGCGGAATTCCCTCCGCACTCCGCCTGCGACACGCCAATTCACTACGCGACTTCTCTCCGCTGCTCAAACACGCCGGCCGCGCAAATGGAGCGCACGAATTGGGTAGCATCAGGCCAACACCCCCTCAATTAAGAAAGCCTCCACACCCAGCTTGTGACGTAGTGTCATGGCGACCAGGGTAGTCCTTTCCAATGGTCAACAACGTCATTTCCACACGGTCAGTTGTTTTGGTAGCAACGGTGTGTTGTAATTTGAAAGCTATGAAGATTTTCCCAATCGGTGAAAATATTCACCATTCATTTTAAGCATTGGTGGTAGCATGTCAGTGATGTTTCTTCAAAAAAGCCCTATAAATGCGCTGTACTACTAACTGCCATGCGTTGTGCTTACAAGGGTCCATGTAGGGCCTCAAAAGACTGAAATGCGCCGAAAATGACCAGCAGTACATCGACGGAATTTCAACCCTTCAAGAACATCCATTGTAAGTATTCATTATATTCGTAGTCATTTCCTTGCGATAAACCTTTTAAAATGTTTTGCAACATGTTCCAAAAACGAGTAATACTTATTTTCTATTAGACCAAGTTTCAACTCAACGTATTACAATGAGTTTTACTCTTAATACACAGTTCAAATAATAAGGCTTACAGAAACGAACATTAAAATTATTTCAAATATTTTAAAGTTATATATTATAGCACAGACCTGCACACCATTTTGCACTTTCACTGACGTCAGGAGCTGCGCGCGGGTAGCTCGGGGGCAACTGCGAAAATCGATGAAGGGTGGGGATGAGACTAATTCTAAGAGTGGGGACCACCAATTAGCAGGCGCAATTCGAACCATAGCGCGTAAATTGAAAGAGCAATCGGCAAGAACATGACTGTCACAGTTAAAGTAATATTGCCTATTGAATTATATTGTAAATGTTTGTTGTCAATATATGACAGGGCGAAATATGATACTACAACTAATTATACATATTTGATTTGGACACCAAGTTCTATAATTGCTTGTAGGGCTGATAAGGTAATTCGCTTTGCTACATGTACTGACAAATTTAATGTTTTACTAAACACAAAATTATGATACTGAATTACTTTTGTATGATGTCAGCAATAAATTATTTTTCATTAAATATGTTTAATTGAATAAGACGGTTCTATCAAAGCTAAAACATATTTTTTACTTCCCCGTACACATACGCACATACAGGGTAAAATACGTAGTATAGGGAAAGTTATGTAATGCTGCGCCAAAAAACGGCGAATTTTCGGCAGATAAAAATTCATTGCCGGGTCCTGATAATGAAAAAGTTGCTAAATTAAGAAATGATAAAACCAGTTGCTGAATTAAGAAAAAATTCCTAACACGTGGTAATAAAGTTTTTAAAAATGTTATTGCATTAACATATTATTTAAGAGTTACAACGAGCATGTTGTTTTTTTTTTAATTAAAAAAGGAAAATGCATACAGTGATGAATGCAAAGATGGATACGCAGCAGTTCACACAACGTAAACAATTTATTATGGCCATTGTAACTTGAGATACTTGACATTGTCCATTTAAACCAGTGGGAATATAAGTTTGCAACATGGATCATTGTATTAAGACGCCCAGCCATTCAATTTACGCGCCGTGTCGTGCTACGTCAGACTTCTCCCCTCCCCGCAAAGCTTCCTACTCCCCACTACTTTCACTTTCGGCGCTGTAGCGGGACGACGGTAGGCTCCCAAGAGCAGAATGCCCGCGGGAGCAGGCGTTGTGCAGGCCTGTTATCGCAGAACAAACAGAGTTGGGCAGTATTGAAAATACTTGTATTTAAAATACGTATTTTCGATACTATTGTATTTTGTATCGAAAATAGATATTGAAACATGTATTTTGTATTCGTATCGAAAATACTTTCTGATAGTATTTTGTAGTTTCAAAATACAAAAATACTTTTTCTTAATCCGTCACAAACACTGATTGGGCCAGTAAATGTAGAAGGTCCTACCACGTGAACGAGTGCGACAGGACCTCCGGTTCCTCCGATTACGTTTTTTTCCTCCGTCGGTTCAACCGGAGATAACCGGAGGAGAGCTATAATCTCTGTGTAAGATATATTTCTTACACAGTAGCTGTAATCGCGAGCTCAGATTCAATTTCTCGGACAGCAGGGCTCGTTTATTTGAACTAAAACCCGTCAATTTTATAGTGCCTAAAAGAGCCTATTTCAATATTAATGCCTATTTGTGCCTACTTTACGCTTAAAAATCCTAAATGAAGACTAATTTGCCTATTTCCTTTGTCTATGACTTCTTTACCTTTTTTATGTGTCGGCACAACAGAAAAGGATGATATTAATGTTTGATTTACTTTTAACAACCTAAATTGCATTCGTCGTCGTGTACCTTGCTATCCCCTTATCTCATTTGGTCGCCTGTAAGAGAGCGAGAAATGAATATACCAGACAAGGATCTAGCGATAAAAGTCTCCACGCCACTACTTCCTGACTTCGTGGAGAAGCTGCCTCCGTTTCTAAGATAAAGCGATTGAATTTCTCCGAAAGCAAAGTGATCTTGACCTATAAGAAACATTTATTTTCTCTTGAAACTTGGAGAATGTATTAGTAATTTATTGTGAGGCAAAATACGGTAGGAATAATTCTACTAAAATACGGTAGGAATTCTAAAACGTATTCATAAATAGTATTATCGCAAAATGTTCAATACTGATTCTACGTAATATTGATTTACGTTCTTATCTTCGAGAAATATAATAAATGGTCAAAAAGTGAGTTTTCTTGTAAGTTTCGAGTTTTTTAGTGCCTATTCTACCATTTAAAAAGCCTTACAGATGCTGAAAGAACCTATTTTAGGCACCTAAAATGCATATTTTAAAACCTAAAAATCCGCGGTGTTCATCAGATATCCATATCATTTGTGATGTATGTTCATACTTTAAGTCTGAATGATATCTTGGTTAATTGTCTATAACGTACAATATTTGTCCCAAACTATCACCTCCCAAGAACTCATGGCGAGATCTTTAAACTCCAAGTATTCCTTCGGCTCTTAGCATGGACAAGATGACTTTCAGACTTAAAATATGAACATACGTCTCAAATGATAGGAGCCGTCCATAAATTACGTAACGCAAATTTCGAGTATTTTCAATATCCCTCCCCCCTTGTAACGCACTTCCCTATCTCTATATAACGCAGCGTAACGCTGCCTCAGACCCCTTCCCCCTTTTAGCGTTACGTCATTTATGGACGACCCCGTACGGATACCTGAAATGGGTTGGAAATTTCATTTCAAACATTTTTGTATAAAGAATGTTATATATTTTTAATAATAAAATTTTAATGTGATGTGAACTTTTATTGAACGTGAATGATTGTTTAAAAGAGAAAAAATACAAGATATTTTGTGTATAACACCGTTGGTTGTATTTTGTATTTTCAAAAGTATTTTAAAATACTATTTTGTATCTAAAATACTTCTATGAAAGTATTTTGTATTTGGTATCTAAAATACTTTCGGCGAAGTATTTTGTATTTTATATCTGAAATACAGTTTTCAAGTATTTTGCTCAACTCTGAGAACATAATTAAGATCCTAAATTCGTTCAAATTAATTTTTAATCCGTCCTTACTAAATTCAGTGGTTGTCTTATTATTGTACTTTGTTAATTATTTTCTTGATTTTTAAATGTTTTTGCTGTTAATTATTTACTAGGATTAAATAGGTTCTAATTTTTTTGCAATATTTTACAGGTTTGCTATCGCCACTTTCATGAGAATGATATACTGTGAGAAACAGTTATGTGCGATACGACGGGTGAAATATTATTTTCTAAATTGAGTGTCTCTCAATTAAAAAAATTGTGGGGTCTTCCATATTTCTTGACTGCCCTATCTACTTTTCTAGCAAACAAGGCGAGAAACTCCAGCAGAAAAGAAAAGAAGGCTGAAGAAGTCCCAACCGGTAGCAGTCGATGCTGCTAGTATGGTTTCGCAGCAAGTTTATAATTATATCTCGACCAAGTTGAGAATGATGTTTACAGAAGCGCGCCACCGTCTGTGTTTACAGCCGAAACGACAGAGACGGAGATACAAGGATACTGAGTTCAAAATTAAAATGGAAACGTGCCAAACTATTGCGAAAAAAAGCGCGACTTATTTCGTTGCAAATCTAATATTTTGCCAATTAATATGTTAACTATATTTGGACATGTCTGCTCCTCATATTGGAAGAAATAAAAGTATACTTTTCTCTGCAAAACGATTCAAAATGTTGAAACTAATTCTTTCGATGAGCAGTAACATTCATATAAATCGTTTATTTTAACTTAAGTAGTTTCTCAGAATATATTCCAAATAAAATTCTTTTTACTTTCCCGTATATTTATGTAAGAAGTAACTACCACCATAATGAAGAATATTATAGATACTTATAACAGTGAAGTTAATGTTTTGATACTTTATTGCATACCTAACAAACCGCCTAAAGCCTATGAAAAAAATTTGAATGAAGAAGAATACAAAATGTTGAAATTAAATGAATAATTATCAAAATTCAATATAAATAGAACTTGTTATTAGTCTTGCAATAGAACAGGTGAAAAGAAAAAAAAGGTATTTGAAGGGACAAAAATAAAAGTCAGTGCAAATGTTGCATGATGTGTCTCTGTAGTTATATTTTAACCTCTACGAAGGAGGCCATGGTGATTCCGAAGAAGCAGTCTTTGAACTCGCTTCACGCTCCTGGCGACTTTTGTTAGCTAAACTGACTGTACAGACACGTATTTACACTGTTAGTTCCACAACGCGCCGCAATCGCATGTTTCATTCTTCGCTTGGTCGAGCTATAACAGTTTTCTTGTATAACGTTGAAAAATTTGAGTAAAGTTAGTGTTTTCAGTTTGGACAATTGTTAAACAAAGTGATCATCGTGTTTCCTTTTTAAAACTATTGTGGAATCCTCATCCAGTGATTTCTCTTTCGGAAGTTGTAGACAGTGCTTTGAATTTTAGTTTTATACAGAAAAATGCTAGTGTGACGAAATTAAGAAATCGAAATTTTCTAGAAACATTAACAATATTAATTTAACTTTAGATATATTGGATATGTTTTTGATTAGAAAAATGTTTTACTGAAGTTGACTTTGTGACTGAAAATTTATCAGAAGTTTAATACTCTCCATGTAGTAAATGAGATAACTGAAAATAAAAGTTATTTCAAGTTTTTTATTGAAAAAATATAACTAATTCTTGTTCATAAAAACAAGAATCGGTTATAAACAATTTTAGTTCCATCTTAATTATATAGTATGTTGCTGCCTTTCATTTTCAATTTCATCACATGACTAAATTTTATTTTAATTGAGTGATTATATTGTCTGAGGTTGAAACCCCCCAGCATCTAGTGGCTGTGGAAGCTTGTACCAATGTGGTTATAGATTGCATTTTCAGCATGAAAAGCTTGCAAATGAATGCGTGCTTTTTGATGGTATTTGTCCTATAGAAAATTATTTGGAACACATAATTAAGATGTTGACAGCAATGAATACATTTTTTAAATATTGCAAGAAGATCAAAAACCAAATATTTGGTAAAATTGCCGAAAGGAAGTTGAAAAATCTGACTGGAAAATTTATAATTTGATAATAGTGTACATGTGTTAATGTATCAATAAATGTGACTGGACTTTTTGAACATACATTATGATTTAAGTATAACATACTACCTTTATTATGTTTTCACTATATTCCTTGTAGTAATGTTAAATACTTGGAGATGTAAAGTATCTGCAAAAATATGTTCTTGAGATCACTCTTAAGAACTTGAAGGTAAATTCATTCAAACGAATTTCTTACGGATTCATGAAACAAAAATAGTATAAAATTTCACGGATATGAACATAAAATATGTACATATCTTTTGTTACACATTTCCAGAATAGTAATTGGAAACGAAGTAAGGGTTTCTAGTATTACTGCGATCTGCGCAGCTGTCCGGTCGGACTCCCTTTAATGACGTCACTAATCAGTGTGGAGGCTTTCTATATCCAGGGGGTGTTGATCAGGCTCCCTACCCTCACTGAGGATGATCTAAAAATGCTTTATTTGTGCTTATTCAATGACCGCAAATGGATGGAGAAGTGACCTCTACAGTAACCTCAAAATTTCACCTCGAAATTCTTTCATGGAAAATGTTTTGTTGTTACAATACAATTTTACGTCGTCAATGAAAACGGGATAATCCGGGAACAGAAAACATTTCGAATAATGCCCTTCTACATTAAAGTGAAAATAATCATAAAATACATCTTCAAATACGTGTAACTTACACAAATTTGTAACTTGCACGCAGTCACACCTCTGCAATATTTTGCCACCCCAAGTTCATAATATACTAACATTTGTTAAAAAATGTTAAAAGTACGAAAATGTATTATTCACATTAAAGTACAAATTATCTCAATATGAAAATCGGATAAATGAGAATCAATCGACATTAAATGTCTCTAAAACAAGGCTTTATGAGCAAAGCGAGTCTATTTAGGCGGGCGTTAGTAAGCAAAGAACTGTGTCAATATTCAACAAATGAATACGAGGGGTAAAAAAATTATCTTCAATTGGTAATTATAGAAAACCTGACCTCTTTATCACAAGTATATTTTATAGCATCAACTTCGACACAACAGGATATCATACGTACATCGAAATTAATGAGTGCAAGTACATTTCCCATATCTCTAATATATATATATATATATATATATATATATATATATATATATATATATATATATTGTAAACGTTCAAATCTGTGCCCATTTTAAACAGACATCATAATCATCAAATGTTTTTTCCTTTGTTGGCAAAAAGAGAGCCTGCGGAAAAATTGTGAAGACATTTGAAGCAACGAAATCCTGAAGATCATCGCAAATTTGGTTTTTTGTAAATAACAAACTCCAATAACACCATTGTGCACCAGATGTCAAGAGAGAATAGGCGCGAATACTCGTACATTCGCTGAGATATGCCAGCTTTCATTTCCAGAACAATAAAGCCGCTAGTAAGATGTTGTGACGTCATGAGTACTTACAGCGAACACAGACAGGAGGTTTCGTATATACAGTTATATTTGTACGTAAAACAAATATGTGCATTGAAATATTTACACTTTACACACTACCTCTGAACACCTGCTATCCCCTGATCGCGGGAGCGATTGAAATCACACTGATGATCGGTTTAATTTGTGGCTCTCGCCATATTTGAAGTGCGCAGAAAGCCAACCGGATGTCACACTCGGACACAAAGTTCTTATAGGCGCATCAATCAATGATGTGCCTTGATGGCAGGTGCGATCTTAACCGATTGATGATCGGTGTGAGTCATGGATCTCAACCCACTCCTCATCTCAGAGCTCGCACACAGCGTCACTCCCATGTGACTGAAGTCCCCACAGACGCTCAACACGTGACTTGCCTCGCGAGTCCTGCCCGCTGCTGCACCACCCTGGCGCAAGTTTTTGTGCATCAGCACGAGGTTCTCACACATTCTCCAGAACCCACCCACTGACTCTGTACACCCCCTTATATACCTATGTCTCACGTGACACACATCAGGCCGCCTGCTCACTTATGCTTTCACACGGTTCCCGATGTTCTGGTCTCCCTTTCCCAGGCGCTTGCTTTACGGCAGGCCTGCACAACGCCTACTTCCGGGGGCATTCTGAACTTAGGAGCCGACCGTCTGCCCGCGACAGCGCCGAAAGTGCAAGTAGTGGGGATTAGGAAGCTTTGCGGGGAGGGGAGAAGTCTGACGTAGCACGACACGGAGCGTAAATTGAATGCCTGGGCGTCTAATACAATGATCCATGTTGCAAACTTATATTCCCATTTGTTTAAATGGACAATATCGAGTATCTCAAGTTACAAGGGCCATAATTCATTGTTTACGTTGTGTGAACTGCTGTGTATCCATCTTTGTATCCATCACTGTATGCATTTTACTTTTTACTTTCCCGTATACGTACGTATACACGGAGTGATATAAGTAGTATAGGGAAAGTTATGTAATGCTGCGCGAAAAAATGGCCAATTTTCGGCGGAAAAAAATTAATTGCCGGGCCGTGAAAACGAGTAAGTGGATAAAACCAGTTGCTAAATTAAGAAAAAAATCCCCTAACACGTGGTGTAGCCAGAAACCCTGTTTTCTAGGTCCTTGATACCGAAAACCCAATTGAAAGGAAAAGTCCGTCTGTCCGTCCGCCCGTCTGTCCGTCTGTGAACACTGCTAGCGCCTAATCCATACCTACGATTTCTTCCAAAATGGATATTCCCCGGTCTATCTGAGTCTAGTCAAAGCTTTGAGATTTTGAAAAAGATTCTTCAAATTCTGGGGGTACTTTATATGAAGCCCCCCGGGCATTTTCAAAATTTTCTCAAAAACGGCTCCAATTTTTTTCTTTAAATTTCTTGTATGAATAGAGTAATATACACTTATTAACATGGAATAGGTCCGATTTTCACGTACAGCTCTGAATTTTTGAAAATTATGAAAGTGAATTTTTTTCGGCGTCTCTTCTTCAACTACAAAATTGAAGATAGAGATATTTTCTTCAAATAAAATTTGTTCTGCATATTGAGTTCTTTAATAAAGGTCATGTAAATGTTTTTCAAAATTTTGGTAGTTTTCGTGCAATATGTGCAATTTTAAAAATTTACAAAAACAAGATTTTCTCAAAAACGGCTCCAAATTTTTTCTTTAAACTTTTGGTAGGGATAGTGGTAAATGTACTCTATCAATGACATAAAAGCCATTTTGGTCTATCGGTTGGTTTTTTCAAAAATTACCAAAATGTAAATTTTTTTACTTGTCTCTCACGTCGTTAATATTTACATTATCGGCGATTTTTTCACATGATTATATTTACGAGTATATATGCTTTAAATAATGTCAAGTAAAGTTTCTCGAAAACACAACCGTTTGCTGTGAAAAGTAGCTCAAATTTCGGCATTTTCAGAAATGCTCAAACGCCATTTTCTCGTATATGGCTGCAAATTTTTTCTTGAAACTTGTGTAACGGATAGTGATAATTAAACTCTTTAGTATAGCGTAAAGTTTATTTTGAGTTATTTTTTTGTTTTTTTTCAAAAATTATATAAATGTAAATTTTTTGAATGATCTCTCAAGTCTTTGATATGCACATTATCCGCAATTTGTAAAGATTATTATATTTGTGAGTGTAAGTGCTTCAAATAACTTCAAATAAAGTATTTTGAAAACTCAAAAATTTTCTGTGAAAATGAGCTTCATATTTTGCATTTTTAGTAGTACTAAAACGCCATTTTCTCTTAAACGGCACATAATTTTTAAAAGAAAATTGCCATTTACGGCTAGGTTTTTGTGTTCTTTAATATTCTAAAATTAATGTTTCTGTTCTACCAATAGGAATCCGAAAAATTAAGAAAATGAGAAAAAAATGTACTTTTGGCGATGATAGATGATAGCTGGCAAGAAAGAGTATGTGGCGATTCCGAATAGCTAGCGAAGACCCAAGAAAATAGAAAACTAATACGGGAAAGTCTGTGCAATTCTGTAGCACCACTAGTTTAATTTAAAAAAATAATATGCCCGTGGTGACTAAAGTAATATTTTAAAGCAGCAACATTTTTAAAAACTTACTTATTTCTAGGAATTTCCAAATCATAACAAAATGAAGAAAATTGTGAAAATCTCTCGCATCAAGATTGACATCAAAGAAATATATGAGGCAATTCCATGTAGGATAATGTTTAACAACACACACACACACATAAATATATATATATATATATATATATATATATATATATATATATATATAGAAACGCATTGTTATCATTGCAATGATAACAATGCGTTCCTGACCATGAAGAACGTTTGAACTGCGTGGTAGCGGCCGGCACGCCGACGGAGTCGGGTACCGGAGTCGGTTCAGTGTGAAGAACTGAAGGACGGAATCACGGGACGGACGGGCAGTGGAGCGATGGCGGAGGAATGAAACGGACGGTTATGTAGTGTGCGGAAGAAAGAGAATGGACAGTAGTGAAACCTGGAACCATCGTGGAGGATAGGCATCGGGAATGATAAGATAGTGGGGAAGGGCATGAAGTGAACTAAAACGGTGATGTTGCTAAAGTGAATAAAAGACAACATCGGCGTGTAAAGATATCCACGTGGGCGAGTTCGGAGGTACGGCTGAATGTGGATTCCCGTGCCTCAGTCCACCCGTTAATGTTTGGTATATGTAGCTTCGAGAACAGGCGGGAACAACGTCGTCATCGGAGTGAGCGAGATTAATTATTGGAATATGTTGAAAGTGGTGAACACGGCATTGATAAAGTAACGCACGCGGGCGGACACCAGTATGGCATCGAGTGAATGTAGAGGAACAGCAATAAACAATCGGTTGTGAAACGGAGAAGAAAAGAACTTATTACGGACGGCGGAGGTGAGAAGCATTAGCGGCCAACGCACGGTAGGTCCGTTACAACGGCAGTGGACATGAAGATCTCGGCAGTCGGTGTCGTGCAGGGACGGCGGAGGAGCATCGAAGGCGGGCGGCGAAACGGGCCCCCTCCCCACGTCGGCATCCTGCGACCCGAAGAGGCCCGAGCACGGACGGCGCGGCGCGAAGCCTCGCCCCGTCGGCGCAGGGGCGAACGCAAAGCGGCGCGGTCCGGGGACTGGAGTACCGTGAGTAAGAACGGCCGGAAGAATATTGGGAGGGAGGGTAACTAGACAGCAGGAGACAGTGATCTTTGGTCGAGGCCCCACAGATGTGGGAATTATAACAAATGAGTGAGATTCCAGGGTAATGAAGAGTTTACAAATGGGATGTGATTTAAAATAGGGAAAAGACAAAGTAAATGTTTTTGTGAGCAACAAGAATCACCAATTTTGTGTTGTAATTATTCAAGCAATAAAAATTTTACCCGTAAGTTTCCATAGTTGAACATGATTGAATCCGGAGCCCATTCCCGGGTAAGAGTCCCTGTCCCCTTTTCTAATAAATATTGTGCAGAGTCAAATCCACGACTCGTTTCAATATACACACACACACACACACACACACACATATATATATATATATATATATATATATAATATATGTGCCCATTTTCCCCATTATGAAACTGAAGAAAAGAGATCAACGAAACAGCCTCTGTGACGATATGTTACGGACAATCATGTGATTACCATGGGTTTTTGTTAAACAGAATGCAAAGGGCTCAATCCTTTTATATAATGTCGTAAACGATGAATAAATAGTGTTCGTTGGTTTGATTTTAGAAATACAGAATGCACAACTGTCAGAAATTAGAGCAGAAAATAATCTTTTTTTTTCAAGAATAAACTAGTGGTGCTACAGAAAGGCAAATACTTCTCCATATTAGTTTTATTTTTGGTCTTTTTAGTCTATTTATTTATTTACGTCAAAAACAGTTTAAACCTGTGTGTGACGAGCTATGGGGAGAAGTGGTCTCAGCTAGCTATTCAGATTTGACACATATTCTTGCCAGTTGACATTTATCTCCGCCTGAAGTACATTTTTTTCCTTTGTTTGTTTAGAAAAATGTATTTTACTCTATTCTTACAAGAAATTGAAAGTAAAAAATTGGAGTTATTTTTGAGAAAATTTTGAAAGTGTCCGGGGGCTTCATGTTATGTACCCCCAAATTTTACAGAATCTTTTTCAAAATCTCAAAGCTTTGACTGGAGCCAGATCGACAGGGGTTTCTTCAATTTGAAAAAAAACCTATGTATGTTTTATGCGCGAGTGGTGTTCACAGACGGACGGACAGACAGACGTTCTGCTTTCAGTCGGTTTTTCGGTATCAAGGAGCCACAAAACAGGGATTCTGGCTACACCACGTGTTAGAGGATTGTTTTCTTAATTTGCAACTGGTTTTATCCACTTTTTCGTTATCAGGGCCCGGCAATGAATTTTTATCTGCCGAAAATTCGCCATTTTTTGGCGCAGCATTACATAACTTTCCCTATACTACGTATATTACTCCGTATATGCGTATGTACACGGGAAAGTAGAAAATATGTTTTAGTTTTGACTGAACCGTCTTATTCAATTAAACATATTTAATGAAAAATAATTTATTGCTGACATCATCATACAAAAACAATTCAGTATCATAATTTTGTGTTCAGTACAACATTTAGTAAAACATTAAAAAACATCTAGCAAAGCGAATTACCTTATCAGCCCTACAAGCAATTATAGAACTTGGTGTCCAAATCAAATATGTATAATTAGTTGTAGTATCATATTTCGCCCTGTCATATATTGACAACAAACATTTACAATATAATTCAAAAGGCAATATTACTTTAACTGTGACAGTCATGTTCTTGCCGATTGCTCTTTCAATTTACGCGCTATGGTTCGAATTGCGCCTTCTAATTGGTGGTCCCCACTCTAAAAATAAGTCTCATCCACACCCTTCGTCGATTTACGCATTTGCCCCTGAGCTGCTCGCGCGCATCTCCTGACGTCAGTGAAAGTGCAAAATGCTGTGCAGGTCTGCTTTAGGGAAAGCCTTCCTCTCCCCCCTGTAGCGAGGCGGTTTCCTATTGCTAATCCCTTTCTGCCCGTTCCCAAATAGCTACCATGAGGTTCGCTCGCTAATACGTTACAATGAACAGCTACTTGTTAAAATGTAAAAAGTAGTATTGAAACAACCTGAAACAGGTATTGAACAAATTGGAGAAAAAACAGATACACGTTCTCTTCCGCTAAAATTTAACAAATATTTTGCAATTATTTAAACATGCATTGCAGTGTGCATCACCTAGCGTCAAAACATCACCACCAACCGAGCGAGCGCCGTTTTGTTGAAACGCGGACATTTTTCTAACATCAATTTACTACATCATCGGCGAAATTTATTCAAAGCGGAACGATGCGAACAAAACAACCGCGCAAGCATCGCCAACAATCGCACATCACAGCCAGTAGAGACGACTCTCTTGACTCGGGCACGGATGGAACACAGGCGTCGGAAGGGCTGGGTCTTCGTCATCACTCGCTCGGCAAACCAACGCGCTAACGGGGCGCGCCAGCGAACTTGCACGCGAGAGCAGGCACGCGGAGCCCCAGCCAGCGAGCGGGCGGCAGGCGGACGAGGAGCGCGCTTCTGGCTGTGTGAATCCTCCTCACTCGACCTCGCGGCTAAATGTAATAGCAGCGGCGGCGGGGGCGGCGGGGGCGAAGTTGGAATAACTGACACTGGGCTATGAGAACAACAATTTTCGCGTTTGAGTAGCGCAGAATTTCTCGTGCAGGCGTCGAAAACCGGGTCGTTAAAGTGGGCGAAAAATGAGGGAGATGAAGGCATCCACGCTGGAGCTTCACAAGTATTTACAACTAATTTTGCACACAACGTTACATGTCGAGAATCTTTAGACGAGATTATTATGTAACGTCTCTCCAACACTCAAACAGCTCTACACCAGTAAAGGAAATACGAGTTGTAAATGTACTGAAGATTTGCAGAACATTATTACGTGATTCACTCAAATTACTTATAGAAAAAATAATTGTCCTACATCTACAGGATTCCACATTCCTAGCCTCCTGATTTACAAGTAAGGAGTTCCTTTGCTAACAAAGAACACACGGAGGATATTTATATTACAACGTTACACATGAATAGCTAACGCTCAAGAGAAACTCACACGTGAAGTTAATAGTCATTACAAGTTACTGGAAACTATTTATCGTTTCATTCAAACGGTGTCAGAAGGAAATGATCTACGAAGGCAACGCTAAAACACGACTACACCGGAGAAAGAAACCGCCTGCCATCTAGGTGGCTCATCACTTTGATAATCACTCAGGTCATTAATCCTAAAATACGTAACTCGTGAAAACCAAATGAAACAATTACAAAGTGTTAATGAAATATTTCTTATTGCCAGTATTCTAGGTCAAAGTCACGACACAAATCCTCTCGAAAATATATACGCTTCGTAAATTTTCACTACATTCACGACTATTTAGTTTTCCTTATTGACACATCCGTCATTGGCAAGGGCTCCCAGAAGAAGAAGGGGAGGAGGGGGCAGCTGGCGCAACTCGCCCCAGGCCCCCACTTAATTGGGAGCCCAATTTTTTTCATTCAAAAGAAATAAAATGTATTTTTCTCTCATTCAAATCCAATGCTATAAGTAATTTCTGATGAATGGAGAAATGAATTCCGTGTATGAATTAGGGGATGAGCGATATTTTTTATTGAAATAAGGGGCCCCCGTGGATCAATTGTTCCAGGCCCCTAGGCGCCCCTGATCATTGGCAATGACTCTTTCAATGAAATGTAAATGTAAACTTATAAGAAAAATACATTCGCAAATGTATACATTTTCCTAAATGATCACTGGTATTCCCGGTTCATAAAACTCAGTAGGTAAAAATCACCGTTTCAAAATACTTCAAAATCAGTTTCGTACACACGATTCGCGAATTTTACAGTAATTAAAGGGGGACACTTCACTTTCCAAGCGTGCTTTCAGCAAGAGTAACGCATGAACCATACCATTTGTCTATTTTCTATATTTGTGAAAGAAAGAATATTATATTCAAACGAATTCCTGACGGGCGTTTAGGAATTGCTAGACGGGGATTTTCGTTAAAATGTGTATATATATATATATATAGAGAGAGAGGGTGAGTTACGAAACTTTAGCACCTCCTGTAACTTTTGAACGGTTGAAGTCATTGCAATGCAGTTTTCACGGAAGTGCATGAGGGAATGGGGCTAATTGATATATGTATTCATTTCCAATCACTTGTATTTTACCAGATATGTAAGGTAACTTTATTTCTTCGAATGGAACTATACGTAATTTTTTAGTCTATCATGATGACCGTAAAAATACGTATCTAAAGATACACGTAGGTCGTGCCGAAAGTAATGCCTATTTATTTGTATGACAACTGCAGTAAATAAAAAAAGAAACTTAATACAGTGTGTTAGATCAGAGTTTTCTGAACACGACACTATTTTTCAATATAGTTCCCCTTTTTTTCTACGCATTTTATCCACCAATGAACAAGAGCCTGCATGCCACGCTGGTGAATGTCTGACCCAGCCGAGTTGACCGGTACGGGGATTCTTATGGCGTCGTTCTATGGACTGTCGTCTTATTTCTGACTCATAATGGTGACATCATGTCTCGTAATCAGTGATTATTCGATCCAGAAAACCGCCACCTTCAGCTTCGTATTCGGTCGAAAGTTCCTCACAACGTTCCTCTCGGTAGTGTTGGTGTTCCTCTGTGAGTGATCGCGGGACAAACCTTGCGCACAATTTTCGGTAACTCAATTTACTCAGCGTTACTTTTAATGCATTGCAGACAATGTTCTGCGCCGTACGCAGTTACCCAGCACCCCCCCCCCAATGAACCTACTTGTATACACGCAGAAGAGCTGATCGAGGCGCTCCATCATTCCGTGGTGTGACAGCTGTGCGTGGACGACAGATGCCAACGTGGTTTGTCATTCACGTCGTTGTCACCATCGTTGAAACGCACTACCCATCGTCGCCACACTGTAGTGACATCCACTGTATGCTTCCTGTGAAAGTTCAGCAAGAGACTGGTGATGTCGAAGCCTGCAATTTCCTCCGAAGTGTGAAATTCAATTACACATTTCTACTTCTGACGCACGTTCCAGCTAGACGCCATTTTAGCATTCTGTAACTATGCTTCTATCTGACAAATGGCAATGAAATTAAACGAACGTTAACGAGAAAGTTCATATTTCACTATGACACCACTCACATTCGTTTTTAAGACCGTACGCCTAAGTAAAAAAATGGGAGGCATTACTTTCGGAACGACCCTCGTACATATCGTATGTTAGCTAAGAATTTTTTGAATAATTTTGATTTTTGCGTCTAGTATTTAACGGATATTTTGAATGTAACAGTCCGCCACCCAGCATTTCGAAATTTTTGAAAATTCAGAGTTATCCGTGAAATTCGGACCTATGCCATATTAATAAGTGTATTTTACTCTATTCATACAAGAAATTTAAAGAAAAAATTTGGGGCCGTTTTTGAGAAAATTTTGAAAATCCCCGGGGGCTTCATATAAAGGACCCCTAAATTTTGAAGAATATTTTTCAAAATCTCAAAGCTTCGACTAGAATCAGATCGACCAGGAAATATCCATTTTGGAAGAAGTCGTACGTATGGTTTAGGCGCTAGCAGTATTCACAGACGAACAGACACACGGACGGACGAACGGACGTTTTCCTTTCAATTGGTTTTTCGGTATCAAGGACCACAAAACAGGGTTTCTGGCTACACCACGTGTTAGGGGATTTTTTTCCTTTTTTTTCTTAATTTAGCAACTGGTTTTATCCACTTTTTCGTTATCACGGCCCGGCATTTAATTTCTTTTTGCCGAAAATTGGCAATTTTTTCATGCAGCATTACATAACTTTCCCTATACTACGTATACGTATACGTAACTTTCCCTATACTCCGTGTATACGTACGTATACGGGAAAGTAAAAATAGTCTTCCTTGCGTTTCCAGTGCGTGGTTGGTTTCGAAAGGAAACTTGTATTGTGTATTTGACTAGACATTTGTATATGTTGTCTTTTAATACGAGAAGCAACTCTCCAATTAAGCCGAAAAGGAGGTGGATATTATCGAGTGGTGGAAGGCAGGTCCTTCTCAACGTTTATAAGTATAAGAGCGAGAAAAATTCTCGGAAAGAAGTGCATCTTCCAGAGAGCGGTATTATTGCCAAAGTGACTTCAATTGTGGGCCACTGCAGTCCCTCTGACCGGGAGGTCCTAGGTTCGAGTCCCAACGACGGCAGGATTTTCGACACTAGCTTGTCAGCTAGGTCGAATTCAGTCGCTGTCTGGAGGAGAATTCTAGCCGCCGGCTGCTCTGATCGGCAGTTTTCCGTGGTTTCTCCGATCAACACCAGGCGAATGCCGGAGCAGTACCCTAACAAACAGGCCACGGACCGCGCGCGATCTTTCCTTCCTCTTCCTTGTCTTATCCTCTCCTCTTACACACACACACACACTAACATGCACTACACTACCACACATGCCGGGAGACCGGTCGGGAGCTTACAGCTTGTCCCGGCTGGGGCGGTGCCCCGCTGGTGGGAGATACTTGGTTAAGGGGAAACCCCGCTAGTCGACGGTAGGTCGACGCCAGATCTCGCCAGCCAGCGGGGAAAAGTTCATCGCCACCTCCCGAGGAAAAACACGCACTACACTGACGGGACTGATGACCTTAGTAGTTGACGCGCCCGGAAACACGAATCATTCAATCAATCAATTGTGGGGGTTAGCAATTATTGCCATCATTTTTATTTACTTCTTATTGTATGCCAGAATGTTTTCACGGCGAAAATGCGTATGTGAATCATAATTTTTAAAAAGTTTGATTCGTACTGTTGTCTTCTCACATAGTTTTTTATTATCTAAAGCTTCACTCTTTTTTATATGGACAACATAATAATTATCCTTTATTAGTTGTTATTATACATTTGCATAAAAACAAAAACTTATTTAAAGTTTGCATTAATTAGAATAGAATAATTTATTAAATTTATTATTATATTTATTTGTTTATTATTATTACGTTTATTATTATATTCATTTGTAAAATTTTATGAAATTTATTATTTAATTTAAATAATGAACTTATTAAAAGTATGCATTAATGAGAATGGAATAAAAGTGATAAACGTGTTACTAACATATACCTCAATATTACAGTTGTGCCTTGAAATGAAAAAACTACTGCCTCCTCAGAGCAACCACAAAAGTCTTCTTTATGATTATTTGGCTTGATAGAGAGCAATATTTAATGTTTACGATTGATGCGCTGTTCCTTTTTGGCTATTAATTTTTCATTTTATGTGAATGCTCATTGGTTTTCGACTAATGTTTGTAACTTTTATTGGTTTTGTAGGTACATTTTATTGTCATGTATTATTTTGAATACTTAAATGTGAGGCATATTTTTCTTCTGGACAATTTGAATTTTTGTTTGTGTCAGGAGTTTCAAGTATTGTACAAGTTAAGTAGCAAGTTTTTTTATTACATGTGGTAACGCCCTTTTTTATTTTATTTTAAATTTCTTTTCAAGAACATTATTTGCTCGTTACTATTCGCTCAACGAATTATCGAGCAAATATGTTTGTTCTTACAGCAATAACATGCCTATTTATTGAATTTATCGTGATTGGACATTAGATACTGCATTAATTTTTCTACATTGCAGGGATGCTGTGTTTCATAGAAGATTTTTCATTTTCTAAATATGGCATTTTTATGTATATTATTAATATTATTTACTGTATTTTTTGTTAAAGTCTAAATCTCCATTATTTTGACTTATGTTTCTGTACGCATGCTAGAAATCGACCCTCAGTCCTCATCTTGACCGGGAGGATGAGTATGATATATATATATATATATATATATATATATATATATATATATATATATATATAATATTCAAGTAGGTTATTAATTGTTAAGGTCAACCAAATTTCTTAATGCTGATTTTTAATGTTATTTTTTTCAAATCCAATTCAGGATTAATTATGTTATTATTTTTTTAACATATGGTAGCATACTTATTCCTTTGTCTTCCCCGGTTGCTTATGGTAAATGCCCGAATGTTTTGTAAAGTTTGTAAGCCCAGGGGCATTAGGCTTTAAAATTGTTGTAAAAAATCAGTAATTGATGTGAATATAATTTCCTGTGAAGAATTCCGACGTCACGGTCTAAGGTTCTAATGGCCTAAAATCGGGCGCGATCGCACGGCCATGCACAATACTGGACTGTCGTACATTGTACTCCACTTCCGGTTTTGGTTTTCCTTCGTTTGTATACGAAAAATGTACAATTTTTTGTTAATATTTAGAATTATCCTCAGAGCTGCAATAACTGTAAGGAGAACCTCCTAGTTATTATAAACAAAGAAAAATCGTCATAAAACTGCAGAAATCAATCGTTTTTACCCAAAATGTCATAAGTGTTCGTCTATTTTTTCGTCATCCTTGCCTTTTCTCGTTTATATGGGTTCGGCACTAAAGGAGACGGTCTCATTTTTATCGATTTTCTGCACACTACATTTTTATACTGAATTGGCGCAGTTTTTACGGCTGGATGCCCTTCCTGACGCCAACCACAGGGGCCCATACTGCATAGCCAATATATAATCACGAAACACACACAATATTGTCCGAGGCGGGATTCGAACCGACGATCTTTCGGAACCGAGATCGCCACGGAACTTCTTCCATAGCAATATCGGCTAACCCTGTAACCGTGTGGCAAGCATGTGTTCGTGTATCCGAGGAGAATACGGTGTAATTTTGCCCTTTCGTTAGGCAACAGTCCTCCGTGTTCTGCATTTAATTAATAAAAAAATCAAATATACTTATTAATTAGAAACAAGAATACATGTCGTTCACAGGCAGCAAAACTGGCCCAATTCGAAAAATACGAATTTCGAGCCATGAGCTTTACGTTCTAACATTTTATAATGATTATTGCTAACCGAACTCTTATGAAGCCTTATAGTAAGACTTGCTCCCTACTCCATTCATTATAAAGTTTGTAATACCTACATTTCAACACAGAACTTCTTCAGGAACAACAAAAATGTTTATTTCAAAATGCAATTTTTCGAGTTGTCACAGTACTGCAGCCCAGCAATGTCCTGCACACTCCACAAACAGGAACAAAATCCGACGTTCAAAGATGTAGTACCCATCCAGAAAACAGCGTTATGCTGACCTAAGAAAAGAACGGCTTTAAACCCTACCAAACAAAAGGTCGATAAGCCTCCCCAGCGCCGGCGCACCCACCCTTCCATATCCGGGCCGAAACAGCTTCTCGCTGACGGCCCAAACGCTTCCGCCCCTGCCCTACGGCACGCGCCCACACACGCCGCGCACGCCATGTGCGTCACGCACCCCTGCGCCGCGACACGGACTGCCCGAATCCCTCCACATGAAAGTGCCGGCGCAATTCTGAAATCAGGCTAGTATTCCACTGGTTGAGTTTCCCAATACATTTCACCTGATTTCAAAATTGAAGCGTGAGACCGAACAGCCAGATGAGATCTACTGAGAAAAATTTTGTAGGAAAGTTGGAAAACTTCAATTTAACCCTCTAGAAAGAACTATGCGCACGACTGAACTATACGCATGATTCACTGATTCCTTGTAGTTAGGTGTTTTCAAATCAACCTCTTTTTCTTCTATTAGACGCTATTCAATAGTATACCAGTTCTGGGTATATTTTTTGAGCATTCTCTGTACACGCCCATAACACCTTAACTCCTTTGATTCGATGGTAGCAATAGTATGAAAACCACTTTTATGATGTCAGTATTTCTACCTCTATTCATCCTTGCCAACCTACAGGATTTCTGCCAGAGATCTATCTCGACAGCCTTCAACCTTGCCTTTATATTTCTAGTTACCTCTGCTCCATATTGTGACGATACCGAATATTCATCATAAAAATAAGAGAACTTCCTTCCGAAATCTGCGTCTTAGAATCTCAGCTCGTGCGTGTTTTACGCCGCGCCACGACGCGACGGCGACCGGGAGAGGGCTAATTCGTTCCGCGCAGCTGCAGGGCCCAAGGCCCAAGCCAGGCGTCCACCGAAGGGGGACTGGAGAGCAGACGCCTTCGGGGCAACCCCCCGCCTGGGAATTTCTAGGAACACAGCAACTGACTGGCGCCAGGGGCCACCCAGGCGCCCTATTTACATTTAGTGCAGGAGAGAGTGCCGATTACGGATATGCCCACTAACACCAGTTGAAAAACGCTCTGGGTGATCGGAGGAGAATTTCGTGCGACGCAGAGACCTTCGGCCAGTCGCACAACCCTTTGCAAAATTTAAGAGAACCTTCTAGAACTTTTGAGCCACTGGAGGGGAGGAGGAGGCTTGGTGCGAGCTCGCGGGTGCCCGCCGTAAAAACGATACCAGGAGACGAGGTCGAGACAGTTATCAGAGAGACGTTAGAGCTGAGACGGGGCGAGCGCCCGCCGTCGAGAGCAGAAGTCAGAGCAGCAGGGCGAGACGTGCCTACCGTAATTAGACAGGGCGAGTGCTCCCGGAGTTCTGTTTTATGCAAATTATTTCGTTACAAAATTATCTCTGCTTACTCGCACTTGGTAGTACGACATGTGGCAAATTATCCACACCAGTTCGCGTGGCAGTATTGCGCGCATCTATTGATTGCGTGGCGCGATCTCCATCCTATCGGGAAGATTACAAACCGATCAGTATCGCGCGATGCGGGCACCTGTCGACGGGAGCTGTGTTGAGCTGTCGTGACTTCCTGACGTCACGCCTGGCGGGAGTGGAAGGACGCAACTCACCCCGCAGACAGCTGTTGGCGCGTCCCCTCCCAGGCGAGAGAGGGCACTGACCGGAGAAAGAGGATTCTCCACAGCTGGAGGAGCCCTCGCCCCTACTGAATGGTGATGTTAGTGGAGCGCCAGGCATCGGACTCTGCACTGCCCCTCAGGCATACTTTCAATTAAAAGACTCTAGATTGACAAAGAAGGAAATTAAATTAAAGAAATCGTTGGCCGCGCACACGCTACTTTTGTATTAATGATTAACTTGAAATATTTTCTGTGTATTCATAAATTTTAATACTTAATTGTATTAATTTTTCTGTACTAGAATTAAGAACTAGGCAAAATAGGTTAATATCTGTGAAATCACGTGCAGGACTTGGAATAATTTTTATGCATAATTTGGTTAAATTTTTATTAAATTTCAGGTTCTATCAGAATATTTTTCGTTTTACTCATTTCGTAAAGTAGTAACGTCAGCCCTATTTCAGGCTATCACCGCTTCCTGAGCCAGCCGGCACCTTGACTCAGGTGAGAAAGAGGGGGAATTCACGTCGTAACTGGCCTGCCCATCGTGCGCTCGGAGACACCGGCGTCGCGATATAGCATAATGTTAAATATTGTATTTATTAATAAAACACATTATTTCATAAAAAACAAGTTTAATAAACAGGAACAAAACTTGTCGGACGCAGAAAAACAGTCATGACAAATAGTCACATGTCCGTTCGTTCCACTATACACTCAAACTTGAAACTAGAGATTATTGCTCGTTCAATGAATCGAGCTATCTACCCACTATTTGACGAAACATGAAAACCCTGAGACGCGATAGACGAGGCTTAAATCCTCATTTCAACTGAAAATCCCTCTTCAGCTCAAATTACCGCTCGTCCCGTTGTTCAGCCGCACTCTTTAATTATTGAGTGGAAGGTAAGAAGAACGGTAGCTTGAATAACAATGGAATTAATTAAGAGTTTGGGCAAGAAGTGACTCAAAGAAATCTGACGCGAACCAGCTTTTTTTCATCCGATTCCACACAAAATAACCATGAATCCAGAGATCGGAAACCAGAGATATAATATTGGCGCTCTAGCTGCTACGCTGGAAAGATACCACACGAGTCTGGAGTAGATTCCGGATTTCCGGAATAGAGCTCCTCCAAGACAGCGGAGAAATTCTCGAAAAGACGATAAAGTGGCCGACGTCCTCACTTTCCTTAAAAAAATTTCCTCCATGCGTTGTTCGTTATCTAGTGGTCACCGATGCGATGGTCGCCTTCGTACTTGAGAAGGAAAATAGAAGCAGTGTCAGGGAGGGTGATAGCAGCTTCTCTCCCGGGGGGCAAGGGGGAGGGGGAGTTGTGGGCGCGGGGCACCGAGGGTACACAGCCAATTTGGCAGCGGGATTTCGCGCGGCGAGGGTGTAACGGTTTATACGCGGGGCGGTATAACGCCAAATTACTGCCGTAACTCGTCGACGTGTCAGAACAGGCAGTGAAAAATACATTGGAAATCCATTTCTTGCCTAACTCATACGACCGGCGGGGAAGAGGTCTTATATAACACAGGAAGATGGAGGGAGAGGCAGGAAGGAGGGGAGAAGACAGAGAGCGAGTCGCCGCGAGATTTAAGGCAGGAGGGGGGAAAAGTTACACGGTACAGTCGCGTCCATAAATCCAAGGATAAGCTCCACAGGCCAAGACTTTAACTACACTAAGTAACTTTAAGAAGAAGGAGGCGAGACGAAGAGGAGAGCCGGAGGATGAGGGGCACGACTAAGAAGAAAAGGCGGTTGCCGTGCGAGGAGGAAAAAAACTGCAACAAAGTTGAGAACAAGCAGAATCTAAGACGGGGGAGAAAACTTAGTTTGCTCCCTTCGTATCGCACGACGTCTCTCTGCGGACCTGCATGTACAATATATGATATGGAAATGGCTATGGTTATGGGAACAGAACACCGAGAGGAAGCTACTAAATACAGTTTCCGATGCTTGAAAATATTACGGCACACAAAAACTCGCGAGGCAATCGTTACACAATAGAGAACGCAAAAAGATGAAACGGAACGATAGTCTAAACCGCAACGAACATGCGTTTCTAGGAAAAAGCAACAAGAGGGTCGATAATTGCGAGACGAAAACATGAAATGAAGCGGAAAAGAATGCGACAGGAAACGGAAAGCAGATTGTCAGAGGAAAAGAGTTTCCAAAAGAGTCCCTCGTCCCGTTTTCAGTGGATAACACGCATCCCCCGGCGACACGAAAACACTCCCGACGAAGACACCCGTAAAACTTTTACCGCTAGAAAACTAGCGCCTGTTTAGGAGCCCCTCTCCCGCATCGAAGTTTCGGCTCCAGTCGGTCGGAAGGATCTCCAAGAGCCCGGATCAGAAAAGTTATCTTGGAATCGAGAAGTTGGCCGCTTGGCCGATCTTCGGAAGGGAATGGAGACGCGGCCGGGCTGCAGGAGGGGGAAGGGCGAGGGGCGAGGGCGGGGCTCGTGGCGAGGACGATGGCAGACCGAAGAGGAGGGAGCGATGGGGTGACGTAACGACAGAGGGCGGACGGCGGTTCGGGGACAGGACGTAGTCATGAGAGGGAAAGGGCCGGTAGGTCTGGGATAGGGTGGAGACAGGGCGGAGGCAGGTCGACGAAAGAACGGGGGCAGGGCCAGGAAATGGCGGGGGAAGAGCGCTTGCTGGGTAGAAGGGCGGGGACAGGGCACGGGCACGGCGGTGGCACGAGGGGCAGGCCGGGGTCATGTGGAATCTGGGCAGGATCAGGGTACGGGAAGAGGGGAGACAAAAGGGACATGGCGGGGAAAGGACGGGGACAAGGCATGATTGATTGAGACGTGTTTCCGGGCGCGTCAACTACTAAGGTCATCAGTCCCGTAAGTGTAGTGCGTGTTTTTCCTCGGGAGGTGGCGATGATCTTTTTCCCCTCTGGATGGTGAGATCTGGCGCCGACCTACCGTCGACTAGCGGGGTTTTCCCTCAACCAGGTATCTCCCACTAGCGGGGCACCGCCCCAGCCGGGACAAACTGTAAGCTCCCGACCGGTCTCCCGGCATGTGTGTTAGTGTAGTGTATGTTAGTGTAAGTGTGTGTGTAAGAGGGGAGGATAGGACAAGGAAGAGGAAGGAAAGATTGCGCGCGGTCCGTGGCCTGTTTGTTAGGGTACTGCTCCCGTATTCGCCTGCTGTTAATCGGAGAAACCACGGAAAACTACCGATCAGAGCAGCCGGCGGCTAGAATTCTCCTCCAGACAGCGACTGAATTCGACCTAGCTGACAAGCTAGTGTCGAAAATCATACCTCCGTCGGGAGTCGAACCTAGGATCTCCCGGTCACAGGGGACGAGGCACGAGAATGGCAGTTACGCACGGGTGGGGTAGCAGACCAGGGAGGAGCAGCGGGTGCGTGGCGAGATCGGAAAAGCGGGTCGGAGGCATGGACCTCGGGACAGGCCTCCATCAAACAGTTTTAAGGACGCTAAACTTGCGTGAAGAATTAAGAAGCGCGACTTTAGGCCTCACAACGACGGACGGAACTTCGAAAGCAACGTTCGCTCTGTTTGCAAATATCTCGCGACAAGTAGCGGTCTTTATCGGCGCGAGGAAACTTGCAAAATTCTTCATTGAGCTTGTAACAAATTGCTTCAAAGATTTCTGCTTGTACTGCTTCAAAGATTTCTGTAGTTGACAACATTTAATAAGACTTTCTTGTGTATACTTTGGTCAATCTTTCACCAGAACATGTATTAACTCGTTAATCTGGTCAGTACTTGAAGAATGCCAAAGGTTCTTTAATGTCTGCAGGTGCAGATACAAATAGCAACTTTCATGGCACATTTTTGACAACCAAATGATTGATAGAATATTCAAGAATATGTTTCAGTTACAGTGCAAGAAAATGTTAAAAGTATAATGTTACAATACTTTCCAGAAATACAAATGCATTTTACCTTTTCTTTTATCCAATATTTAAAACGCTCTATTATGATAGAAAATCTTTAAGTATGTGCGCATAACATACAATTGTTATTAATTCATCTCTGTATGAATGAGTGAGTATTTCTAGTTCTTAGATACGCTAAATGAAAGGAAATCACAGAAAAATACATTAATAATATTTTTCTTTCATATAGTGAGCTTCTCTTCATATGCACTATTTTGTTTAACAATAAACTCAAAAGTAACACTGTGTTCTAAAAGTGAAACGAAAATACATGGGCGGAAATTTCCCGCAAATATTTCACTTCACTCACTAAATGAAGTAAATATTTACAGTTTATTAGATTGCACGATGTGCAACATGTTGAGCTTTCCCAAATACATTTTGGCAGTTTGCTATCTTAATTGACAAGCTGTTTAAGCATTTTTGGTGGTAAAAAAAGGTAAAAAGAGTCTTAAAATTAAGTCATTAAATGGCTATGTATTAGAAAAATTACTTTAAAAACAATAAATGTATTAACATATTGCATGAATGCAAACACATGCAACTCAAAATAGTACGTGTACTTGCAATCCGATTACGAATCACATTAGTATAGCCTGCTGCAACATACCTCACTACAAGAAATCCATATATATGTGAATTTACTTTACAAGACTTAGGCCAGATGTCAATTTCTCTAATTAATAGAGTACACTGAACGACAAAGAAGAAGAATCTATTTTAATAACGATTCAAACCCTTTGGTTACCATTTGTATTATATCAATCTGAACGGAAGAAGTAAGGCGGGGGAGAAGTCATTTTTTTGTCAAATCTGTAATATGTTTGACGGTTTCTATTACTCTGGAGTTATAATTTTAAATTTTCAAATATTGCTAACCACACTTGTAGGTTCCTTTATTAATTATTCAAATGTGTAGAGTAAAATACCGAAGTAAAATTCCGGAGCTGAAGAAAACATGCATACAAGTTATTTGTTGTTGTTTTTTTTCAGACGTCACCTGCACATTTTTCACACACCATTTTTTCTTTTACAAATTTAATGAAATGCCGAAGTAACAGCTATCGAAAAGTGCATTGCAATTATTCAATAATTTAATTATTGGGACATACGCAAAAAACTTTAAGTGTGCCGACGCACTCCCTCGTCATTGACTCACTGGCTATCATCGGCTATCACTCTCCGCTACCAGCGGCTATCACCGACAGATCACTCTCCGCTATCACTAACACTGGTTCTCCGCCATTCTTGACCCAGCGTCTCCTACTATCCCCACACCGAAACTGACTGCTGCTACGTCCTTCCCCGCCCCACCCCACCCCTCCCGCGCCCGGGCGCACGCGCTCCGCGTGGACTCGTCGCCCCGCAATTAACCGGAGAGAGCTGTAAACATCTCTATCAGTGTTGCGCGGGGGATTATCACCAGCGAAGCCTCCCCGAGGAACGTTTCAAGATGTAGTGCTAATGATAATATCAGCACTTAAACTGCGCCGCCAGCCAATCTTCGCCGAATGACGTAATAACATAACCCCGCTCTCCATCGCCGCAACGATTTACAGCATTTTCATAACTGCCCCAACGGCGTCGCCGCTTCAAACTAGAACAATGTACGATCGAAAGAGAAACACCTCCGTAGAGCGATTTTAAAGAGCGAATCCGGGAAGAAACACGACAATAATAACGCCGAAGTGCTAACAAATCCATTTTACCAGAACCATGAGGGATAAAAGTGAAGGAGGCCGCTTCTACTCAACTTGCACGACGACACAAAAAGACAACCGCGATTCGGGGCGAGACCGCGGAACTCAAGAAATGTTCCAGACAAAGGCCGACGCATCCGGCGTCACACAGGCGCAATTGCTCCGTCTCTCCGAGCGACCGCGTTTGCGTCATAGGAACGCAGCGCAGGCCGGCCGCGAGCGCAAGAAAAAAGCAGCGCTCGCGTCAAAGAACGCACACAAAGCGGGGCAATCGACTACAATTGCAGACAGTAAAATTCGGAATATTAATCGCGCGAAAATCAACAAGGCCGACGAAGCGCGCCGACTAGGCACGGGCGGACGGGCGGCGCTTTCTGAAATTCTAATTTTGGGCACGCAATGGGTTGGGAGGGGCGACAAGGGGAGAGAGCAATGAGAGGAAGGGAAGGTCAGGGTGGGGGATGGGGGGGTCGCGAGGGCGCTCCTATTAACACGGCGGAGCGACGAGAAACTTTTCATAAAATCCCCGTAATAAAGCGCTGCGCAGGCGGGCGGGCGGGCGGGCGGGCGGGAAAGCGCGCGGCGGAGGGAAGGGGCGTGAGGGTGGCGTGGCGGGGTCGGCAGCCAACTGTTGCCCCGCACCGCGGGCAGACGCGGCCGGAAGGGCATACGGAGGCGGCCCCGCTACCTCCCGGGCTTCCGCTCGCGCCGCGGCAGGGGGGGGGGGGAGGCGGAGCGCGGCAGGCCGGTGTTCGGAGCGGCGGAAGCGGCAGTGGCGGTGAAAGGGTCTGCGGAAGCAATTGGTCCAAATTAGACGGCCGATAGCGCGGGCGGCGTTGACCCGCCCTTTCGCCCGCCTGCGCCCACGCGCTGGTTATTAACGCCCTCGCGCGCAAGAATAACGAGCGGCGCGGGAGGGCGAGGGGCGATCTGACCGCCTCCACCGCGCCGTCCCCGACGCCCCACCCCGCTCGCTCCCCGAGCCTGCCCTCTCATGCCTCACGTCGCACCTCTCATGCCACCGTCTTACATGCCGGCGGATATTACAGCCTTTCGCCCAACTCTTATTGGGCCTAACTATTAACTATCCTCGTCTTCACATCTTGTTTCTGTCATCGCCACATCCTTACCCTTCTAACACATGACCAGCTGTGTCTGCGATCTCCGCTCGTTTCCTCCTCCTTTCATCCCGAACAAGCTCGCTCCTTGCCATTCTTCTCAGCATCTCTTTTGCCTTGCCTCCCTATCCGTTCTTTCAGGATGGTCAGTCTTTCCCTGGTACAAATTTCCCTAATTCTTCCCCGCTTTTCAGTGCATTTTTTTTTTATTTTTGTCCGATAACATTTGTAATTTCACACTACTTAAAGAAAACATTGAAGGTATCCTAATACCAACTGGTCAGCTCTGTTATTTCGCAGTGACAAACTATACATTATCAATATTTTCTCTCCAAATAAAAATCGAGCAAAAAATAACACTAATGTTTTTAAGAATTAAAATCTAATTTTACAACCCACTTAAAATTTTCTCTGACTTTTGACACTGCTCCTCCAAATTCCCTCATTTTTCCTTTTCCAGAGCAATGAAATTCCCTCATTTTTTCAAATTTTCCATGTTTTCCAAAAGCGACCACCCTGACTTCCCATTTCTTGACATCATCTTTTCGTCCTTTACCTTCCTGCTCTACCACTTCTCTTATCAGAACAACTTTCTGTCGCTGCCTACTATCTACTGCAGTTAACATATTATGTACATCTCCCGGCGACAGTAGCCTGCAGCAGATTGTTAGTGCTACAGCCTGATACACAAAGCGTACAAGAAGAATTGAAAGCAAGATTGAAAAAAGTGATTAACGCGAATTAATGAGGTTTTGCGGTAGTGAGGGGAAGTGAAATAGCACTTGATGAGTGGATATGATAATGTACAGAGAAATTTGTATGTTGAACAATCTGATAGAAGATTTCAGGCACTGCTGTCGTCCCGCGTTTGTTATATTGTAACATTTGCCCTTACCTATGCCCGGCTGCCGTCGGTAGTGAGAACTCACCTGCGTGGCCATACGTATAAATCCGGCAAGGGTTTAGGAGGCATGCCTGCACGGGTTTCCTGCGTTTTTCACCCATAAAAAGTCTATATGAATTTATGATGATTTTCATTTGACTTGAAATCCCACCCTGACAATTATCCCCTCTACAAATGTTGACTATGCCTACCGCGCCCTTATGAATAAATTACACTTTCCGTTTTCTCCCTCTCGCTAAATTCCCCCCTCTCTCTCTCTCTTTCCTCCCTCACACTGCTCATTGACAGTTTTGGTTCAATGAACGTCTCATCCAGTTGATGTCCTCGCTGGTTGGCGGAAGGCTCCAGGAGGGCGGCGGTGAATCGGGGTTCAGGTTAATCGGCTGGCCGTCGCTTCACAGGGCACGGGCATCACGTGCGCCTCAGTGATGTTCCCGGGGGGAGGCGTGTCTTCCGCAGTCTCGTCCAAATGCGGCAACTGTTTCGGAACTCACTGCGCGGATGACTGGTCATCATGTCGATCATGAGCTCGGCCGAGTTTTTCATGATCTAGACAAAACATCTTAGCGAATTCGGCGGTAAATAGAACCAAGAAACCGTACACCTGTGCGCCATACCGTGAGGAGCCGAAACAGCGGCTTGGCGAATACACTGTTCGAAAACGAAGCGGCACGGCGGACAATTATTCAAATAAGAAGCAGAAGCAGCCCGGCGAGAAATATTCAAATAACAAGAACGAAAAATGGCTTTTTGGTTATTTATGTAATTTTTGCGGCCCCCACTCCCGCCGATGACGCGGTGGCTTCCGCCAATCACGACCCGTTCGCAGGTCCGAGACTTATGTTTTCTTTAGTGGCGCCAAATAGTGACGCTCTTCTGAAGTGGGTCCGCGGTACGGTACTGCGTCGGCCGTCCGCCCGCATACTTGTCTGCCTAAGTCATGACGCACCCTCCTTTCGAGACGCTCAGACTAGGCCGAGGTTCGGAACTCGTGCTTACCTACACGGAATTAAGGGACCGAGGACGCAGAACGTGCCCAATTCCTGAGATATCCGTTCTGTCTTTTGCATTGACGAGGCGTGAATATGAAAATAGTTTCATTTTCCCCGCTGCTGGACGGCTTTTAATTATTTGAATGAAGCATTTTTAGCGGCGCAGAGATCAGTGCTAATACAATACTGCAGTTGAATTAATACGTTCAGTTCACGAAACGTTTAACAACGTACTTTTATTCTTGTTTTCCTTCATATTTTGTTGTCGGTAATTTGTGATAATACCACATTACAATTGATAATAATGTAACATTGTTATAATTTACAAAACAGGCATAATATAGAAACTATTGAAACAAAAAGATATTGCACTTGATGGTCACTAGTTATCATGATACTGGCTGTCACAGTTTTTATACGAAAAAAACTTATATCACTTACTTGAAGGACAGTAATAGCGAAACTATCATATCATAGGCTGTAACTGTTAGCGTAAAATTTCCTTTACCATTCACCACAGTAATGGTATCAAATTACTGTTCAAAATTGATTATCACTGATTTATAAACCGGAGATATTGGATCCCTCTTGAAAATCTTTGGTTCTTTAATAAAAATAATTTCAATATTAACATAAGGAATAATATTATCACTTCACTGTAATACAATAATGATATAATGAAACACTGAGGTTCTTCAATGTACGCGTCCGAGTACACAGAACACGAGGAAATCCACGGCTGCCGCATTGCACGCGGTATTGGTCCGCCCCACGTCCCAGCGCGGCCCTGCGTCCATAAAGTGGTGCGTAAGAGCGGCAGCACCTGGGGCCGAACGGGGCTAGGTATAGAGCTGGGCCAATCAACAGCCTACGCCCGGTGGGACGCCCGGCGCGGCACCACGACGCCTCCCTGGCGGGCCCTCGGCTCTCGGCGCTGGGCTCTCGGAGGGCAGCGCTCCCCAGGGCACGAGCCGGCTTGCCCACGCGCTTGCCCCCCCCCCCACCCCGCCCAGGAAATTCACCACGGCAAGGTGCGAGAGGTTGACCAACGGGAAAAATATAAAAGGAAGAAGGAAATCGAAAACAATTTTCAAGATTAATGCAGAAATAATGGAACGCGGGTACTTCATAATAGGGCATCCAAAGACAAAAACCCGCCGCAACGTCACCAAGAAAGAACACGACGTAGTGGCAGATCCTACAAGATCGCTGAACCAGAGGAGCAGACCGCCCAAACCTGTGGCTCAAGATCGTGAAGGGCGGTTTGAGAAGCTAATTTGCTTTCCGAAATAAAATAATACGGTTATGTACATTTACTACCTTCATGAGATTCAAATAATGTAAATGTAATATTTAAATAATGTAAATTTCGGGGAGTATTTTTTAATGGAATTTGCTCTTTAGTCGTAAAAGCTCATTTGAGAGATGGAATATGGAGGAAACTACTAATCCCGAAAAAAAAAAATCCGATGTGGAAGTAAAGTCACGTCACGTCACCTCACGTTTTTCACCACCTCCAATGTTTTTGTGTATCTGCAAGCTACGCTCATCCTCATCCTTGAATCGTTAATCCGACCTACGCTGCTCTTCCTCATTGCATTCGCCCCTTCATCTCACTCAAATATTCCACAGAGCATCTAATATTACAAACCTAACACCGCAGCTCCTAGCTCCTCTGCTCCTAACCGCGTCCCTGTGCAAATAGTTCCTCTCCCCGCCCAGATCGCACTGGGTCTTGCGTCGCCTGATCCTTAGCTCCGTAAAGTTACAATCGCAAAGTTGTCAAAAAAATTTGAAATTAATCTCCAAATTTGTCGCTTTTTTGTTGCTAATTTGTTACGCAAAACAAAAATTTGTCGCTCTTCATTTGACACTGCTATAACAAATGCTGCTAACTTGATATCAAGTTAGCATCGCAAAAACAAGAAAACCAAGAAACTACACAGATAAATTAAAAATTAATTACATGGGAATTTGTCGCTTTTTTGTCGCTCAAAACTTACCATGAAACAAATTTTGTTACTCTTCAAACAAAGCCAGAAATGTAATTTCCCAAAAACGCTGTTTTTCAACGCAATGTCAGGAAAACCAAGAAATAACAATAATAAGTAAAAAATATTTACATAGGAATTTGTCGCTAATTTGTCGCTCGAAACCTACCGTAAAAGAAATTCTTTTACTCTTTAAACAATAAGCTAGAAATGGAAGTTTTCCAAAACGCGATGCTAAGTTGATATCAACTTACAATCGCAATTTCAAGAAAACCAAGAAATAACAATAATAAGTAAAAAATAGTTACATGAGAATTTGTCGCTTTTTTGTCGCTCGAAACTTACCGTAAAAGAAATTTTGTTACTCTTTAAACAATATGCCAGAAATAGAATTTTTCGCAAAACGGGATCTGATGTGTCGTCAAGTTAGAATCGCAATGTCAAGAAAACTGAGAAATAATCTAAATACACAAAAACATTTTAAATCGGAATTTGTCGCTATACAAATTAGCAACAAAAAAGCGACAAATTTGGAGATTAATTTCAAATTTTTTTGACAACTTTGCGATTGTAACTTTACGGAGCTCTGATCCTTCCTTGCGACGCAGGAAGTTGCATCCCGCCGTCAACCTTTCGTAAGCCTTCTACCTACCTCCTCAAATACCTAGAGCCCGATTTCACTCTGTTCAGTGTTCGAGGTGAGTACAAGGAAGAGCTTGCTTCAAAGCTTGTTGTTTTGTAATTAAACTATTAAACATTCTTAATTTATTACAATTGACAAGGAGAACCAAGGAGGGCGAGAAGAGCCATGGCCTTCTTTAATGAAATGCAAAATGAAATAAATTATATTTTAATTACATAATATACACAGTTCTGAAATCTTGGCACGTCCATCAGTGTGCTAGAACATCTAGATGTGTTAATGAATGGAAACAATGCAATGTTTCCTCCTTCCCCGACCCGAAACGCCAGCCGAGATACACTCCAGCGAAGCCTTCTCAGAGAGCCAAAACTGAAAGGAGTGACAGTCACATATTTTATTTTAAACAGTCCTATATTGTACATATTGAAACCACAAAATTAATTTTAAAAAATTAGAATGAAATTTTATTGAAATATTGTTTCTTAAATTCTTAACGACAATCTGAAGGACAAAAAATGTAATAAAATCTTAAAGACAGTCTGATTTAAAATAAAATCTGCACGAAAAGATCTAATAAAATCTTAAAGACTGTCTGAAAATAGTGGAAGATAGTGAAAGGAGATTAAGCAGGAAATCTGAACGAGGGATGCAATCGGGCGCCCCCTGCTCTCGTCCACCGCCACGCGAGACGGGGCTCCCACCCTCCTGCCGTCGCCGCCTCGCCTCGCCGCGCCGCTCGGGGGCTGTATTGTGACGGGCGGCGCCCGTGGTCCCCCAGGGCCCCAGGGCGTTACACGCGGATGGCTTGGGAAAGTGATACAGCCCCATAATGGCTCGTTACTCGGGCAGTCTGTCCAGCGGGGACCGGGGCGGCGGCGCGGCGTGAGTCACACGCCTTCTTCTCCGCAGGCGGGCCGCCTCGAGCCGCCCAACCGGACCATGTTTCATATTCGTATCTGAATTTCCTTTCTCCATTTCCTTGTTTTTCTTCAGGTTCATCTTTCCGCATAGTGTCCTTCTCTTAAGCATGACACCTGGGCGTCAACTGCAATCCTGCCACAACCTTACTTTCTTTTGAACCTGCTTAATTATATTCACAACATTCATCTTTACGCTTATTTCTCCATGATTGAAGATGTTCACATTGAACTCGGTTTAACTAGATCTGTCCAACACTAGCTTTGACGTAGTCTGTCCACCAGTATCATTTATAACTCATACTAGACTCCTTGCTTTGGTTTTTTACTTTTCCGTATACTTACGTATACACGGAGTGATATACGTAGTACAGGGAAAGTTATGTAATGCTGCGCGAAAAAATGGTCAATTTTATGATAATTTAAATGGCCAAAAAATTAATTGCCGGGCCGTGAAAACGAATAAGTGCATAAATACAGTTGCTAAATTAAGAAAAAAATCCCCTAACACGGGGTGTAGCCAGAAACCCTATTTTCTAGGTCCTTGATACCGAAAAAACAATTGAAAGGAAAACGTCCGTCTGTCTGTCCGTCCGTCCGTCTGTGAACACTGCTACCGCCTAAACCATAAGTACGATTTCTTCCAAAATGGATATTCCCCGGTCGATCTGATTCTAGTAGTAACTATGAGATTTAAAAAAAAAGATTCTTCAAAATTTGGGGGTACTTTACATGAAGCCCCCCTCCCGACATTTTCAAAATTTTCTGAAAACGGCTGCAAATTTTTTCTTTAAATTTCTTGTATGAATAGAGTAAAATACACTTATTAACAAGGTATACCGATCCGACTTTCACGAATAACTGAATTTTCGAAAATTGTGAATGTTTGAATTTTTTTCGGCGTCTTTCTCCAATTACAAAATTGAAGATAGAGAATTTTTCTTCAAATAAAATTTGTTCTGCATATTGAGTTCTTTCATAAAGGTCATGTAAATGTTTTTCAAAATTTTAGTAGTTTTCGTGCAATATTGCGTGCAATATGTGCAATTTTAAAAAATTACAAAAACAAGATTTCTTTAAAAACGGCTCCAATTTTTTTCTTTAAACGTTTGGTAGGGATGTTGGTAAATGTACTCTATCAGATGATATAAAAGCCATTTTGCTCTATAGGTTGGTTTTTTCAAAAATTACAAAAATGTAATTTTTTTCACATGTATCTCACGTCGATAATATTTACATTATCGGCGATTTTTTCACATTATTATATTTACGAGTATGTGTGCTTTAAATAATGTCAAGTAAAGTTTGTCTAAAACACAACCGTTTTCTGTGAAAAGTAGCTCAAATTTCGGCATTTTCAGGAATGCTCAAACGCCATTTTCTTATATATGGCTGCAAATTTTTTCTTGAAACTTTTGTAACGGATAGTGATAATTACACTCTTTAATATGACGTAAAGTTTATTTTGAGTTTTTTTTGTTTTTTCAAAAATTACACAATTGTAATTTTTTTGAAAGATCTCTCACATCTTTAATATGCACATTACCAGCAATTTGTAAAGATTATTATATTTGTGAGTGTAAGTGCTTCAAATAACTTCAATTAAAGTATTTTGAAAACTCAAAACTTTTCTGTGAAAATGAGCTTCAAATTTCGCACTTTTTGTAGCGCTAAAACGCCATTTTGTCTGAATACGGCACATAATGTTTAAAAGAAAATTGCCATTTATGACTAGGTTTTTGTCTTCTTTAATATTCTAAAATTAATGTTTCCGTTCTACCAATGGGAAACCGAAAATTAAGAAAATGACAAAAAATTGTACTTTTAGCGGTGATAGATGACAGCTGGCAAGAATGAGTTTGTGGCAATTCCGAATAGCTCGCGAAGACCCAAGGAAATAGAAAACTAATACGGGAAAGTCTGTGCCATTCTGTAGCACCACTAGTTATCTACTACCATTAACTTCCAGACGAATACGATAATCCATAGATTCGTGTCGAGCAGTTTCGAAAATTATATTTTCAAGTAGGGGAAGCAAGGTGATGTTCCTGCCTGGAGCAAAAACGATCCCACGCGTAGAAACCTGTGAAGTCCACGCAAAAAAATGTGATGTAACACCAATAAAACGCATATGAAATTGGGCCATTTCCATACTTTGAGGAAGTTTCCAAAAGCACTGAGGCTAATAAAAATGCCCTTCGCTTCATTCAAAGCTAAGAATAAGAACTGTAGCCACCACAATGATACCGATAGTATCCGTAGAATTAAAAATTGTCTTACTGACATTTATATTTAAGTAGAGTTCATTACTCAATGAACTTAAAGATTAGGAATTCTCCATTCCACACAAGTAGTTCTAATAAAGATCTACTAGAATATTTAGTTCTTGTGACATTTTAATTTGCATTTCTACATTTCTTTATTTTAAAATGTACTTTATAAATTGAAAGTTATCGTTGCAAATATCAATTAAAAGAGTAGCTCCTTAAATGCGCTGCACAGTGCATGACAATTGTCGCAATTTCAAGAAAAGAGCCCACTTGTTTTCTACGCACGCAATAAATAAAAGGAGGCATAAAAAGAATATATCAATGAAGAGAAAAGAAAATACAACCATGTTTCTCCAGATTATGTAAGACGAACTGGCACGGAATATTCTCTCCGTAGTCGAATGAACTCCGATTCTCAACTACCCGACATGGCATTTGTAGAAACTATATTTCACAGATTTCTTTGACGGAAAAAAGAAAGTAAGAGCAGCTATATTTTTCGTATTGGGAGCTTATAAACTTCTTTGGTGTGTGCGTGTCCAATAAGGAGAAAAGGAGAAAAATCCTATTTATGAACAGACGCTCGGGCAGTATTCTCTTCCTCCTACAGAAATGGAACTGACTCAAATACTCCGCACACGCGCGAACACAATAGAGACATCTCCAGTTTCTATTGGAACTCTTTCCGGTGTTGCCAACTCCAAGTATTACCGTACATTACTGCAACATCGGCGACATCTCTACAGCGTTATTACCATTACAGAAGACTTTCCATGAAGTTCTTATGAAGGATGTAAAGAGAAAACCTGAAATTTTATTAAATATTTTAACATACTTCAATTAAAATTCGTATATAATTTGTTGGAAATAATACCAGAGTAGATCATTACATTAGAAAAACTTTGCAGATAGTAGATTTATGTACAATACTAAGTTGTGTTACTATTTAACATTACCATTGTTTATTGAAGATAACAGTTTTTGAGTTTCGTTACAGGGAAAAGCAAAGACACGCGAAAAACAGAAAAATAAATTTACCCTTACTTCCAACGAATCCAGAACGTTCTCCACCACGGACTTGGCATCCGAACACTACAGGTCTCTGAAAATAAACCCATAAAAACCCCGTACGAAGAGCACAGCCGAGCCTAGCAGCAAACTCGCCGCCACGCTCAGGGACATTTCGCCGTCGCCAGTTGGCAGCGGGGAGGCCCATCAGCGCAGCGGCACGCGACGGGCAGCTGATTCCCGCGCGACGATAGTTCCGCGAAGCGGCGGCACGAGGGGTTCGCCCCACCCCAGGGAAATCAAGCCCCGGCACGCACGTCAGACACACTGACCGCCCACACTATCGTTATTTTACTTCTCTCGTCATCAGTGTCTTTGGTCATTTATCAAATATCCGTACGTCCGATTCTTCATTCTAGTTTCTATATCGTCAAATGCAGGGGACAGTGAGACTACATACGTGGCAAAATGACGTCTTCAGGATCAAATCACAAGTTAAAGTGCCTGCTCTTCATCTAGAACAATTTGGAAATGTACGGCCACAATCAGCCCTAAGTCATTCTTTTTGATTCTGGATACAGGCAGTTCCTGGCGCTTCATCAAATCGATTCCAAACCCACAATCCCTACCGCGGAATCCGCAACATCGTCTCCTCCGTTACCTTTTGTTTTTAACACAGCCTGCTGCATGCGTCAAATATTCGCAGAGTTCACTTTCAGCATTGCACAGCCTTCGTCGACCACTCCTATGTCTATTGTGTACGAAAGTAATACGCCCAGCTCCCGGCTGCGACCTCGCCCGGGCCGGCATGTTCCCGTCGACGGGAATAAAAGATTGATGGGCTCCAAGGAGTAGCCCACACAAAACGGTTTTTGAGAGGGCAACTACGACTATATTTTCGCCTTCTTGCCACTTTTCCGATTTGGTCAAGTGCTCGAAAAATAACTGTTATGAAAATAAATAAATTAACTTGCCTATGTTTTGTTGTGTTTTTTACTTATTTCTTTCTGCGTGCATTAACATTTTCCCACTGTCCATACCTTACGCTTGCACGTTCGTCCTTTCTTTTTGTTGTCACTACCACACCTTTTAGAGCTGAATCCCTTTTCTGATCATCGTCTCTTGTATTATTTCGGTAGTATACCTTTCCGTCGGGGGTCTCACACGCAACCAATGTCTATAAATGAGGTTTCTAAAGAAAGAGAATTACACAGACACGTGATGAATTGCACTTTCACTTTAAAAATATGAAGTATTTGTTTTTAAAAAAACGCATTTAAATATTCAAATCAAATGCAACCCGCAACACCTGCCAAAGTTTTCGTCAAATAACTCCTAAACAAAGCGTTATAGGGCCTTAAAAATTAAACGATTGAGGCCTACGGCCTCAAAAAAACGTTTATCACATCATAACCTACAAGATGAGACATTCCTGAACATTCAAATAAATTTTCGGTTCCTCGCTTACTATCAAGGTCACCTCAATATTTCAGCCCTTGATACTGGTAACCGTTTTTGTGACGACAAGCTTAGAAGGATTAGATTTCTCAATCTGATATTAACGCTTTCTGTACACACCGTCTCACTAGGTTTATTTGCATAATCATTAATTCAAGATTTGCTCTCCAGCAACAACTAGAAGTACTATTAGAGTTGCTCGATAACTATGAAGACTGTTTCTCACGCATGCAATGAAACTATTCAATTAACGTTTTGCCGTGGTCTGTAAGTGCTGTGTATTTAATTGTGGAGGGATGTGGGTGTACAATGAAGAATGAAGACTAGTGTTTGTGATTTACCTGTACCAGTATTTTCGTTAGCATTCGATGAAATTTTTAAGTCACCGGGTTCACGTAGCTTTCTCAAAAGTAAGAAGCTAATATTTTTGTGACTATCACGAAAAGCTAAAAACTAACTGACAAAGAATATTGAATAATTACTTCAAATGGTGTCTTTAAGGAAGTGTTGTGAATTGTTCCAAGAAACTTCTCCACGATATTGAATAAATATTTATTGAAAATTTCTTTTAAATATCACTTGCATTGTTTTTACTTTCTCGCCTTACGAATACTTCGTAAGAAGAGAAAATTATGTAATCGTGCGGCGGAAAACGGAGAATTTTCGCCAGAAAAACTCTTATAGCAGGGGTCTGGTGACAAAAAAGTGGATAAAACCTGTTGCTAAATTTAGAAAAAAAATCCTCTATCTCGTGGTGTAGTCAAAATCAATGATTTGTAGCTTCTTCATACTGCAAAATCGATTGACAACAAAACGTCCGTCTGTCCGTCTGTGGTCAACGCTAGCGCCTAAACCGTTCAGCCGATTTTCTTCAAAATTGATATTCCTGGATCGTTTTTACTCGTCTCAAGGCCTCTTGAATTTGAAACCGATATTTTAGTATTGGAGGGTACTTTACATCAAGCCCATTTTGAGATTTTCTAAGTTAAAAGAAAATGGCTCCAAATTTTTTGATTATATTTTGTTGTTGAATAGTGCGAAGAACATTGAAGGGAATGACGTAGGTATCATTATCGTTGATAGGCCCAATTTTTCGAAAATTGCAAAAAACTTTTTAAAAACTGCAAAATTGAAGATAGAGATTTTCGCCACAGACAAAGTCGGTTGTACAAAATTAGCACTTCAAATATGGTCATGTACCATTTTTTGGAAAAACGAGTAGTTTTTTTAAAATTGCGATTCAAATTTACAAAAAAAATTTTTCTCAAAAAACGCTCCAAATTTTTTAAAAAATTTTCTGCACGTGTGTAATAAGGGACGGCAAATATATAAATAAACTAATGGTGCTATAGAATGGTACATAATTTCTCGCAGTAGTTATTTTCCAAATGCCGATCATCGGATAAATTATGTGGAGTAAGCCCTTCACCGCTGCCTTTCTTGGTCATGTTTTTCGAAAGACATGTTTTTCGCATGTTGACAATTACCGGCTTCCTAATGATAGAACTGATACAATTACGTTTTGACTAAAATATAAGCAGATGGTCCGCATGTGAGTCCCGTAGCGCGGTTGGTTAAGGCACCTTCGGGTTGAGATCTTCAATAAGGAAGGTGCCGAGTTCGATCCCCCGAGAGGGATTTTAATTTGATGAATGTGATGTTGCAGGAAAAAACATTGAAGAGTGTAGATACTTTATTGAAAATCATTTGAAGTACTTCTACTCACGAATAGAATCAATGCAGATAAATAGACAGGACTTGTCTGTTTTTTCCCTAACTGCGTCTTTTAAACAATTTTTCAACTCTGTTATTCGATTTCTGAAGCGTATGACATGTCAAATCAACCGTTGTCTAGTATATATCTGTATAAACCAATTTAAGTAAAATTATGAGCATTTGAACGTTAAATTGTAATACATTATAACCAGAACGCATGCGATAAACTTACAATTCCTAACGGTTCCAAAAATTATTATTACTTTCTAGCCTTACGAATACTTCGTAAAGCGGTTCACCGCTGCCTTTCTTGGTCGTGTTTGAAAGACATGTTTTTCGCATGTTGAAAATTACTGGCTTCTAATGATAAAATCGATACAATTACGTTTTGACTAAAATATAAGTAATTGCGATAAATGTACTGGAAATGTCTGTATATATTTGTTCAAATTTTTAACTTTTAACAATTTCTTCCTTCTCTTCTTGTATTTGTAAAGCGTTTGTACCATCGTATCAATTGTTTCTTAATCATGCATTTACCATTTTATAGGTCGGTTCTATTCTTTAATTGCTCTGTTCGGTACAGGCGGTGTTGGTGTTGCGTAGTGGTGTAAGTGCCGGTTCGTTGACTTTGAGTTTCGGATGTCGGGTCTCGGTACGGAAAACGTTTGCTGGTTTATGAAGTAGTGGAATAGCAATAAGGACCGTATAGAAGCAGAGCAAGAAAGTATGTGCGTTGGAAGCAACACTAGTTAATTTTATTTGTTATTGTGTTAGTACATTGAAAATTACTTTTATAGATTTTGAAACAAACACGTTCCATTAACTACTTTCCCTCTTAGAATGAAAATAGAAGGATAGGGAAGAGTGTGGAGTCTAATATGCCAGAGTTCTCGCACGGGTACGCGGGGTAGTAGGGGAAAACATGTAGGGTAGGGGAAAACATGTAAGTTAAAATAGCTTGAAACGAATGAAAAATAAAAATCAAAACGCGCTAGCCTACAATACTATGTAAATTAATTTTGTAAAAAGCAACTAAATTTAAAATTAAGGAAAGAATAGCTCAAGTCACTCGACAACTGTCAACGATCGCAGTCCAAATGCACGATTTAAATGTTGGCGGTATCTGGAAATATGTACATCAACGCCCAGCTTCAAACTCATATTGTAAATAATACACCGTTTGATATTAAACCCAGGGTGTCGGTTCCTTAAGATACTCAATATGCAAACATCGTATGAGCAACATTCTCATGTACTGAAGTGAATTCTAAGCATACTAAATTGTTTCTAATGGTAACAAATGGTATTTAGTACTCAAAGGTGAAAATATTAGTTTGATTATTTTGGGCTCGGAATCACTTTTCTTGAGGTACGTAAGAAAGCAGAAAAGAATCCAATACAGTTTAGTATAGAAATAATTTTTCAATTTTCGCATCCCAGCAAGCTAGCACTCTAACTCTCCAAAACCCCCACTGTTTCTCGTAACACATCAAGGAAAGTTAAATAATATTGCAAAGAGTAGGGTTGTATTTTCCTGATCCGGTATTTTCGCACTACGTTACTTGGTTTTATCAAGAGTAAAGAACTTTTCTATTATTTTTGTGACTATTAAGGAAAGCGAAAAGATAACTCTGAAAGATGATTGAATAATTTCTTCTTGTTTTTAAACAAGTGTGAATAGTTCCAAGAACATCTCTCTACAATACTGAATAAGCTTTTATTGAAAATTTGTTTCCAACATCAATTGCATTTTTCTTTTTCTTTGATATTCTGTAAGTACATTAGAAGTTACTTTCCTCCATAATGGAATGGATAGACAAATGGATAAGGACAGGGTGGGGTTTACATGCGAGAATTTTCGCACGGGTACGCTAGTAATTTTTATTTTTAATCGCCAGCCACCATTTTTATAGTTTTCTCGAAATATATTCTATACTTTTCTCCTCGCTTTTTCACTGTCAAGAAATTTCCTTAATTGAAAGCCTTCTTTAATGTAGTACATCTCACACTGGATTGAATAGTCCTCCATATATAGTCACCTTGTTATTTAAGATGTTCAAGTGTTTGCAAGGTTTTGTTCGCTTTGGATCAAATTACACGGATCGGGGATCGGCTATAGACTTCTTATAAGGTTAGTTTCAGCAGAGTTCTTCAAAATACTCAAGTAATTAGTGTAAATTAGTGAACTGATTCCCTTTAATTACAATATATTTTATGTAATCACAGGCATAAAATATTCACTTCACAGGTCTGCGTAATATACTCGAGCAAAAAGGGAAAAGTGAAATTAATTTTCCCTTCACTGGTAATAAATAACTCACAAAACATCAATGAATTACGTGTCGCCACTTTATATGAGAAAGAGCTGTTCAATTAACTATTGATCTGACATACATTTTTTAAAAAATGAATTACTCGTACATATTACCGAAACACACTACAATTTACAAAACTAAAATTACAGAAAAAGTGTAGATATATCTCTTACTGAAAGTTCACACAGTCATGTGAGCAGAATGGAAAATATAATCGTCTTCTCTGCAATTGGCAATTTCAATAGCCAACATTTACGTCTTGAACAAAAAAAATCGCCTCTATTGTAAAATTGAGATCATTACCATCGTAACTCCGATCGCCAAACATAAGAGACCGCAGAGATGACCACATGTAATCAAACAAGAAGGCTGAGGGAAAATTGAGATTGTTTCCCAGTTTTAATGTTAAGTAAATAATCTACTAGAAAATACTAGAAAATTCAATCGGTTCACAAATTCATTTCAGTAGATAAAACGAGAGCATCTAATTGCCGCAAAAAACTACTACTATGCTGTGAAAAAAAAGACGTAAGTTCACATACATAACAATCAGGTCCTTTATCTTGAAACAGACTTTTAGTAGTTGCATTAAAAATCCACATACGCCTACTTTGAACAGAATGGCAAAAGAGCACTTAGAATGAAGTTTCGTGTCCGTCAAAGAAACCACGCAGAGGACAATCGTTGTATGAAGCGCAGCACGACTGCCAACCGGAGAGTTGCACGGGGTGGGCAGGCGGCGGGGGCAGGGGTAATAAAACCGAGGAAAGAAGCGGTAAGGGACCCCACCGGCATTGATGCGACATCGATAACAAAACATCCATATTACTAAAGTTCAATGTTCAAAATTAAAATGTGGATGTAGATAATCAAGCTTTGGATTCTTGCCTATTAGCCTACATTTTTCCTTCTAAAGAAAATGCAATATTTGAAGTTACTTTTTCATTCTGAGGCATTAGGAGTATAATATGCGAATTTTATAGTGACTATAAATGTCTATTTCACTTATAAACACCTATTTTGCGGTTAAAAACCTAAATATTGCGTATTCTCGTATTAAATGATGAAAATGGAATTATCCCTAATTAAAATTTAAAAATGGACGTTTTACGTTCCCGTATACGTACGTATATACGGGGTATACGTAGTATAGGGAAAGAAATGTAATGCTGCGCGAAAAACCGGCAGATTTTCGGTAAAAAAAAACTCTTATTTCAGGGCCCTGGTAACAAAAACGGGGATACATCCAGTTGCTAAATTTATAAAAAAAATCCCCTAACACGTGGTATGGCCTGTTCTGTGGGTCCTTGATACCGAAAAACCAATTGAAAGCAAAATGTCTGTCCGTCTGTCTGTGAGCAACGCTAGCGACTCAACACTTCAGCCCATTTCTCCCAAATTGATATTCCCCGATCGATTTGACTGATCTCATGGCCCCTTGAATTTGAAACCGATATTTTAATTTTGGGGGGTACTTTGCTTGAATCCTCTGGGACATTTTCAAAATATTCGAAAAAATGGCGCCAACAATTTTGACTAAGTTTTGTTGTTGGATAATCTCAAGGTTATTTAAAAGAATGGCTAGTTTTCATGTTGGTTGAAAACTCGGATTTTTCGAAAATTGAAAAATATTCAAAATGTTTTCGGCGCCTTCCTACAACTACAATTATGAAGATACAATTTGTTTCTGAATGAAATATATTCACTAAAGAAGATCTTCAAATAAGGTCATGTTCAATTTTTCAAAAACAGATTTTTTTGGGAAATTTTGTGTCAAACAAAGGCAATTTTATTTTCTTTAAACCATTTTTTTCTAAAAACCGCACGACATTTTTCATTAAATTGGGACCTGAGATAGCATAAAGGAAGCTTACGAGAATGGTGCAAGTTTAATGTTCGTTGAAACGCCTCATTTTACAAAAATTTTAAAACAATTTAAAAGTTTTGGCGTCTTTCTACTACTACAATTGTGAAGATACAATTGTTTTTCTTAATGAAATATGCTAATCAAAAATAGATCTTCAAATAAGGTCATGTTGAATTTTTCCAAAAAATGCGCATTTGTAGAGTAATTGGGCGTCAAAATTAGTCGCCCAAAAGTTACTTTTTTACATTTAGGACGATTATAAAGAAAATAGGATTCGACGATATTAATACATCGAACAAAAATAGTATTTTATAATAATTTTTAAACTAGTGGTGCTACAGAATAGCACAGATTCTCCCGTATTAGTTCTCTATTTCCTTTGGTCTCGACTAGCTATTCGGACATGCCACTTAACTCTTGCCAGCTGCTACCTATCGCCACACAAAGAAAATTTTATTTTACATATTCATAATTTGCCGGTTGAAATGCTAACATATGGATAGATAAGTGACCTTTTGTTCAGTGAATATATGTAGGTTCTATACCGCGCAACACGGACAAGAATAATGATACTTTTCGAATAATTTCTTAAACTCTAATTTGTAAACACAAAGTCTACTAAATAAAACATCTTTATCTTGTTACTAGCTGGTACCCGGCGCGTTGCTGCCGCGAAGAAATACAATAATTGATGAAATATTCCTCTCCCCCTCTCTCTTTCTTTCCTCACTCTCTTTTCCTCTCTCTTTTTTCTATCTCTTTCCCCCTCTCTCTTTGCCCCTCTCTCTTCCTTCTCTGTCTTTTCCCCCTCTCTCATTCTCCCACTCTCTGTCACTCTTTTTCCATCCCTCTTTTCCCCTCTGTGTCTCTTTTCCCCCTGGATCTGTTCCCCTTCTGTGTCTCTTTTGCCCCTCTGGGGCTCTTTTCTCCCTCTGTTTCTCTTTTCCCCCTCTGTGTCCCTTTTCCCTCTCTGTTTCTCTCGTCCCCCTCTGTGTCTCTTTGCCCCCTCTACGTCTCTTTTCCCCCTCTGTGTCTCTTTGCCCCCTCTACGTCTCTTTTCCCCCTCCGTGTCTCTTTTCCCCCTCTGTGCCTCTTCCCCTCTCTATGTCTTTTCTTCCCTTCTGTGTCTTCTTTCCCTCTGTGTCTCTTTTCTCCGACTCTCCGACTTTTCCCCCCTCTTACCGCTCTCTGTTTTCCCTCTTTTTCCCTATTTACCCCCTCTCTCAGTTTTCCCTCACACTCTATTCTACCTCGCTTTATTTTCCTTCTCTTTCTCTATTTTCCCACTTTCCCCTCTATTTTCCCTCTCTCTATTCCCCCTCTCTATTTTCGCTATATTTCCCCCTCTATTTTCCGCTCTATATTCCCCTCTATCCTTTTTCCTCCTGTATTTCCCTCTCTTTCCCTTTCCTCTCATCAATTTGCGCCGCCTGTTTCTTCTGTTCTCGTCGAGCTCGCCCCACGGCACACGGCAACGCCCAGCAACAATGAAGCTTACGTGAATTGGGAATTGCATTTTACTGAAGCGCCATCATGTGCTACGGCCCCATCTAGCGCAGTTACAATAATTGTACTGTGCCTATGTTCTTCTCGCAAGTGCAAGCAATAAGTTTTATCACAATCGGATGCACGGTACGGCAGCGCATTAAGCAGGAACCAACAAACATTGATTTTTATATATTTGATTAATTTCACGAAAAGTAATTTGATAATTATTTTTCTTGAAATTTTCCGAAGTTTTTATAGTTATTCTGCTATTCGGGGAGGGACATGAATCCAACAAATCGGAGATAATTTAAATTGGTTCAGTCGTTCTTGAGTTATAAATGGTTTAATTAACCCGACTTTGTTTTATTTACTTAGATTTTGCAGGTCTTTGAGTAGGTGGGGTAATATTGAGAAGCGCCGGACCAGCAGAAATGTAATAGAATGTTCAAAATGATCTCATCCTGTAGAATACGGTTCGGGAAATGTTTCTTCGAGGTCTTCGGCTTAAAAATTTTAGTTTTAAAGGCCCTAGAACGCTTCGTTCAGGAGTTATTTAACGATATAGATTCGAACTGTGTAGCGGGCTGCGTTTGCATGAAAATCTAGTTTTCTATTCTTTAGTGCCATGTGGTGCCATTTTTTCGATATTTTACTAGTTATTCTGATATGCGGGACGGAGATGAATCCAACAAAACAGAAATAATTAAAATTGGTTCAGTCGTTCTTGAGTTATAAGTGGTGTAACGAACACAACTTTGTTTGTTTATATATATATATATATATATATATATATATATATATATATATATATATATATATATTTATTGATTGCCACCATCCCGTAGTTCACCAACAATGTAGTTTTCAATTAACTTTGCGGCTTAATAAAGACGCAAGCTTCAATAAATCTTTGCGGATTGATAGAAATAAGTTATGCATTGAGAATACTAATTGTAAATTGTAAATCTAACAAATATTATTTATAAATTTGACACAAAATTTCGCAAAAAAATAATCAGGATTTTGAAACATTGCACATGCCTTTATTTGCAGATGTTTTTTATGAACACATTTCATTAAGAAAAAAAAATGTATCTTCATAATTGTTTTGTAGTTGTAAGAAGACGCCAAAAAAATTTTTATTTTTGTTCAATTTTCGAAAAAATATCAACCAACACGAGACATACCCCATTCTCTTTAATGTCTTTCAAAGTATTCAACAACAAAATTTAGTCAAAATTGTTGGCGTCACTTTTTTCAATATTTTCAAATTGTTCCAGAGGCTTCGTGTAAAGTACCCCACAAAATTAAAATATAGGTTTCAAATTCAAGGGGACACGAGAACAGATAGACCGATCAGAATTCTCAACGTGGATCAATGCGGATCAATGTGGGAGAAAACTTGCTGAACGGTTGAGTCGCTAGCTACAGACAAACAAATGGACAGACGTTTTGCTTTCAATTGGTTTTTCGGAATCAAGGACCTACAGAACAGGGATACTGGCTCCACCACCAGTGTTAGTAGAACGTGTCCTGTAACAAGAGTTTTTCTATCGAAAATCCGTCTTTTTTTCGCACAGCATTACATAACTTTCCCTATACTACGTATATACGTACGTATACGGGAAAGTAAAAATGTTTGTTAAATTTACAATTTGTATTATGAATGTACGATGTATTTCTAGCAAGCAATCCGAAAAGTTTTATTGAAATTTCAGCAACAATGCCGCAAATGTTATTTGAAAACTACATTTTTGGTGAACTACGAGATAGTGGCAATAATCATCCCTATATAGCATTTGAGTAAACTCCTCGTGTCCGTGCGTGGAGAAAATAGGGTTCTGTTCCTCACGGTTAGGCCCCTTCCCGTGCACCAATCGAGACATACGAAGTGTCATTCGACGCGTATAAAATTTAATTTGGCAGAGGTCATGTTAATAATTGATAATCAAGATTTAACTGAAAACGAAACCGAAAATAACAACGCACAAAAGTAAGCCTGACCGCCAAAGACCATCTCAAAGAGTCAGCCCTCAGTTCGCCGAAAAGGTGAAGGGGAAGAAAGGGAGGAGTCCCTGCGACTACGGCGCATGCTTTGATCGCCTCATCACGTGCCATTTACACAACGTAGAAAAGACGCAGGAAATACTGAGAGGGCATGGGGTTAATACAAACAGCCTTTCCAAGGTACATACATTAACTGTGTTACCATCAGCTATTATTTCATGTTTAAAGGTTTACAAGGTTTAATTTTGAGACTTTCTCACTCACAAAAATAATCGAAAAAGTAAAAACATCGAGTACAAAATATCGATGTCAAAAAACGTCAGATTTAATGTATCGATATTTAAAACATCGATGATTCTATAAACACATCGATGTTTTAAAAACATCGAAATCAATGTCGCATCCCTACTCAGCGGGCGCGGGTGGCGATCGGGCCGGGAGGCACAGCCCGGCGCGGCAGTCGGGCGGGCGACGAAGGCGGGGAGAGGAGGCGGAGACAGTGCTAATGGCCGCTGCTGGCGTTACAGCGAGCAGCGCCGATCAAACTGCGATTTGTACGGCGCCCCCCCCCCTCCGTTCGCTCCGCTCCGCTAGCAAATACAGCAGCCGCCTCTTCAGGCAATGTCCGCACCGCCCCACGCCACGCAGCCGGTGAGCATCTGGGACACCCCCAGGCTCAGCTTAAGGCACACACGAACTCTCTTCACAAAAACTCTCTCACTCTCTCCGCAAATTTCCCATTTTTTCCAGCGGAGCTAATATTATGCTCTCTCCGCAAACACTTTTTCTTACGCGAGAGAGATCTGTCATCACATCTGGCCGAAAACGCATGTTAGGTACATAAATACCTTCTCCTCATTTTCAGAATACGACACCGTTTTTACTTTCCCGTATACGTACGTATACACGGAGTGATATACGTAATACAGGGAAAGTTATGTAATGCTGCGCGAAAAAATGGCCAATTTTCGGCGGAAAAAAATTAATTGCCGGGCCGTGAAAACGAATAAGTGGATAAAACCAGTTGCTAAATTAAGAAAAAAAATCCTCTATCTCGTGGTGTGGTCAAAATCCATGATTTGTTGCTTCTTTATACTTAAAAATCGATTGACGGAATTCCGTCCGTCTGTCCGTCTGTGGTCAACGCTAGCGCCTAAACCGTTCGGTCGATTTTCTTCAAAATTGATATTCCCCAGTCGATCTGATTCTAGTCGAAGCTTTGTGATTTTGAAGAAGATTCTTTAAAATTTGGGGGTACTTTATATGAAGCCCCCCGGGGATTTTCAACATTTTCTCAAAAACGGCTCCAAATTTTTTCTTTAAATTTCTTGTATGAATAGAGGAAAATACACTTTTTAACATGGCATAGGTCCGATTTTCACGTACAGCTCTGAATTTTCGAAAATTTTCAAAGTTTGAATTTTTTTCGGCGTCTTTCTCCAACTACAAAATTGAAGATAGAGATTTTTTTCTTCAAATAAAATTTGTTCTGCATATTGAGTTCTTTAATAAAGGTCATGTAAATGTTTTTCACAATTTTGGTCGTTTTCGTGCAATATTGCGTGCAATATGTGCAATTTTAAAAAATTACAAAAACAAAATTTTCTCAAATACAGCTCCAAATTTTTTCTTTAAACTTTTGGTAGGCATAGTGGTAAATGTACTCTATCAATGACATAAAAGCCATTTTGGTCTATCGGTTGGTTTTTTCAAAAATTACCAAAATGTAAATTTTTTTACTTGTCTCTCACGTCCTTAATATTTACATTATCGGCGATTTTTTTACATTATTATATTTACGAGTATATATGCTTTAAATAATGTCAAGTAAAGTTTCTCGAAAACACTACCGTTTTCTGTGAAAAGTAGCTCAAATTTCGGCATTTTCAGAAATGCTCAAACGTCATTTTCTCGTATATGGCTGCAATTTTTTTCTTGAAACTTGTGTAACGGATAGTGCAAATTACACTCATTAGTATAGCGTGAAGTTTATTTTGAGTTTTTTTTTGTTTTTTTCAAAAATTATATAAATGTAAATTTTTTGAAAGATCTCTCACATCTTTAATATGCACATTATCCGCAATTTGTAAAGATGATTATATTTGTGAGTGTAAGTGCTTCAAATAACTTAAAATATAGTATTTTGAATACTCAAAAATTTTCTGTGGAAATGAGCTTCAAAGTTTGCATTTTTAGTAGGGCTAAAATGCCATTTTCTCTTAAACGGCAAATTTTTAAAAGAAAATTTCCATTTACGGCTAGGTTTTTGTGTTCTTTAATATTCTAAAATTAATGTTTCTGTTCTACGAATAGGAAACCGAAAAATTAAGAAAATGACAAAAAAATGTACTTTTGGCGATGATAGATGGTAGCTGGCAAGAAAGAGTATGTGACAATTCCGAATAGCTAGCGAAGACCCAGGAAAATAGAAAACTAATACGGGAAAGTCTGTGCCATTCTGTTTCTGTTTTTTGACAAATAAATAAATAAAATAAATACGGTCATGCTTAATTTTTTCAAAATACGAGTAGTTTTTCGTAATACGTAATAGGCCGCTGTAAATTTACTGCGCTTCGGACAGCTGGATGCGTCGTAAATTAGAATGTGCAATTTTGTATATTATTTCTTTCTTCGTTTCTTACATTCGAACTTTGTTATAGACTTACACATTAATATTTTAGAAATTGTTTATTTTGAAATATTTGAAATAAGTAAAAAGAATTAATAGCTCTCAGAATAGCGACAATGCAGGGTCTGCCACAATGGAATTCACTTTGTGCTCGCGAATATCTGTGAATTAGTGTCATTGTTGTGACCTAATGGAGCTGTATGAAAAGGAGTTATAATTGTCTAATTTATGTCGATATTTGCAGGGAAATATTTAGTTTTGCACCAAATGCTGTACCATTTGTAGTGAGTAGAGAATTTGTTGCATGGTTTTAAAATACTCTTCCCTAATCATGGCCCAATGGAAGGCATTTCTATATTTCCAGGGTATCAGGCTTCTTTTTCCAATACAGGGTTACAAAACTTTTGCATTCTATTTTTGTGAAGTTGTAGAATTCACATAGTTCTGACAACACTGCAATGGAAATAGTGAGTTCCAAGCGAAGATGTTAGTAGCGCATAAAGTGCAATATTACAGTACTACTTAGCTGTTTCCTCTAATACGGGAAAGTAAGTGCTGTTGTAGCACCACTAGTTTCTTCTGAAAATTGCACTGGTTTTTTCGTAACTTTCAGTTCATTCAGGTATTTTTTCTTTCATTGTGTGAAATGAAACGCACAGTAAATCAGGAAAAAAGCAAGCTTTTGATTTTTTTATTGATTTTTTCTTCAGAAAAAACATTGATCAGTGCATACAATACTATACATATGTGGTGAAGGCTTGCATTCTAATTTACTTACTAAAATTACACTATAAACTGATCCCTGTGGTATGCCTGCACTTACTGGTCTCGGATTTGAATGATGACTGTTGACGGAGACTGAAAATGTTCTATTATTAAGATAAGTGGATATTATTTGAATGAGATAATATGGGGTACCTATCTTTGCTAGTGTTGTAATAAACTATTTTTATTTATTATTCGGATGTTAGCAACTTTGCAAAAACAAATGCAGTGTTTAGTGTCTTGGTATATGTATAACAAGTTCAATTTTGTTTTATTGTGACAACTCGATGTACTCATCAGTTTTGAATACATGTGTCACCACGATTGCTTATTACCTTTCTTAGGTTATGGGACCAGGTGCACGTAAAATAGAGTCAATGGTTGATTATCTGTGATTTCGGCGATCGAATTTGCAAGAATTATAAAAGTAAAATGGCTGATGGTAAACAACAATCGGACGAATTAAGTCGTACTTTAGGAAGCATTCGGAAATTAGCTAATGAATCGCAGTGCGAAACATGGAAGTGGCAGATTGAACTTTGTTTAAAAGAGCAATGCCTGTATTCTGTTGTGGATGGCACGCGACAGTGCCCCGAAGCACCAAAGGCCAATGCGGAACCGTCCGAAGAATACCGACGGTGGCGACGAGACATCGCAATACTTGCGAGCCGCTCGTATAATCGCCACAGCATTGGACGAAGATGCTGCAATCTACGTTCGCAAGAAAACTAATGCACAGGAAATATGGGATACGCTTTTCTCGGTGTTTGAACAATCCTCTTTAAAAGATTGTACACGCTCTTTGACAGTTTTTTTGAAATTAAGAAAGATGGCGCTACTTCGGTGACAAAACACGCATCGCAATTGTCTAATTTGTTTGATGACATTCTTTCAGAACTACACAAAGGCAATCCGAATGCTACACTTCCATTGTCCCTGCTCCATCATCGAATTTTTAAAACACTCGGCCCAGAATACCAGCATTATCGGTCTACTTGGTATCGTGTTCCTGAAATGGAGCAGACGACTAAATTTCTAATCGAAAATTTGCGTTCGATTGAGAATGCGTTACCAACACACGTTACTTCGGAAACATCTGGCGCATTTTACGCTAATTTGAAATTCCAACGAAACACGAATCACCAAAACAAATCTACACAAAATTCGACCGCAATTAACAAAAACAACAAGAAAGAAAACGTTTATGTTTATACTGCAAGAAAGTTGGTCACATCATAAGCAATTGTCGGAAACGCGCCGCAGCAGAGGGCAGCAAATGCAGATGGCATCGAGAACAACACAGAATCCAATACGAAGAAAACCAGCAAACCAGGTACGTTTCTCACTACAAGCCTGGTAGTCAACATGGACTTCGCCCCAGCTGAATCGTGGATTTCGAACTCCGGTACGACGCATCACATATCGCCTAACAAGCAGCACTTCGCTACTTTCGATAAATTTCCAAATCCGCAACGCGTACAGACAGCCGGAAATGATTATATTCTTGCGTATGGATCAGGAAAAGTCAATGTTGATGTTCGCATTGGTGACAAGTGGTCGGTTGCCACTTTGAACGATGTCTGGTATGTACCCCAAGTCCGGCATCAACTCTTCTCTATTAGACAAGCTGCGAATCGTGGAAATGACATTATTTTTGAAAATAACAGAGTGAAAATTCGGAATAATGGAGAGCTCGTTGCGACCGGCAATCTCGTTGGTTCTGTGTACATTTTGGACATGCACGTTCGAGCTCCGAATACACAAGTGGAAACTAATCTTGCTACATCAGAAGAAGTGCTCCAGGGATGGCACGAGAGATTGGGCCATCAAGATAAACGTCATGTTCGCGACGTGTTGTCCCGTGTTGGTATTTCAGTGAAGTGCTCCGATACCGCATCATTTTGTGACGGTTGTATTCTCGGAAAGTCACATTGTAAACCGTTTCATCCGCGTCAAGATCGTCCCAATGTTGTGGGAGAACTGATTAATGCCGATATAAACGGTCCGATGACAGTCAATTCGCTCAATGGTTTTAGATATTACGTGGCTTTCAAGGATGATTTTTTCGATACATTCGCATATTCATGAAAGAAAAATCTGAAGTGTTTGGGCATTTAGAAACCTTCTTAAATGAGTGCGATAAGAGTCAGTCCTCTGATAATGCGACGAGTTGTAGTCATCTCCTGGAACATGTTGGCCGCATCTCTTTTACCCGATGTATGCAGTGACTGCCTCGCTGCGTACACAATTTCTTCCTTGGAGTGCGACGTAAGTAATGTTTCGATGCGGCTTCTTTACCCTCCCCAGTACACTCATTAAAACTTTACCTCGGCCGGCTTGCTCCTGAACTAGTAGATTGCGTAGCTTCAATCATTTTAGGTGTTATTGCCCTCTATACCACTTCCGGAAACTGAATTACAGCATCTAGCCACCCAGAATACTTTTTAATGAAATGATGCTCGACGTGGTCGCATTTCCTCCACCTACTTAAAAAATGTTATAAAATACTCTTACAGCATCTTTAAGGCATTTCTCCATTGTTTTTTCGCACTCTTGAAAACCTAATCTATTCTTTACAAAAGACATTAGCTCTGCTTTCACGTCCCCTCTCTCGCGCGAAACGGGAAACAGATTACGGTAGGTGACTACTGGATGCGCGCCATCGTATGAAATAAAACATAATATCCTCATCTGGACGTATTTGGACGTGAAACTTAGCGCATCATAAAGTAAAGACACGAAGCTATTTAGTGACATATGTTTTACTGTAATGCAAGTTAATTTACATTGTTGAAAATCTACTTGAAAGTCGGGAAAATGAAAAATTTAGGTCTCGCGCAACGCCTACTTTACAGCTTATTTTACGGAGAGAGAAGCAAAGAATTGAAATTATATAACTACTGTTGAAAAGTACATACTTCACTGAACATCTTCCATATTGCAGAGTTTCGCATTTGCCTTTCATTGAGATCTGAGCGCGTTTGATTCTTAGAGTGGCTGCAGAGCGACTGCCTCACGCAGCGCATCCTTCAAGATATGATAAGTAATCCACTTCCCCAGCGTAGCAAACGTGAGCCGAAAAAATAAACCAACTCTCAAATATCATTCTACTAACATCGATGATCAAATTCACTAACACAAAAAGGCGATATTAAAATGTTAGGGAGGGGGGTCTAGTTCCGCCTAGATTGGCCATTTAGCCCTCTGTGCACCCGTGAGATTTAACGATTATGAAGTGAGTTATCAAGCTCGTCGTTCTGAAGCAAATGGCGCCTTAGTGTGTTTAGTAGAAGCTGCTCTTGAAGAATTGGAGCCAACTAATTTTAGCTATGAAAAGTCCTCATTCTAATAAGTGGATTAGCGCAATGAAAAACGAGATAGATGCTTTCGTAGAAAACAAGACGTGGGACTTAGTATCTTTGCCGTCGGGTAGGCGCGTTATCGATAATCGTTGGGTACTTCGGGTAAAGTACAAACCTGACGGTTCGGTCGACCGATATCGCGCTCGTCTAGTTGCTCGAGGTATTTTTCAACGCGAAGGACTTGATTACAATGAAACGTTTAGCCCAGTTGTTCGGTATGATTCTATTCGAGCTTTCATTGCAACTGCAGCTGAAGAACAACTTGTACTTGGTTAATTTGACGTTCCAACAGCATTTTTGTACGGCGAAGTAGATACTGAAATATATATGACTCAACCTCAAAGTTTCGACGATGGAACAGGTCGTGTTTGTCGTTTAAATAGGTCATTGTATGGTCTCAAACAGTCTCCTCGATGCTGGAATAACAAATTCAATTCATTCATGAAAAAAATATGGATTCCTACGTTCAACGGCTAATCCATGCATCTACATTCGGTTACATAAAGGAGAAAAATTGTTGGTTGCAATTTATGTCGACGATGGACTCATCGCGGGTTCAACGCAGGCTACAGTGGACTCATTTTTAAAATTGCTGACTTCGGAGCTTAAGATAACTGTAGGTTCCCTTGATTCGTTTTTGGGGATGCACATCGAACAACGTGAATCTGGTTTCTTTTTGTCGCAGCGCACCTACATTGAGAAAATTCTGCATCGTTTCTGTTATAACTCAAAAACACTCACTTTCCATAAGAATATTTATTTACAAAAATCTGGGCCAACTCGGCCGCTATGTACAGTTACCACAAAACTTCATATACAAAAAACAATCTGCCATCTGGCTGAAACCACGCCGAGCGCTCTACTGCCGGTGATCCTCCGCCGGCGTCCTTTTATTTGGGCCAGCTCCCGCGCAAGGCTTCCCGCGGCTTCCCCTGATTGGCCGGTTCACCAGTGCGCGGAGCCCAGGTAACAGGCGTGGCTGGTTTCTGAGCACACCCTTGGCGCGCTTGACGAAGCTCAGCGCGCCTGATGCCGACGCTCTGTGCTGCGCGCTGCCGGAGGCGGGAACATGCTGCCGGCGCTCTTTGCCGCGCAGTTAGCGCGGCAACTTTGAACTGCCGTCCGCATACTACACCCTCCCCACCGAAGTTGTGATGTAGGGGGTGAAACGACGCAGTCGGTTGCTCCTCCGCAATGCCGGCCGCTGCTGCGACTGTAGAGATGGCTCCTCGATGGTTGCGCCGGAATCCAGTGTGGGCCGCTCCTCCTGCTGGCTTGAAAAGGGAAAACGCATTACACTTTCTGTTGCCCTGCTCTGCGCTGGCCCCCCCGCCTGTTGCTTATCTACTACAGAATCGTAGTACCGTCTCCTAATCTGTGATTGATGCCGAGAGATTGCTCTATCTTCTGTCCTGAGGACGTAAACTCTGCCTCCTCTTACTGCAGTTACTATTGCTGGTTGCCACTTACAATTACTTCCGTACACTCTTACCAGTACCTTATCTCCTCTCTTGAATTTAGCGCCTTTGGTTGACACTGGCACTTCTTCCGGGAATAACAAGGACAATAAGGTACGGGGCTGCCGACCATGCAATACTTGAGCGGGGCTTCTACCTGACATATTTGGTAACGTCCTATAGGTGGTCAACATGCTAAGTAACGCCTGCTCTACTGATGCACCCGCTCTAGTTGCTTTAAGCATGGCTGACTTGAACGTCTGCACTAATCTTTCCACCTCTCCATTTGACTGAGGATGGAACGGTGGAGCCAAAATGTGCTGTATCCCGCTACTTTTACAAAATTTTTGAAATTCCGCTGATATGAACTGCGGGCCGTTATCGGAGATCAATACTCGTGGGAGGCCTTCTGTTACGAAAACTTTCTTCAAAGCATCAATTGTATGTGGTGCAGTTGTGTGTTGCATGCGCATCACGTACGGATAATTTGACAATGCGTCCACTACTAACAACCACATATGCCCTAAGAAAGGACCCGCAAAATCTACATGTATGCGGTCCCACGGCTCGCAGGGTTGGGGCCATGAGCTTAAATCCGCTCTCGGCGCTGCCTGACTAGTTTGGCATGCTTCGCAATGCTTGCTCATCTCCTCTATATCTTTGGTTATTCCTGGCCAATAACAATAACGGCGGGCTGCTTGCTTTGTTCTGGCTATACCCCAATGACCCTCATGTAAAAGGCGTAATACCTTTGGTCGCAACTTATGCGGAATCACTACCCTAACTCCTTCATCGCTAGCCAGTAATAATACGCCGCCCTTAACCGACAGCCTGTGTTGGAGCTTATACCATTCCGTCAGCGCCCTGGTTCGCCTATGCGCGCTGGACCAACCAGTTTGTACGTGGTACAGCACTTGCCTGAGCTGCGGATCCTTCTTTGTTTCCTTTGCCACTTGATATGACGAGACTGGAAAACCTGATACTGCCTCCTCTTCGGCTTGGTCCAGCTGGAGACAGGCGATGTCCTCAGAGTCAAAAGTTGCATCCGGCCCTTGCGGAAGACGGGATAGTGCATCTGCGTTAGCATGCTGATATGTAGATCTGTAAAGTATCCTGTAACTATAATCAGACAGGAAAAGCGCCCACCTTTGCATCTTACGCGCCGTATTATCTGGGATACGCTTGTGTGGCGAGAACAAAGATACCAACGGCTTATGATCAGTAATGATTATGAACTTTGACCCATACAAGTATTCATTGAATTTTCTCACGCCGTATACAATTGCTAAAGCTTCTTTTTCTATCTGAGAGTAATTCTTCTGGTGAACATTCAACGTTTTTGACACACAAGCAATTGGCCGCTCAACACCCTTAGCATCCTTCTGCGAAAGGACTGCCCCAATACCATATTCTGATGCATCTACAGCTAGTATAGTCGTTCTATCTGGCAAAAAATGTTCCAATTTAACTGCCTGCATTAAATTCTCTTTCAACCTCCGAAATGCCTTGTCACAATCTGCCGACCAATGCCATTTTACGCCTTTCTTACGCAACGCGTTGAGGGGTGCTGCTATTTCCGCCATGTTCTTGATAAATTTGCCATAGTAATTAATCTTCCCCAGAAATGACTGTAGCTGCTGCAAATTAACGGGAACCGGAAGCTGCTGAATCGCCGTTGAGTTTTCTCCGGTTGGCCTGATCCCCGAGCTATCCAACACGTGACCTAGATAAGTAATCTGTTCTTTAAAAAAATCACACTTATCCAAGTTAACCCTTAGGCCCCATTCATTTAAAGTCTTTAATAAGAGATTCAAGTTTTGTAGATGTTCCTCCTCCGACTCGCCCGTTACCACTATATCATCCAGGTAGTTGGCGCTGCCCTTCACCTGGGCTGTCAGCGTATGCAGGCAGCGCTGGAAAATAGCCGCAGCTGAAGCGACCCCGAAAGGCAACCGGTTGTATCGGTAAAGCCCGAACGGTGTGTTAATTACCAATAAGTTCGCAGACTCTTCATCTAACGGGATCTGCAGATACGCGTCCCGTAAATCTATTTTTGAAAATCTCTGCCCGCCCGCTAGCTTCTGAAAAAGCTCTTCTGCTCTGGGGATGGGGAACTGCTCTACCATGAGTTGCGCATTAACGGTGCTCTTGAAATCTCCGCACATTCTAATTTTACCGTCTTTCTTTTTTACTATGACTACTGGAGTTGCCCATGCACTAGTACTGACGGGGGTCAAGACGTCCAAATCTACTAACCTGTCGATTTCCTTTTTTACTTTATCTTTCACTGCCAGGGGAACAGGTCGTGCTTTAAAAAATTTAGGGGTGGCATCTTTCTTCAACTGCAAATGCGCCTCAAAAAATTTGCATTTTCCCAACTGCTCCGAAAAAACTTCTGAATTCAAGTCTATCACATTCTTTACCTCCTTTGGCAGGGCGCTAGTCTGAATGACAAACGCGTCCTGAACCGTAAATCCAAAAATTGTGAAAACATCCATTCCTAGAATGTTAACCGCATCACGACTGTCCACAACCACCAGTGTTACTTGTCTTTCCATCGCTTTGTATTTCGCTAGCAGGCTTATCTTACCTTTCGTCTTGATCCTCTGTCTAGCATATCCATAAAAAACTGTGTTCAGCGAGGCGCAAGGCGGAGAACCCAGCTGCTCATAAGTAGTCATGCTTATTAGAGTTGCTGCTGCACCTGTATCCACCTGGAATAATACAGATTTACCACCTATTTCCAAGTTTACAAACAATTTACTTTTGTCATCACACTGCATAACTGAATAAATACAATCACCATCCCCTTCATCGATGCCTCTTTCTTGCCGCTGGCTTTCGGCATAACCACTGCTGCGTCCTTCTCTGACGTGCCCGCTCACCTCATCGATGTCCATTTCTTGTCGTCTGTTTTCAGCAGAACCACTGTTGCACACTTCTCTAATATGCCCTTTCTTACCGCACTTGTAGCACTCCGCTCTGAGGAATCTGCAAACCTTCCTGTCGTGACTAATAAAACACTGTCTACAAGACTTCAATAGCTTGCCTCTGCTGGTGGAAGGACTTTTCTTCTCCTGCTGCTTCCTGCTTCGTGGCTTGGCTACCCAATTTTCCTCCTGTACACTCATTTCCTCTACATCTCTTGCTACTCTAACGCCTAACGTCATCTGATGCGCCGTATGCTTCGTTACCTCATACGATGTTGCTAATTTTAAGGCGTCTTCCAAAGACGGGTTGTTTTGTTGCAATAATGCCCACCGAACTTCTTTTTCCGGCGTATGCATTACCAACATGTCCCGTATCAATGACTCCGCATACGATTTCTCTGTGTTGCATTCAAACGCACAACGCTTCGCCAAACCCTTCAACTCCGTCGCCCAATCGGCATGCGTTTGGCCTGGCTTCATTCTGGATGAATAAAACTTGTAGCGTACCGCCACTAAATGCGTCTCCCTCGAAAAATGAGCTAGCAGCCGCTGTTTAAGTATATCGTATGACACCTGCGAAATCTCTTCTTCCTTGCTTAACTTACGTAACAACCTATTTAACGGTGCGCCGATTGTGGCCAGAAAAAATGCTCTTTTACGAGATTCCTCTTTAATATCATAGCATAACAAATGTTGCTCCAATCTGGCCACATATTCTTCGCAGGTTTCCTCTGCTGCATTGTAAGTTGCGAACGGCGGGGCTGGGCTGCTCGGTCGTGACGAAATTGCCGCTTGCTGCAATGTCTGCACCATCATCGCCATCTGCTGCTGCTGTTGCTGCTGTAGACACGCCATCAGTTGTGAAAATTGTTCCGCGTTCATTTTCCTTTTTACTCGTCGCCACTGTTATAACTCAAAAACACTCACTTTCCATAAGAATATTTATTTACAAAAATCTGGGCCAACTCGGCCGCTATGTACAGTTACCACAAAACTTCATATACAAAAAACAATCTGCCATCTGGCTGAAACCACGCCGAGCGCTCTACTGCCGGTGATCCTCCGCCGGCGTCCTTTTATTTGGGCCAGCTCCCGCGCAAGGCTTCCCGCGGCTTCCCCTGATTGGCCGGTTCACCAGTGCGCGGAGCCCAGGTAACAGGCGTGGCTGGTTTCTGAGCACACCCTTGGCGCGCTTGACGAAGCTCAGCGCGCCTGATGCCGACGCTCTGTGCTGCGCGCTGCCGGAGGCGGGAACATGCTGCCGGCGCTCTTTGCCGCGCAGTTAGCGCGGCAACTTTGAACTGCCGTCCGCATACTACAGTTTCGGAATGGCAAGCTGCAACTCAACGAAAAACCCCTGCTGATAATCAACAACCGGACCAGTCGACTAGCGACGCTCTTGATAATTCCGTTCCTTATCGTTCAGGAGCGGTTGGTTCGTTGTTGTATTTGGCTTGTGTTGCCCGGCCAGACATAGCTTATGCTGTTTCTAAAGTAGCTCGATCCTTAGCTAAACACACGTTATTTGAATGGATCTCCATTAAACGTATTTTTCGGTACTTGCGTGGTACTGCTGATTTTGGCTTGTTTTTCACCTCTACTGGTGATGGGCTACGAGCTTATTCTGGTGCCGACTTTGCAGGTGACGTCAACACTCGACATTCGACAAATGGTTTCGTATCCCTCATTAATGGCACAGCTGTATCGTGGACCTCACAACTGCAGAAGTCAGTTGCTCTTTCTACCACTGAAGCAGAATTTGTTGCTGCAAGTGAAGCTGCTAAAGAACTTGTATGGCTCAAACGACTATTATCCGAAATCGGTACAACTAAAGATGTACCAATTCTGTTCGTCGACAATGCCAGCGTGATCAAGTTGGTAAAGAACCCAGAATTTCATAAGAGGTCAAAACACATTGAAGAGCGTTACTATTTTGTTCGGGAACTTTATCAGAAAAGAAATATCGAGGTAGAATTTGTGCGCGCTGAGGATCAATTAGGAGACATATTTACAAAACCCCTAAATTCAGTCAAGTTCAAAACTATGCGCTCTAGAATTGGGCTTTGTAAATAAATAGTTTAGTATTTTTGTTTGTAAAATAGTTTACAGGGAAGTGTTGAAGATTGTAATAAACTGTTTTTATTTATTATTCGGATATTCTCCACCAAGTTGAGAATGATGTTTACAGGAGCGCGCCACTGTGTTTACAGCCGAAGCGACAGAGACGGAGATATAAGGACACTCAAATCCAATTAAAAATGGAACCCTGCGAAACTTTGTCAGGAAAAGCGCGATTTATTTTGTCTCAATTGTTATCTTCCCAATTAATATTTTAACTGTATTTGGACGTGTCTGCACCTCATATTAGAAGAAATAAAATGTTATTTTTTTCGGTAGAATAATTCAATTTTGATTGAATTCCTTTGATGGCACACAATTTGTACAGTAACATTCATATACTTGTAAATCATTTAATTTAACTTAAGTAGTTTCTCAGAATATATACCAAATCAAATTCTTATTATCTAAGAAGCAACTACCACCGTAATGAATATTCCTCAATATTTATCTTCAATATTTGTTACTTCATAAGTCTTTACAATGGTTCTTTACTATTAGAAATTACAAACCAATTAAAATTTTCTAAATGACAATATTTTTCTTTTATTAATTCTTTCTCATTTTCTAAAAATATTACATCTCTACTCCCATGAATTACTTTATCTTCTATATCAAAAAGACGATAAGCTTTTCTATTTTTCGAATAACCTACGAAGATAGCTTGTTTTGCTCTCTTATTAACTTTTTTCTGGATATATCATCATTCCTATAGTATGTTCTACATCCAAATACTCTAAAATATTGTAATAAAGAATATTTTAAATACTTGCGACAGTAAATTTAATGTTTTGGTACTTTATTGCATAAAGTAAAAAAAGATGAATGGAGAAGAATACAAAATGTTTGAATTCATCCATAACTCGCATTTCCCAAAGCTACACCCATAAACAACTCGCTTCATGCTTCACGCGACTTTTGTTAGCGAGACTGACTGTACAGACCCGTGTTTACACTGTTAGTACCGCAATCACCTCCTTCATGCTTCGCTTGGTCGAGCTATAGCAACTTTGCAAAAACAAATGCAGTGTGTAGTGTCTTGGTATCTGTATAACAAGTTCAATTTTGTTTTATTGTGACAACTCGATGTACTTATCAGTTTTGAATACATGTTTCACCACGATTGCTTATTACCTTTCTTAGCTAGTTTGTAGATCATTGCTTTGTGCCATATTCTGTCGTAGGCCTGGGTGATATCAATAAAAATCACGACTGTGTGCTTTTAATTTTGGAAGCTTGTGTGAATGTATTCGGACAATCGTAAAAAATGACTGGTAGAGATTTTCTCGGTGAAGCCAAAGTGTTGTTCGGGAATTGCGTTTGTCTGAATCAGAAATTCTTTTAAACGTGTCAGGATGGCTTTTTCAAATATTTTTGCAAGGGTAGGGAGCAGACTGATAGGACGGTAACTTTCGATTACTGAGGGATTCTTATTTGATTTGGGAATCGGTATGACAGCGTGTTTCCATGTTGTGGGAAAATATTCAATTCTGAGACATGAATTGTATATGTTTGTTATGAAGGCCAGAACAGAGGGAGGAACGTGTTTGACTACTATATTACTTATGTAATCATGCCCGGGAGATTTTTTAATTGGCAGTTTGGAAATAATATTTTTAATTTCTTTGGGTGATATTAATTTAATTCTTGGGTGTTCGAAGCTGATCTTCAGTGAGGTCATTATAATGAGAGTTGCACAGATCCTAAATGGCTTTTCTGCTCATGTGGCCAAAACCCAAAACTCATGTGGCCAAAATTCACTTCTCCCCATAGCTCGTCATACGCAGTTTTTAACTGTTTTTGACGTAAATAAATAAATAAATAAACCCTTTCCCCCAATTTCACGCAACTGAATTGAATTATTTTACAATTGCATTATTCTATAAATGTGAACTGACACTCCAACTTAGATATTTTGGCAGAAAGGGATACTTGAGCTAAATGTGCTAGGTTTAAAAAAAGTACGACCAAAGACGCACTCGCGAACGTTGAAGTCGCGAATGTTAAAACCGGTAGCATTTCTCTAATTGCGAATGTTCGGAAGTCGCGAATAGCTAATTCGCGGATGTCGAGGGATTACTGTATATTACACTAAGATATAACTTTTTTTATTCCTTCCCTTTAATCATTTCTCTGCTTTAACATTCGACAAATATTTTTCATCGCACAAAATTGAATACACGCTACTATTCTCTACATCAAATGTTTAATTTGCCTGATGTTTCTGGAAGTTAATTACACGAAAACAGTAAATTGACAGTCAAAATGGAACAAAGGCGGCCGCCGGGTTCCTGGAACAAAGAGAATGGGAAGCACTCGCGCCGACATCACGCGCGTTTGCCCAGGCCACCCGCTACCAAGCTGGTGCACGGCCTCAAATAAAAAATGAAGCAAATAAGAATGCGTACTGCTTAATTTAGTTTTTCTGTGAATTTACGATTTCCGGGGGTTATTGAATTCGAAGTAAAATCATTCTTCGAGTCGTCATGACGGACCTGAACGTAGTCTCAAGAATAAATTAAATTTTTAATGAAACAAAGTCTCTAAACTTTCACCAATGCAATGTTTGGATCTACTCCTTTTTTTTAGTTCAGTTGCAAACCATGGTACTGATGTTAAGAATTAAAAATTTGAAATGTTGGTTTCAATAGTTTCCACAAGAGTATAAAATAAATGCAACTGAATGTAGTAATTTTTTATAACGTTCAATTCTGACGATGTTTCAACTATGCAGTACTTCGCCTTAATAGGTCTTTTTTCCTCAACGTCCGTTCGACTTCCCGTTCATCCCACAAATCTCGCAAGTCCACTCCACAGTTAGACACCATCGCATGCCCTTGATACAAAGAACGACAAAAAAGGTCACCACCCATTTTCATTTGTACTATCCTTTAGGAAGCTTTTACAATTCTGTCGCAAGCATGAAATTCTACAAATTTTGTCTTCGTTCACACAGTAAAAGAAAATTCAGATCTGAACGCAAGATAAACAGCATTTGACAGTGTACTATCGTCACTGCCGCAGCCTATAACTCCTCAACGCTTTTCCAACTGTGTCCGCCGCGCCGTCCCATTACCCGCCTCTTCTTAACTGCTTCTCCCACACACCATCACTTTTCGTTAGCAATTCCATATGTTTTCTTCAAGACCTGTGAACTCCTGCTGCGTCATCAAACTTTGTGTTGTTTCAGTCCTTTGACATTGCCATTAGCCTATTGCCATTCAAGGTACAAAACATGTTAGAACGTCAATAACACAATTCCTTTATTTCCTGTACTGTATTTATTCCCTTTCCCCTTCGTCGTTTCACTACGTCCGTTGATTCTAACTTTGCTGTGCGGAAACTCTCAAGAATTCGGAATTTTCCTGTCTCCTTCAGCTACTCGTATAAGATTCCGAATTTTTATGCCGAATATAATGCTTTAACTGACACCATAATTATGATTTTTTCAGCCACCACCACCAACAAACATCTCAATCAACTCCTCGTCGACGGGCACCGTAGGAGCGAACTTCCGCCTAGACAAACCAGGCAGCGTCGTAGGGACCATACATTAGAGGGGGCCCCAGATGGCAAATAAAATAAAATGAAATAGAAGCCCCAATAATGTTTTTACAAATACATGCAGCACATATAAATAATAATATAGTAAATTAATTTTTAAAAAAAGTTTACAAAAGATTTTTAGTTCATATATATGAAAGGAAATTTGATTAACTATTTTACTACTTTTAGACCTTTTTAAATATATTTAATTCCAATTTAAAACATCTGGATAACTAGAATATTAATTACACATAAGTGTGGGGGTATTTATAAAATACAATTAAACAACACACAATAAATGGCTGGCGCCAGACATTCAGAGACCTGGCAGTGCGGTGTGGCGGACACTAGCCCCCTACATCAACACAAGAATATCCTCGCAAAACAAATTCGATCTCGTGTGCTGCATTATCTTCCAGAACGTGCGAACGCTGACCCGCGTGTATTTTTTTGTTGCGTTAATAACAAGAAAGAGCCTCAAATTTTCGATCGCTTAGGGTCTCTTCTGTAGAAGACCGATCCTGGACACCATCTTCCCAATTGTGCCAGTGGTCCGTCGCCGGCCTGTGCCGTCGTGGCGCGGGCGGCGCGGAGTGCAGCGAGCCCACCTGCCTCGTTAGCGTCGCCGCTATCGCGTTAATTGCACGAGCGAGGGCCGTGGCCCGGCCGCGCCCGCCGGCGTTCCAGCCTCCCACCACGCCCACCCACGGCCGGAGCTTGAAAGGCGGGCGGAGTGAGGTGCAGCTTGGCGGGGGGGCGGTGGCGGTGGGTGGGGGAGGGTAGGGAGCGGAGGGTAGGGGGCGAGGGCGGAGGGCGCGGGGCTGAGATATTAACCGGTCGGGGAGGCGCTAGCGGGGTTGGAGAAGCGGGCGAGGCGGGGCGTGGGTAGCTAGGCGGCCAGACGGGACGGAGGTCTCGAGACGAGGCGGGGAGGTATGGTGCCGCGTGTGGCTCCTGTTTCTAGCGCGTTTCAGTCGCAGAAATTGGGCAAAAGTTCCGAACGAGCTGAGTGTTCTGGTTCTCTGGTCGCAAAAAAGTAGAAAGCCGATGTACAATTTTACGTCAATAAAAATGCCAACGTACAAATTAATTCCATAGCTGAATCGTCTATTACATACTTTTTACCTAACATTCATTCCGTAAAAATGCTAATGAAACTGTTTTTCAATGTTGAACTAGAAATAAATTTACATGCGATGCGACAAAATATGAAAAGCTTTTTGAAATGAAATATGTCGTTTCACTGCAATATTAGGCTCCCCCAAACCACTTTTCATTTCTTAATTTCAAAACCACGACCAGCAAGGTAACGGACTCTGTTGAAGAAATTATGGGAAAAAATTGTTTATCGAAGAAGAGTTCAATGATTTAAAGAGCGAAATTACTTCCTTTTTTTTATATATGCAATTTTCGTGAAGGAAATTATTACAAGGGTTGTGACGCTAGACTTGGGCCATTTCAACAGCTATAACTTCAAGAAATATTCCCCATTATACATCTGTATTCCTGCGATTATTACATCTGTTAATATAAACGTGAATTATTTTGTAACTGACACACAAATGATATGCTTTATTTATTTTGTAAATACTTTGTAAGTAATTACCTTCGTAAAGTTGTATTAATACTACATTTTACATTCTGGAAATAACTATACGGGTTTATACAATGTGGTAAGTCTAATCACGATACCCTGGTAAAGTTCTCATTGTTGTAAATGTGGTACCAGTTTACTACTGCAGCTAAAGAGGAATATACAGGGTTTCTTACTTTTCATTTTGGAAAGAAACTAGAAATTCGAGTGAAATTTCCTTAGAGAATTCCAAGAAGAAAATTCATAACACTGTATCTATGTAACAGACATGGGGAACTTTGTAAGTAGAATTCATTACAAGAATAGTTTGAAAATAGCGAAGATCAGTAAATATTGTAGTGACAATTCAATTTCGCAATGCACTAATGATATACCCAAATTCACACGATCGTCCGCAGCCACAGATAGAATCTGGAGGAAGGAAACGAAGTTATCCCATCCATTCTCGTCACACACTCGCCAACTGAACAGGAAATTGCACTGGGAAAATACATTTCCGAAACTGAACATGAGATTTCAAATACCTTCAAATAATTGAAATACCTATTTTTCAAAGAGGCGGCATCTGTTCGGCGTTTCAAAGTCACACATTTTTCAGTTACAGGAAATTCACAACTCCTTAAAGATAATCTAATGTAGGTGCCAAATATATATTGTTTGAGGGTACTTTTAAAGAATGAATTCGCATCTCAATTCGGAAGAGTTAAGTCAAACTGACTCAGAGTGCAAAATTGATTGCCCTCCAATTAAAAATAAAATTGTGCAACAAAGACACCTAATTAATTCGGAAAAGTCCCGCCAAGTGACGACCCGTCCCTCGAGAACAAAAAAATAATTTAAGATATCAGGCAAGAGGCGACTCAAACGAACAAACAAACGCAAAAAGAAGCATCTAATAGCAGCTTGTTATCTACAATCTCAGGACGGAACGAATATATTACACACCTCAGCTGTTATCAGTTTGTTTAATTAGCAATAAAAACGTCCGTTCTTTAATGTACTTTATCTTTAACACCCCATTCGGTTATGTATGAGGTGAGGCACGGGGCTGTTAAAATGTAAGGCGTGGCGCCTATCGCGCCATCTACGTTCGGTAAATCTCGGAGGGTGATGATTAAAACGCCAGCGCGCAGAAACAACGGCGATTCCTAAGGAAAACTCCTTTTCTAGGGCCCGCGACCGGGGGTAGATAACAAACGACAGGAAACAATAAATTAATGCAATCTATACAAAAGGCGAATTGCAACTCTCGCACTAATTTGCCCTGATAAAAATACGAAGTCAATAAAGGAAAGTAATAGACGAGGCAAAGAACGGGAATTTCTGGATGGTAACACCTCGTATATATTTACCTTATCGTGTCGCGTCCGTCAGCAGTTCTGATTCACATGCACTTACAAGACAAATTCGATTGTGGCGACAATGATTCCTCGAGTTCCATCATACGCAGGTACAGAAGTCATACCAACCTGAAAAAAATGGTAGTTCATTAATGAAAGGCCTAAAACGAATTATATTATTAAAAACACATTAAAATGTCAAAATATGTATTGTTTACATTTAATTTTCATCATTCCGAACAAGAATTCTTAGTACCAACAAGGCTATACTGTAGTCGACCGAGTTAGGTACATCCCCTATCTTCGCGGAGCTTACAAGCTTACATAGTGCTAAAAATGAGCCTTGAGATCCGGCTTTAGCATCGTGGAGCTTTGGAGAATGCTCTTAAACCACAATTCAAAATGAAATTCCTCCTTCTGCGTAACATGGTATTCACGCTGCTTTCATTTCACTATATGAAAAGATATGTTTCTTATATACATTTTCTGGACATTGATTACGAGGTATTGATTTTATAATTAGATTGGCTATTTTTATTTTCAACTTTATGACTCTCAAAGTAATTCCGAGAAGTAGGCGAAGTAAAGTAAAGGTTTGGAAGTTCACTCTCAAAGAGTGGAGGGAAGACATTTTGAACACCGGCGTAAACATCACTACATCAAAAAAAATTACAAATGGCTAACTCCTTGATGTTTTCAACAATAAGGTGATTTATTGGATGTCATTTAAGGAATATCTGGAGTACGAAGCCATGTGCTTATCATTTTGCCCATAAAACAATTTATAGGTAATTTTATTTTAAGTATTCAGAAATTACATGGAATTCCTTAACACTGGATTTTTTATGATTATTGAATGCCCATCCACAATTCACATTTATTTCGGATTTGTTTAAAGATATTACCGTGCAGTCTCCCCGAAATCAACTCAAGTCAGTGTGCAAATTCCCCATGAATTGGAATACTCACGACTAGTTAATTAAAACAAGATTTTTTTCACCTGTGAGAATAAATAATCTGAGAAACGAGATATGAATTGGTAGGAAATGGTGAGGTGCTTACAATATTGGTATCATTATAGAAATAGATAATAAGCGTTGTTTTGTTGTGCTTATTTTTCCATAAAGTTTTTCGGTCGCATTTCGGCCATCTTCAGTGAGGCTTCTGAGGCGGTTGGGGGGCGTCCTGTCAGTCCGACAGGACGACAAAACAACGCCTAATATCCATTTCTATAATGAGATATTAATAATTGAAATTTACCATTTTCATTTTCTTCTATTATACCTACTTCCTACAAAATTTCATTTTTGAGGAAAATATTCGCATTGCATGAGGACATTGGCGTATTTCAAGTAGGACTCCCTAACGGATATTGTTGTCATGCCAATAAATTGTATTGTGCGACATTCGGTATAAGTTTGATAAGAGGAAAACACTCAGCGTTTTATGCAACAGAAAACGGAAGTTGCTTATGAAGTGGAATGAAGAACACGCTACGTACTCGGCATATGATCACACTTTAATATATTAATGTTTTTGTTTTATAAATCGAGAATTAGGAAGTTAGTTGAAATACTATTTACTACATATACGGGGGTTGAGGCGTAAGTATTGTCACTATTATTTTTGTGGAAAATGCGAAATATGCACGTGGAAAGACAAGGTACGAACTAAAGGCATGGACATTTAACGACACACCGACATTGGGTTTCTCAGATTTATAAAGGTATTCGAAATTACAGTACTGTTTTCATGTTCCAAAGCATTTGAGCGCATACGAGATCACAACATTACAAAAGCATTGCCTACCCGTTCTAAAGGCCTGATTAGGTAGATGCTCGTCTATGGCACATCGCATCCGCACACTCACAGGTTGTCACGTGCGTTGCTGATCACTGGTTGCTAGGCGCCTCGCAGAATCTCTCCTGCCCATCTGGCGACTGTCCGATATACTCATGGCCTTCACCCATGAGCATTATCCCCATGACCTTCCACCAATTTTCTGTAACAATCTCGGGCATTTCCCCCATGGAGAATTGCTATCTTTGTGTATGAGCGCTGCTTGAAAAATGTTACATTCATCTCGCACGGTGGTAGTCAGACAATTGATTTCAAGTTGCTCTCTGTGCTAATACACTCATAGAGACATCTCTTAATGTGAACATACCCTACTGAAGCACTTCTTTCATTAGCCAAATAAAATTCCGTGATCCGATAACATTTCTTCTAGAAAAAAAAATGGTTGCCATGACTTCAGCCCCAACCCTCGTATATCGTACATTTCTTACAAAAATGACAACTAAAAGATGCACTTTTCAGTACAGTTCAAAAACTAGAATGTTAATATAATTACTACCTCACAATCCATTACTTTGTTATTCAATGTTGCAACTAGCAACATGTTCGAAAATATGGCCAAGTCTGCATTCTCAATTGATATTTTTATGTTCAGTGGTAGTACTAACTCAAATTCGCCCATTTTTGAGATGTGTCACTGTCACAAGTGCAATATCTCCCAGTTTCATAAATAGATTAAATGGCTGTTACATAAGTCCAAAGGAAGTTTGTGCTGTGTTCTCTAGCTACGAGCAAGAGAAACGTTGGTATCACATCACAAAACAGTCGTGAGATTGTCGGAGGTACTCAGCACAGAAGAACACTCATTCTTACAAAATGAAACTGTACAAAACTAGTGGGGCTACAACAGCACTTCCTTTCCCGTATTAGAGGAAACAGCTACGTAGTACTGAAATATTGCACTTTATGCGCTACTAACATCTTAGCTATTATTTGAAAATGTCCAATCCAACCAAGAAGCGTATACTGTCAGAAATTACATTAAATTTAATGTCAAAATTAATATATATATATATATATATATATATATATATATATATATATATAGAGAGAGAGAGAGAGAGAGATTTAATGTACGACTACATTAAATTTAATGTAACTTTAATTTAATGTTGGCGCCATTTTTATGAAAAGTTTGAAAATGTCCCAGGGGCTTCATGTAAAATACTCTCCAAAATTAAAATATCGTTTTCAAATTCAAGGAGTCGCGAGAATATTCAGATCGATCGGGGAATATTCATTTTGGAGAAAATCGGATGAACGGATTAGTCGATTGCGTTGTTCACAGACGGACGGACGGACGCATACTATACGTACGTACGTATAGTATACGGGAAAGTAAAAATTTTGGAGTAAATTATGAGAAAACGGCCTTTGAGCGTTTCTAGTTTTCATAAAAAACGGTTGAGTTCTCGAGAAACTTTACTTGACATTATTTAAAGCACATATATACGTAAATATAATAATGTGAACAAATCGGCGCTAAAGTAAATATTAACGACGTGGAAGACCATAAAAAAATTAAATTTTTGTAATTTTTTAAGAAAAAACAACCACAAAAGAATAGAGCAATATGGCGTTTATGCCATCTCTCAGAGTACATTAGGCATTATCCTTACCAAAGGTAAAAAGAAAAAAATTGGAGCCGTTTTTGAGAAAATCTTCTTTTGCATTTTTTTTTAAATTGCACATATTGCACGCAATGCTGCACGAAAATTACTAAAATTTTCAAAAACATTTACATGAACTTAAAGAAAGAACTCACTATGAAGTATTTTTTTATATGAAGAAAAAATCTCTATGTTTAATTTGGTAGTTGTCGGAAGAAGCCGAAAAAATTCAAACTCTTGCAATTTTCGAAAATCCAGATTTAATCGCAAAATTCGGTCCTATGCCACCTTAATAGGTGTATTTTACTCTATTCTCTCAAGAAATTTGAAGAAAACATTTGGAGTCGTTTTTAAGAAAATTTTGAAAATATCCGGGGTTCATGTAATGTTCATGTTCATGTTCATGTAATGTACCCTCGTGGAAAAATAAAATTTCGCGTCGAAAATGCCTTGGCCCGCGGGCTTGATGGCGATGGACATCCCTCACTGCCGAAAGCGGCATCAAACGGTGGGATTGAAAAATACGTTCTCTCGACCGAACTATGAAGATGAAATTCATTTGATTGAGGCGTATGAAATATTTTAACGTCCATTGAGAGCTAAAAAGTAGTACAGATTCCGTGATTCCTGCCCTTGAAACTAAATTGACATAAATTTTTGTATACGTAATGTTGCATTCAAGTTGCTTTAATTTAAAATGTGTTGTTATAAGAAAGGTAATCGAGACGCGAAAGGATAGCTCAGTGCCAAAGTGTTGTTCCCGAACTGGGTAAGTGGCATGTTCGATTCCTAGTCTACCAAAATATTTTTATCCTTTCTACATACATTACAAGATCCTTTCCTACTACCTTTCTACATACATTACAAGATCTTCCAAATTAAAACATTCTACATTTGTCTTGTCAATGTTATGCATAAAGCAGCCAACATTTGCATTCGCGAACAAGGCGAATTTTTTAAATCTGAAGAAATGACGTATTTCACGATTACGGAATTTCAGTTTAGTAAAACGATTTCTATAAAATATTCATGTAAAATAGGACTGCTCTCTAGTTTTGTTATACGGCCATGACTTTCTGCTTGCTAAAATTTTATAGTTCAGGAGAGTTGAATATACTCGTCTTTTTGTTGAGAGACATTATCGATTTTCTCTCTTTCTAAGCAACAGGATTTCAACTGTCCTTGGTAAGTGCGGCTCCTGGGCAGAATGAGATAAGAATGCAACATTGCCACAAAAAAAAATCAATATTTTCACTGACAGGTAAGCGAACGGAACTTTATTCTCCGTATTCAATTTTTCGACTGGGCCATCATGCCACAAGAGAGCCAGTTATCTCATTAGTGGGAGGGAGACACTATTTGTCTCGGAGATGTTTTTTATTTTCCTTTTTAATAACGCGTAAAAATTTATTTATGCAAAGGAGAGAGTACTACAATAAGTTAATTTGACAAGAAATCACGGATAAGGAATGCGTCTTTCTTCGGATTCGATTATGCTCTCTAAGGTTGCGGAAGAAAACTTTCTATTATTGAGCCAAACGAATAGTGTTATATTACAATTGATCGGATTAATTATTGTTCCAAAGTTTGGTCATTGTTCGAAAATCTTCCAAGATATATAGACATTTACAAATAACTTTCATATGTGACATGTATTTTGCTACACAGAATTTAACTATAGAGGGAGGAATTTAGAGGTTTATTTTAGTTCAACATTTTGAGTATATTGTTCCCACACAAACGACGATTGAGTGATGGGTGACATATAATCTTGGAAATCAATTAATATTCGAGCTCCTAGAATTATTCCTCGTTAAGTGATCCCCTTCTCGAGGTATCTTCTCCTATGTTATCTTCCCGTTGCTGGTGCACATTCGTGTGAAAATAAATATAAAATATGAAAGTTTTCCTGGCGATTTACCTATGCATCGCGCAGGCGGACGATGTTTATATTGCATTCTCAATACTTTTCCCTGCACAATCTTTCGACTGAATTCTCATTGGCTAATGAGAGGCCAGATATTTCTTAGGGACATTTTTACTCATCATTAGGGAGAGGATTTTCATGCACAAAAACTATTAATAAAAATATGCATTTATGATCTAAAAATTCTGAAATATGTACTTTAATATCCAATTAAAATTAAGAATATTTCATTTCCTCTATAAACCTTCCTTGATAAAAATCAGAAGAGGAATGTTTGGAACGAAAAGATATACAATTTTTGTGCAAACATAATATAACTTTGCGTTCTTCGCGAGAAAAATAATCCAAGTAAATATTCACCTTAGTGAAACATAATATATGTTTCACTGACTGGTTTACAAAATATGTTCTTCTGACTGGTTTACAAAATAAGTTATCAAGAAATATCCAAAATGTGCACAAGTATTTTAACATCTTTATAAAAAAACTGTAACAAGGTCTTTCGAATCAATGAACCCTCACGAATAAATAGATTCTATGAAAAGAAACATTTTATAGACGTCTCTTATTATCACAAAATAAGCAAACTATGCGCCTCTAATTACAGGAGAATGCACCAACAGGAAAAATCGGTCAAATATCCACTAACATATTAATCTATATAGCATCATATTCTAATCAAATGACAAGAAATTTCACTTAGCTATGCACTGAAGCAACGGACAAAAATATGCAGAATATTAGAAATTCGCTCCCTGCTCATCGTGTGCTCCCAAGGGTTCTTAAAATTTCGTGTGTGGAGTGATTTGACGTGTGAACGACATGCAGGAGGCGTCTTAACACTCCCGCGCGCCAACTTTGTGAAACAAACTCTACAGCACAAGCAAAATGTAAGCATTTTTATATAATGTTATATTTCACCGACATTTCTACTTTTATTTCTTCAAATGTATTTTATATTTATTATTATTATTATTATTATTATTATTATTATTATTATTATTATTATTTTAATTTAGAGATCATTTTTCTAAGAAATTGGCAATATATTGTTCCAAGTCTCAAAGTATTTTGAAGAATTCTGAGGATATCTGACGTTCCTAGAGAGTGTGCTGGCGTTACCTGTGATACCGATCACCGGATTGTGTGCGGGAAGCACAAGTCAGCGCAGAAATACATTATCCAGTAACCGTGATTCCGAAGATGAAAACTAAAAGTCTTGACCTTTTGTCCGTCATGATTTGCTATCACAAAAGTTAAATGGGTGATAGTCAATGTTTGTGTTTTCACGGTTTATTTTGAAATAAAAAATAATAATGATATTATTTTGTTTTGATGTTGTTTAAAATAAGAAAAATCTTTATAACACGAATGAAATCTCAAATTGCATTCAATGACAATACTACTGAGATAAATGCGGTATTGTGCTAACATAGCGAGTATAGGCAGGTTATTATCAGCCAACATTTAATTTTTACGTGTGTTGATTGTTCCACGTCAGTTGGGGAATTTTTCTGTTTAGCTTTTGAACAAAAACAATTATTTTTGTAATGTTTTGGGTTTCAGGTCCTGCTCATGCTGGCTGAAATCTTTTACAAATCCCCAAAAGCCCTGGGCGGTTCAAACACTGCCAGGCGAACAGACTAAAAAAGAATTATAAAAAATTGCGCGCACGGTGAAGGTTAAAATTTATTATTTCCATACTACATTATACATATTTTTCATTTCAAATACAAGCGATCAATTTTCTAAATTCTTCAGAATTCAAATATTTTCCTTCTTTACAAAAACGAATTTTGACTGCTTTATGCATCACATTGACAAGACAAATGTAGAATGTTTTAATTTAGAAGATCTTGTGGCAATGTAGAAAGGATAAAAATATTTAGGTAGACTCGGAATCGAACACGCCACTTACCCAGTTCGGGAACAACACTTTGGCACTGAGCTATCCTTTCGCGTCTCGATTGCCTTTCTTATAACAACACATTTAATTAAAGCAACTTGAATGCAACATTACGTATACAAAAATTTATGTCAATTTAGTTTCAAGGGCAGGAATCATGGAATCTGTACTACTTTTTAGCTCTCAATGGACGTTAAAATATTTCATACGCTTCAATCAAATGAATTTCATCTTCATAGTTCGGTCGAGAGAACGTATTTTTCAATCCCACAGTTTGATGCCGCTTTCGGCAGTGAGGGATGTCCATCGCCATCAAGCCCGCGGGCCAAGGCATTTTCGACGCGAAATTTTATGTTTCCACGGGTGTACCACCACGTTTTACAGAATCTTTTTCAAAATCTCAAAGCTTCGACTCCAGCCAAATCGGCAGGGACTTTTTCAATTTGAAAAAACTCGTCCGCATGGTTTAGGGTGAGACGTTCAAAGACGAACAGATGGACGGACGGACGGACGTTTTGCTTTCATTGGGTTTTGAGGTATCAAGGACTTACAAAAGAAGGATTCTGGCGATCATTCAGTCGATATGTGTAGTGTGAGAATAGGCGGAATAAGATAATCACACATTTCCGTTTTTAGACAAACCGTTTCACTGTTTTTAGATTTTCCCTCAGTCCTCAGTATCTAACGAAATTATAGCCACCTCTCCCATGGCCGGAGGCTGCATAGTTTTGTTTCAATTTCTGTGATCTTTGGAAATTAGTAATATAGATATTTTACTCCAAAGAATGGTATAATGGATATGTTAGACTTGACTCAGTCACCAACAACACTTTCCAATGTTTGAAACAGTTACTTCTGCTGTCAGGGACGCGTTTGTCATCGCTCCGCCCTTTGTCTGAAAGATTCGATGAAATACACAGTTATTAACGTTACTTTTGCCAAAGGTCCGAACACAGTTGTAAACTTCACTGAAGACGCGGTAACCGACCGAAATACAATGTAGAAAAAATCCCTTTTTGAAATACTTCAATCCAGAGAAATAAGTCACCATGAAATTTAAAGGTCGGAAGTTGATATAGAATTAACCATGGAACTTAATAGTATTATCTTCCAGAGATACATGTGAAGCATGAGCCGCAATATACAGAAAAACGTAGTGCAGAGTTGTCAGGTAGAACGGAAGGTACGTAGATCACTACACGAACTTGCAAGAGAGGAAGAATAACTCAGCTACAACGAACTGGAGAGCAACATTGAGACAATACGTTGTTATTAGTTTCCGAGAGAGACAGACAAGGATGTATCATCCAGCGTGACGTGAGAAAGATGTTAGCGCAAGAGAGAGCATATCAGTGACGTGCAGCTACCACAGAAAATGGAGATATATACACAATCATGCTATTCACAAGAACACAGCAAGACGAAATAGAAAAAAAAAGGGGAGCATTACGAGGATGGGAAAGAAAAAGAGCATTGCTTGACTGAGCAGACGGATACCAAAGAAGCGAGAAATGAAAAGTAGAGTGAGGAGGAGGTGGAGGATAAGACCGAATTAATCAGGCATGTTGAGAAGAAAAAAATGGCAGCCACTATGTAGGCGACGGAAGACGATAATGAAGACGAGAAAGCAGGGGAATAAGAGGGAGAATTTATTTATTATTTTAAAGAGACTTACACTAAGGTCACTGAGCCCCATTAGTCATGAACTAATGAGTATATGATAACGATAATAAAGTGAGTCTTGACGGAAAAATGTCAAATGAGCAACAGGAGATATTGATGAACACCTTTGTCCATTACAGCTTCCACATGGATTGTGGGAATGAAATCCGCACCCCAGCGATAAAAGGTATATGAACAATACCACGAGTCTTGTCCACCTACAGAAGGAATCGAAGAGGAGGCGAAGAATGTCATGAATAACGGAGAGAAAGAGGAGAGCGGAGAAGGAAAAGTGAAGCAGTGGAGTAAACTGCGAGAGCGCCACGACCCGCGAAAGCCACAGAAGAGAAGGCAAAAGAGACAGCAGAGCCAGAGAGGGCAGAAAACGAAGAGGGGGAGTGCGAGGATATGGGGCAGCGGCGACCGCGACAACGCCCCAGGATCTGCGACGCCGTCGTCGTCGTTGGCGGCGGTGGCGGCGCACATTGGGAAGGAATGCCTAAAACCTGGTCAAAATTCGAAAAAAAAAGTTTCTAGTTCAGAATTTTTATCTCTTAGGTTGGGTACTTTATTGGTGGGACTATGAAATCCCTTGCGTACGACTGGTCGGAACTTACAAGTGAATGCTGTATTCCAGGTTGAACAGAGGGTTCTATTGTGTTTACCGCGTCACCCAAAACGGATGGAAATTTTAGCGCGGAGTTAAGGCTAAATGTACCGACACTAGTTCAATATGCCGCCACCACGTGGCAGCACCAAAGGAAGACAAATTTAACAATAACGTCTGAACAAATGGTCTGATTTTCGATCTATAAACGGCATTTGACTCCTTTTTCAAAGAGAATTGACGACACGAAGCCCTTTTTTCCAAAAAATAGCAGAAACTCGTTTTTTTAAAATTCTCGTACTTCCGTGAACAATTTGTGGGCTTATAGCGTGCTTTGTGAACAAAAATGTGGACTTATAGCGCGATAGCGACAAGCTTTCAGAATCCAACGCCGTGTCAATCATGCAAGTCGGATGAACTCAAGTCATGCAAGTCGTAAACTCAAATTTGGAAAAAACACCTCACACCCCTCCCCCTTCCGCGCCGTCGTGTCACCCGCCCGTGCGCTCACGCGCTCCCTGCGCGCCAAGCGGTCTCGGTGGTCTGCGGGGCGCGAGTCTGGCAAGCCAGGAAGTCCGTTTAGGCTTTCGTCATTTTTCATCTCAATATATTTTTTCCCCATATATGAAACTAGTGATGCTGAAACACGCAAACGGTCTCGTATTATATTCAATAGTAGTATAAAACTATCTTGTTCACATATTCCCGTCTTCAGAATACAGCAATATCAAGTTTATGTCATCTCGTAGCGTACATTTAGCACTATCCCTACCAAAACTTTAAAGAAAAAATTTCGTGACATTTTCGAGAAAATCTTGTTTTTGTGATTTTTTTAAGATTGCACATCTTTCACGCAATTTTGCCGGAAAACTACTAAAAGTATGAAAAAATGTGCATGACCTTATTGGAAAGAACTAAGAGTGGAGAGCATATATCATTTTAAGAAAATAACTCTTATCTTCTATTTTGTTGTTGTAGGAAGACGCCAAAAATATTCGAACTTTTGTAATTTTACAAACTTCAGAGTAAACGTGAAGTGAAAGTGAGAGTGAAAATAGGATCTATGCCACCTTTATAAGTGTATTTTACTTTATTCTTACAAGAAATTTAAGGAAAAAATTTGGAGCCATTTGTGATTGATAGATTGTTAGTGATTCCGGCCTCGTCAACTACGGAGGTCAACTGAGCTCCGTAAGTAGTGTATGTGTTTCATCGAGAGGTGGCGGTGATCTCCCCCCCCCCGGATGGTGAATCTATCTCCTGTTTTGAAAGTGTAATGCCTTACATACAACTTTGTTGCTTCAAATTATCCAGATTTTAAGTATTAAAAAGTTCAAAGTAAAATCGTAATATTCAATAATTTGCTGAAAAATGATATTATTTGGAAATCAATGCTGCATTTTATTTCTATTTTCACCTGAGTTTAATCATTAAAACCAAAATATATGAAGACTTGATACATAAATGGTATAAGAATGCCCAAAACATCATAAGCCTTTTTCTCGAATGCAGCACTGTTCTACATACAACCTTGTAACACTGAGCCAGCGATTTGGCACTTGATCACAGCTGATTTCGGTGCAGACTGTGAATTGTTAAGGTCAATGGTTTAGGAGACATGGCACACTTTTCTTGAAAGGGGCCGTTCGAAAAGGTACATTTTTGGGATTCGAACACGAGAAACTGTAACTAACCGGTCTACGGCAACTTTTTTTTTTAATTACAGATTGTATTTGTCACTTGCTCACAGCTGATTGCGGCGCAGACTATGAATTGTTAAGGTCAATCTTTTAGGAGACACGGCGCCCTTTTCTTGAAAAGGGCCATTCGAAGAGGTACATTTTTCGAATTCGAACCCGATTAACTGTCACTAACCGGTCCGCGGCAAATTTTTAATTACAGATTATATTTGGCACTTGCTCACAGCTGATTTCGGCGCAGAGTGTGAATTGTTAAGGTCAATGGTTTAGGAGACACGGCGCCTTTTCTTTGAAAGGTGCTTCCAAGAGGTACATAAATTCTGGGATTCGAGCCGGGTAATGGAAACTAACGGGGCCACGGCAAATTCTTTTATTGAAGATTATATTTGGTACTTTCTTACAGCTAATTTCGGCGCACGTAATGAATAGTTAAGGCCAATGGTTTAGGAGACAAGGCGTCTTTTCCTTGAAAGGGCGTTCCAAGAGGTATATTTCTGGGATTCGAACCCGGGTAATTGAAACTAACCGGTCCGCGGCAATTTTTTTTATTAATGATTATATTTGCCACTTGGTTACAGCTGATTTAGGCGCATAGTATGAATTGTTAAGGCCAATGGTTTACTAGAGAAAGCATCTATTCCTTGAATGGGGCTTTTTTAAGAGGTACATTTCTAGGATTCGAATCCGGGCAATTGATACTAACCGGTCAGCGGCAAATTTTTTTATTGCAGATTATGTTTTCCACTAGTTTTCGGGAAATGTTGGCGTAGATTATGAATAGTTATGTGAGATTTTCTACGGGGGACGTCAGTTTACTTCTTTGAGGGCGCTATCTTGTGGAACGTATTTTTAAATTTTTCTTTATTTCTTATTATTTTTTGAAAGAGAGGAGATATTAATGTGATTTCTTTTCTAATCGTTTAGAAATAAAAAGCAGGAAATTTGGAGTACAACTTGGTGTGTATATTTGCATTGGTGTGCCTATTTAGAGGTGTGGTCCTGCTAACTTCCATTGGAAGTTAGCATGAACACCGATTTTTTGGGGGGAAAATGACCCGAGGCAAATATTTTGTTTTCACATCTTAAAACCGGCAAAAAAGCGGCAAATTATGAGCTATGCAGTTTTGTGACTGGATGAAATGGTCCTGCTAACTTCCACGAGGTAATTGTTTCAGTGAGTCGAATAAGTTATTGTATGCTTTCATATTGATAGAACTTACGGTGTATAAAAGTTTTTCATTACAATAAACTAATGAAATATAGAACGACTTTTTATCTACAACAGATAGAAATGGGATTTGAATGTGAAAAGCAAGAAAAAAACAACAGAAACGATAGAACGAAATGATCAAATAATGTGCCGATATTCATAAATAAGTATGAGAAATGAGATAGTTTAGAAATGAGAAAAGGAACATTATGTCCTACCGTGAAAATTGGATATGTGTTGCTCATAGTGTTTCGTTTATTGCGTAAATTAATTAATCAATATTTGTCGACAGAATCAACAATTTACGATTTTTTTCATTTTATAACAGTACATATAAAGGATCTCTTCGTATTAGATATTTACGCTAATTAAAATGTTACGACTATAATAATAATAATAATAATAATAATAATAATAATTTTATTTCTGATATTATAGTCGTAATACGTGAACTCGGAAACCTCCAATCTACTCATTTTTGTTGCATTCTTCCACGTTTTTTTCAAATGTCATCCGCCATTTTGAATTTTTATTTCTGATATTATATTCGTAATAAGTGAGCTCGAAAACCTCCAATACAGGCAATATTTGGCATTTTAAAGACATAATGAATTTGAAGCACGTTTTGGGCATTTCATCCCACTGTGCGGCGGCGGCGGCGTCGCGCGCGCAGGGCCCGAGAGGAGGCCGCGGCCGCAAGCCACGCGTCCGCCCGCCCGCGCGGGCGGGGCGGGGCGGGGCGAGGAGGGGGCGGGGCAAAGTGGCGGCGGAGGAATGCCACATCCATAATTTCTGCGCGCCGTCCAAGAGTGGTAGCATCCTCGCCCCAAACAAGGGAAAGTACTTCGTGTTGCCAATCCGGCTCTAATGGAGGGCGTCGCGGCGCCCGGGCGTCGCGACGCGGTGTGGGCGTTGGCCGGAGCGGCGGCGTCGCGCCCGTGCCGCTGCCGGCCAACTTGCGCACTCGCAGACAATAAGCTCCCGAGTTCACTCTACGGGGGGGGGGGAGCGAATCTGGGCCAGAGCGCTAATTGAATCATTCGCCCACACAAGGCGTTCGCTAAAGTTTCATGTGGCACGAAACATCCACAAATTACTTGTACTTAATTTTCAAAGTACTTTATTACAGAATGTTTTCAAAATGGAGAGGCGTGACGTGCTTTCTCATTCTCTTTTCAACTAGCGCGTCACTTTAGCTATTGTACATCACGACCTTCACACAGTTGAAATTACATTTAACAAGGGCTACAAACACATTTTATGGAAATGAGAAAGAATATAAAGTTTGTGTAGTACAGAGAATTTGAAATAGTGCACAATTAGTCCATCACATATTTCAAATTCCACATGGATATGTCTCTGAAAGCACTGCAAATCCACAGGATTGTAACCAGAAGTGACGAAAACTGTTATCGTCAAGTACAAGAACTCCGTGCATTTGCTGCTTATGGGTTACAAAGAAAGCTTGCTGACGACTAGAGACAGGCGTCAGATAATGCCCTTCCTGAAGACTGAGGGATCTCGCCCTGAAGCACATAAATCCGCGCTCATCGCAAGCCTTTCGTCCAATTAGCGAAGGTGCCGACGCAGCGCCGCTCGAGAGCGCTGGCGAGGGCGGGCGAGGGCGGGCGAGGGCGGGCGAGGGCGGGCGAGGGCGGGCGAGGGCGGGCGAGGGCGGGCGAGGGCGGGCGAGGGCGGGCGAGGGCGGGCGAGGGCGGGCGAGGGCGGGCGACGCGCCGAGCAAGAACACGAGGACGCGGAGGGGACTGAGGCGGGGCGGTCAGAAAAGACGAGGGCCTTTCTAACGGATTAATCGAGAGCCCAAAGGGGAAACGGAGCACCACCTACAGGAAGGTCCCGAACAGCAGACGCAATCGCAATTAGAAAATGGACGCCTAACGCCATAAAGAGCTACAACAGAGCTACATCATGAAAATTAATTTCACACAATATTTTGTCAAAATAATAATAATAATAATAATTATTATTATTATTATTATTATTAATATTTCCACTGCGAAACTTCCCTCACCCTGGCTCAAGAACAAATTTTCTTCTAGACGTTTCATAAGTCGAAATTGCTGGAGGGTAATAATTTAATACCTGCTAAGCTATTATCAAACGTCACAGTTCCCTCTCATCGTGACATCAAGCCGAAAACACTAATTTGCCAGTTTTTTAAAAAATGATAAAAATGTCAAAACGATATTCCTTTTGTCTTCACAGTTGTTACGAAGACGAGGACCAGCCACATATATAATATTTCTGTCCGGGTCTGCTTCATTTAAACATCGTCGCGAACAAGAGTGCAGCCGCTGCGTCCGCAAGGCCCGCACGATCATCATTACGGAAGCTAACATTTGACGAACCTCGCATTTGCGTTCAAAGAAGCTAGAATCAGTTTTATAATTAGGCACACTCGGAGCACTCGGCACCGGGGAGATCACGGTGCTCATAAGATAATCAAAATTCATTTTTCACTGTACGAAAATAGACATGGGCTTCTGCAAATTTATTAGTTGTTTTACTCATCTTTTTGAACTTCGCTTTCTTACTTCCACGTATACGTACGTATACACTGAGTATACATAGTATAGGGAAAGTTATCTAATGCTGCGCGAAATAATGGTGAATTTTCAGCGGAAAAAAATTCATTGCCGGGTCGTGATAACGAAAAAGTGGATAAAACCAGTTGCTAAATTACGAAAAAAAATCCCCTAACAGGTGGTGTAGCCAGAAACCCTGTTTTGTGGGTCCTTGATAGCGAAAACCAATTGAAAGGAAAACATCCGTCCGTCCGTCCGTCCGTCCGTCCGTCTGTGAACACTGCTAGCGCCTAAACCATACGTACGATTTCTTCCAAAATGAATATTCCCCGGTCGATCCGGTACGAGTCAAAGCTTTGAGATTTTAAAAAGATTCTGTAAACTTTGGGGGTACTTTACATGAAGCCCCCCGACATTTTCAAACTTTCCCAAAAACGGCTCCAAATTTTTTCTTTCAATTTCTTTTAAGAATAGAATAAAATACACTTATTATGGTAGCATATGCCCAATTTTCATGGATAACTCTGAATTTTCGAAAATTACAGAAGTTTAAAATTTTGTCGGTGTCTTTCTGGAACTACAAAATTAAAGATAGAGATTTTCCTTTTAAATTAAATTTGTTGTCCAAAGTGAGTTCTTTGTTTAAGGTTATGTACATTTTTTTGAAAACTTTACTAGTTTGCAATATTGCATGCAATATGTGCAATTTTAAAAAATTACAAAAACAAGAGTTTCTCAAAAATCGCTCCAAATTTTTTCTTTAAACTTTTGGTAGGTAGAGTGCCTAATGTATTTTATGAGATGACAAAAACCGTATTGCTCTATTCTTTTGTTTTGTCAAAAAATGCAAAAATTTATTTTTTTTTACTTGTCTCACACGTCGTTAACATTTACATTAGCGGCGATTTTTTCACATTAATATATTTACGAGTACATGCGTTTTAAATAATGTCAAGTAAAGTTTGTCAAAAAAAACAACCATTTTCTGTGAAAAGTAGCTCAAACTTCCGCGTTTTCAGAAACGCTCAAACGCCATTTATGGCTGAAAATTTTTTCTTGAAACTTTTGTAACAGATAGTGCTAATTAGACACTTTAATATGACGTAAAGCTTATTTTGAGTTATTTTTTCGTTTTTTCAAAAATTATTTAAATGTAATTTTTTTAAAGATCTCTCACATCTTTAATATGCACATTACCAGCAATTTGTAAAAATTATTATATTTGTGAGTGTGCGCTTCAAATAACTTCAAATTAAGTATTTTAAAAACTCAAACATTTTCTGTGAAAATGAGCTTCAAATTTCGCATTTTTAGTAGGGCTAAAACGCGATTTTCTTTAAAACGGCATATAATTTTGAAAAGAAAATTGCCAGTTAGGACTAGATTTTTGTGTTCTTTAATATTCTGAAATTAATTTCCGTTCTTCCAATAGGAAACCGAAAAATTAAGAAAATGACAAAAAATGTACTTTTGGCGGTGATAGATAGGCGGAGAAAGAGTACGTGACAATTCCGAATAGCTAGCGAAGACCCAAGGAAGTAGAAAACTAATACGGGAAAGTCTGTGCCATTCTGTAGCCCCACTCGTTTTCTTTTTTACCCCTTGTATTTTATAGATGATAAGGGACGAATTGACGAAGCTGCATAACTTGTAACATTACCGTACGTAAACTTCATCTCAACTCTCATCGAAATTCAACCTACTATTTTATAAACAGTTTGAGTAAACTTTCTGAAAAGAAGGAAATGTAATTCAGTAACGTATTTCCTGAATTTTCACACTGAGACCAGCAAATTTTGACGATCAAAAGGGAGACAAACATTTTTCAGAACCAAATCTCATTCGACTACAAGCGTGATAAGTGTTTGCACCTTGAAAAAGAGCTAGCAGAAGTTCTAACAAAAACATCCACAAAAGAATTTTCCATACGTTGAAAACTATTGTACTTCAAAATGTTTCGAAAATAATAACACGCCGTGGGGCCCTAATTTTGCATCCACATAGTACAATAACAGTGAGAGGACCATTTCAAAATGTCAGTACATTGCAACTAGAAAATGTGTATTTTATAACGTCAGACTGGTGAATATTTCCCATGCTATCCTGGTTGCGACCAACGATTATCACTTAAGAGTAGTTGGAGGAAATGGATGATGGTTTTCCCCAGAGACAGAAAACAGCTGCCATTTTCAAACGCCGAGATACGTGTTGATAAATCACTCTCCATCTTGCGCTCAACGAAAAATCACATTTTTAGCAAGAAGTTCCGTGTTATCAAAGTGGTCCACACATTCTTCAAATATAAAAAAAAATATTGGTTCAAAATTAACTTGCGCTGACACCAACTTCCAGACACTTTTTAAAAAAAACTTGAATGGTACATTTTAAAATCCTATCAGATCGGTCTGGAATGCCGAGCGGAGAAATGTTATCCAGCGATTCAGTCTCATTTAGCGAAAATTAATGCTCCAAACTGAGTCGAATAACAAATTGGTCAGCAAATGGAGAGACCAATGGACAGAATGAAAGAGTCCCACCGACCCAAACAAATTCTGACACACAATCTCCGAGAGATGCTAGCTTACAATAGAGAAATTAACAAAATAAATAAATAAAAACAAAAACTATTACTTAATAGGCATTCAGCGAATACTTGTCTTGCCTATTTCCCGCAAGGAAGACGAACAAGAAGAAAATAAGGTGACAGTAGAAGGAAAAAAACATAGAAACGTGAGAAACAAAAGAGGCGGGAGAGGCAAAGGAGAAAGAAGAACAAACTGGGAAGCAGGCTTCGTTCGCGTTCCGCGCTCTCCCGACGCGCCCCGCTCGCTCCCGCTGCCAACGGCGGCGGCCGAGAGCAGGCCCAGGCGGTGGCGCCGCCGCCATCTACGAACGCGGCAGCGAGTTACGTACACAATTCCATATACTACTCGGCATGAAAACATGCGGCCCGCGCGGCGTCTGGCGGCCGCCCACGCGCCGCAATCGATATCTCGCAGCCCCCGCCCACGCCCGTCCTCGCCCTCGGCCCCGGCCCCGGCCCCGGCCCGGCCTCGGGGGTTACCAAGGCCACCGGCGACCCGCAACCCGCCCCGCCCCGCACCGCCCTCGCCGCGATACTTTCGAAACATCGGGCCCAAGTTGCTAAATAGGGGTCGTTAGGGGAATAACCCGGGCGATATCAAGAAAGTTGAAGTTTTAATGTTGCCATAGTAATTGTGTATGTATGAGATGATGAGATATCAAGAGAGCAGTACTCTACGTGTGCACGGAACGCCGAAAACATTCCTTTGGTTTAGACTTTCCATACATAAAAAAGCAATGTGCAATCTAATGCTGTATACTTCAAACTAACAATAAGCGGGTACATGTAATGTTACCCAAAGCCTGACCAATTAAAATAAATCAACAATTTTGTAAAGATTTGTGAGTAAAATTAAGGTAACAAACAAATACCGAACGTTCAGCTCCTAAAATGTCAACATGCTAATAATTATGCATCAATGAAAAAATTCAATACAACGTAACGAATGCGAAGATTATCATTCACCACACTCGGGAACGTTGATCTTTCATGATATCTGCTTTAATACAGCATTTGATAACCTACAAGTTATATTATTCAAATGGCTTCAATATTCATAACTATGTCAATCAAAAACTTTGTAGAACCACCTTAAAGTGATGGATAAACGTCTATACTTCCTACTGAAAACATTTCCGTCCTCTGCAAACAGCCAACCCTAGCGGGTAGAAAGCAAAACGTGACCGAAAATACCACCATTCTCTGGCGGCGACGAGCGGTGCCAAATCAAGATTTCCCTAAATATAAACAGATCTATTTTGAAAACTGTCACAAGAATCAAGCGACTCGATCGTCTTCATTGAGACCCGGCTTCTGTGGGGCCGCGGAAGGGCCCAAGTTTCCCATCCTCTCGCTCTGCCCGCACCCGCGTGCGTTGCCCTGCCCTGCTGAAGTCTACGAAGAAAAGAAGTAGAAGAAGACGACAGCGAAGAGAAAAGAAAAGAGATTCTACGGCTCGAAGAACCTTTCGGCGCTCGAAACGTGCTGGCACGCACTCGCGAAGGGGAAAGCGATCTACGAATCATGCCAAGCAAAGGCAGAAGGGATAATGGATTGCGACGCGGAGAGGTGAACAAAGGGATATCCCGCGACGCGGGGTGGGGGGAAGAGGAATGAGGGGGGGCAGGGTGAAGAGGGTGGGGCTGGAAGAGTGAGGAGGACGGGGCGGGCAGGACGAGTCAGACGAAGTGAACACGGGCTGGGGCGGGAAGCGAACTGGACGTGGTCGGCGGGCGCGAGTGAGGCAGGTGGCACCAGAGAGTATATATGGGTGGCACAGGGCGAGGCGAGAAAGGAACAGAGGGCTATGGCGGGCCTGGCAGAGCGGTCAGGGACGGGCAGGGCGGACCGTGAGGCAGCGTGGAGGAGCGGGGGCAGGGGTCGAGGCGCAGAGGGCCCGAGGGCATGATGGGGGGCTGGGCGGGCGGTCACTGACGAGCAGGGCAGAGCGTGAGAGAGCGTGGAGGAACGGGGGCAGGGGTCGAGACGCAGAGGGCCCGAGGGCTTGAGGGCGGGGCGGGGCGGGCGGTCACGGACGAGCGGGGAAGAGCGTGGAGGAGCGGGGGGTGGGGTCGAGGCGCAGAGGGCCCGAGGGCATGAAGGGGGGCTGGGCGGGCGGTCACTGACGAGCAGGGCAGAGCGTGAGAGAGCGTGGAGGAGCGGGGGCAGGGGGGTCGCGCGCAGAGGGCTGGAGGGCTTGAGAGGGCTTAAGGGCTGGGCGGGCGGCCGGGACGGGCAGGGCGGAGCATGAAGCGTGGTGTGGAGGGAGGGAGTCAAGGCGCAGAGGGCTTGGGAGGACTGGGCGGGCGGTCACGGATGGGCGGGGCATGTGGGGGCGTGGTGGAGCGGGTCGAGGCGCACAGGGGCCGAGGGTTGGGGGGGCCTGGGCGGGTAGTGAGGGAGGGGCGGAGCAGAGCGAGGCGGAGCGGCGAGTCGGGGAGGGACGGGGCGGGGGCGGGGCTGCGTGGAGGGGCGTGGCGGAGAGGGGCACGGCGAGGGGGGGGCAGGGAGGGAAGGGAGGCGAGCCTGTCCGCAGGCGGGCAAGCGAAGTGGACTGCTCTGTTCCCGCAGATGAAGTCCATTTGCTCGGGGTCCACCTGTATGTTGATACTCGCGACGGAAAACCACTGCTCGTCTGGAAATGATATTTCTTAATGCATCCCGGAAACACGATTTCCATTTTGAAACAGTACTTGCAATAAAATACTGTTAGAAACACAGGCTTGCATTTCTTTTTCATAGAAAGTAGTATGTAATATAGTCCAAACTCCAAATACATTGTGAACTTCGATTTTCTTTTAATGGCACAATGAACAAACAAGAAGTGCGGGACGCCTCATCATTATTATATTATACAAGGAATACGGATACCGATAATACCTGCATATATTAATTTTTACTGAAGTCTAACATTATTTTTTAAATAATTTATATATTATTTGAATTATAGAATCCACAACTAAAAGGTATGCATGAAGATGAAAGGAAGCAAACGATGAACCTGCATTAAATTATCTCGTCTTTAAAGAACATCTTATTTATAAATAAAAGTCAAAAGAGTACAGGTTTAACTTCGAGTTCAGTTATGCAATTTTTGAAAATAGCACTGGTGAAATTTCAGTCACGATTTAAATAGCGGAGCCCAGCAGACAAAGATTTTCAGAGTTTGTTAATTATTCCAATCGGCGTTCTCCAAGTAGTCCTTTTCACAAACACTGAAAGAACAATATGTATAATTACTGCAGTATGAATCTTCACATACGTTATCAACCCACTCACAAAAATGTTCTCTGTAACGCGATGTGTTGGAAGGAAATGCATCATAAAGTTTTTCTCAAATAAACTTAAAATCCATATTCAAATTCGTTAAATTAATCAAAATTAATCAAACACGTCTAAATGTATTTGCTGACTTTTTTAATGATCTCTTATTTACTTACGAAGGTTAGCAATTCATTCCACTTCATTGAAGTCGCATCGGCAATGTTAATCTGTGTCATGGCTTTGTTCCAAAAAGAATGAAACAAACTCAATAGCATTTTCAGAAATGTAGTTACGGATGCTAATGAGATGCGTAAGCTTAAGTTTCGTTTTCTTGCAAGATCGCATTCCATTAAAATTTGTGCTATCAGAAAAGTATTACCAATCTTAAGCTTACCACACCAAAGCTTTAAAGCAAGGTTTAAAAATATAAAATGTTTAGATTACGGATTAGGCTTATAGAGAGTCAAGATTATCGACATCTTGAAATATTCAGATAAAAATATAACTGGAATTAGCTTATTTTTATGACGCGATTCTAAAATTTCATTTTGAGTGTTATGTGTAATTTCAAATTACACTTTAATAAAACAAAGTTTCGAACAGGAATGGCATTTTACATCACTAATGTACAAGACATCTCTTTTTCAATTTTGTAGAAATACAAAATAGTAGGTATTTTAATTATATTTGCCCAACATTTCTGAAAAACATGAAAGATTAAATGAACACAGGGGTATATATTTAATCTCGTCAGAATTCGCAAACAGTGAAACTCCACAAGGAATGTATATGAGTTTACCGTACGCTGAATTTTCTTTGCTTGTAAATATCCATGTTTCATGCGCATTCCTTCAAATTTCACTGTAAGCACTCTGCGTTCTCGAATTTGAATTCCGTCTACTAGCATTAGTCAAGCATTAAAAATTTTGTATATATGTTAAAATTTGAAACATCTACTTGATATTTGCAATACAGATATGTTATATTTTAAAAAGATATCTAACGTTTGAAAGCTACCCTACATATAAACTCTTATTTTTCCAAATATATTATTAAGAAGCTAGATAAAATAGAGGGATTGCGCTGGTTTGTACCTTATTTTCACTCCAAAATAAATGTGATTAAAAATGCCACTAGTTAAATAGATGTACACAACACACGTAAAACACTTTCCATTTTTCCAAACTACCATGCCACTATTTTTCAAAAATGACAAAAATATACAATTCGACTCTCGATAAACAGAAACAAATTTGTCTCTTTCGGGAGGGAGGAAATGCACTCCTCAGCTCCGTAATTTCTCCAAACGTTTCGTCCTCTCTGGGCTCACCCATCTCCCATATTTCGCGGACTCTCCAAAAATTTAATCAATTTGATCATTCTTCACTTCCGCGCCCCCTCCACCCCCTTCCGTCCCCCGCGCGCCAGCGCCGCCATTCGTATCATGTCTCCCCGGCTGCGAGATATATCGCCTCTGCGAACACTCTTTCCTCCGCTGCACCGTCGCGCCCTTCATCTCATCCGTCTCGAGTCGCGCTGCACCCCGCCCAGCCTCAACGCGCTCACTTCCCCGTCCCTCTCCCACCCCCCGCTGCTTCCCAAACCAACATTTCCCGCCCCACCCTTTCTCCCACTGTTCCTCTCTTCCCCCTTCCCCTCGGATCTGCTCGCTTCTCTGCGACCCTTTCTTTCCCCACTCCTTGTTCTCTTTCGCTCCCCTCAGCCCCGCCCTAATCCATCCGGTTTCGAATTACCTTACTGACTCCATTCATCCGGCCCCTTTCCCATCCTCTCTCCCACCACTACGGTCCCGTTTGCCTGTTCCACATCGCTGAGCCTGTTCACCTTCCATATTCTCAATCACCCTTCATCCGATCTTTCATCTATATCTCGACACCGTTCTTCACGCACTCCGATCCTACCTTTTCAGCCCTCCCGTCTGCGCTGGATTCTCTGTGCTCTTCGCCCCGCCAGCGACCGCCCCTTTCCGAGTCCTCTCGGTCGCCGTCCTCCTCGGCGCCCGCCCAGGTACACGTGTCCACGGCCCCGCGACGCATACAAATCCCGCTCTCGCGCTCGCGCTCGCTGGCGCCCGGGCTTGACGAAGGAGACGGCCACAATTCAAATCACGACGAGCACGTCGCGCGTTTCTTCTCTCGCTCGGAATCGGTAACGACCCCTGGAGGCGCCAAGGGGCGTGGCGCGGGCGCACACAAATGTACACGCGTTGAGAGAGCGGAGAAAGCACCGAAGACGGGAGAAGAAGCGGAGACGACGTACAGGGGCTTGCTAACAGAAATCACACATAGCGCTGTGAAAGAAAAAAATCGCAGAGAAGTACTTGTGATTCGGAGTAACTGAAATTATGAATGTTTCCTGTAAGAAGAAGCCTTCGTAGGTAGACCCGAAGCGAGTATTCTATGAGTGGCATAGATTACGAAAAGTGGACGTAACTACAATGTGGAAATTACGAACAAAAGTAGAGCTCGGACAAAGTTTCCAAAAACAGGAAAAATAGATGGAACGCATGTGATATTGAACAATTTAACGGTCTTATAGCGATACTTGATAGTTTTCGTCAACGGTTTGGGACAGGTGGTACACGTGTGCCGTGACTCTCTTAATTCAATAACTCAACATAAAAAAAAAATTAAATTCAAACATTCCTGAATTATTTACACCAGTAAAATTTTCATCATTGAACAGAAAAATCTTCATTTATTATCATCGCTAATGTCATGTCACTGGCGCACCTAAAGGGGAAGGAAGGGGGCTCATGGTGATTCAACCCTCTCCCCAGAAACCAATTATACATATTCAAAAATAATGCTTGTACTAATTGTCTATATAAACGAAAGTCATTCAATATATCAATTGTTAATAACAATAAGTCAAAAATAAAAATACATTTTATATCCCTCAACAGAGCATCAACTCGGCCCCCTACAAAAATACTGAGTACGCCTGAGATAAGGTTCATTTATAAATAAAATATCTTAGTGAACATTTTCAATGTTTCAAATGGCATCGAGAATCTCCTAATCTTGAAAATGTATTGTAGAAACTGCAAACTCCTTCATTACGACGGTCCACTTACGACGAGATTCGAATGCAGGTCCGCAGGACAACGAAGTCAGCAGGTCCAGTCGCTGCGCTATAACGACGTGGGTACGAGGGGGGAGGCGTCGGATCGGGAGGGACGGCAGTGACAACGTCGGAGCCGAGGGGGACGGCCGCGCCGGACGACACACTCTCCGATATTGCCTCTGATTTAGTTGCGCGACCAAGATACAATTACTCGGGCCGCGAATGACAGCCTGCCGACCGGCCACACCGCGCCGTGAGGTTACACGGACCTCTGCGGATTGGCTACTCCGCCCCTCGCCTCCCCCCGGGCCCGTCCGGCTGTTTTCCGCTGTGCACCTCGCAAGGTTATAAAAGTGGCCCGAAATAACGACGATGGCCGGCAAATCAAGACAAATGCCCCTCCGCCGTCACCGCCGGCGCCGCCGCAGATGAGAGCGCGGCCCCTTCTCGCCACCCGTTGCTGTCTAAACGGCGCTGAGGCACTCATCCCCGGACGAAATGGTGATCGTCAGCCTCCTTCCTCACAGCCTACAAAAGAGGTCCCCCTGTTACTTTCCCACGGCGAAAATCATTTCTTTATGCTATAACTCTCTTATTAATATTAAAATTGGATTTGTTTATATACAGTCCTAAATATATTTAAGCCAGTCAAATGGGGTAAATAACTGAATCTTGATAATTGCTCAAATATTTTTGAATTAAAAATTGTATGCTTTCTTCAATAAGGTGTAGGCTTCTATAAAGTGCATGAAACAACGTTTCTAGAATCTTTCTTGTTCCCATCATCAGGTACCACAAAAAAACAACAACAAAATAATATGTTACTATAAATATTGTTTTATTTATTAGAACGTAATGATAATGTTGGTGCACACTTCAAGTTGTATCTTTGTATATTAATAGTTAAGGACAATTTAATACAATATTCTCAGCCGTAAAGTTATATCGTGAGTCATATGGTTTGGTTAACACATTTCACCAGGCTTCAACGCGAGTGTTGTTACTTATGATATTGAGTGTCAAACTGATTGGAAGGGTGGTTGCTAGGTGTTGGGGGGCAAATAACGAAGAAGGGGAAGCGATTTTATCACTTATTTTTCTTTCAGTAAATATAGCAAGTTATCATACATATTAGTAAATTGAGTTTTTCCAACATTGAATTAACGGTTGATATTAATGTAATATTAAGAGTTTCTGCTATTGACCCAACCGTTTCCTACAATATTTCAGTAGTATACCTTTCCTTTGCCGCTCTCACATGCAACCAATCTTTACAAATAAGGTCTCTGGAAAAAGAGAATTTCACGGAGACGTGACGAATTGCATTTTGACTACAAAAATATAAAGGATTGGTGGAAACTAACGCTTATAAATATTTATTTCAAATGCAATCCGCATCACACTACAGCATGTCAAGATCTATACGTATAGTTAAATGCCTCCTAAACGATGCATACTAAGGGCTTAAAAACTAAAATTTTGAGGCCAGAGGCCTCTATAGAATGAGATACTTTTGAACATTATATTACATATTGCTGGTTCGGCGACTATAGATATTATCCAATACCAACTATATTACGCGGGGCTGGAGCCGATGTTTATGTGTGACGTCATGCTTAGAAGGCTTAGACTTCTTCCTATTACATGTATGCTTTCGGTATACCCTACCCCTCAGAGAACCTCGCCGGTGAAATTCTGTCTTAACGGCGCCAACAAACTTGGACACCTCGCGGCCAGGGGGAGGGAAGCGTAAACCAATCGCAAGCAGGTTCACCGCAGCTGTGTGGGATTCGTGCAAAGTCCCAACGGGCAGAAGCGACTCTGTCTCAGGGGGAGGGGACCCAGTTCGCTTACGTATGATGCGGAAATATTTCCCTGCCCAAGGAAGGATTTTGCCTGCGCGTACGCCATTACGAAAAAAATATTTCTGAGCGGGGACTTTCCGTCCAAAATTATTGTCAATAGACTTGTAAATATTTAGCATTTTAGCAACAATTATACCAACGTTTAGCAATGAAATTAGAACCCCTGTGAAACTGCTATTTTTACTTTCCCGTATACGTACGTATACACGGAGTGATATACGAGTATAGGGAAAGTTTTGTAATGCTGCGCGAAAAAATGGCCAATTTTCGACGAAAAAAAATTAATTGCCGGGCCGTGAAAACGAAGAAGTGGATAAAACCCGTTGCTAAATTAAGAACAAAAAATCCCCTAAAACGTGGTGTAACCAGAAACCCTGTTTTGTGCGTCCTTGATACCGAAAAAACCAATTGAAAGGAAAACGTCTGTCTGTGAACACTGCTAGCGCCTAAACCATAAGTACGATTTCTTCCAAAATGGATATTCCCCGGTCGATCTGGTTCTAGTCAAACCTTTGAGATTTTGAAAAAACATTCTTCAAAATTTGGCGGTACTTTATATGAAGCCCCCGGAGATTTTCAAAATTTTCTCAAAAACAGCTCCAAATTTTTTCTTTCAATTTCTTGTATAAATAGGGTAAAATACACTATTAACATGGCATAGGTCTGATTTTCACGAATAACTCTGAATTTTCTAAAATTGTGAAAGTTTGAATTTTTTCGGCGTCTTTTTCCAACTACAAAAGTGAAGATAGCGATTTTTTCTTCAAATAAAATTTGTTCTGTATATTGAGTTCTTTCATAAAGGTCATGTAAATGTTTTTCAAAATTTTACTAGTTTTCGTGCAATATGTGTAATTTTAAAAAATTACAAAAACAAGATTTTCCAAATTTTATTTAAACTTTTGGTAGGGATAGTGGTAAATGTACTATATCAGATGACATAAAAACCATTTTGCTCTATAGGTTGGTTTTTTCAAAAAATACAAAAATGTAAATCGTTTTACTTGTCTCTCACGTCATTAATATTTACATTATGAGCGATTTTTTCACATTATTATATTTACGAATACGTGTGCTTTAATGTCAAGTAAAGTTTCTCGAAAACACAACTGTTTTCTGTGAAAAGTAGCTCAAATTTCGGCATTTTCAGAAATGCTCAAACGTCATTTTCTTGTATATGGCTGGAAATTTTTTCTTGAAACTTTTGTACCGGATAGTGATAATTACACTCTTTAATATGACGTAAAGTTTATTTTGAGTTATTTTTTTGTTTTTTCAAAAATTATATACATGTAAATTTTTTGCAAGATCTCTCACATCTTGAATATGCACATTATCCGCAATTTGTAAACATTATTATATTTGTGAGTGTAAGTGCTTCAAATAACTTCAACTAAAGTATTTTGAAAACTCAAACATTTTCTGTGAAAATAAGCTTCAAATTTCGCACTTTGGTAGCGCTAAAACGGCATTATCTCTGAAACGGCACAATGTTTAAAAGAAAATTGCCATTCATGACTAGGTTTTTGTGTTCTTTAATATTCCAAAATTAATGTTTCCGTTCTACCAATAGGAAACCGAAAAATTAAAAAAAATGATAAAAAGATGTACTTTTGTACGCGGAACGCGAAATGCCGTGACATCGCGAAGATGGGATTTGAGTGCCCTTGAGGGTCGCTCTTAGAAAAATCGCAGTATACCTTACATCCACGGGCTCATGAAATTGTTTACCTCTGTTACTAAGGTGCCCATTTACCAAATATCTTGACGTGATAAACATCGGTGTCTTCCCTAGCAACCTGTTACTATGGTGCCTAGTTCTAATTTAAATTAGCATTAAAGTCTTAAATTATTTAATTTCGAATGCCCTCCCGCATTTGTTATATCACAATATCAATTCACAATAAGAAAGCAAAGAAATAAATCACGCGCAACTACATTGTTCATTCTAGTTAGAAATATTTTCACTCAGAACTTGAGTTCTCTGGAATTCTTTGTGCTTCGTTCCAGGCGTTATCGTCCCCCGTCCGCCGTCAAGGTTGAAGTTATATCGCAGATGAAGTATGCGATAACCCTAGACCAGACCTGCACAACGCCTGCTCCCGCGGGCTTTCTGCACTTGGGAGCCGACTGTCAGCCCGCGACACAGCCGAAAGTGCAAGTAGTGGGGAATGGGAAGCTTTGCGGGGAGAGGTGAAGTCTGACGTAGCACGGCACTGCGCGTAAATTGAATGCCTGGGCTTCATACTGATCCATGTTGAACACTTATATTCCCAGTTGTTTAAATTGACAGTATCCAGTATTCGAAGTTACAAGGGCCATAATTCACTGTTTTACGTTCTGTGAACTGCTGTGTACCCATCTTTGTATCCATTACTGTATGTGTTTTTCTTTTTAATTAAAAAAAATAGCGTGCTCATTGTGACACTTAAGCAACATTTTAAAGCAGTAGCATTTTTAAAACCTTTATTATTCATTTCTAACTAGCAAACACTTACAATTTAAAAATTGGTTGTTCGCTGGGAATGCTAATCTCCAAATCATAGCAAAATGAAGAAAATTATGAGAACAATATCTTGCATCAAGATTGACATAAAAGTAAAATATGTGGCAATGTAAAATATGATAATGTTAAAACTTGCATGTATTTCACGCAATTTAAGCTACAAAACTTGAAAATCGAAGATGGTGTATTTTGGAAAATAAATTTTGAAAATTTTTCACAATTTTTACTATGACGACGTTACAAATGTACCTGAAACGCAATAAAATGTGTAATTTCTATTCTTTTCCACTTAAAAGAACTTCAAGGAATCTGAAAAATATGCAAACAAAATTTATGTAAATAATCTTAACATTACGTTTTACCCAGTTCATGTCGTCTGCAGAGAAAGATCGTATTTCACGAAAAACGGTTTTGTAATGATTCCATGCAAAATACCGAAAAGAAATATATAAGATTGTATTTGTTCATAGTTTTACCATAAAACAAAAGTTAAAAAAGTGTTTTTAGGTAATTTGAAAATTGTCAGGAATTTGTTGGTCGAATATACAAAGAATGACCCATATATATATATATATATATATATATATATATATATATATATATATATGTATATATATATATATATTATATACACACACACACACACATACGGCTACCCTCCTATGTCGCTTCTTTTTCCTTACAACACCCTTCCCAACTTCAAGATTTTGACTCATCTCATCACCCCTTTATGACACTGGTTCCATTGTCGGGACTGGAGACACACGCCAGAACTGGTTGCTATTACACATTTCAAATCAATTATCCCGTCCAAATTAGCCTCGTTTTCGTGATACATCGTCATATCGAGTACTTTTTTATAGTATGAGGCCAGTTCCTAATTCCATACTTGGAACGGGTGAACGATTTGATGGATATGATTATCAAGGTATGGAGGAATCTCAGGTTTACGATTAACAGAAAAAGGTACAACACGAATTGCCGTAACGAACGTGTACGAATCAACCAAAGATACAAAAAGGACACCCAATTCAACACATTAATACATTGGACTAATATTGTTTTTTATAGCAATCATACGTCTGCCTCTTCCATCACGAGACGTTGTCGTAGCCCAACACAGCGCTAGTCAAATATCCGATCCCACAGGTATATCAACGAATAACAATGGCGCAACGGTGGAAACCGAGTCAAGAGAAACGGCAGAACCCCAAGAAAAGTAGCCGCGAGCCCGTCTTTTTCCCAACAAATTCCATTTGGAATGTCCCACATTTGAAATCGGCCCCAGCGAAGGAAGGCAAGCCCCTCCCACAGGTCGCCACACACCGACTCATTTCTTGTTAAACAGCACACCACGGGAAGGTGTGCCTTCGCCGCTACCTTCACCCACACCAACTGGTTTCTTGTTTAGCGTGCGCTACTTAAACCTAGCGGCAGCGTGATGCACTGCGGGTGTCGTGGACACTTGCAGTGAACACGTGTTGAATGCATCACATAAGGGCCGAAAGAAGTGGGGTGTAGGTCCGGTGGGACGATGTGCGACTTGTGCCAGATGCATCGCAGACAGGGCAGTTGCTCCCCCCCCCCCCCGGGTGTGTGTGTGAGGCGGTCACAGCGAGGCTATAAACGCGGAAGGGCTCTGAAAAGGGCCAGCATTGTTTCTCAAAGTTTTGTCGCGAGACTTTCGCGTGTCGCCAGTGTGCGTGGGAGGCCGCAAGTTTGCGGGTATGAGCGCCAGTTCATGTGACATTTCGCTGGCCGTTAGCGGATGCTAACGGGGAGCAAACGTTCCTGTAGTAAATGGTACGCACCTACGTATGTACATATATGTAAATAAACAATGTATATACCAAAGCCATTTTGTCTGTGCTTTATCCAACGACGTCAGACTTGCCATATTGCACACCACGGGAAGGTGTACCATCGCCGCTAGCTACCACACCGCCTCCCCCCTCCCACGATCGGCCGCATTTCGCTGGGCGGCCTCGCGCGGGTTTCGTAATTCGGCTTGGGCACGGTGCCGGAGCAGATGGCGTGGGCGCGCCAGGCACGTGCGGGGGACGAAAGGGGACGGGGCGGGTCGATGCGACGCGACGCGACGGGCGCGGAAGGCGCCGCATTACGGAATGTCTTTTCCGTAAACAGTTCAGACAGAGTGTGCATTCGCATTACGACAGCCCACGGATGAACTGTCCGACTTGGGGGGAACGAGCATGTTATTTCATTACTTCCGGTGCTGGAGTGGCGTCCTACAATATTCTTTTCCCGACGTTATGAAAATCTTGCAACGACCTTCGGAAAAAAGTGCTGAACGTTAAATAACTTCGCGTTGGAAAGAAGGTTTCCAATAGTGTCTTTTTGGTTTGCCTGTGGCGGCAGCTGCTCGCAGCTGTCTGCCGGCGCTGTCGTCCTCCCGCCGCAGTGAGCTAAATCCTCCGCACCAAACGACGAAGCCCCGCGAAGGCGATCTGACTCCAAGTAAATCTGCTAGACCCACAGCCGCAAAACAGCTACGCCAGAGGCTCTCAAATTGTGGTGCACATACCCCGAGAGATGCCTAGTTAGTATGTAAGGGATACGAAGAAAACTTTCAATGGAAGATTTAAAGTTAAAAAGATATTCACTATTTAACTGAAAAGTCCTAGTATACTCTCTCTATTCATTTTTGAAATAACTTTAAACACGAATTATAATTCTGCATTCGACTCATGGTCACGAAATAATCAAGAGAGTCGGGTAAGTATTTTGTTCTTGTAGTTGCTTACTACGAGAAGTTAAACATGTCACACAATAGGTTTTTTCCATATTCCTAGAATTGTTTACTAAACAAAGTTAATATATTTAATATATTAAAAGGGATTTAATACTCTACCAATATAATATTATTTAAAACCCACTATATTTGGAAACTTCATCACGAGAATTTATTAAAGGTTTCGTCATGAGTAAGCGTTTGAATATTAACAAAAGTTCAGAATTTCTTGTCTATACTATTACAATTCACCACGACATGTATGAATTTTCAACAACTGGACGTTCGAGTTAGAATACCACAACACAGTCCAATATCAAAATATATAACCGATAACATACTCGTACGACATATCTTTTTGAAACTGCACAAACACGTTTTATGAAAAATGGCACAGTAAAGAGAAAAATATTATAAAGTAGAGAGAAAATATATAAAAAATAAATAATACTAGAAAATGTAATATTAAAAAAATGAGAAATTCACTGAAAATCACCGTCTCACAATTTGTAAATTGCCTTTGTATGTATCTTTCACACGGCCCTGATTTGCAGTTAACAGTAACGGACAAACACTTTATTGCAAGTAAAATGAACCCTGAAAGGATGAATTGCTATTGTTTCTGATGAGTGTCGGGAAACAGCTAACATGTAACAGGCTACTAAATAGTAGCCCCAAGAGTTGCGACATTCTATACGTAGATCGAGTTCACGTCACGTAGCAAAATCTTCCAAATTGCGAGGAATGCCAGTGCACGCTTGTGAGCCAAGCACTTACCTAAAATGCCAAAAACTTCTAGAGGTATAATATATTTAGACAGGCGCTCTTGAGACAACTTGTATAAATAAAATATGTAGTACACACTGTTGAAATAATGGAACGTCACACAGAAAAGCTGCTTTCGTGAATTCAGGCAGAATTCACGTGTATACGACACACGACTGAGTCTAAAAAAGTTAATTCAAATTTTAAATGCGCATGCCCTGAACCTTAGACATGAAGAACTCGGTGAGTACACACCAGAGGAAAACAACAATCCCTAGAGGCAAGGCTTAAGCGGACTTAGGGGAATGGTACTCAACTAGATGGAGCAGAGATGAAAATTGTACTATATTTGGGAAAGAATAATGTTCAATAAATTGCCAGTTTCAGACCACATCCCTAGGATGTTAATTATCAAGAAATTCGTGCATATTTCATTTTCTTCATTAATACTGTAATAAGATGATTACCACATGTAAGTGTATGCAGTGATGAGTAACACACATAACTTCATTTACTTTTACTTTCGTCGTTTCATAGTCCTTTAGCATTATCTTTCGGAAATTAATAAAATTATATTCAGTGGTACAGGTAATATTAATTATATTTTTACACGCTAAAAATGTTTCTCTTTACTCGACTAAATGTGAACATTATCATTCTAAATAATTTCTCATTTACAACTTCATTTGCCATTTTTACAACGATAAAATATATACAAAATAATTAACTGCAATAATTATAAAAGTACTTGAAAGTCACAAATTTTGCTTAACATTTATATACTCCACAGGACAATTCGACCCCCCAAAGGAAAATACGACAATTTTTTAATGACATCAATTGATTATTTTCATGCACTTCTTTCACAAATTCATTGCTCTTATTGGGAATTTTGTGAACTATGCCCGAAAGCCCTTAATAACGAAGTAAGATACCGTCAAAACATCATGTCTAATTTCATTCGGACGACAAAAACATCTTTAAACTGCCCTTCAGGTTATCAGTGACAGTAGGTCAATGTCAGGTAAATGTGACAGTGTACTTGCAAGTACAAATTTACAACTATTTATAACTTACTAGCAAAATACCCGGCGTTACCGGTTTTTTTCTTATTTAATCATTGTGGAAAAGGAAACGTCTCCGTGTCTCTTTCTGTATCTGTTTCTGACTATTATTGCTCTCTGTCTCTTTCTGTCTGCCTCTCTCTTTCTCTCTTACCTCTCTGTTTGTCTCTGTCTCCGTCACTCTGCACCTCTCCGTCGCTCTCCGTCTGTCACTATTTCTCTGTCTCTCGCGTGCGCCCATCTGGTTCTCCTAGGCCTGCGTCACACGGGAACGCTCAGCAACAATGAAGCCCAGGTGAAGCGCAGTTTGAATGGACATTGAATTAAAACGAAGCGCAATTTCGTTCTGCAGCGCCATGTAGTGGAGTTGCAACAGAATTAACAGCACATAAACCTACTGGGCGAAAAAACACGTATAAGTGCTTACATGGAGACTGGTCACACGGTACCTCTTGATATATATATATATATATATATATATATATATATATATATATATATTTAAATATATATATACACACAGTCAAACCTGGATAAGTGAAAACTGGATAAGTGAGAAAACTCTATAAGTGAGAGTAATAGCCAGGACCCGTCATTTTAAGCTCCCAAAACCTCTATTAGCGAGAAACAGAAACCTCTGTAAGAGAGAGTCGTTTTTCCCTCATAGACCTCCGTAAGTGAGACTGCTACTTATCTATACCTCTGTAAGCGACAGTCGAGCTTTATTTACAAATTTAACATGTGCTATTTTATGACTCATTCTTAACTTTCGTGGAACTTCCTACCATTGTTTTTGTATTCTCGTCAATATTGTTCCTATTCAATTTCGTGGAACTAAATAACTTTATTGTTGTTATTTTATCGCATTCTTTTCAAATGGACACGTGTGCCTGTGTACCGTCCTGTTTGTCAGACTTACTCAGTTTATAGTTTTCAACTGCGAAGGAAAGTTCTGTTCTGCATCATGTCAAAACGGAAAATTAAAGTACTGTCATTAAGTGATAAAATTAAAATAGTGAATGCGTTTGAATCCGGAAAATCGCGAAATGAAATTCAGAGGGAGTTTAATTTACCAGAATCCACCTATTATAAAATTATTAAATCAAAAGACTCTATGAGTCTGAGTGCTCTGATGGACATGGAAATATTAAGAGGACTAGAGTTTCTGAATTTCCCAATATCGAAAAGTGCCTTTTGGAATGGATAAAACAAACTCTCGATAAGAATATCCCCATAGATGGACCTTTGTTGAAAGAAAAATCAAAAGAGTTTGCTACAAAACTGGGAATCCAGAACTTTTCTGCTAGCAACGGCTGGTTAGAAAGTTTTAAAAGGCGTCATGACATAGCTTTCAAAAAAGCAGCTGGAGAAAGTAAATCTGTGGACCAAGGTGTGTGCAACCAGTGGACTGAAGATCTGCCAAATCTTTTAGAAGGGTATGAACCAGACGATATTTACAACGCGGATGAAACTGCTTTGTTTTTTAAGTGCCTTCCGGATAAAACATTTACGTTTAAAGGCGAAAAATGCCATGGAGGAAAACAAAGCAAGGAACGCCTTACACTTCTCCAGTGTGTAAACATGAGTGGTACGGACAAACTCCCACTTCTCATCATCGGGAAATCAAAGCGACCTAGATGTTTTAAAGGTGTCAAGACTCTACCCGTTGATTATGCCAATAATACAAAGGCTTGGATGACCAAGATATTATTTAAAGATTGGTTGAAAAAAGTTGACAAACAAATGAAGATAAACCGAAAAAAAATTCTGCTATTCATTGACAACTGTGCTGCCCATACGGACTTACCAACACTTGCAAACGTAAAAGTAATGTTTTTACCTGCTAACACCACTAGTAAACTCCAACCATTAGATCAAGGCATCATTCACACTTTTAAACGCTTTTATCGCAGAGAAGTCGTTAAACATATTCTTACGAGTCTGGAAGAAAACAGTAGCCCTGACATTAACGTACTTCTAGCTATGAAATTTGCTAGAAAAGCATGGTACTTAGTGACGTTACTGTCAAAAACTGCTTCAAGAAAGCTGGGTTTTGGAAAAGTACAGATGAACAAGGCCTGCCAGAGGAAAATGATGCTGAAATTGGACCTAGCAACGAGGAATGGACTAAGCTTGTGTCCAATCGTTAATGCCACGAATCCACGAATCCAATATGTTAATGCCGAGCTTCGACGATTTCGTTCAAATTGACGACGACGTAACTACCGCTGGAGAACTAACCGACGACGATATCGTTAAGAATTGTGTGAACACCTGTATTGCTGGAAATGACAGTGAAGACGAGGCACAGATTCCGGAAACAGAAATAAAGATCATTCCAATGAAGCTAGCTTTGAATGCGTTGGAGACGGTGCATCAGTACTTTGAATACGCGGCGGTTGTTGATCAAGCAATATTTGACAAAATTTATGAGTTAGAGAAAAACATTCAAAATACAAAAACAGAAACCCAAACGAAATTGACGGATTTTTTTGAGTGCAAATAAGTTCTAAATAAAATAAAATTACATAGTACTACATGAATTTTTGTTTTGTTTTCGTAAGCATTTAAAAATATATACTTATGTACATAATATATGTTGTGCATGTCATGCACATAATTTTATCATAATAAATATTTACTACATTCGTACTTGCTGTGACTTGTTATTGCTGCGTACCCATATAAGAGAGAAACGCTACCCATGTACCTGCATTAGCGAGAAACTCGGGTTAGTGAGAAACCTCTATAAGCGAGAATGAGATTGTGCTCCCTTGAACTCTCGCTTATCCAGGTTTGACTGTGTGTGTGTATATATATATATATATATATATATATATATATATATATATATATATATATATATTGTGATATACCAGAATATGATAGGTTTTATTTAATGATGTTAGTTATACATGGGGTAGATAAATGGGGATTCAATATGGCGGTATGGGCCTTAGCAACGGCGGCGCAGAGGTTGGCAAGGTCAACAAACTATACACGGGCCCTGATGACGTCAGGACGCCGGCTAGATGGCTGAAGAACCTAAGAGGGAATTGGTGCAAAAACGAATGACTGTCTGAGGTCGCGGCTACTTGGATGTGTAAGAGACGCACGGGTTGGCTATAAAAGATCAGATAGTCTAATGTTGCCGCCGTGTTTTGAAATAATAGAAGGATGGACGCCGACCGAGCCATGAAGGGTTTAAAAATGCATTAAACAGAACATTCTGACTCGGGGTGTCGTAGAGTGAAGATCGTACATTCCGTCTCTGGGTGTCGTGGAGTGTAGATCGAACATTCTGACTCGGGGTGTCGTAGAGTGAAGATCGTACATTCCGTCTCTGGGTGTCGTGGAGTATAGATCGAACATTCTGACTCTGGGTGCCGTAGCGTAAAGATCGTTTGTAGGCAATATAGAGGGAAAGTGAGACTTGTATAGCTTGTTTTCGGACTTTGTCTTGTGAGAGAAGTGATAGTTTGTTTTCGGACTTTGAAATAATTTACCAGAAGTGATTTTCGGAGGACTTGTTCAGATTTTCGGACATTGCAGTTGGACTTCAATAGTCTACATAACCGGTGGGAGAGATTAGGAACCGGGAGCGTCGGACAAGACTAACAGATAGTTTAGGCAGTGTGGACTGGACGTGTCAGCGGCGGCGCAAGACCGGAAAAGAGAAGCGGAACGTGGAATTAACAACGGCCAAGTGAGAAGCGACTACGGAGCGTTGGCATGCAAAAACGGTAAAAAAATACTGCAGTATAAAAGAGACAATTTATTCAAAAGGGGTCATGACCATCTAATTAATTGTTTTAATTTAAAAGTTAAATAAATTGTTGAATTTTGTTCTTTGGAAAAGAAAAGAGTTTTTTCATTTGTCAATCATAATTTTTAATTAGTTGAAAGCATAATTATTACATTTCAGATTCCACGCCATACTGTATAGTTGGCAGATCAGGTAATCGGCTATCGAGGCGATAGCAAGTATTTGTATCCGGACCCATCGACCCAAGCTAGCTGGATGTTTAGATAATTTTTGTTAAATCAGATAGAAAAACTTTGATAGTAATTCATGTAACCTGTTTCTGGCGCCCAAATCTTAATAAATTTGGAACAGGACATGATTACAGCCACGCTTTTGATGAGACGTTGAGAAAGGTATATTTCAAAATGGCGCGCCAACTGGGGCATATTTTGTTATAATTTATAACAAAGTGAAGTACGATTAAAGAAATTATTATAAATTATAACAAATTGATCGAAAAGGAATCTGAAATTTATTGATTGACATATGAAATTAACTGTAATTATAAAAAAAAAGCCAAAACCATTTCATTGAGGAGAATTTGATAGTGAGAATTTTAATTTGTATTATAATTTCAAGATGGAGACTAGAAGTAAGACAGCACGTTCCGAAAATGTCGAAATAGATAATGTGGCGGCTAACGGTATGAATCCCGAAGGTGACATGTTGCGAGAATTAGTTGAGGTAGAACAGAAAGAAAAGGAAGTAGCGGCAGCTTCAGTAGACAATACGGATTCTAGTAACTTGATAATAATTAAAATGTTAGCTGAAATGAAGGCAGAAATGAATGCTAAATTGGAAATTAATAATGCTAAATTGGAAAATAATAATGCTAGATTAGAAGAATTGACTTTAGACATGAATGCTAAATTTGAAAATAATAATGCCAAATTGGAAGGTATAAAGATAGAAACGACACAGGAATTTAAGAATTTTCGTAAAGCAATATGTGAGGAGATATCGCAGTTACGGACCGATACAGCTAATGAATTTAGTAATATTTATTCAAAAATGGATGCGTTTAATTGTCAAGTAAATCAAATTCAGAAAGAGCAAAAGGAATGTTTTAATAAAATTAATTCTGAAGTTGGGGCTTTACAGGAAAATGTTACGGCATTAGCACTTACACAAAACCAACAATGTAAAAAAATGACGAACGCTGAATCGCGTATAGAATATTTAAATGAGATATCGCAACAACATGGCGACAAAATAGAAAATATTGAATTAAAAATAGTTGTTACAGATAGTAAGGTAGAACAACAGATACAAGAGGGGCTGAGGAATATTAAAACTTTGCAGGAATTGGAATCGGAAAAACAGATAGCAAACATTAAAGGCAAAATAGATCAGTTGGAAAATGAAGTCCTAACACGCACGCAGGGAAATGTAATAACTACAGCATCCGCGGTAGTTTTGCCAAGTTATTTAAAATTCCATGGGGATATCAAGGAGCAACCATGGTCTTTCATCTCAAAATTAGAAAGCTACTTTATGATTAATAATATTCCTGACAGGTTAAAATTGCATATGGTTGAGCAGGCAATGTCATCTAAAGCCCATCATTGGTTGACATCATTAATTCCGGAACCAACGAGTTATCAAGAATGGAAGGAGAAATTTTTAAAACGTTACTGGAATGAGAATCATAAATTTGATTTAAAATATAAATTGATGAGTGAAAAATATAGGAAAGGTGGGGCGGAAACCATGTGTGATTTTGCAACACGCAAAATTGCCGCATTCAAGGCTTGCGAAGAAGGGATAGATAATAATGAATTAACTAGAATTATTATTCGTCAATTGCCAGTCAGTATTCAAAATTTGCTATGGAATTCGATACCTGTAGATTATGAAGACTTAGTGGAACGGCTAAGCCTCTTCGATCGGACTTTGAATGGCGAATATGAACGGAATAATAGTAACGGATACCATGATAGCATGAATGGAAAGAATAATGGAACGGGAAAAATAGCTGATAATGATAATCGCCAAGGACATGATAGTTTAGAAGGGAAGGGCGAGTGGGGAAATGATGCCAAGAGAGAATCTAAAAAGACAGGAAATAGTTACTCGCGAAGATCCAAAGATGATAAGAGATACGAACAGATAGAAATTAATGCAATAGAGCAGGAAAACTCCCACTGTTCGAAGTAAATAGGCGGGTTATTTCGAACGATAAGACTGATGAGATGATGGTTATTACAGAGTTGAATAGCATTGAGGTAGCAGCAGAAGATTTGTTAAGGGAAGAGACAGACGAACGGGCGGAAAATAGCACGTGTTTGGTGTTGAAGGGGACATTTCGGCATATACCGGTAGATATTTTAATTGACACTGGTGCAAATGTTTGTGCGGTATCGGAAGAATTATATAAGCAACTAAAAGAGGAAGGGAATAAGATTGAAGAATTACCTGCTAGAAAATTAAATATTCGTACAGCTAACGGGAGGCGCATCGAAACAAGAAGTCAGCAAATTTGGGTGGAGGTGGAAGTCCAAGGGGTGACGATACAGTTCCCTGCAATAATCATAAAAAATTTGATTCGTCCAATCATTTTGGGGATTGATGGCCTAAAGATGTGTGACGCCAAGGTCGATGTAGGTAACAGGAATATATTGTTACGAACTGACAAAGGGCAACAACATTGTTTGGGGATCAAAGACCAGGAGGGCGAAGATTTGTGTATTTGTGAGATTGCAGAACTAATTGAAGAGACCAGGGACCAGATTCACGCAGCAGCCAAGTATGCGGTCGACGAAAATGGAGTAGATGTTAGCCATTCCGTTGAAACGTTAGTTAGCGAATATCAAGACGTTTTTGAAGGTTCAAAGGAGCCCGTAAAAGGATATCAATTTAAAATTGAATTGATGGATGAGGAACCCTTCAATGTAAAGCAATACCCGATCCCACATGTATTTAAAGCTGAAGTACGTAAACAAATAAACACGATGCTGGAGGATGGTATCATAAAAAAAATCTATAACACCGTATGTGAGCCCGATAGTAATAGTCCGAAAGAAAGATAATAAAATCCGATTTTGTATCGATGCTAGAAAACTCAATAGCAAAACCATCGCTCGTCATGAAAAACCGCCAAAATTGGACGAAATGGGGACATATAATTACAGGAACATTAAGCCGTATAAAAGGGACGATACCCACGATTGAATATTTTGTCCAGGAATAAATCATTGTAAATAGTATCTGTATATAATAGTGTGTAATAGTGTTTGTTGTGTTGTTACGTCTATTTTGTTAGAATGTGGAAAAATTTTCAATTAACATGTGATGGATATAAGACGGAAGTAAATAGCAGGCAATAATTTATACTCAATGAGATGGTTCAAAACTATGTTGGCATATTAACAAAACAAATGTAAATAGTTTAAGGCTGCAAGATACAAGATATGTGTTGTGTAAAGTGCAAAGTGTCAGTGAATATAGCGTAGTGAAGTAAGAAGAAAGTGTTTATTGTAGTCTTGTCATTTAGTTATGTTGTAGCAAACCAAATGACGCTTGGAGAGGGGAAGTTGTGATATACCAGAATATGATAGGTTTTATTTAATGATGTTAGTTATACATGGGGTAGATAAATGGGGATTCAATATGGCGGTATGGGCCTTAGCAACGGCGGCGCAGAGGTTGGCAAGGTCAACAAACTATACACGGGCCCTGATGACGTCAGGACGCCGGCTAGATGGCTGAAGAACCTAAGAGGGAATTGGTGCAAAAACGAATGACTGTCTGAGGTCGCGGCTACTTGGATGTGTAAGAGACGCACGGGTTGGCTATAAAAGATCAGATAGTCTAATGTTGCCGCCGTGTTTTGAAATAATAGAAGGATGGACGCCGACCGAGCCATGAAGGGTTTAAAAATGCATTAAACAGAACATTCTGACTCGGGGTGTCGTAGAGTGAAGATCGTACATTCCGTCTCTGGGTGTCGTGGAGTGTAGATCGAACATTCTGACTCGGGGTGTCGTAGAGTGAAGATCGTACATTCCGTCTCTGGGTGTCGTGGAGTATAGATCGAACATTCTGACTCTGGGTGCCGTAGCGTAAAGATCGTTTGTAGGCAATATAGAGGGAAAGTGAGACTTGTATAGCTTGTTTTCGGACTTTGTCTTGTGAGAGAAGTGATAGTTTGTTTTCGGACTTTGAAATAATTTACCAGAAGTGATTTTCGGAGGACTTGTTCAGATTTTCGGACATTGCAGTTGGACTTCAATAGTCTACATAACCGGTGGGAGAGATTAGGAACCGGGAGCGTCGGACAAGACTAACAGATAGTTTAGGCAGTGTGGACTGGACGTGTCAGCGGCGGCGCAAGACCGGAAAAGAGAAGCGGAACGTGGAATTAACAACGGCCAAGTGAGAAGCGACTACGGAGCGTTGGCATGCAAAAACGGTAAAAAAATACTGCAGTATAAAAGAGACAATTTATTCAAAAGGGGTCATGACCATCTAATTAATTGTTTTAATTTAAAAGTTAAATAAATTGTTGAATTTTGTTCTTTGGAAAAGAAAAGAGTTTTTTCATTTGTCAATCATAATTTTTAATTAGTTGAAAGCATAATTATTACATTTCAGATTCCACGCCATACTGTATAGTTGGCAGATCAGGTAATCGGCTATCGAGGCGATAGCAAGTATTTGTATCCGGACCCATCGACCCAAGCTAGCTGGATGTTTAGATAATTTTTGTTAAATCAGATAGAAAAACTTTGATAGTAATTCATGTAACCTGTTTCTGGCGCCCAAATCTTAATAAATTTGGAACAGGACATGATTACAGCCACGCTTTTGATGAGACGTTGAGAAAGGTATATTTCAATATATATATATAATGTAACGAACGTGAATTTCGCCCGAATGCGAAGGCAACACGCTGCGCGCTAGTCACTTCGCTTAGCTTCGGCTCCAGAATTATTTCAGCGAGGAAAAAGCATACAAAATGTTTCAGCTCTTACACTTATTACATTTGCATAACTTGAATAACATTTATTTCTTTTCATTATCAAATCAATTGCATTGCCAAAAGACATGCTCAATAGATTCAGGTCCTTCGCCACATTAACAAATTTTACTACTGACAATTTAATGCCTAAGTAAACTGCTGTTAAGAGACTTATGGTTGCTTCTAATGCGATTAATAATGACAACTGCTTTGCGTGGAATATCTAACAGGTGAAACCAAGGTTTATTATAATTGTTAAATTTCACATACTGGACGTCTTGGATCAAATTTCTCTAGCTTTACAGGATTTGGCTGAATGCACAAAGTGGAAAATTTTGAAACGTTGGATTGCGCGAGGCACAAAAGGTTCTACTGTACTTCGAACATGGAATATATAGATTTCAATTAGGAGCGACTGACCAACGAAAGTAATCAGTAGTTTGGCTCGGGATCGAGTCCTCACCACTGCCTGCATTACCATTTTTAACCTTTTTACTTCTACAATTTCTATTTCTGACTGAGAAGCTTCTTTAATTTCATTTCAAAATTCTGTGGGAATTCACTTTATAATTCCTTTCCTGCATTATCTAAAACCAAGAAGAAAAGCTTCTAATCCTTGATCCTGCAAGTCTTTGTTTTCAATGAAATGATTGGCGTCATTGCGTTTTTCAAATACCACGTCTAATTTATACATACCTTTATTTCTGACATCAAAGTTCTTGCATTTCTTCAAGAGAAAATTTCCAACTTTATGACCAATGAGAACTTCGTTGTCTGGTTTTGATTTTTTTAACCAAACCTCAAAAGGTCCCTGGTTATTAATTAAAAGAAACGTCAGATTTCGAGAAATCAGAAGAAACTGCACCGACTGCGGGATTTGGTGTTTTGGAGGTCTTGTTAGGAAGATCATCAACGTTGTCATTAATATAGTGTTCTCGTTCTCTCTTCAATTTCGACCGATAGTCTTCACGAACGATCCACCCATGTCTTTGTGATCCATCATTTTATTTCGCCGCCCACACAAACGGGAGTATTTTGTTGATGACAGCAGCACTTGACGGTCTAGATGTACACTTAGTCAATAAAGAGGTTTAATAAAATTGCTGGATTTTTTTCCGATACACGTATGAAAAATGTCGTTCACCTCAAAGGAATCGATTCTCTACAATGTGAACAGATGTTCTTTCTGCCGCGGTGGATTGTCTTCGATGAGCTTTGTTCCCGCCACATTCCAATCGATCTCATGAACTGAAACCTTGTTGACTACTCGCGTGTAGTAATGTTCTTGATGTTAACGCAATACATATAACTAGCTGAATGTGGCGTCGCCGACGCTTTAAACTTTCTCGGGTTGTTTGATTTTTCTTTTTTTCTGCTTTCATCGGTTCAGAGTCCTTTATATTTGGTTTATATGTTTTGTCAGCGTTGCGAACTGAACACTTAAATTTTGCAATTATTTTCTGATATTGAGCACGATTTCTTCCTTTGGCTTTCCTGAACTTTGTTCACTAATGGTTTCATAAAATTAACTTCGTCAAGAGTTATTTCGGAATGTTTATTTTTCAATTTGTGGTAGTACATATTTTAAAAATAAATTTGAAATCCACATGAGGTTGACCACAAACAAGCATTTATTTGTTGCAGCGCCAGGGCACTTGCAGGGCCGTTTTACCAGCATTGGGGGCCCTTAGGCCTAGGTTACTTTGGGGGCCCCCTACTCTTACTTGCACCGATCTCTCTCCCCCCAAATTCTATGCTGAAATATACAGAAAATCCTATCAATTCACATTGTATTTTAATATTCTGAAAGCATTTCTTAGGGTTTCATTTTAACATTAATCAAACAAAAAGTTTTAACGTATATTTATTATTACACTGAAAAATAATGATTTTTTTATTGAATTATACAATTTAAAATTGAAACGCACCCGCAACATCTCATATTATAAATATTATCCAATGATGCGCGGCACATCACTTCGTTATGCCAATTTTTGCGCATTGTTTAATCATACATGCGTTAACACGGCCCTGGCTTATCATTATTTCTCATATATTATCGTCTTCTCGACATTCTTTCAAGATACAACACTGATCCCCGCAGCCGAGACGCAGCGAACGGCTCCATGACACAGCTATGCTCGTCTCGGAGATGTGCACCCAAGGCCGTCAGATCCGAGGAACTCAATGGGCCTTACGCTTAATTAGTTCATTTTCCATGATTCGTGTTCTCCTTCATAACAGGATGAAGAAGAACTGCTTCTGCTTCTTCCTCGTCTTCTTCTTCTGCGACTTCTCCTTCTTCTTTGCCGACTTCATCTTCGACTTCTTCTCCCTCGACTTCTTCTTCGTCGACTTCTTCCTTGTCGTCAACTTTTACTTCGTCGTCGTCGACTTCTTCTTCTTTGTCGTCGACGTCGTCGTCGTCGACTTCTTCTACGTCAACTTCTTCTTCGTTGTCGTCTTCGTCTTCCTACTCTTCGCCTTCTTCTGCTTCTTCGTCACCAAATTCTTCTTCTCCTTTGTCTTCTTTTCTTTCGTCTTCTTCCTCCTCGTCCTCTTCGTCCTGTCCTTCTTCGTCTCCTCTTTCTTCTCCTTCGTCTCCATCTTCGCCTTCCCCATTTTCTTCATCTTCTTTGTCTAGTCTTCATCTTCCTCTTCCTCTTCGTGTTTCTATTAGTCTTTCTCTTCATCTTCATCACCGTGTTCCTCTCCGTCTGCTTCCATGTCTTCCTGTACGTCTTTACCTATACTTTCCTCTATGCCTTTCTCGTCTTCTTTTCGTCTTCTTGTCATTTTCATCTATGTCTTTGTCTTCGTCTTCCTCTACGTCAGAATTGGTATGGGATTTTAATCAACGCCACCTTCATTGATCTATTTAGGTAGCGTTGGTTTCTTTCCCGGCATACTCACTAAGATGATAGCGCCAAAACACGAAAAAACACGGTTTTTAAAATTTCTTAGAATATAATGGCCAAATCTGAAAACAAATTAACAGTTCCCCCTACCAGGAGACCGAAACGCGTCGAATGACAAATCGTATGTCTCGATTGGTGCACGGGAAGTGGTCTAACCGTGAGGCACGAAACTGTATTATCTCCAGGCACGCACACGAGGAGTTAACTCAAATAATATATAGGGATTATTTATAATAAATTCTATTGCACAAACTCATACTACTTCAACTTTTATTATTGGGGAGCTATCGCCCCTCAAACCCCCATTTTAACACTAAAAAATAATCGAGAAAGTGACGTTCCTAATGTCAACACCACAAGTATCAATATTTCAAATAAATTCTATTTCAAAAACATATATTACTTTTATGCTTTTGTTATTGGGGGGTCCCCCAAACACCCCATTTTAATACTAATAAATCAACCCGTCTATTTTTTAAACCAATTCTACTTAATATGCCAAAGAAAGCAATATTTTAAAAGAAAAAATCAACTCACATATTCGTTGAAATTATAAAATGTAAATACTATTACCAGTACTACAGTATCTTAAAATTAATAGTGTATCTGCACTAATTAAATCCTCTAACACGAAAAAACGTCAATGAATAGCACCAAATCTGCTTATATCTGAAAAAATACATACTTTTTACGAACTGAAGCTTAATAAGTTAATTAGAAATAAAATAAATAACTAGTAAAGTTCATGATGCTAACAAAAAATATAATTATTTAAAATAAATTCTATTTCACAAGCACGGGCGGGCGTGGGGGGCGTGAGGGCGTGGGGCGGGCGGGCGGGCGAGCGGCGGGCGTGGGGTGGGCGTGAGGCGGGCGGGCGTGTGTCGGGCGTGTGTCGGGCGTGGGGCGGGCGTGCGGCGGGCGTGGGGCGGGCGGGTATGGGGCGGGCGGACGTGGGGAGGGCGGGCGTGTGGCGGGCGTGTGGCGGGCGTGTGGCGGGCGTGTGACAGGCGTGCGGCGGGCGTGGGGCCGGCGGGTGTGGGGCGGGCGGACGTGGGGCGGGCGGGAGTGGGGGGGCGAGTGTCGGGCGTGGGGCGGGCGTGTGGCGGGCTGTGGCGGGCGTGCGGCGGGCGTGGGGCGGGCGTGTGGCGGGCATGTGGCGGGCGTAGGGCGTGCGTGCGGCATGCGTGGGGCGGGCGTAAGGCGGGCGTGTGGCGGGCGTGTGGCGAGCGTGGGGCGAGCGTGGGGCGGACGTGTGGCGGGCGTGTGGCGGGCGTGGGGGAGGGGGCGTGTGGCGGGCGTGTGGCGGGGGTGTGGCGGGCGTGTGGCGGGCTATGGCGGGCGTGCGGCGGGCGTGGGGCGGGCGTGTGGCGGGCGTGTGGCGGGCATGTGGCGGGCGTAGGGCGTGCGTGCGGCATGCGTGGGGCGGGCGTGGGGCGGGCGTGGGGCGGGCGTGTGGCGGGCGTGTGGCGAGCGTGGGGAGGGCGTGTGGCGGGCGTGTGGCGGGCGTGGGGGAGGGGGGCGTGTGGCGGGCGTGTGGCGGGGGTGTGGCGGGCGTGTGGCGGGCGTGTGGCGGGCGTGTGGCAGGCGTGTGGCGGGCGTGGGGCGGGCGTGGGGCGAGCGTGCGGCGGGCGTGGGGGAGGGGGTGTGGGGCGGGCGTGTGGCGGGCGTGCGGCGGGCGTAGGGCGGGCGGGCGTGTGTCGGCGTGAGGCGGGCGCGGGGCGGGCGTGGGGCGGGAGTGAGGCGGGCGTGTGGCGGGCGTGGGGCGTGGGGCGGGCGGGCGTGTGTCGGGCGGGCGTGGGGCAGGCGTGTGTCGGGCGTGGGGCGGGCGTGTGTCGGCGTGGAGCGGGCGTGGGGCGGGAGTGGGGCGGGCGTGCGGCGGGCGTGGAGCGGGCGGGCGTGGGGCGGGCGTGTGGCGGGCGTGCGGCGGGCGTGCGGCGGGCGTGGGGCGGGCGGGTGTGGGGCGGGCGGACGTGGGGCGGGCGTGTTGCGGGCGTGGGGCGGGTGTGTGGTGGGCGTGGGGCGGGCGGACGTGGGGCGGGCGTGTTGCAGGCGTGTGGCGGGCGTGTGGCGGGCGTGCGGCGGGCGTGGGGCGGCGTGTTGCGGGCGTGTGGCGGGCGTGGGGCGGGCGTGCGGCGGGCGTGGGGCGGGCGTGCGGAGGGCGTGTGGCGGGCGTGGGGCGGCGTGTTGCGGGCGTGTGGCGGGCGTGTGGCGGGCGTGCGGCGGGCGTGGGGCGGGCGCGCGGCGGGCGTGTGGCGGGCGTGGGGCGGGTGGACGTGGGGCGGGCGTGTTGCGGGCGTGGGGCGGGCGTGGAGAGGGTGTGTGGTGGGCGTGGGGTGGGCGGACGTGGGGCGGGCGTGTGGCGGGCGTGGGGCGGGCGTGGGGCGGCGTGTTGCGGGCGTGTGGCGGGCGTGTGGCGGGAGTGGGGCGTGCGTGCGGCGGGCGTGGGGCGGGCGTGCGGCGGGCGTGGGGCGGCGTGTTGCGGGCGTGTGGCGGGCGTGTGGCGAGCGTGGGGCGGGCGTGCGGCGGGCGTGGGGCGGGCGGACGTGGGGCGGCGTGTTGCAGGCGTGTGGCGGACGTGTGGCGGGCGTGTGGCGGGCGTGGGGCGGGCGTGCGGCGGGTGTGGGGCGGGCGTGTGGCGGGCGTGTGGCGGGCGTGGGGCGGCGTGTTGCGGGCGTGTGGTGGGCGAGGGGCGGGCGTGTGGCGGGCGTGGGGCGGGCGTGCGGCGGGCGTGGGGCGGGCGGGCGTGGGGCGGATGTGTGGTGGGCGTGGGGCGGGCGGGCGTGGGGCGGGCGTGTGGCGGGCGTGTGGCGAGCGTGGGGCGGGCGTGGGGAGGACGTGTGGCGGGCGTGGGGGAGGGGGCGTGTGGCGGGCGTGTGGCGGGTGTGTGGCGGGCGTGGGGCGGGCGTGCGGCGGGCGTGGGGGAGGGGGCGTGGGGCGGGCGTGTGGCGGGCGTGCGGCGGGCGTGGGGCGGGCGGGCGTGTGTCGGGCGTGGGGCGGGCGTGTGTCGGCGTGGGGCGGGCGCGGGGCGGGCGTGGGGCGGGAGTGAGGCGGGCGTGTGGCGGGCGTGGGGCGTGTGTCGGGCGGGCGTGTGTCGGGCGGGCGTGGGGCAGGCGTGTGTCGGGCGGGCGTGGGGCAGGCGTGTGTCGGGCGTGGGGCGGGCGTGTGTCGGCGTGGAGCGGGCGTGGGGCGGGAGTGGGGCGGGCGTGCGGCGGGCGTGGAGCGGGCGGGCGTGTGGCGGGCGTGCGGCGGGCGTGCGGCGGGCGTGGGGCGGGCGGGTGTGGGGCGGGGCGGGCGTGGGGCGGGCGTGTTGCGGGCGTGGGGCGGGTGTGTGGTGGGCGTGGGGCGGGCGGACGTGGGGCGGGTGTGTGGTGGGCGTAGGGCGGGCGGGCGTGGGGCGGGCGGGCGTGGGGCGGCGTGTTGCGGGCGTGTGGCGGGCGTGGGGCGTGCGTGCGGCGGGCGTGCGGCGGGCGTGTGGCGGGCGTGGGGCGGCGTGTTGCGGGCGTGTGGTGGGCGTAGGGCGGGCGTGTGGCGGGCGTGGGGCGGGCGTGCGGCGGGCGTGCGGAGGGCGTGCGGCGGGCGTGTGGCGGGCGTGTGGCGGGCGTGGGGCAGGCGTGAGGCGGGCGTGGGGCGGGCGTAGGGCGGGCGTGGGGCGGGCGTGTGGGGGGCGTGTGGCGGGCGTGGGGCGGGCGGGCGGCGGGCGTGCGGCGGGCGTGGGGCGGCGTGTTGCGGGCGTGTGGCGGGCGTGTCGGCGTGCTTGCGGCGGGCGTGGGGCGGGCGTGGGGCGGGCGTGCGGCGGGCGTGGGGCGGGCGTGCGGCGGGCGTGTGGCGGGCGTAGGGCGGCGTGTTGCGGGCGTGTGGCGGGCGTGCGGCGGGCGTGTGGCGGGCATGGGGCGGGCGTGCGGCGGGCGTGGGGCGGGCGTGCGGCGGGCGTGGGGCGGGCGTGTGGTGGGCGTGTGGCGGGCGTGGGGCAGGCGTGGGGCGGGCGTGGGGCGGGAATGGGGCGGGCGTGGGGCAGGCGTGGGGCGGGCGTGGGGCGGGCGTGTGGCGGGCGTGCGGCGGGCGTGGGGCGGGCGTGGGGCGGGCGTGGGGCGGGCGTGCGGCGGGCGTGGGGCGGGCGTGTGGCGGGCGTGTTGCGGGCGTGGGGCGGGCGTGTGGCGGGCGTGTGGCGGGCGTGTGGCGGGCGTGTTGCGGGCGTGGGGCGGGCGTGGGGCGGGCGTGGGGCAGGCGTGGGGCAGGCGTGGGGCAGGCGTGGGGCGGGCGTGTGGCGGGCGTGTTGCGGGCGTGGGGCGGGCGTGGGGCGGGAGTGGGGCGGGCGTGGGGCAGGCGTGGGGCGGGCGTGGTGCAGGCGTGGGGCAGGCGTGGGGCGGGCGTGTGGCGGGCGTGCGGCGGGCGTGCGGCGGGCGTGGGTCGGGCTTGTGGCGGGCGTGTGGCGGGCGTGTGGTGGGCGTGGGGCGTGCGTGCGGCGGGCGCGCGGCGGGCGTGGGGCGGGCGTGGGGCGTGCGTGCGGAGGGCGCGCGGCGGGGCGCGGAGCTGGGCGACGGGGCGCTGCGGCGCGTGGCGGCGCTCACGATGAATGTGAGGCCGGGCGGCATGCGATGCGTGGGCGGCGCGGCAACAGCGTCGGCCGCGCCGCGTCGAGTCGTAGCGCTACATAAAACCTTCACGTTGACAAACAGCGGGTGCAGCAACAGATAGCTGGATACCGCAAAGGCGGCGCCGGCGTTTAATCCCACGGGGGCCTCGGTGGGCCGGCGCTGCGCGGGGGCGGCCGGTCGCCGCCGGGGGCGGCCCACGCTCTCTCGGATGGCGTGCCGGAGCGCGGGCGAACGCCGCGAGAGGTGGCGGTCATGTGCACCGAGCCACACCCCCAGCGCGACAGCGGACGAGTTGGAGAAGAGGAATAAATAAGTTATCTCTCCTATTTTTTATCCCTTGGATTAAAATAGCTGAAAAGGTAGCGCAGTGGGCTGGGCAACGAAAGGCACTTCACTGAGTTTTAGGGACCACGTGTCACTTCTTTTCTTCTTGCAGTTTATTGAATAACAGCCACGCCGTATGAAAATCGAATTTTACTACAAGAAGAATAGACGACAAGAATTTTTGCAACAGACGGGTCGGGTGTGAACCGCTTCCAAGGGCTGACAAATGTTAATAATGAGAGGTAATGGAGAATGAAAAATTACGATAGAGGAAACGAAGAAACATGAGCATCTGTCGTTTATCTGATTGTCCACCAGATTCTACAAGAACTCGCAGAGATTCCAGCCTCAGGCACAGAATAATGCAAATGGTCCGAAGTTTGTTTTACCTTCCGCTTAGTATACTCAATTTTCTGTAATGACCAAAAGAGAATGATCGTAGTATCTTTTGGATCGTATTGATCCAAAAGATAACGACTAAAAGGTAATGATCCTAATTTCATAAAGTTTTATGAATTAAGTTCAATACTATACAATAATACCCATATAAGTTCAGTACCTAGCAAAAATGAGCGCGTGATCAACTCGAGAGATTAGAGAACTAGAGATTCTACAATAGCACATACTTTCCCGCAATATTAGGAACAGGTGCGTAATATTAAAATATGGCCATTTCTGCTCAATTAACAACCCAGGTGTATTTTGAAAAAGTTCAATTGAACGAACTCAAACCAAGTTTCTTAGGTGCACATCTGCATTAATTTCGAACAGAAGTATTCATGAACAGTAGTAATTTCTTACTTTACAAATGAAAATGAAATGAATAAATTTAACTGCTACAGTATTTGCACAATCCACAGAAAATCAAGAATAATTTTACACAAGCTTGTCTCGATTACACGGAAGTGAGCTTCCAATTTTTTAATACCATCATCAGCGATCAAAACTTTTTTCCCTTTTTAATTCTGTTACTTGAGTATGAGACACCCCCCCCCCCCCCGCAGCATTTGTGGCTTTGGACGCGAGGAGCAATACTCTGTGAAAATTCATTCGCAGTCAGTCACGCGTCAAGTCAAGTCAATGTCATTGCCTTTTATCCACATCGGCCAGGGCCTCATACTCAGCGCCCTTAGTAGCCGAGGTCCTAGACGTTCACCTGACCGGAAACCCCCGGTGACTCCAGCTACGTAACTTCCATGACTTAACGGAGCTCGATTAAGAAGTTCTAACTACTTTACATTAGTCGGTCATCGAGAACAAATGCATTAAATAATGAAATAGTACAACAATAACGTAAATTTTAACGACGTGAAAGATATTTATAATCGAGTGGTGCTACAGAAAGGCACAGACTTTCCCGTATTAGTATTCTATTTCCTTTGGTCTCCGCTACCTATTCGGACTTGCCATACATGCTAGCCAACAGCCATCTACCATCGCCCTAATTACTTTTTTAAACATTTTCTTATTATTTGGTTTCTTAATTGTAGAACGATAATATTATATTTAATAATATTAAAGAACAGTCAAACCTGGTCCTAAAAGGCAATTTTCTTTTTAAAATTTTGAGCTGTTTTTAAGAGAATAGCGTTACAACGCTACTGTAAATGCCAAATTTGAAGTTCTTTTTAAAACAGAATTTTTGAGTTTTCGAAAAACTTTATTTAAAGCCATTTAAAGAACTTCTTTTCAAAGACCTCATATTAAAGAGTGTAATTAGCACTACCCATTCGAAAAGTTTGAAGAAAAAATTTAGAGCCATTTCTGAGAAAATGGTATTTGAGCGTTTCTCAAAATGCAGAATTTTGAGCTAGTTTTAATAGAAAATTATTGAGTTTTCGAGAATCTTTACTTCACATTATTTAAAGCACATATACTCATAAATATAATAAAGTGAACAATTCGCCGCGAATGTACAAATTAACGATGTGAAGACAAATAAAAAAACATTTTTGTAATTTTTGAAAAATCAAAAGAATAGAGCAACACGACGTTTATGTCATCTCATACAGTAGATTAGGCACTCTCCCGACAAAACGTTTTAAAGAAAAAATTTGGATCAGTTTTTGCACATACTGCACGCAATATTGCGCGAAAACTACTCATTATTACAAAAAAATAGACATAGATTTAATGAAAGAACTCACTATGGAGAACAAAGTTTACTTGAATGAATAATCTCTATTTCCAATATTGTAAATGTAGGAAGACTCCGAAAAATATTCAAACTTTTGCAATTTTCGAAAATTTAGAGAAATATCGAATTTGATTTTTCCAAGTATTACATAATTTTCTCTGTACTATGTGTATTACTCCGTATATCCGGGAAAGTGAACTAGTGCTACAGAATGGATCAAACATTCCCTTGGATCTGGGCTAGCTATTTTGAATCTGCACGTACCACATACTTTTGTCAGCTGCCATCTATCACCGCCCAAAGTACATTTTTTTGACATTTTAATAATTAATCCTAGAGGTAGAACGGAAATATTAATTTTTAGAATAATTAAAAACAGAAAAATTTCGTCCTAAAAAGCAATTTTCTTTGAAAAATTTGTAGCTGTTTTTACAAAAATGGCGTTTAAACTGCGGCAAATGCGAAATTTGGAGCTCTTTATCAAAGAAAAGTTTTGAGTTTCCAAAAAATTTCATTTGAAGCGCTTACACTCACAAATATAATGTTTACAAATTGCTGGTAATGTGCATATTAACGATGTGAGAGATCATTCCAAAAAATTACATTTGTGTAATTTTTTAAAAAACAAAACATATCCCGAAATTAACTTTATGTCATATTAAAGATTGCAATTAGTACTATCCGTTTCAGAAGTTTGAAGACAAACTTTGGAGGCATTTATGAGAAAATGGCGTTTGAGCGTTTCTGAAAATGAATTTCGAGCTAGTTTTCACAGAAAACGGTTGAGTTTTCGAGGAACTTTACTCGACATTATTTACAGCACATGCACTCATTAATATAACATAAAAATGCTGCTAATGTAAACAATAACAACGTAAGATAGAAGTCAAAAAATTACATTTTTGTAATTTTTGAAAAATAAAAAGAACAGAACAATACGACGTTTATTTCATCTCAAAGAGTACATTTAGCACTATCCCTACCAAAGGTTTAAAGAAAAAACATCGATCCGTTTTTGAGAAAATCTTGTTTTTGTATTGTTTTAAAATTGCATATGTATTACGCAATATTGCGCGAAAACCACTAAAATTTTCAAACAAAGAGACGCGACATTAAAGAAATAAATCACTATTAGGAACGATTTTACTTCAAGGAAAAATTTCTATCTTCAATTTTGTAGTTCTACGAAAACGCCGAAAAAATTTCAAACTTTTGCAATTTTCGAAAATTCACAGTTAACCGTGAAGACGGGACCCACGCCACCTTAATAAGTGTATTTTACTCTATTCTTACAACAAATTTAAAGAAAAAATTTGGAGCCATTTTTGAGAATATTTTGAAAATGTCCGCGAGACTTCAAGTAAAGGACCCCCAAAAATTAATGAATGTTTTTCAAAATCTCAGAGCTTCGACTCATGCCATATTGCCAAGGGTTTCTTCAATTTGGAAAAAATCGTATGCATAGTTTCGGCGCTAGAGTTGTTCACATACACCGGACGGACAGACGGACTGTTTTGCTTTAAATTGGTTTTTTCGGTATCAAGGTCTTAAAAAGAGGGATTGTGGCTGTACTACGTGTGAGTTTTTTCTTAATTTAGCAACTGGTTTTATCCACTTTTTCGTTATAACGGCCAGGCAACTAATTCTTTTCTGCCGAAAATTCCCCACTTTTTTCGCGCAGCATTACATAACTTTCCCTATACTACGTATATTACTTCGTGAATACGTAAGTACACGGGAAAGTAACTAGTGGTGCTACAGAATGGCAAAGACTTTCTTCTATTAGTTTTCTATTTTCTTGGATCTTCACTAGCTATTCGGAATTGTCACGTACTCTTTCTTGATAGCTGCCATCTATCACCGCAAAAACTACATTTTCTTAATCTTTCGGTTTCCTATTCGTAGAACAGAAATATTAATTTTAGAATATCAAAGAACACAAAATCCTAGTCCTCAATAGCCATTTTCTTTTAAATATTATGTGTCGTTTTAGAGATAATTACATTTTAGCGCTACTAAAAATGCGAAATTTAAAGCACTTACTCTCAGAAATATAATGATTTTTACAAATTGCAGGTAATTTGCATATTAAAGATGTGAGAGATCATTAAAAAAATACATTTATGTAATTATTCAAAAACAAAAAAAATAAGTCAAAATAAACTTTACGTCATACTAAAGAGTGTAATTACCACTATCCGTTACAAAAGTTTCAAGAAAAAAATTTCAGCCATAAATGGCGTTTGAGCGTTTCTGAAAACGCGGAATTTTGAGCTACTTTTCACAGAAAATGGTTGTTTTTTGACAACCTTTACTTGACATTATTTAAAAACGCATGTACTCGTAAATATAATAATGTGAAAAAATCGGCCGATAATGTAAACATTAACGACGTGAGAGACAAATGAAAAAAATTACATTATTCCAATTTTTGAAAAACCAAAACAATAGAGCAATATGGCGTTTTGTCGTCTCATAAAATACATTAGTCACTCTACCTATCGAAAGTTTAAAGAAAAAAATTGGAGCCGCTTTTGAGAAAAGCTTGTTTTTGTAATATTTTAAAATTGCACATATTGCACGCAATACTGCGCGAAAATTACTAAAATTAAAAAAAAATGCACATTACCTTAATGAAAGAACTCACTTTGTACAGCAAATTTTATTTTAAAAAAATCTCTATCTTCAATTTTGTAGTTCCAGAAAGACGCCGACAAAATTTTAAACTTTTGCAATTTTCTAAAATTCAGAGTTATCCGCGAAATCGGACCTATGCCACCTTAATAAGTGTATTTCACTGTATTCTTACAAGAATTTTAAAGAAAAACTTTTGAGCCGTTTTTCAGAAAATTTCAAAATATCCGGGGGGCTTTATGTAAAGTACCCCCAAATTTTACAGAACCTTTTTCAAAATTTCCAAGCTTTGACTAGAATCAGATAGACCAGGGAATATCCATTTTGGAAGAAATCGTACGTATGAATTAGGCGCTAGAAGTGTTCACAGACGGACGGACGGACAGACAGGCAGACGGACGGACGTTTTCCTTTCAATTGGGTTTTCGGTATCAAGGACCTAGAAATCAGGGTTTCTGGCTACACCACGTGTTAGGGGATTTTTTCCCTTAATTTAGCAACTGGTTTTATCCACCTATTCGTTATCAGCGCCCGGCAAGGAATTTTTTTTCTGGCGAAAATTGGCCATTTTTTCGCGCAGCATTACATATCTTTCCCTATACTACGTATATCACTCCGTGTATACGTACATATACGGGAAAATAAAAATTAAATATACTACATCTCGTAACACATTGGTGAGGCAGAATAAATGTTAAAAGCTAGTGAAAAAATTTTAGAAAGATGAACGGAGCATAATATTCAGTGAATAAAAAAGCCATCGCATGTTTCCAAAATATACTCTTAATCAACGTGAGTTTTAAATTTTGAAATATAAAAATTCTGGAAATAACAGAGAAGCTCGGTCACGATTAAAAGAAACGTTCAATTTCAATGGATTATAGCAGATTTATTAAAGCTAATTGGAGTAGCATGAATAAGCATTTTCTCATTTCCCAGCATTATGAGTTTCGCTAATGCTGCCGATACATATTTCTGCATTAAGTTTCACGTAATCTTATCAATTAGACATTACCAGCATAATTGTAGATAGGATAATCTTCCTGTTTCAAGTGGGCGATTACGGGAAACCATCAAATTATCTATGACCAATTGAAGAAGGCAGCCAGTCGTAGAAAAGGGGCTCAAGGGCAGTTCTATCGGGGGGTGTATCGCGAAGGTGACAAAGTTCTGGTGAAGTCGCCTCACTCGTCATCGTCCGAGCAGAAATTGTTTCGGAAGTTCTTTCCTATCTTTGAAGGCCCATACGTAATTGAAAAGGTACTAGACAATAACAGTGTTGTTTTGTCGAACCAAGGACATGATTGTGGGGTCCAAAACTGGTTTAATATTAAACCGTATAAAGAAATGGTTGAACGATAGAAGTCAAGGGGGATAGAAGAACGGTTGTTAAGTGTATAGTTTGTTGTGTTAAGTATGTAAGTGTATTTTAGTTGTAGTTTTAGTATGTAAGTCATGTTTATAAGCAAGATTGGAATAGTGAGTGAGTGAAAGTGCGACAGGTGACAACTCGCGAATTTGTGTCAGGTGAATGTACAATAGGTAGTGCTACGGTCAAGGTGGTGCAACAGGTGCACGTACGATAGGCAGGGGTTAGGACCGCAAGTGTGAAGCGTAGCAGGTGCCACTGGGGCCAACAATTGATCAAGACATGACGAGTTTGCTGAGTTAGAGTAGTAGAAGTCGGTACATCGTGACTACGTCAGCGAGTGACCGACGTCTAGGGGGAGGAAGTTGTAATAGTTTAGCCATCTATTACAAATGAAATAGGTAAATAACATGAAGTGACCATTGGTTTATGAACCGGGTATAGAACTTTATGTAGAAACTTCCAGAGCGGAATATAGAAAAAAACAAGTGAAGGTGATCTAAGAGAAAACGAGTATTTCGGACGAACATGTGAACGCAGTGGGGAATTAATGGTTGCGTGTTACTAGTCAACGCGCAAAATTATAAGGAACAGAATAAAGTTTGTTTCAGCTAAATCGGGTCACAGAAACGCATAATATCGCGAGTTTTGTGATCACGACATTGACTTTTAACATGTTAACGAACGAAAACAACAATGGTCGTGACGTCACTTCAGAAAAGTTTGGATATATTAATAAATTAAACGAAAACTAGTGTGTCTACCGAGATTTGGCATATACCAAAGTATTCCGTGGAATGCGGGCCAAATTATAAACGTGGTGACACAATTTTAGGACGCCGAACATTAATAGATAAACATTATGTTACATTAGTTAATTAAGAAATAAACGAGCGATGTTTGTAGGCATGAGACGCACGAAAAAGCATTCTTTTAACAAAATGAAGCGAGAAAAGTGATGTCTAAGAAGTGGAATGGATACGAAATTTTAATTGGGAATTTTACAATATAATAAGACAATCCAGGAAGTGTTAGAAATTAATAATAAACTATTTTATAAGTTATAAAGCAGAAGACAATAGAGGCGCTATTGTTTTGTTCGGAAAAAAGCTATAAATGCTTTAGGACAACAATGGGGGGCAGATGGGTGAATAGCTTGGTAGCGAGAGGCAGAATCCGCGTCGCTTGTTGCAAGAATAATTTTAAAATTTGGATTTGTAATTTTTTGATGAAGTGTTCTCTTCTGGACTCGTACTAGTGAACTATTATAAACTGTGAGAGGAGTGAATAACTTCGTGGTGAGTTGTACTCCGCGTCACTCGTGATATTATTTTAACACGCGAACTTATAAAATTTCGAGAAGGTGTTGCTCCTTCGGACTTGTATTCGCAAGGTGGCGGAACTGTATGCCGTGTGATATGAACTATTTTAGTAGTAATATATAAAGCTATGCCACGCGCGATCATAATTTTGAGTTTTGTGAATTTTGAAAGTTTTTCTACTAATGTTTGGAACTGGTGTTACTTCGACCATTGAAAAATCGAAGCGGGTGTCGCCGAACGAGGTGTGCCGAGGTGCAGCAGACTCGAGCGCGTCTTTGCATATCGTCGCCGTGGTCAGTGCCAATTTGGGGGGCACTGGTAATTCGGCGCTAGCAGGCAGCAGTGGAGCAGAGTTCTTACGCATGACGGCGTGAGATCTTGTGTGTGTGGACCCGGTCGCTGCTTCGTTAACAACGAAAGGGAAGTGGAATATTTTTTTGTTTTGCAACACTCCAGTGAAGTCAATGACTTTGATTTCTTTGCTCTTGGGAAGAATAAATGGTTTGCAAAGCCAAAACTGGAAACATTTTGGGGGGATTACAATGTAATGGGTGTGGCCACAATATTGAGCTCATTATTTCGTAATAACGTTGGGTATAATATGTTTATTGATTTTTGTGATTTTTATGATATCGTGTTTTGTTGATGTTGTGTGGTATTGATTCTTTTATGAGGGTATTAATGTTTCTGTCGGTTAAAAAGAAAATAAACAAACGAGATTTTGAGTTCTCGTTTTGATGTTACGTAACCGGTGTTTTTATCACATAGCTAGCTGATCCTGGTCCCTGCATTGGCGTGGCGCTTGTGTTCTGTAGAGAACAAATCACGGCCCGCCCTGATAAATTTATGTAAACAGGAAAACTCCGGATAGTAAAAGGGGGGGGGCACAGTGGTGTGCATTGTAGATATTACAGGTGATCAGCAAGGAAGTTTTTCGTGATCAACAATAGGAGTTGAGAGGGGAGATTTTCATTACATTAGTGTCCAGTTCGTAGGGCGTTTTAGTAAATAGGAAGGGGGGGGTTCGTTGCATTGGCGCCCGTTTCGTGGGCGTGATCGATATCAGTAGCAGTGAGGGGGGGGTTCGTTACAATAGGAAGAATTACTGTTCATTTTTAAATAATTCACGATTAACACGCAATATTATAATATGTTGAGGAACGTCATGCCTTTTGAAATTTTGACATGTGTCCGAAATTACGAAATGCATTATCATTTCCCTAAAAGCTGCTCCTATACTTACGATATAGATTAATTTATACAGTCAAGCATTATAGCTTTATAACACAATTAATGTTAATTGTCCATGAACAATTCCAAGAAAAAATATATCAATCCACTCAAAAGTGGTGAAACAGAAAGAAGATGAAAGGGACATAGAGGTATTTACCTTAATCTCTTTCCAAATATTTTTTGTTTAAAAAATGTTTGAATCGCTATCTGGAATTTAGAAAGGGCGTTTATATATTTGTGACGTGGCACAAGCTTTGCATTTAAATTAACGTATTGTGATCGTTGTAACGATCACAACATCTGAAGCAGCACAGAAGAAATGTTGAATCTCCTAAGAATTGATATTTAAAATTCTTTGTTTGCCATTCACTATCATATCAACGAATTCTGTTCGGATGGATAGAACTTGTGACGCCAATGAAGACATAAAATTAAATATAAATACTGAAAACCGCATTGACACTCAAGGAGAACGCCGAAATTTGTGCAAGGAAACTGCTTTGGCAACTTTCGGAAAGCTATGTTTTGTGGATCCAATTGCAAGAGGAGGCACTAAACTTAAAACACACCAAACTTCTTCGTCAAATAACGAACGATTGATTTCCTCCACAAAGATCGCAAGAACTTTCACGATACCTTTGCGTCAGCCATGTACTTTACGTAAGCCACTAAAGTAAGCGTAATCATGTCCGTCTCTGTTCAAAACAATAATTGATTACTATTCAGCAAATTTACAATTGTTACTATTCTGCGATTTTTTGAAAGGAAAAAAAAGCATAGTTAAACTTGTGTGGCCTCATCCTTTGTCTTCATTTGTGTGGCAAGCTCGGAATTACAAAAAGCAGATATTTTTGGAGCAAAACGATTGGGCGGTAGATCATGATACACATCTCCGAGGGAGTTTCGCAATTTCTAAATGACCGAAATCATGTTTTTGGATGATAGCCAGCTCTAGTCATGCACCGAGAACCCGAGTTATTTCTGAAAAAGAAAGAAAAAACTAGTAGTGCTACAGAATGTCACAAACTTTCCCGAATTAGTTTTCTATTACCTTCGGTCTGGCTAACAGGGAATTGCCACATACCCTTGCCAACTGCCATCTATCGCCGCACAAAGTACAGTGCCGCACAATAAAAAGGTTTTAAAAATTTTCTTAATTTTCCTGCGTCCTAATGGTAGAATAGAAATATTAATTTTAGAATGTTAAAGAACAGTACAACCTCGTCATTAATGGCAATTTTCTTTTAAAAAAATTGTAGCTATTTTTAAGAAAATGGTGTTTACGCGCTACTAAAAATGCGAAATTTGAAGCTCTTTTTCACATAAAATTTTTGAGTCTTCTAAAAACTTAATTTGAAGTCATTTGAAGCGCTTACACTCACAAATGAAATAATGTTTACAAACTGCTGGTAATGGGCATATTAACGATGTGACAGATCTTTGAAAAAATTACATTTGTGTAATTAAAAAAACAACAACAAATAACTCAATATTAACTTCACATCATATTAAAGAGTGCAATTAGTACTAGCTATTCCAAAAGTTTGAAGAAAGAATTTAGAGCCATTTATGAGAAAATGGCGTTTGAGCGTTTCTGAAAAGCGAAATTTTGAGCTTCTTTTCACGGAAAACGGTTGTTTTTTCGAGAAACTTTACCTGAAATTATTTAAAGCACATGCACTCATCAATATAATAATGTGAACATATCGCCGCTAATGTAAATATTATCGATGTGAGAGACAAGTAAAAAAAATTTCATGACCTGCCTCATTAGAGGGTCATCTTGATGGCTGACTACATACTTCCCAAACCCGACTATTGCGTTGTGCCAGGAGGCCTCAATTTGTCTGAGGCCTCTTCCTCCTTTCTTACGTGACACATAAAGTCTATGGGTCATTCCATGCAAAAAAGTAGGAAATCTGACACATCTCAGAATTTAAAAATATTTTGCCACCTTACTTATTATGATACCTGCATGAACCAGGTACAATATTTTTGTCTCATCATCCATTGTTTAGCAACAATGGGCACTTGAAATATTAGGTTAGCAGTCTGTAGACATTCAGTTATGATTTTTTTCCGATGATATGCAAACAAGCAAAAAATATGAAAGTGACACTATTTGTAGAAGAAATGTAAAGGATAATTTTACGCTAAAGATATTTTTTTTACCGTGAGTCTTTAACAATTAGGAAGTAAACAAATTCTAAAAAATGCAATAAATGGAAATATAATATTTTTAAATTCTTGAATTTTGGAAGAAAAATTGCTGAAACTACTTTCAAGCTACTCTGTAAATTTCATCGTGGAATCTTGAATGGTTTTAAAGTTATGAATAAAATTATCTTACTGGCGCTCCATTAACGAACTCGTCTCAGCTGCTAGAGCCGCCGCGCCACAGCGCTCCTCGTCAGCGCTCGGCGTTACAGTTTTCCTCCGCCGCGCGATGGTGCATTTCGCAAAACTACTTCTCTAGGTGTTAATTTGGCCGTAGGAGCTACATGAAGAGATACACCAAATTCGACCATTATTTTTTGTTCATTCCAACTTTTCGGTAAACACGTTAAAATCATGTATTTCTCATTAGCTGTTTTCACGTTTGAAAATTTTTTTTTTTGAATTGTGTCAACATTTCTTGTCCGTCATTGCTTTTTGTACTCACATGAAATAATTCAGAAACTGCTTTATTTACGGCACTCACCTTTCTCCTTGCGTACGATATCTCTCGGGTTTGTTTTCGCAATGACAATGGTGATTGACCCAGAGGATACAAAATGTTTATATTACTGATTGTGGCTTCCTCTGCAACTCCTGGGGCTACGTACTCCTCTTCACTCGACGTTTTCACTTCACAGTTTCACTAAGATCTGCATTGGGCATTTTGGATATTTTGTGACGACACATCGCATATTGCTTCACCTACTACTAAATTCGATATTTTCTTCCGCATCGCCTCTGTAATCTTTCTCTTACCCACCCGACTTTTGTGCTTCTCGAGTCCGAATGGATTGCAGCACCAAAGCCTGTTAAACGTATTCACAATCTTTGGCATTTTCTATCACGATGTATCACTGAACAGTAACACGCGAAAACTAAGCCTGTAAACTAATGTCAGGATCCCTTCGAAGGCATCGATGGATATCCCTAGGAAATGAACTTGGCGGTGCCTGCCTACGACCTTGCGTCACCCCTCGCTGGGCAAAGGCACGCGACTTTCAACCTTAAGAGCAAAATGTGCGTATACTTTTTATTTAATAACTTACGCATTTTTTAAGATTCCATCGCGACAGTTTGCAGAATGGTTATTTATTGGTACTTCCTGCTGTGTGTAAAATATGAAAGAAAAGAAAATATTATTTTTGAAGAAAAATGTATTTGTTTAATTTATTAGCATTTTTTATTATAAACAAATGTCTCAATCCTAAATATATTTTCAACTGCTTAAAATATGATCATTTATCTTCAAAATAGTGTGTCCGTTTTTAAAGTTTTATTCATTTTATGAACGTCATAATTATTATCATTACTGAGTACATTGTGTCATCGTCCATGTTTAACCCGTAATTGTTGCTAAACTGCTGAACATATTCATTCCATAAATTGTCTTTTAACTGTTCATCATTAGTAGATTAATGTAATAAAATATGAAAAAATCTGAGACTCACTGTCAGAAAACCTGAAATTTTGCATGGAATGACCCCTATGTATTTCAGCTCGAGGGTGGGAAACATGATGCATTGTTAGCAGTTTTCTGGTTTTTCGGTCCATGGTGCGAATTTCTTGCTCAGTGCAGTCCACTAGTCCAAAACTGTATTCGGCTACAGGCCCCGCCAGACTACCTACTGCAGATATTTTATTCCTGGAATTCAGAGCGGACTGCAGGACCAGTCTCACTCTCCTATAATACTACCTACGAATTCTCTCTTTCATTCTGTCGTTCGAGATGGTTTCACATTCTTCAATGCCCAGATATTTGGAAGTTTTACCTGGCTCAAGATCTTGAATCACAGTGCGCATATCAACTTCAATGCTCTCAGACGTGAGTTTCCCTCTTTTTAAATTGAATTTTGCACACTTGTCAATACCAAACTTCATGCAGATGTCATTGCTAAAGATATTCACGACAGACAGCATTTGGGAGAAAATCGCTTCATTCTTAGCAAACACTTTCAGATCACTTATTATTATTATTATTATTATTATTCAAAATTTTACGCTCGTCCGGAGTTTTCAGATATAGCTCAAGGACCGAACGTCAACACATATAGGAGACAGATTGTGAGAAGTTCTTGCTCCAGTGCACTCAGGTTCCGCTTCAATGACTAAGAGCGAGAACCTTACGCACAATATTGGTGGTTGCCAGCAGCACGGCCTTTTGCATGGTTCTGAAGTGCCACTCATTTAGATGGAGTTTCTCTTTCACAATCCTCCAATCTTCAGCAACAAGCCCATTAGATGAAATAACTACGGGCACAATATCTATCTCTTTTAGCTTGTAGAGGTATTTCAGTTCTTCTGAGAGTGGCTGGTATTTTCTTTTCTGCAATTGTTGGCAGCAGATTATGATCTAATGGGACTGCAATATCAATTATTATTGCCCTGCAAGTAGTTTTGTCGAACACGACAATATCTGGCTTATTTGCTTCCATTGTTTTATCTGTAACAATGGCAGTATCCCATAAGATTTTTGTTCTCTCATTAGACAAAACTTGCTCTGGTAGATATTTGTAATAAGGTAAGCTTTCCTTAACAGGTCCAATCTTTTGGCAAGAGCTTGGTGAATGATTTTGGCTACATTATAGATAGATAGGGTTTATTCTACAATTGGGCTGATGTTGCCCGGTGGCAGAATACAGAAAAACAAAAGTACATTAAAAGTACAAAACACAATTAACTATAAAAACAATATATAAAAAAATCAATATAAAAATCAAACGATCATGCAACTGCATTTACATGCCTATACATATACAACAAATGAAACTATATATATACTAACATTTAAGTAATAAACTTACTTACATATAACACCAACATTCATACATACAAACATACACGCTTACATACATATCATACAAAGACAAAAGAACACTCGCATACACACCAACCTACAAGTATTCACTCACAATCATATTCAGACAAATATGGATAATCACTTTTACCTACAACATAATAATATACAATACTTATAATAATTTTTACATTTCTAACACGTAAAACACTCGTTAACATCAATCAATAAATACGAACTTTTGTCAGAATAGCCTATAAAAGACGCTTAAGATTAGCGAACTAAACTACGAAATGAAATCACTTCACTGCACTTCACTTCACGTCACTGCACCTCATAACACTTTACCTAAATACTAATAGCTCAATACTTTTTAGTTTACTACCCATAATCGCACCTTTCACTTCACTTCACTTCACTTCACTGCACTTTTCACCCTATTGATTAATTTCCTATACTTTTTTTCTAAAACCACGCGCTGAGCAAGGAAAGGGCTCAAAAACTGTCGCAGGCAAATCGTTCCAATCTACGATTGTTCTGTTTACAAAGGAGAATTTGCCTACGTCCGTTCTTTGAATTCTAGTTCTAATTTTATATTTATGATCAAATCTATTAAAATAATCCGGTTTATCTAGCCTTCCCCGTATTTCCTGCCATGCAGGGCCACCAGTGTAAGATTTATACATTACGCAAAGTCGAGCCCTTTTTCTCCGATGTTCTAACGACTCCCAACGTGCAGGTATGTTCTTCCGAAAAGTGTATTTTGCCGCTCTGTTTTGTATCCTCTCTAAGCTCTTCTTAAGTCCTATTCTGTACGGATCCCAACAACTAGCTCCATATTCCATTACAGGCCTAACAAGCGAGGTATACGCGATTTCTTTTGCTTTCGTATTGCATTTTTTAAGATTTCTCATGACGAAATGCAAAGACCTCCAAGCTTTACCCACTACGTAGTTAGTTTGTTTCTCCCATCCCAACTTGCTATCCAGGAGGATGCCAAGGTATTTACAGTTTGAGACTCGCGGAACTACGTCATTACCTAGCTGATAAGGCAATGTATGAAAGTCTCTGGCCCTACAAAATGTGATCGCTTTACTTTTATTTCCATTTACAGTCATTTTATTAGCTCTTGCCCAATCATTAATCTTATTTAAATCTTCCTGTAGTTGAATCATATCGTGCTGTTCTGTAATTTCCCTATATAATATACAGTCGTCGGCAAAGAGTCGAATTTTTGACGTTATATTTTGCGATATATCATTTACAAAGATAAGAAATAACAGTGGGCCAATGACACTGCCCTGAGGGACTCCGGAAGTAGATAAGAAATAACAGTGGGCCAATGACACTGCCCTGAGGGACTCCGGAAGTTATTGTGACTTATTGTGACGTTGTAAATAATCTGTTTGTGCCAACTGAGAGCATCCACTACAGATGTGTTGAATAGATTCGGCGGCCTTCTTGCACAGGCGACACATGTCACTGATGTTCTCTTTCATGATATATCGTCTGTAGTTATTGGCGGTTACTACCTGATCTTGAATGGCCAACACAAATCCTTCCGTCTCGCCAAAAAGCCCAGCGGTTCTCAACTATTCAGTCGATCTTTTCATATCAATGGCGTTACTTCGAAGCGCTGTAGCAAACCTGCCATGGAGTTCCTTTGATTTCCACTGCTCAATTCGATCCTCACATTTAGGAAAACTTGGATTGTGGTTTTCTTGGAGCAGCTTCAGAGGTGTATAGCCGTGATCTTGTGCACAGATGGCCGTCATGGATTTGTTGTTGATGAAATAATGTCTGAGCTGTTTTTCTTGCTGGCGGCACATAACTTCAAGACTTATCAGTCCACGGCCTCCATGATGTCTTGAAAGATATAGCCTTTCCGTGGAACTTCGAGGATGATGCATCCGATATTTTGAAAGAAGTGTTCTGACTTTTCTATCGAAAGCTTGTAAAGATGTCTCAGACCATTTAACAACTCCAAATGTATGCGATGCTGCAGAAAGGGCCCATGTGTTGATTCCTGTAAATTTGTTTCTCGAATTAATAGAGGACTAGCAGATTTTTGCAACACGAGAGAGAACCTTCCTTTCCACTTGTTTTCTAATTTTTTCATCTGCAGTTCCTAAGAGCTGCTGGAGGCCGAGATACTTATATTCATCTCCATTGGTGAGTTCTTGAATTCTCAAATCTTCCATCAAATGAGGTTCATTTTCTCTATTCTGGACGCGACCTCTCTTCACGTGAACAACAGCACACTTCTCCAAACCAAGATCCATACAAACAGAGCTGCTGAAGCTTTCAACAAGTGTCAGCATGCTGCGAAGTTGATCTGGTCCTTTAGCATAGAGCTTGAGATCATCCATGTATAATTGGTGGGAAATTATCTTCTTGGGGTTCTTTAAAGCATATCCATAACCGGAGGCATTCAGCATTCTACTCAAAGGGTTCAATGATAAGCAAAACCAGAGCGGGCTTAAGCTATCTCCCTGAAAACTGCCTCTACAAATTCGCAAAGGATTAGTCTGGTAACTCAGTTTCCCTCTCCTTACATGCAGTGTTGTTCGCCAGCTGTTCATACACGTTTGTAAGAAATTTAATGATAGAGGGGTGAACCTTGTAGAGTTAAAGAGTTATTATTATTATTATTATTATTATTATTATTATTCCTCTAAATCACGACTTAAGATGTTATGTGTCGGCTGAATATAAAATCTACTCCAGGTTGCAACCAGCTACCTAAGGAGCAGATCTAGGGACTGTCGGTGCCTCTACAATACTTTGCGCAAAATGTGGGCTGTTCCAAATAAAGCTATTTCTTGCACTTCCCAGTCTTTTGGATTACCTGGGAGTTTAGACAAGTTCTTACACAAATTTTGCGGAACAAATCCCAGAGCTCCGATAACTATCGGTACGACCTGTGCTTTTACGCCCCACATTCGGCTGATCTCGATTTCCAAACTCTTGTATTTAAGACGTTTTTCTGCCTCCTTGGTAACGACGTTTTGATCGCAAGGTACAGCAACATCCACAAGTAAACACGATTTGTTCTCCAAATCCCGGATGACTATATCCGGTTTGTTTGCTGCTATCGTGCGATCAGTTTGAAATTGTTGGTCGTACAATATCGTACACAATCCAACAGACATCACCGGTTTCGGTGAATGTTCGTACCACTTGGGGCTTGTGTTCGGAACTTCGAGAGCGGTACAGATCTGCCAGTGGAGGTAGCTACACACCCTGTCGTGTCTTTTCAAGTATTCGGTCTTTGCTAGGATTGGACAAGCTGAGACTATATGATCGATTGTTTCTACGTGTTCCTGACAAATGCGGCATTTATCATCTTGGGAAATTTTGAGAACCGCTTTATCATAATGTCGTGTTCTCAAGGCCTGATCTTGGGCAGCTATTACAAGTGCTTCCGATTCTGGCTTCATTCTTCCCCTTTTAAGCCACATAAATGATTGATCTTTATTGATCTGCACCTTGTCCATTCTTTTTAGATATTGTCTGTGGAGTGGTTTGTCTCTCCACGATTTCTTTAACATTTTCTGTGTCTCAAATTTCATGTTAAGTAGCATCAGAAGTTCAGTGTCTCTGTCATTCTGGTTGTCTTGCATAGTCTTGTTCGCAATGCTTCTTGCTACACTTACAATGCCTGTGTTTCCCATTCTTCGGTCAGATTTCATGACCTGCCTCATTAGAGGGTCATCTTGATGGCTGACTACATACTTTCCCATCCCGGTTATTGCATTGTGCCAGGAGGCTTCAATTTGTCTCAGGCCTCTTCCTCCTTCCTTACGTGACACATAAAGTCTATGTACATCAGCTCGGGGGTGGGCAACATGATGCATTGTAAGCAATTTTCTGGTTTTTTCGATCCATGATGCGAATTTCCTGTTCAGTCCAGTCCACTAGTCCGAAACTGTACTCGGCTACAGGCACCGCCAAACTACCTATTGCTGATATTTTATTCCTTGAGTTCAGAGCGGAATGCAGGACAAGTCTCACTCGTCTATAATACTCCCTGCGAATTCTCTCTTTCATTGTGTCGTTCGAGATGGTCTCACATTCTTCAATGCCCAGATATTTGTAAGTTTTACCTGGCTCAAGATCTTGAATCACAGTGTGTCTATCAACTTCAATGTTCTCGGACGTGGTCATTTTGCCTCTTTTTAAGTTGGCTTTTGCACACTTGTCAAGACCAAACTTCATGCAGATGTCATCGCTAAAATCATTGATGACAGACAGCATTTGGGAGAGAATCGCTTCATTCTTAGCAAACACTTTAAGATCATCCATGTAAAATAAATGTGATACAGGCATTTCATCACCATGGATCTTGTAACCAAAGTCAGTGTGCGACAGCTGTTTTGATAGAGGAATCAAACTAATGCAAAACAGCAGAGGGGATAGTGAATCTCCTTGAAAAATTCCCCTGTTAATCTGAATACTTCTTGTTTCTACTACTCCCTTTCCGCTGTGGATTAGTAACCTGGTGCTCCCCGACTTCATACTAGCCTTGCAATTATTATTATTATTATTATCATTATTATTATTATTATTACTATTGTTGTTGTTGTAGGACTGAAGATGTCCGCAATGCGGCAGAAGAAGCTTCATGCGAAAATAAATACTTACGATGGAGAACCAACGCCTCATATGCATTTCTATGATGGAAACACCGTAAACACCGCACCATTTCGTACCATTGTAGGAAGACACTAAAAAATTTCAAATTTTAGCAATTTTTTTCGAAAATTCAGAGTTAACCGTGAAAATGGGACCTCTGCTACTTTTATGAGAGTATTTTACTCTATTCTTGGAAGAAAGTTTAAGGAAAAACATGGAGCCGTTTTTGAGAGAAATTTGAAAATGTCCCGGGGGCTTCATATAAACGTCTGGGAGGATCAAATTTTAAAGAAAGTTTTGCAAAATCGAGGCGCTTCGAGTGGACGCAGATCGACCGGGGAATTTCCATTTTGGAAGAAAGCGCACGTATGGTTTACGCGCTAGTATGGTTTACAGACTGACAGATGGACGGACGTTTTGAAAAGACCCACTTTTTCGATATCAGTGCACCCTCAAACGTGTATTTCCATTGAAATCTCGAAATCGATTTTCCGCAGCATTACATAACTTTCCCTATACTACGTACAATACTCCCTATATACGTACGTATACGGGAAAGTAAAAAGTGGCTCCAAAATTTTTGATTGAATTTTGTTGTTGAATAATGCGAAAGACGTTGAAGGGAATGATTTAGGTATCATTTTTGTTGATATCCCCAATTCCCCGAAAATTGCAAAACACATTTTCAAAACTGCAAAATTTAAAGTAGAGATTGTTGCCTCAGGCAAAGTCGGTTGTACCAAATTAGCACTTTATATAAGGTCATGTATAATTTTTTGAAACAACGAGTAGGTTTTGCGTAAATTCTGCTTCAAATTTACAAAAAAAAATCTCAAAAACCGCTCCTATTTTTTTCATTTTTCTTCACTCATTAATGAGGGACGATGAAAAAATGGTCTTAGTCATACATGCGGGAATTACTTAATTTTTTGAAAATTGCAAAAAAATATTTTTAAAACTACAAAATTGAAGATTGAATTGAGATTTTTACCGCAGACAAAGTCTTGTACAAAATTAGCTCTTTAAAAGTTATGGAGAACTTTCTGAAAAACGAGTCGTTTTTCGTAATTTTTGCTTCAATTGTTGTCATGTGTGCATCTGTATGAACCGATTTACGTAAAATTATGAGTATTTCAACATTAAATTGACATACAATGTAACCAGAACCCATGTGATCAACTTACATATTCCTAACATATCTTAAATTATTATTACTTTCTCGCCTTACGAATACTTCGTAAGAAGAGAAAGTTATGTAATCGTGCGCCGGAAAACGATCTTTTCGGCGCACTGCGCTTGTGTGGCGTAGTGGCATCAGCGCCAATGCATTAACTCTGAGAAACTGTGTTCGTGTGTCGGATTGGAAAAAAACTTGCTGGTTAAACACTTTTGCAGTTTTATGCAGGTGTATGTTATTGCGGAGCATTTTATATAATTCAAAAATGTACGTGCTTTGGTGGCACTCCGTGTTGAATTTGACGATTTGAATGTGTATGAGAAAGGAATAAATGTCTCTACGGTGGAATTTTTTTTAGTTTGTACTGAATTATTTATGTTTTTTTATATGGACAATCGGACATTTACGTGCTTATGCCTTTTCCCGAGTTCGTTGCTTGCGCGCTTATGTGGCGTAGTGGCATGAATGTCCGTAAGTTAAATCTGAGGACTTGGGATCGCGTCTCGGAGCGGAAAAAGATTTGCTAGTTTATATAGTAGTATAATTTTGCGGAACATTTAGAACAATGCGAGAAAGTATTCGCTTTGGTAGCACCACTAGTTTATTATCTTGAACATTTGAAACCCGTTTCAATCACAGAAGCATGTTTGATGCATTCCGAATAACGATCAGGAGATGTGAAACACATTCACTATGAGGCTCAAGAATCTAAACGATTTCCCTTCTTGAGAGAGAAAATGGAAACTCTCAAAATATCGAAATGTCGATTTACTTCTGCGTTCAAAATAAAACTAGTTACAAAAGACCTTTTCCCTGAGTGGTCAAAACAGCATTCGGAACAAGACAAAGCTCACAACTAAGTCGACATCATTCATTCCAAATGAGGGTATTGGTAGTTGGGAATATCCTCGACTATCTTTCTATATCGCCCCAAACAGCTCGCGGATGCCGAGGCAAAAGAGCAAAACACAAGAGCCAGAGAACTCGGGAACTCTGCAATTTGGTCGCTCGCAGAGCACGTTTTGGACACCGCCACGTCCGTTCCGCCCACCTTGCCCCCCTCCTTACTGACACCGGAGAGAAACGGCCAAGGTCGAGCTATCAATCAACCATGGCAGGGAGCGGCGGGGGTCTATGGAGGGGAGCGCGGACGGGAGCGGAGGCGAGAATGGCGATGGGGGCAGGCGAGCAGAGGCGCCGCGCTTTCTTCCGGACAGCTCCGGGCGGTCCTGCACGCTGAGGTGCTAAATATAGCTCGACATTTATTACAGGCCCGTGCATAAACCCGCCCGCCCGCGCAGCCTCCGCCACCTCCGCACCGCCGCCGGCGCTGCCGCCGTCGTCGTCCGCTGCCACACGATAATGGTGAAGCATGCAAGCCCCGTGAAAAATAGAGGAGTGGCACGGGACTCGAGCTCTGGACTTTCCGACACCGACCTGCCGACGCGCGGGGAATTGAAACGAGCGGCGGTCACCGGACCAGACAAAGAGGGGGAGAAAGGTAAGGGGAGCTGAAAACGCACTCACGAAAGAAAGATATTGACATTCTTTTCTTCACGGCGCGGTTTCGTTGCATCCCCAATACTGTGCTCACAGAACTTTAGAGTTGCGTATTAATAGAATAAAAAACGATACAAAATGCAATCCTACAAAAATTTTACACTGATGTTTCTGCAGCCAGGAGGACGGTTCTGTTTTTGTTTCTTTTAATTGACGTTTTAAATGAGAGTATCAACTGATATATCTGGATCATGGGCTTACGTAATAGCATTTTATCTAATATACTTGGGCCTTTAATTGGAAGTATCAACAAATGCAGGATGCAGTATTGGTACGCTTCAGTTTATGACACCGCAACGGTTCAGTTCGACTGGCCTTCGAAGAATATTGAAGAATATATTCGATTGACCTTCGATATTGACCATCGAATCAATATACTATTATAGAGGACGATTAAATTCAAGATAGATATATTATTTTACGTCTTCTTTAATACATTAAAAATCTCAATTTCACTCCGATATTGTTGGATTTTTACATGTATGTGAACTCGAGAGCTCCCTGTCACAGCGTAAGTCGAAATTATTGATAGCTCCTGCATAACTCGATTTTAATGAATACACATTTAGAGAAAATGGTTTTCAACACCAGTTCCACAAATACCTATTTATTGAAACCAGTTTCGTCCGCTTCATGAAGCTACATCTCTGAGGATTAGAGGAAACAAGTTCGATTTACGAGAAATGTGATAGTCTCAGTCTGAAGTGCTCAGTAAAACTTTACATTACGTCCCCTTCAAATACTACAGCGCCCGGTCCAACTTGCGCTCGTGAGTTTGAATGTAGGTCGTTCCCGGTCAGCAAACAGTCCTAATGACATCTCCAAAATCCTACGCTCCGTAGCCCTGGCGCGTCGTTCAACGCATAGGTCGTCACTGGTGAGGGTGGCTTAGAATTTGGGATCGACCGGGGCTGTGTGCTACGTGTTTGGCTTGATCTTTCAAATGTAACCGCAAATTGATGGAACGGCATTGATGCACAATTTTGCGAAAAGCAAATACGCAAGGGGATTGACGGTTGCTTTAATGACACGCATACGACTAATCAGAAATGGCCAAACAAACCGTACGGAGAGGAATATCAATTTGCGGTCATCCCGTAATCCGGCAGTCGCCTAAATGGGCTTATACAACCAACTGAAACTCACGCCACAGCAACCAAACTTCCACGCCACAGTTCGCACACTCCACTTCTTTAAAACCTGGAGCACAAATGTCGGAAAAATGAGCCATAGTCACGCGATCTCTTCAGAAAATGTATGGGACAATAATCACAAATGATATATTTTATTAATACAAGTGCAAGAGCACTAAATGGCCGAAAAAATATGATAAAATATTAAGAAAAGCAACGAATGTGACATTATGGTGTTAAAATACTATCGAAGGATTAGATTCACCCTTTGGGCTACATACCAATGTAATGAAATAAGATACTGAAATCATATTTCTATCTGATTTTTCCGATCATGAAGAAAGCTTCAAAATTCTTAACAAAGTGTACCGCTACAAACAATAATGGCTCCACTCACATTGAATATACATGAACTATCATTCCATTCTATTCGAATCCTATAATAAATTTCAGGTCGTCAAGTCCACGGACAAAAGGTGTAATACTCTTTAGGGCTAATGAACAGGACATCTATTGCCAAACAGAGCTAGTAAGAGATAAGATCAACGCGACAGAGGATCTAATATCAAAAAAAGGTCTACAATTAGAAGGTTCAATTAACAAGGTCTAATAGACACGAACACCGAAGGTCTAACACAGAGCTGTCCAACATAGAAGGGCTTATGGGCCTCGTATCAAGTTCTAGTTAATCCGCTTGCCGCACCGCCTTTTAAGATGTTTTCCCTCACTATATATATATATATATATATATATATATATATATATATATATATATATATATACCCGGTCTTTATCGTATCTTGCAACCCAGGTCTGGAAACACCAACTCTTGTTTTGCCAATTTGGCAACGCGTGAAATACCTTCGACACCCTTTCACTTTTCGCGAAGCCCGGTCGCGTGCCCTCAGATTTCGGGCTGAGAGAATGTGTCTAATTTTAGTTGGAAGAAAGAGAAAGCACGTATTCTGTCCTTGTTACTCTTCAACGTACTGCAGCCACTACACTGAAAAGAGTAAACGCCTGTCTCTTCGTAAACGGTGGTCACTTTGAGCATTTACTCGACTGTCAGTTTTTTGTCATTTTAAGATAATTATATTTTATTACTTTTTATTAATTATTTTCAATAATTATTAATGTACTACTTAGTTACATTTTATTAGTATTTTTAATACTTTTATCGGTCACATGCGTCTTTAGCCCATTTTAACATGCAACCCTACAGGCGTGTACCTATCTGTATGTTAAACAATTTAACATCCTTAGCATCGGGTTTTAACATCTTTGGCAACGTGAATAAACAACCATTGATTCATCGCAAGTCAAATGTTTATTAAGAAAGAAACAAGTCGGTGTAGAAAACAAATCAGATTCAAATAATTCAGAATAAAAGTAACTCATATTAGTTTTTGAGATAATTATTGTTCATTGTAATAGGTTTTAATAGTGCAGTTAAAATGTGTTTTAGGTAAATTAATTTCATTTTCCTCGCATTCCATCAAATGAAACTCTTCTTCGGTAATCATATTTACTGACGATCTGAGGTGTCGCCACTGGAAATCGACGCGCCACCTTCCTCACCGAACGTCATTTCTTTAGTTATCTTTAACTCCAGGAGAATTATTTGTATCCATCTTTTTCAAACCACGGTATACGAATATTGTTTAAATTGATATATCGCAAGCAATACCCCACAATACATAGTAACATACCGCAACAACAGAATTCAAATGTTTACTATCGCAGTAATATACATTTTCGCATAAATCGTGAGATTGACCGATGAAATACTGAACATACAACACAATGTTACAGTGTTATTACTGCCTCGTCCAAATTAAAAATCTCGTCTCCGCTACGCTCCACCTCGATTTTTTTACTTTTGGCCTCTGCGGTAATTACTCTCATAACATTTCTAGGTATGTTTATTGTCTGTTACTACAGTTTTCTTATTTGCTTAATATACAGATTCCATAATAATAATAATAATAATAATAATACATAATTATTATTGTTATAAAATCAAGAGCTAGGCGGTAATATTTCACGATATATCTTTTCGATTTCTCTCTGCGCTGGCTTTACTTAAATAATTATTGTTACGTTGCTGTAAATAAATCGATAACTCCCCTCCACATTAATATTACAGTTTTGTTTCTTCAGCATAATCGGCAGAATTGCTTAAAGAGACGTTTTGTTTCCAAGCTCATGCCTCAGCCCACCCCACCCACTCTGTGCAGTGTGAAAAGATTTCGGCATGAGAGCCGTGTACCTGCCCGCCGACACTCTTGAATGGGATCAACAAAGAAACAGGAAACTTGCTGCAGCTTATGGCCTGATGGTCGCCTCCTCTGCTGTCCCGACGTGCCAGACACGGCTGTCTTGAAAGGTGTAAAAGAGACGCGGTTGCCAAATTACCAAAACAAGAACAAGTGCTCTCAGACATTAGTTGCAAGATAAACTAAAGACCTGTATGTAGGCCACAATGTAAAGAGTTCCAAAGGAGCGGAGTTCAGGGTAAGAATCAACACATATAAGATGCAGTAAACAACTGTAATATAAATAATATGTACAGATTAGCGAAGTCCAGAAATATAATGGTGAACAAATAAGCTTAAAACTAAAGATTAAAACTAACCTGAATCAATACAATTGCTGATAGCTAGTCTTTGTATACATCAATACAATAACATCAATGCTCACAGCTCGGAGTCTTGTTATCAACTGACTCTCACGCGCGTGTCGACAAGCGACGTTGCCAAGCTTGATTACACGCAAGCTTACATATATACAGGGTGCCCAGAAGCTCGCGTTACAAAAAAATACCCCAAATTCTGTGTTGCACGTCATGAAAAATGGCAGGTTCAGTTTTTCCGAAAAAAATTTTGTCTTCGAGAAAATTGAGTTTAAAAATCATTTCCGGGCCGCGAAATTGAAACCGGTCACTACGACACTGCAGACGGCGGCGTCTCGTTCTGCGCGGAGCATTTCCTCGTTTCTCCGCGTAAACGGTGAAACAGTCGAGTAATATTCTCTAAGGAAAGCATTGCGTGGCTTACACTAGAATACGTTAATAGTATAAAATGTTTTCAAAACAATTGTTATGTTTACATTCCTTACATCTTTATCTATTTTCCTACGTAACTTCCATACTTATTTAAACATTTCTCACATCGTTCAACATGCTTTTGAATTCCTTTTGAATTTGTCATAGAAATCGGCCGCCTAATCCGCCGAAATCCATAAATTCGACTAACAAAACTCCATGTTCCAAAACTCCAACACTGTCGCCAACACCTTGCATGTTGAGATTGTCTGCTTTGCCTTGATCTTGACGGATAATGTCGTGTGACGCCATTCCATTAACTGACGTTTAGACTCGGGGGTTAGGCGAGAAACCCATGTCTCATCCCCTGTGACAATGTGGTCTAAAAGTTTGTCACCTTCCTTATGATATTGCTCCAAGAAAGCCAGAGAGGAAGACTGTCTTTTCATTTTCTGACTCTCAGTAAGCAGTCTGGGAACCCAATGGGCGCACAATTTGCAAAATTGCAAATTTTCAGACACAATTCTGTACAAAGTTGTTCTACTCACGTTCGTAAATTCCAAGTCTAAGCTGGAAATAGTGAATCGTCGATCTTCACGAATTTTTTCGTCATCGGCATTGACCAAATCGTCAGTGATCACTGATGGCCGGCCAGAGCGTACTTCATCATGCACATCCCGTCCTTCATTAAAAGCTCGCACCCACTTACGCACTTTACAGTCACTCAATACGTTAGGACCCAAAAACTTCACTTAACTGCCAATGGATTTCTGCCGCTGAAACGTTTCTTGCTGACAAAAACCGAATCACTGACCTTACTTCAAGTCGGCGGGCCGATCGGTAGTCTTTAACATTACGAACTGACACTGTAAACAGCACACAGCAGCAATAACAATGGTAATGGCGGCGTTTGATGGGCAAGACATGCCGGTAGTCGGCGCGCATGCATGTTTTAACATTCGCGCGAAATTCAGACAGTTACGTTGAATCGAACCTTACTTTTGGAATAACCTACGTACGTATACGGGAATGTAAAAACATGAAAATGAATTTGTTGTATTGTGTATTCTTTGTAGTCACTGTCCCCTTTAGGGTTTAATTCAGACAAATGAGAAAGTTTTTTTTCATCAAAGTATTCGTTTAAAATAATTAGGCGATAGTATATTTTACAGAAGAACCATTTACAGAGGTAATTGTTAGATTACCTAAGTAAAAATTAATTATTTCAGTGAATAATTACAAAAACCAAATCGCTGTATTACAATACAGTAAAAACGTAAACAGTTTGTAATTCGAAAAAAATGAAGAAACCAAAGCTTCGCCGAAAACCCTGAAGATTGCCAAACAAGGAACCCCTTCCATTAGCTTCCAATTCCGCCCGGTCGGAAGTTTCTCTGCAACAAGGCGAAAAGAACTCCTGCAGACACGTTAAGCACCGGGCGCAGAGGGCAAGGGAAGTCCGCCCGAAGACGGCGGGCTCTTAACAGCGTCGGCCATCGTGGCGGGGCTGCCGCGGACGGCTATCGGAGGCTGCAGTGCGCGCGCCGATCGCACTCCAAAGCCCCCTGGGGTTAAAAATTAGCCACGCGGCAGGCTCGACGGCGACGTTATCACGCGTGTGCGACGAGGCGGCGAGCGGCGGCAACGGAAAGAACGGGAGGTGTTGAGGATTTAGGAAAACCGATGGAGAGGCGAAAACGGTGGCAGCGGTGGAGAGGGTGGTAAGGGGATAGACGAGGTGGTGCGGCAGCGAGGCAATCCAAATGGTGGGATGAGGGAGGCAATGACGGAGGTGACGAGGATGGAGATGGCGGGGAAGGAAACGACGAGGAGGAACGCCGCGAGGACTTTCATAAAGGAAAGCTGAGGAAGTGCTCCGAAACGGCGCCAAAACACTGCAGAGAATAGAGTCAGCGGGGACGGTGGGAACGGAACGGCAGAGCGGCGGCATAGGAAGCGAACAGTGGACGACGCAGTTTCCATGGAAAAGATGTCAGTGATGTAGCTGGAAACAGGACTGCGAAATCTTGTTCCAAACATCGATACTTTTACAAAAACATTGATGTATCGATTTATCGAAGCCGATGTTTTTCTAATATCGGTATTTTATGCTTCGTTATTTCTACTTGGTCGATATTTTTGAACGAAAAAGTACTATAAAAAATCTAGAATAATAATTTTCAGATATCGATAAATTCAATATTCTTCAAACCAAAGCCTCCTTGGATAAAAAATAAGTTTATCGATTTTTATTCATAAATGTAAAATATATCTATTGTTCAAAACATAAAACATAAGTTTTATTTGTTCTGATAACTTTTTAAATTTGTTTGTGAGCTAAGTCTCAATTACAAATAAAAACACCGACAATCGTGAAAGTAAATCGCTCCCCACTCACAAGAACACTGATGTTAGATGCAACTAAAATACGTTTAAAATAAACGGTTTCGGGTCGATGTATTTTTATCATCCATTTTTAAAATTTAAACTTCAAGATTTGAAATATCAAGACAATGCCGCATTCCTAGTTGGAAATAGCCACGTCGCCCACTGACGTGAAGATGATTTGATTGATGGATTGATTGGAGATGATTGGATTGATTGGCGCGTCAACTGCTAAGGTCATTAGTCTCGGAAGTGTAGTGCATGTTTTCATTCCGATGATTCCGACATACGTCGGCTTCCAGGAATTTTCCCCTATGAGGTATCTCCCACCAGTGGGGCAGCATCCCAGCCGGGACAAGCTCTAAGCTCCCGCCTCGTTTTCCCACAAGTGGCAGTGTAGTGCATGTAAGTGTAGGTGTGTGCAAGTATGGGGTAAGGAAAGGACAAGGAAGAGGAAGGAAAGATCGTATGCGGTCCGTGCACCGTTTGTTAGAGTACTGCTCCACCAATCGCCTGATGTTGATCGACATACATAACCACGGAAAACTACCCGATCAGAGCAGCTGGCCGCTATAATTCTCCTCCAGACAGCGGCCGAAGTCGAGCTAGCTGCGTGGCTAGTGTCGAAAATTCGCCACTGTCGGGACGCGAACGGCAGGCCCTCCGGATCACAGGCACTGCAACGCGGAGATGATGGCAAAGGAAGCAGTGGTGGGAGTTCATTCGAACAGAGCGACGGGGCCGCAGCGACAACGGCGAGCGCCACCGCGTGGCCGCGCGCTATCTGCCTGGAGGGGCGGGGGAAGGGTGTGGCGTAAACCCTCTCCTGGCGTGGGGGGGCCCCGGCGCAGGCTATCGCTCGCCCGCGCAATCGAGCCGGATTCTGTTCGCTGCCACCCATACCCTCGCCCATGCGCGTAATCCAACTGCGGAAGCCACAGCCCCGCACCCTTCCGCTGCATGGCCTCGCCCCGCCCCGCCGCCATGCACCACGCCTCCTCCGGAAAGGCGCTTCTTCTAGACAGCTCCCTCAGCAATGAGTTTCATTACGCCTTCAAATTAACTTGCTTACAATAACGTGATTTTTTCGTCAATTCTAGCACGTCAGGCCAAAAATAAACATATCTGGAACATCACCAAAACGTAAACATTCGATTCCAAAACTACTCCAATTACAGTCCATAACAACTAATTACGAAAAAATGGCGCGAAGGGACCAGCGATGGCCGAGCTAGGAACGAGCATTAGACGAATGAATATGTGAGGGACTAGAAAAAGGAAAGATAAAGGGGGAGGAAGAGACAAGACTCTAGGAAGGAGCAGCCACACCTTAGTGAAGAGCCGTTCAGAGAAGGGAAAAAGAACGAACTAGGCACGGGCAAAGAACGGGTGAGAGAAGGTCGAAAGATCGAGGGGTAGAGATGAATGTAGGTTAAGAGGACATGGATGTGTGAGTCAACAGTCGAGTAGCGGTGCACATATTGGCACATATTAGTAGGGAGTTAAATATACATGCCGCTAAACAACTTTGAGTTCGGCCTTCAACACACATAGAGAAATCAGTATATACCCCTACCAAAAAAATAGGAAATGGTCGGAAGTTTATAATATTAAATTCACCAGCTCGCGCACTTTTAGAACTCTTTCATTAACATAGAAAACCTTTTCTTACGCATTACGACCGATGTCATCGATAATGTTATGTGCTATTTATTTGATTTGTAAACATCATTTAATATACAAAATCAAGTAAAATAAATCAAAGAACGAAAGCATCAATATCTGTGTTTATGACAAAGTTATTCAGCTGTACCACAAAAACGAATCCTGTTGGCGCCTTCAGAATTCTACTCGTAGATCGTGCACTCTCTGTACACGGTATGAAGCTAGGTCGCAAAACTCGCAGATATTTGGCGACGCTTGTAAGTTAAAAGTTCTCTAATATGAAAGTGTGAGTTCGGATATTTAGTATCCTTTTACTATAGACTATCACTTATTAGTCACTTAAAAACCAATTAGGGTAAATGGAAAGGGAGGTATTTAAAATTGTTTAAAAGAAATACTTATTCTGGATAAAATATCACATGTAATCTTCATAAAAGCTTGAAGATATGAAAACATTACAACGTTTCGCGATCCACTTTTCCGCCGCTTCTTCAGGCAAATTTGTCTGGAAAACAAATTATTGTGATAACACTGATGAAAACTGTGAGATAGGATTCAAGTCTGCGAATAAACACAAGGAAATAAGAGGATGATTGAATGAATGTCGAAATCAAGAAGACAAGTGAGCGTGACAGAAAACGAGAGAAAGTAAAGTACTGACGCGGAAACAAAACGAGTATCAACCACAGTTACTTATCACAGAAGTTCCGTTATTATGCAGTGCAGTTCCAACTCTATTATTAGATAAACCATTTAGAAATTATCCCGTGGAAACGTCCACAGGAATATTTCTAAATTGTTTATCTACTAATAGAGTTCTTTGAAAATGTTCACATCAGAGAGAAGTATAAAATTGAGGTAGAATAGCCTACTAAAAGTCACAAAACGCTGTTCATCAATCTTCTTCATGAATTAACAAAGAAACTAATGCTACTTTAAACAAATGTTATCAATACATTGTCCGATGGTCACGCTGATTTCTTTGCAGAGAAAATGCATTATACATGTAAAGCAAAACAAAAGTAAAACGTTACACACACAAAATAAATACTGTAATACAACTTAGACGTTTCCGACGCATTAAACAGTTTTTAAAATATTTCCATGTACACTCATCGTCATAAAAAAAGCCTACCACAGGGAAGTGTGTTGAGCCTTCTCTTGTATTCGATTTATACGAGAAAATTAGAGAGTGGTAGATGACTCGGTTAAAATTTTACAGTTTGCAGATGATGTGTGTTTATATATTAAAAATAGCAATTGTGTTATTGATCACGTGAGAGCATTGGAAACTGTAATTGACAGAGTTACTTGTTTCTTAGCAAATAGAGGCTTGGCAGTGGCACCTGAAAAATGTGTTTTAGTGGTATTTGATAAATCGCGAAGACAACAAAACTCTAATGTTTCATTGAAAATTGATAATCTAGATGTAAAAGCTTCATCTAATGCAAGATTTCTAGGAATGTTGTTAGATCGACGACTTAATTGGAAATCTCATATTGAAATCGTTAATAATAAATGTCGATCAGCAATGAAAATTATTAGTTGTTTGAGGCGAACCTGGTGGGGTGTTAGTCCTCGATGTTTACTTTTGATTTATAAATCATTAATTAGGTCAAAAATGGAGTATGGTGGGTTCTTGATATCACCTTCTTTAGGAAAGTACATTGATAAGCTTCAAAAAATTCAAAATCAGGCCTTGAGAATGGCAATGGGTTATAGAACTAGCACGCCAATCAACGTCATTGTAGCAGAAACTAAAATTACGTATTTAACGATTAGATTTGAAGAATTATGTTATAAATATTTATTGAAATGTTTATCTCAAATTGATAACAAATTGTTAAATAATTTAGAATTAATCGTACAAGTTGCAGATCATTTTATAAATGAAAATAATTTTGAAAAATCATTATTAGTGGAATGTTATCAATATGTATGGTTTTTGCAAGATTCAATTCTGAAATCAGATATTCATTTTAAATATAAAAATAATTTTCATAATAATTATTTTAGACCGAATATAGATTTGATAAGCGGTAAAGAAATGCTTAAATCAAAATCGCCGGGAAAAGAATTTGAGAAAAAAATTTCCCAAAACTGATCAAGTAATACAAATTTTTACAGTGCCACCAGTGCTAGGATGTGACAGTGCAGGCTGCACAGCCCGCTGAATAGCACCAATTCTTGCCGTTGGATCTGTTCGCGCGTGGCGTACAATCCGTCGATCCTCCCTCCTCGTGGTGCGTGGTGGATGTCTAGATCCTGAATTGCGTGTGTGCATGTCTTCCTCAATCCATTGCCACCAACAGCGAGCGATGGTGGTGTCCGTACGACCGGTGTGGTGCGCAATACGGCGACAGGACCAACCAGCCTCCCGCACACCCACGATACAGCCCCTCTCGAACGCGTCAACTGGACAACAGGCTGTCGGATGAGTCGCCGAGGCATAGTGTACGTGCAGATGACGCTCTAGCGACGCTACCCGATGTCGGAATGACCGGCGCGGTCGTTTGAAGCTCTCTTATTTAGACCGGTGGGCGCCACGTCAAGCACCTACCACCTACCCCCAGCGCGCGGCCGACCGTGAAAACGAAATCATTGGTTTAGCGAATGGTGTGCAAAATACCCACCGAGTTTACACAGAATAAGTAGGGTCCTTGGGGTGCAGCTTTTTTAAGACGATGAGAGTATTTTGGTTTCAAAATTAGATTATAAAGATTTGAAAAAATACTGATCAGTTACCACCAGCAGACCGAGTCGCTTAGAATCGCAAATAGCTTGCCCCAAACGATAGACCGAAAGAGGGTCTAACCGATAGTGACGGACGGACACATGCTGATAACCTGATTACATACATACCTGATACATGTAAGATAAAAAGCCCTCAAACAACTTCATTTTTGCTGAATTCGCAATGTGTTAAAAAGAACATACGACTTAAAAATGACCCGCATTTTCGCTCCATTCAATTCCGCAGCTAATCTACGATACTTTGCTACACGAGCTTATCACATTTCCAAACCTTGCCTGTCCGCAGACTCCGATCTGCGCGTTGTTCAGCTGCGGAGTGCCCTTCCTCCTGTTGGATGGCTCCGAACCTCGCGAAAACACACCCAACCCCCTGCCGATCGCTGGGCAGCACGGTCGGCCGTCCGACCGACCGCGTCCGCTGCTTGTTCGTTCGCCGCCTCACAATCACAAAACACAAATCGCCGTCTCGATGACAAAGCAATAAAGAGTTGGCGGGCGGGCGATCACAACGACGCGCCAACCAATCATCTTTTTACAGTCCAAATAAGGCTGTTTGAAACCCGGCCGAGGAAGTAATTGCCGGTCGGGCTGGATAACGGATCGCACCGGCTACCCAGTCGCGAGCGAGAGCACGGGGGCCTCGCTATATAATCTATCTGTCCAATTTAACAGATATTCCGCACATGTCATTTCGCCCGGAGCCAATATTTGCTCCGGCGAGGCGCAACAGCGGCAGGAGCGAGGGAAGCGGGCTGCGTGGGTGACAAGAGCAGCAAGAACGGATGGGTGGCGGCCAGGGCGATGGATACAGTGGGGGGGGCGGTGGTAGTAGGCGATGGGAGAGACGGGAACAGGCTGGGTGGGTGAAGCGCGGGTCGCCGGTAAGGGAGACGGCGGCGATGATCGCGGAGGCTATGCGAGGTGCTATGCGAGAGCGCGGAGATAACGGCGCACTCGTCGGTAGAGCCGGGTGGTTGCGGGGATAGCGACGAGTTGGGTGGCGGGGAAGTGGGATGGGGGGGGGCGTCGGTGGCTGAGGCGGAGTCCGCTCGCGCGTCGCCGGGCCAACGACAATCAGATCGACGCACCCGAAGCGAGATGGGCAAAAATCGCACCACTCCCAACGCGAAACAATGGACGTTCCACCCCTCTTCTTTTCCTGCCGCGAAAGCGAGGCGGAAGCGGCCGGCGCGGACGAAGCGGCGTGAGGCGACGCGACGTATCGCGACGCGCAGGAAACAAGCCGAAAATGGGCCCCGCCCCCCGCGGCCACCCACGCCCGGCGAACGGCCCTGTCAACGCGGCGCCTGCGCGCGCCCGGCGCCAGGGGCGCACTTCCATTTCACCATTACAAGCTAATGGTTACTGGATGCACTGACTGCAAATGCGCACTGCCCGCCGACACTCCCGAAAACCCAAATAATACTAACGAAAAGTTAATGTGAAGCAATGAATCCAACTCTAAAGTAAACGTTCAGCAATTCATTCCATAGATACTGAAGTTTAATCACACGCGCCCGCTCTTCGGCCCAAAACGAATAATAAGGTGCCGTTGGAATTAACTTAACTTCACAATCTTTTAACTCAAAGAGAACAGAAAAGAGAAACAAGTCGTGTAATATGTAGATGATAATGATCAATATTAATAATTATAATAATATTGAACACGTCAATTACAAGCAAAAAAGGTGAACAAGTAATCTTAATTACGTTACCAGTATCACTTAAATACAAATACTTCCGTTGAGACCAAAACCCTGATATCAATACTGTACATCTACAACTCCCATAGTAATTCCCTGCGTACCACGAAATTTTCTTAAATCCAACCGTGAATATACATATAAAAGGTAAGAGCACCTATAGTTGACAGGGCATCTGTAGTCGACATAATATTTTTTTAATGCCTATCATAAAGTTCTGTAGTGATCAAGGGGGCCGTGAATACACCTGGCAACACTACAGCGCCTTGTTGACCAGTTAAAACCATCAAATACTGCATGCATCAGTCACGTGAAGAGTTACGGATGGAAGAAAGTGTAACTTTGAAGCAGAGCTAGAGACAAATTTAAGAAAAGTTAGTGTTGATCATAAGAATTAGTATACGTCCTCTTTGATTTTCTATGTTGTTTATGTGCATTATTGGGATAATAGGATGAATAATAATGTTATTTTACGAATTGTTTGTGGTAAAAAGTGAGTAGTTATAATTAAGCGATGGATTTACAGACACGAAAAACTGTAGCAAGAGGCAGGCAAAATAGGCACTTAAAAATGTAAAATAGACGTTTAAAAATGTGAAAAAAGCATTTAAAAATGTAAAATAGGCATTTAAAAGCGTTAAATAAGTATTTCAAACGTCACTATATATTTTTCTTATTCATATTTATTTATATACTTGTGCATGAAGTTTATTAAGTAAACCTAATATAGTAACCTTGATAGAATGTTTGCTTTCTGACAAATCTCCTAGAAATCCTGTCTTTCATTGTTGAGCAATTCGGACAAAAAAGGCTGAGTTGCAGTAGCTACCATTTTGCTTTTTACTAAATGCAAGCTGATACTCTAACGCTGCACAGTATGATCTTTGTTTCTCTCATTTAAATTGTATGAATTGTTTCAATCGCCATGCATAACACAATTTTGTAACTAATGGTGTTACAACAGCACATATTTTTCGCATTATATCTGAAAATATATTTCAAATTTTGCAATTTTACCAAAAATTGACAGAATTCAATTAAAATGAGACCAGAGTCATTCATCTAAGCGTTCTTTTTTCTATCCGTTGGAGAAATATTAAGCAAAAAATTGTAATGGGTTTTGAGAATTTTTTAAAAGTGATCTACATTAATTTCAAGCAGTAATTCTGCAAAACAACACACTTTAAAAAATGACCTTTTTTATATCTAATTTTTGAACAGATTTCATTTAAGACAAAAATCTATGTATTAAATATTGTAATTTTGCGGCCCCCGAGCGACACGTGCAAGGAATTGACGGCTACTGCACTTAGGGGCCGTCCCTTTCCCGAAATTGGTCGATAACAACCATGAAAATGAGACAAGCGTTGTGAAAAGACGACTACGCGGGATAATCCGAGGGCATCCGTGACGAGGCGAGCGCGCGTCAGGTTTGGCTACACTGAAAAGTCGGCGGTAGCTGAACACGCTTTTTCTGGCCGTGAACATGACATAAGATTCGGGGACGTGGATGTTTTAGCCACCACAGTTCACTACCATGCAAGGTTACACCGTGAAGCTATTGGAATTCAAAACATCCCCGGAATTTCAATAGAAAGGACGAGGAAGTGAAAATTAATTCGGTTTGGATCCCCGTTATCCGCCAGACAAAACCAAAACCTATTTACAAACAAACACGTGACAGTAGTCGCGTAGGCACGCGAAAACATAACAGTCACGAACACGCAGCTAGCGTCTCCGCCACATCTCCCGATCCGGGAGATGTGGTATTTTTTTGAGAAATTGTATTTTTTTTAAAAAGAAGTTTAAAAAATCAAAATAATAAATAATTTGACTGCACTAGCGGTGGTAGCAAAACGGGACAGATTTACCGATAGTTGTTCGATTGCTATGTACTTTGCATGATAAAGACGAAAAGAAAGTACAAGTTTTTCAATTGTTGATTAAGGATAATAGCATTTTGATCAATAAATACGAGAATAGGCAACATGTGGCGACACATTAGTGATTAGTTAATAATGAAATAGAATTATCGATAAAAGAGTGGTGATTCCAAAGAACGCCCGCCCGGCGCAGCCGCCGCCACCGCTTCCGCTGCCAGCACATGCCCGTGACCCGATTTCAAAGGGATTTACGACTCGCAGCTGTACAAGGTTGAGCCCGCCCCGAAGGAAGGGTCCGCCCTCCTCTGAATACCTCCCCGGTCCCCCGAGGAAATTTGTTCCTCGAAGCCAACAGCTCACGCCTGACTCGAGATGGCAAGCCCAGAAACCCAGAACAGCGAGGAGCGCACGTCCAAATAAGCACACAGTTAAGGAACCCGATCGTAGACGTTCGTGCGAGGAGCGCGCGCACGGAGAACGTTGTTAGACTTCAGATAGTCCCGCAGTAAAAGTGTTTTTTCTTTTGATTCAAAATTTCCACGGGATCGGACAGAGCTCCTTCACGTAACAGTGCCAAAGCCAGGTGTTTCGGACACTGTTACGCAGTTCATTGAGTCTGAGGAAGAAAAACTGCCATTTAGATTTCAATTAATATTCCCAAGGAATTCTGTTCGGCCAGTTACTGATCCGCGAAATTAGCAACAGACGAATGCTCGCCTTTTAACAAATAGCGAGAATTATCTGAGCCACACCGTGATCTGTCGCTACGACCACCACCTGCACGGGTCGAGACGCAGAGAAGCCGCGGGGATGACTAGGCCACGCCCCAGCCCGGCCACCGCCCCGAGCCTGCCGCTCCAGCCGACGAGGTCAACGAAGGTGCGTCAAGCTGGAACAGCCATGCCAGCTCACCGGAATGAAACATGTCTAATAATTTATTGCTAATTAATTGCAAATTAACTGCCACAATTTTTAATTAATTGCCACGTATCTACAGGGCGAAAACGGGTGTGAGATGGCTTGACGCGACGCCAGAACACACATCAGTGAAATTCGGGTCTCAGGTCCACGGAACACCAGATAATTTATTGCTAATTAATTGCCACAATTTCGAATTAATTGTCACGTATCTTCAGGGCCAAACGGGTGTGAGCTGGCTTGACGCAACGCCAGCACACACATCAGTGAAATTCGGGTCGCAGGTCGAAAATATTCAGATAATTCATTGCAAATTAATTGCCAATTAATAACCACAATTTCTAATTAATTACCCCGCATCTTCAGGGCGAAAACGGGTTCCTTTGTTCTCTATATAATGGTATTTGAATTTCTGACATAGTTAAATGTGCTGACGTTTTTGACAAGGTTTTCATCATAAATGGCAACGGCAATAAATCTGTGTTTGTGGTAAACAATTAGTATATAATGTGTATTAATAATGCTCTTGGTTTGGTTCGATTATGCTCGTTGGTTTTCGTGAAGGAAATATAAGACTGAGATTTTCTCTGTACCGTGTTCAATACTAGCTGAAGTTAATGTTCAAAATGTATGGTAATAAAGCAAGTTTTACACTTACATAAAGTTCTTTTTTGTTTATAAACATTATCAACGCATACACAAATCACACTTGTTTCTCTTTAATGATCTGAGTAGGGTGTCAGGTACAGATACTTCATGTGTCAGCTGTGATATTTTGTTCTCATAATTTAATTAACGAAAGGACACGTGAGTAAATTCCATGGAGGGAGTAAAATAACTTTGCGTCTGAAGCAAGAAGGAAGGTATTTGGGTAACCCATTTAAAAATGTATAAAATTTCGGAAAATCTACATTTTGCAGAATTGAAGTAATATGAAAATTAAAAACAATAAACTGCCAAAGATTCCTCCAACGAATAATGCCAAACCCTCCTAGGAAATATGAAACACGTCAAAATATACAAGCAGATACACAAAAAAATAAGATTTTTTACTCAGCCCGAATTTTAGAAAAAACTGCTATCCCATGGTAAAGTTTTATTGGACAGATCGAACCTCCAGTTCTTTCCGATATCGACGTGGGTATGGCCATTCAATGCTAATGTGGAATTATAACACATAAAACACATTCAGCAATTTTAAGTTTTCCTGTTCAGTTTGGTAAACTTCACGTTCACACTAGTTTACTACTCCTATTTTGAAAGTATATAATCTATTTTTTGTAATACCGTTCCACTCAATATTTTTTCAACTTCGAAGAGTATGTACAGTAAAGGCTTTAACTGTAAAATCTACATGTTTTTTTCGTTTGTTGTTATTTTTACTTGCTTAGGCGGTATAGAGAAAATTATGTAATGCTACGCGGAAAAAACGGCGAATTTTCGACAGAAAATTCTTATTATGGGGCCCTGGTGAATCCTCTAACACATGGTGTAGCCAGGATTCATGTTTTGTGGGTCCTTGATACCGAAAGATCGATTGACGGCAAAACGTCTGGTCGTCCGTCCTTCCGTCCGTCTGTATGTGCAGAAGCCAGCGGTACGGATGGGGTACGGCCAGTGTGGATCCGTTTTCGGCGGAAGAAATGTTCACGCGCGAACGGCCGACTGATTCTGCTGACCTGAGTGGCCACACTGCGATAGACATCTGTGAATTATTGAGTACAAGTGACATCTAATGGAAGCGAGAAGATTTACAACTGATTGCTGACAGCTCTGCTCTTAAATTTCTTCTGTTTGAAAGTTTAAAAAAATTCTGAGTGAATCCTATTTTCGCCGAACACGAAAATACTGGTGAATTTCATATCTTTTATTACCAATTACTGAAACAACCAGTTAAAGGGTCCCCCCAGATAAGATGGTAAAAAGTTCCCCTCAACCAAATTACATATGAGTGGTTACACTATAATTCTAACATAAAAATAAAATTTTTGAAAGGTTTCTTAGCCTCCGTCCCACCACCCACATCCCTATACAGCCAAAAACGTGTTTTTTTAATTTCAATTTTTTTCGACAACTGAACACTATTTTATCAGACTGAAAAAAAATATGATAAATAAGAACACAACATAGACTATCAGAAAAACATTTTTCAATATTTTCTCAGGCCCAAATTCAAACACAAAAAAATATTTTCGAAAAAAAAATCAAGAAATATTTTTTACTGTGTCTTAGAAGCCTGGAACAGGCTCGAAAAAAATATCAAAGGTTTCTTTTAAAACACAAATTGTTGTGTATTTTTTTCAGATTTTTTTTGATTGCTGGGCTGCAGTTAAAAAATATAAACCATTTTCCCGCCTTTAAAACACCTGGACTTTCAATATACTTTGAAAATGACTGCAACGGTTCTGTGCATTTATTTTAGTGTTTATTATACATTTGTATACATTGTTGTAGCACCCAATAAAGTTTTGATTTTGGAATATACTTACAAAGTATCATTTTTAAAGCTTTCTAATCGTTTGCATAAGTAATCGTACGCTACGGAAAGACGATAGTTTTGGCAATTTATAAGAAACAATCGACACAAGATCTTGTAAGTGTGATACTGGTGGATGAAGAATTACACCCCATCCTACATCAAACAGATTTTAGAAGAAAAAATAGAAGTTTGCAGATTATGACATACAAAAAAAGATTATTGCAACACACATTATAATGGCAAATAACTCGGAAACGATGCTTCCTAGGCCTTTTAAACCAGGTTTGCTTGTCTCATGGAGACACGGCTTTTTTTTGAGAACAAGTACATTCTAACAGACGACACGTTTTGGGGGACGGGTAGATGACAAATGGGGAAATGATAAGGGACATTTCGTGTGCAGGATAGATGGGGAACAGTGTGGAAGTGAAGGGAAACAGATTAGGCCCCGATTATGTTGTTGGGATGTATTTTTCAAAATACCACTTTTATGATCATCCTATTTTACAATTTTGCATATTAGTTCTTTTGGGTGCGCCCTTTCCGTAGCACAGATGGACAGAAAAGAGAAGCCGATATCAATGTAAAATTAAATTGAAGGAAAATACTGAAATTATCTTTCACGATAAAATTATCGGGACTATTTTATTTTCTGCGAATTTTTATCTCAAAGCTCAGCAATATTGGAATGAATTCTCTCGCACAGTACCGGGTCTATAATGCCGTAAACTACTTTTCGGGGGATGGGAGTTTGCAGTTTGTTGCAGTAGCTACATTAAATCAATTTTCAATTTTCGTACAATTATTATTTACAAAGTACAGAGTTTTCGCACGTGTACAGATTGTACGAGTGTCTCCATATTTATACGTATTCAAGAACAAATACTTAGGTAAAGGAAAATACACCTTTTTTCTAGTCTGAAACATCTACAGACGTGAAACCACAGGCATCCGCAACCAATGCGTTACTATTTATCTGTTCGGGAGGCGCCGCGTTCTAGGCTAGTTGTCAACGTTTTAGCTGCTATTCTGTGGCCTTCCTCCTCAAGCAAGGTCGCACGTGCCCAGGACGCGGCAACTGCCGAACTGCCAAGTGGTTGACTACAAATGTCTTAGTTTTGTTTTAAAACTATGACCCAGCTATTAAAAAAATATGAAAATATTCACAAGCATTCTGAGATGAAGTTTTAAGATGATTTTCGTGCCAGTGTCTGTGTTCTAAGACAAGTAAAACAGTTCTTGTAAATCTGGGTCTAACCTCTTCCCCTTCATTTTTCCACATGTCCCCCAATTATCTCTCAAATATGACGGAATTATTATTTAATAAATTGCCAAACACTATTATCTTTCCTTAGCGTGTGATATTCTCATACAAAGGATTAGAAAGCCTTAAAAATGATACTTAGTAAGTATATTCCAAAATCAAAACTTTATTGGGTGCTACAACAATGTATACAAATGTATAATAAACACTAAAATAAATGCACAGAACAGTTGCAGTCATTTTGAAAGTTTATTGAAAGTCCAGGTGTTTTAAAGGCGGGAAAATGGTTTATATTGTTTTCATTGTAGCCCAGCAATCAAAAAAATCTGAAAAAAATACACAACAATTTGTGTTTTAAGAGAAACCTTTGATATTTTTATCGAGCCTGTTCCAGGCTTCTAAAAGACAGTAAAAACTATTTCTTGATATTTTTTTTTCGAAAATATTTTTTTGTGTTTGTATTTGGGCCAGAGAAAATATTAAAAAATGTTTTTCTGATAGTCTAAGTTGTGTTCTTATTTATCATATTTTTTCAGTCCGATAAAATAGTGTTCAGTTGTCGAAAAAAATTGAAATTAAAAAAACACGTTTTTGGCTGTATAGGGGTGTGGGTGATGGGACGGAGGCTAAGAAATCTTTCAAAAATTTTATTTTTATGTTAGAATTATAGTGTAACCACTCATATGTAATTTGGTTGAGGGGAACTTTTTACCATCTTATCCGGGGGGACCCTTTTTCGAATAAACAAGAATGTCGCCTAATACTTTCATTTACATACTTGAATCAATCAGAGATGACATTGAAAAAAGATCGAATTTTAGAAAATACATTACTACAGAAGAACGACTATTTATAACCATAAGGTATGTGATGTTATGTCCCATGTTTACCACACGTTTTGCACTAGTTTCGCCCATTTCTTCTGCGATTTCATTCCATAATTTCCTACTTTTGTCCCTGTTGTGATATCTGGAATTCAATGTCTTCCTCAGAGCATCTCGTTCATGTACAAGTGAAACCAGCTTTTCAACATCCATCTCTCACAGCTTAGATCGGCCGAATAAATGAAAGTCATTTGATATCGGTCTGCCGAATTCGAGGTTCGGCTGTGTAACTCAAGCAGTCCTAAGTTTTAAGTTCTACTGTTGCCGAACAATCAGAAAATTTTAATATTGTACCGCGATGATGTAGGCATCATGGACAACAATATCCCAGAATATTTTGCAGGAGTCATGTCATAAAACCTACTTTTTGCATGGATGACCCATGAGTTAAATTCTGGAAAAATACTTTCAACCTGACGTGGAGCAAGTGTTGTTTGTAGCTGTAAATTCTTGAAATTGTATTCCTTTGCCGAAGTTCCGATTTCGCATGTGGCACCTTAAGATTTCACTAATTGCTTTATTTGTTGCTGCGCTCTGCCTAAATGACACCACGCTACATTTTATCGAACAAATCGAATAAGTATCCAGCCAATGAAAGGTTTGTTGTTGAAAAGGTTGTTTGAGTGATTTATTGAATTCAATAGTCAATAGTGAATGAATTGATTGGAAATTTAAAAAAAGGTATTTATAGGCACCAATAGGCAGAAATATGATTTTTTGTTGAAATAGATGACTATAGTAATTATCAAACTTGGTTAATACATTTGTAGGTCAATTGTAAGTGTAATTATCTACGTTAGGCTAAGAGGCTGTAAAGGAAAATAATAGGTAAAACCCTAAATATTCGAAGTCTACTTATCACCAATTTGATGCAATTCAATCGAATTATTTTACAATTGTGTTATTCTATTAATATGAATTGCCATTCCAGCTTTGACATTTTTGAAGATGCTCTGAGCTCCGGCATCTGCAAATTTCGTAAACGCTGATAAAGGAATTGAAAGGTGCTCGCTTTAAAAAATGTAGTACGACCAAAAGATGCACTCGCGATTGTTGAAGTCGCCATTGTTAAAACCGGTAGCATTTCTATAATCGCGAATGTTCGGAACTCGCGAATGTCGAGAGATGACTGTAAATATAAGCAGAAATTATTATTAATTTTCCTTATTAGAATCTTGCCGTTCATAAATATAACGCATTAAACTCCATTTTTATGTGTATTAAAACAACGAAAAAACATTCTTTCTCAATATTGTGACGGTTCTCATGAGATTTATTAAAAAAACTGTATATGCAAATATAATTTCCATAAATGGAAATCATAGAATTGTCGTAGTGACAAGAGACGGCGCAGTGGCGTAGAAACTGTATGTGTTATTATGCGAAAATCGCAAAATTTCGCGAAGTCCGAGCCAGCGAATGTAAACAAATAAAACAGGTTATTTTATGTGATGTGCGAATGAGAATTATGAAAATAATTAACTGGAGACAGATTTTGAAGCTTTCAAAAAAGCGTAACTTCTTTGAAAATTCAAATAAATTTCGTTGATAATTTTTTTAAGAGCCGGACGTGAATAAATAAGTAAACAGGATTAAGAACGCGATTTTCGTCAAGGAACAATGCTTCGGACAAAAGACGGGGTAGACAGTGCGTTGTTTTGAAAAATTTTCTTCGTGAATACAGATCATCAGACGGGCAGACGATAAGAAGTTTTGGTAGAGAACGCGTCGATGCTCGAGTGCAAGACGGCAGAAAGTTTCAGTCCGTAATGTACGTAACAGGATTCGAACATTTGAAAGAGTATGCTGAACTGTGGTTTTAATTGGAGTTACGGAGTGCAGATCTTCAGAAGCAGAGGGAGAAACGCAGCTGTAATTGGCGACGGGATTTTCAGCATTGCCGAACTTCAAAGGGAAGTGAGATAATTTTTACTTTCGATCGACTGGCAGTACAGAATTTATATCACGGCCAAGCTCTGTTTATTATTATTTAAGAACTGGAAGGGTATTGCTATGAGAATAAAAGTAACAATTATTATAAATGGCCATGCTAAAAAGTAAATGCATGCAGAGTGAATGGATTTTGAAATGTTAAGTGTGTGTGAGAGATAAGTATTTTAGTTGTTGTTGTTTTATGTTTTTGTTTTGTACGTGTTAAAAATAATCGAATACGTTACTGAGAAAGTTAGTCAACAAAGGAGAAATAATTGAAAGAAAATAGAATATGAATAAATCCATAAGCCATTATTGGTAGCTTTTAAAATTAACATCTTGTGTTTCATTGTTACGTAGTAACATCCTGCAATCTAGATAAGTACTGTATCCTGTAGGCGACTTCGCACCCCACGATCCTATAAATTTTCTGCAACGGTTCAGGGTGTTTGGTTACATGCTCGTGACTAGCTTTGTTTGTTAATTAAATGATATTAATGGTAGTTAAGGAAATTCACCCCACCAATACCCATAAGTAAAGTAAGGAGAAGGAACAGTTTACAATATGTACTATGTCTTGTCTCCGGGTGGTCGAAAACATATATTTAAATGTTCTTTGTGCGACAGTCAAACATACGTTCAAATACAATTTCTTAATTCAAAAATTTGATAAGAAATCGCAATGTTTTTAAGTCTTAAAAATATCATGAACTCGAAAAATTCTGTTCAGATTTATTAATTCTTTTAAAACAAAACAATTCGGGCAAAAACGTAAATTTTGCCTATGAACTACCCTCCCCTTTATTCAACGTCATTTTATATGTACCTCGTAATAATTGGGAAAAGTATTACATGCCGTTGAATAATTCTATGTGTAGTTTAATTTCAACTAGAAATAAACGGAGCGCAATTAGAGTAATTTAATGATGATTAGAGCTAACATACATATTTTGTCATTAACATGATATAGTGTTACGTAAAGAATTAATCCTGTACATAAAACATACATAAAACAAGCACTTTACATAAAATATATATACTACCAACATTGCAGGAGAAAATTGCATTAGTAGGATTATCCCCTTCGGTCAGCAAAACTCAGACTGATGGAGTGGAAAAACTAAATTATTTGAAAAACTAGTATTGTAGGGTCTGTATTTCCAAGAAAGGTCGGTAGTGTCTGTATTTCAAAACAAATTCTTTTAGAACTAGATAACGAGATAACAGACGTTAAGGGGAGATGTAGGTATAAACTCGAAAACATTGCATTATTATTTTATTTCAAATATCAATAGTATGTATCTTTGCAAAGCTACTCACGAAATTGTAGCTCAAAATTCCGACCGGAAGTGCCTTTTAAAATTTAAATTCCCTCTCCTCGCGCATAAGAACAGCCAGCGGCCACGCCCCTTTTGAAGTGCTGCAATCGAAATCTTGCTCAGAAATCTGGACAAAATTATGACCATAAAAATAGTTTATCTGGTGCAATAATGGACATTATAAAACCTGTGTTTCGTTCCCTTGCTCATTCTGAATTATTGAAAAAGTGTTTGCATGGAAAATCACAGAATCCTAATGAGAGCTTCCACAATTTAATTTGGAAGAGAAGTCCTAAAACACAATTTGTTGGAAACAAAATGATTAAAATGGCAACGTATGATGCTGCTATTGTGTTCAATGATGGGGAGATGGGAAGTAATAAAACAACTTGGATTTAATCCAGGGGTATTTTGTTTGAATATTTTTTCCAACATTGACAAGTGTCGAGATGCTGCAGCAGATGCCGCAGTGGAAAAAATGTTTAAAATTGCTAGGGAACAGAAAAGAACAAAGAAAAGACTTCAGATGGACTTAGAAGAAGATTCATTTTATGGTTCTGAAGGATTTTAATATTAGTTTGTTTACTGAAAATTTCAGTTTTTAATATTTTTAAAACCTGTTCCACCAAAATATTTTATTTATATATATATATATATATATATATATATATATATATATATATATATTCTGAAATGTATCCTGTAAATTTCATGAAAAAAGAGCCAGTGGACTATGCAAAACAGGTACGTGCAATTAATTAAGCATAAATATTTTTATTTTTTAATAAAAATATTTTTTGTTGAAAATTTGGGATATTAATTTTCAAGTGTAGTCTACTCTGAATTACTGTACCAAATTGCAACAAGTTATTTTAAAAAATGTTCAGTCAGGACCATTTTAAACAAATGACTGCATTTATGCCTATATCTCCCCACAGAACTATTCCTTAAAATTGTCGGAGAGTAATCAGGAGAATATGCAACACAGGCCGCGAATAGAGAGGCGGTCGACGAAAGGCCAACGAGGGTGGCAGCAAGTGGCTGCGAGGGGTACGTACGCTACCGCGGCCGCGACCAAGCTCAATAGCTCGCGATTTCGCCAATCATGAAATCTGCTCTATAGCGGCGAATGATGTCAACATTTGCCCCACGAGCTCTAAAAGGGAAGTTGGACGAGGTTTCTCTTCACCCTCTTTCCCTTTCCACGACCTGTTTCCCGCTTATGCGACAATGATTCCTGGATTAAACGCGTTTCAATGCCGATATATCGAACAAGCAACACAATTAACTCAATGGCGTTTCATGCCGTTCTTCAACCTAGTTTCATTTCAATGGGCTTAAACGGTGTCATAAATAATGCAAATTCGTTACAGTACGAAAGTGAGCATTGATCACTCCACTGTTTCACGTGGGACGGAATAAAGCGTTTCGAATAATTTCCAGGCCCAAAAGGTTTCAAACATGAATGATGAGAATCAATGTGTAACATAAATCTTCCATTGGTCAACCCAGACACAGCTGCAGTTTTCCCTTCATGAGCATTCAATGCTGTTTCGTAAAGAATTATGAGGTAGGAAAATGGAAACAAACGAACACATTAAACCACAGTGACAACGTTTCTGTCTTGAAAATAGAAAAGAGTCTGAAAATATTTGCAATATGTCTTTTGTGGAAAATAGACTACCTTCAAAACCGTATTTATTAATAACTTTAGATTCCTTTAACAGAATATTGTAGTTTTATTAGTAACTTATAGAATTGGTAGCAATGTGTGCATCCGATGAATATTAGTTGACAATCAACCTCGGAATAGATTAAACCAGGGATTTCCAATTTTTTTCTTGCCTCGACACCCTTTAAAATAATGATTTTCTTCATCGATCCCCATGACTTCTTTCTTTAATATAAAACATGCAAGATAATCATAAGAAAAATAATTGCACACTAATAACTGGAGACAGCATTTAGCTATTCATACTTCATAATCTTGGCAGCTGCAATCCATCGCCACCCACACTACATTTTTTTTTACTTTCCCGTGTACTATACGTACGTACACCATAGGAAACATTAAATTTCGCGTCGAAAATGCCTTGGCCCGCGGGATTGATGGCAATGGACATCCATCACTGCAGAAAGCGACATCTAACGGTGGGATAGAAAACCAGTTCTCTCGACCGAACTATGAAAATCAAATTCATTTGATTGGAGAGTATGAAATATTTTAACGTCCATTCAGAGCTAAAAAGTAGTACAGAAGTAAGAACTTCCGTGATTCCTGCCCATGAAACTACATTGACAATAATTTTTACTTTCCCGTATACGTACGTATACACGGAGTGATATACGTAGTATAGGGAAAGTTATGTAATGCTGCGCGAAAAAATGGCGAATTTTGTCAGAAAAAAATCATTGCCGGGCGCTGATAATGAAAAAGTGGATAAAACCAGTTGCTAAATTATGAAAAATTAGGGGGGAAAATCCCCTAACACGTGGTGTAGCCAGAACCCCTCTTTTGTGGGCCCTTGATACCGAAAAAACAATTGAAAGGAAAACGTCTGTCCGCCCATCCGTCTGTGAATGTGTACCGACTGAACCGACTAAATCGTTCAGCCGACTTACTCCAAAATTGATACTCCCCGATCAATCTGAATGATCTCGCGGCCCCTTGAATTTCAAACAGATATTTTAGTTTTGGAGGGAATTTTCTATGAAGCCCATGGGACATTTTCAAAATATTAAAAAAAAATGGTGCCAAAAATTTTGACCAAATTTTGTTGTTGAATAGTCTGAAGATCATTTAACAGAATGGCGTAGGTCGTATGTCGGTTGAAAACTCTGACTTTTCGAAAATTGAAAAAATTCAAAATTTTTTCGGCATCTTCCTACAACAGCAATTATGGAGATACAATTTTTGTTCTTAATGAAATGTGTTCATAAAAAACAGGTCTTCAAATAAGGTTATGTTCAATTTTTCAAAAACATACGTATTTTTTTCGAGAAACTGTGTCAAACATAGACATTTTTTTATTTTCTTTAAACCATTTTTTCTTGAACACCACACAACGTTTTTTGATTAAATTGGGACATGCGATAGCATAAAGGAAGCTTAAGAGAATGGTGCAGGTTTCATGTTCGTTGAAATGCCTAATTTTGCAAACGTTTTTAAAAATTAAAAAACTTTCTGCGTCTTTCTACAACTACAATCTGAAGACACGATTGTTTTTCTTAATGAAATATGCTCATCACAAACAGATCTTCAAATGAGGTGATGTTGAAGTTTTTGAAAAATGCGTAGTTTTTCTATAATTTCGTGACAAACATAATAGCCCGCTCGGAATTGACTGCGCTTCGTTTTCGTCGTTTTCTTACATATACAATTTTAAAAATACAATTTTTTCTCTATTAAATTTATGTATCAAAATTCATCTTCATTTAAGGTCATGCTTAATTTTTTCAAAATGCGAGTAGTTTTTCTATAATTTTGTAAATTTACTGCGCTTCGGGCAGCTGGTTGCGTGGTAAATTACAATATGCAATTTCTATATTATTTCTTTCTTAGTTTCTTACATTCGACCTTTTGTTATACATTTACACATTAATATTTTAAAAATTGTTTATTTTGAAATATTTGAAATAAAAAGTAGAAAAAATAAATAGCTCTCAGAATAGCGACAATGCACGGTCTGCGACAATAGAATTCACTTTGCACTCGTAAATATCTGTGACTGACGTGTGATTGTGTGACCTGATGGACCTGTATGAAAAGGAGTTACAATTGTCTAATTTATGTTGATATTTGCATGGAAATATTTAGTTTTCGCTCCAAATGCTGTACCATTTGTAGTGAGTTGAGTATTTGTTGCATGGTTTTAAAATACTCTCCTCTAATCATGGCCCTATGGAATTAATTTCTATATTGTCCAGGGTATCAGGCTTCTTTTTCTTTTACAAAACTTTTGTATTCTATTTTTGTGCAGTTGTACAATTCACATAGTTGTGACAACACTGCGATGGAAACAGTGAGTTGTACGCTTCCTTGTTGAATTGGACGTTTTCAAATAATAGCTATGATGTTAGTAGCGCATAAAGTGCAATATTTCAGTACTACATAGCTGTTACTTCTAATACAGGAATGTAAGTGCCGTTGTAGCACCACTAATTGACCTTTTATTCATTTTTCGCTTGCCTAGTGATAGAACGAAATATTAATTTTAGAATATTAAAGAACACTAAAACCTCGACCTAAATGGCAATTGAAGTCATTTGAAGCATTTTAACTTACAAATACAATAGTGTTTAAATATTGCCGGAAATGTGCATATAAACGGTGTCAGAGATCTTTTAAAAAATTACATTTGTGTAAATTTTGCAAATATCAAAATATACCCCTAATTGAACTTTAGGTCGTATTAAAGAGTGTAATTACCACAATCCGTCCGACAAATTTCAAGAAAACACTTAGAGCCATTAAAAAAAAAGGCGTTCAAGCGTTTCTGAAATTGCGGAATTTTGAGCAAGTTTTCACAGAAAACTACTTAATTTTCGAGAAACTACATTTGACATTATTCAAAGCACATGTACTCATAAATATAATAATGTGAACAAATCGCCGCTAATGTAAATATTAACGACGTGAGAGACAAGTCAAAACAATTACATATTTGTAATTTTTGAAAAAACAAAACAATAGAGCACTATGGTGTTAATGCCGTCTCAAAATAAGGCATTAACTAACTAACTAACACAGACCACATTTAGCACTATCCCTACAAAAAGTTAAAAGAAAAAAATTGAACCTGTTTTTGAGAAAATCAGTTTTTTGTAATTTTTAAAAATTGCAAATATTGCGTGCAATCTTGCGCAATAACTACTAAAATTTCCAACAAAAAAGAAAATCACCTTAATGAAAGAACTCTCTTTGGACAACAAATTTTATTTGAAGGAAAAAACTATCTTCTCTTTTATAGTTGTAGGAAGACGCTGAAAATATTTCAAACTTTTGCAATTTTCAAAAATTCAGTGTTAACCGTGAAACAAGGACTGATGCCACCTTTATATGTGTTTTTAACTCTACTTTTAGAAGTAATTTAATGAAAAAATTTCGTCGTTTTTGAGAAAATTTTGAAAATGTCCGGGGGACTTCATGTAAAGTACCCCAAAATTTGAAGAAAGTTTTTCAAAATCGCGGCGTCTGGAGTGGATGCAGATTGACCGGGGAATATCCATTTTGGAAGAAATTGTGCGCATGGTTTAAGCGCTGGTATTGTTCACAGATGGACAGACGGACGTTTTGGAAAAGAAACAACACTTTTTCGGTATCAGAAGACCCCAAAACGTGTATTTCCTTTAAATTCTCGAAATTGATTTTCCACAGCACTCCATCACTTTCCCTATACTACATGGATTACTTCGTATATACGTACGTATACGGGAAAGTAATAAATAAATTTAAACCAGTTCATTAATTTTCAATTTTTGTGTGGAAGTATTTTTGTATTTTTTCTGCAGTTCTTAAATACTATCTTTACCATATTACGCTGTCCGAACAAGTCTATTTCTTTTCAAAGAAGAAAATCATAACAATTTTTTCCAAAAAGAAATGATGGAAAACTAATACTCTAACAAACACCTGATATTTTCTTTAACTTTCACTTAAGAATATTTTTTTAACGTTTATTCATAGACCAAAATTTTAAAATTTTTCAAACCCATACAATCACATATTAAACGCATCAATGTTGATTTTTTTTACTTAAGCTGACACATTCAAATTATTTCCAATAAAATGATTTTTTTTAATTAAAACTTTCCTGAGAGAGGCCGAATTCCGAAATTCAATAGTCGGAAATCCGATTGTGCAGGCGCTGGCCGTTTTCAAAAAGCCACGCCTCCGCAAGGGCTTAAGTGCTGGAGGTGCGGGCAGCGCGCTTCCGGGGAAGCCCGCCCGCCGCCATCGATCATGTCGGATCCAGCGCAGCCCGCGGCGGCCCACGACAAGCCGCGACAGCCCCGAGAGCGTGTTCGCCGGCGCGCCGGGAGCCGCGTGCCAGCGACAGCCCCGGACGCGCGGAGGAGACAAGCGAGGGAGCGAGGGCGGGGGGCCGGAGGCTGGGCGAGTAGCGTGCCTACAAGCTTAGTGGCTGGCTGTGGGATTGGCGGAAGAAGCGACAGTACAAGTGCGGCGGCGGTGGCGGAGGAGTGGAGGCTTGAATGGGAATAAAAGACTGGATTCATTGATTAATTATTTCGTTTTCAGGCAAATCACCTGCGATGTGTTGGGCATGTTTTTATCACGGGAGGTGGCGGTATTCTTTCCTCACTGGATGATGAGATTCGGCATCGACCTGCACGTCTGCTAGCAGAGTTTTCCCATCCAGATATTCCCGCGGGGCACCGCCACAGCTGAGACGAGCTCTAAGCCCCCTCACTGATCCCCCGGCATGTGTGGTTGTGTAGTGCATGTGTGTGTGTGTGTGTGTAATTAATAGGATATGACAAGGAAGAGGAAGGAAAGATCGCGCGCGGTCCGTGGCCCGACTGTTAGAATACGGCTCCGGCATTCCCTTGGTTTTCACACGAGACCAAGTTTTGCAACCCAGAGAAACCACGGAAGAATATGGACCCCATCAGCCGGCCGCTAAAATTTTCCTCCAGACGATGCCGCTTGAATTCATCCTAGCTATGTAGCTAGTGCCAAAAATCTTCCTACTGTCGGGACTCGAACCCTCCGATCTCCCAGTCGGAGGCCTGAGCTACCGCAGCCGGTAGAAGCCTGGACGGGCTGCCGAGACGATGGGAGTAGTAACAGAAGTGAAGACCGCGAGGTGTGGTGAACAGTAGTGATGACGACGGAATGGTGATGGCAAAGTTGTGACTTGGGGTGTTAAAACGGTGGTATAACTACAATTCATTGAGAAGTAAAATTATGGTGAAGGGGACCACACTGTCGCGTGAGGAACGATTACCAATGTTCTTGGCCAAAATGATAACTGGACGTAAATATTCACACTTCAGTTATAGTTTTAGGCGATAGGAATGCTCTGCACGCGTACTTGCCAACTCAATGCTCTGTGACGTTACAAAACTCTGCTCTCGCGTTCCCAACCGAGCCGCAGAGCTAAGAAAAGACCCAACGAGGCGGCGAGCTTAGAGTGTTCCAATGACGGTAAGGAAGTGTGTGGGGGGGGTAAGGTTCGCTCTATAATTACGTTTTTAAATGGTAATCATTATTTAGAATGTTCATTATTCAATAACAATACGAAAAATTAAAAACTAGACCACAGATTATCACGAAGCTCAAAGCAATCTGTCTATCGTAACAGTACTGTAATTACACTTCCATCTTTCTATTCATAACATTATTCTCATAATAATTTTTGGAGAAGTCAGTTTTAACATTTTAGTGCAATAATATTTTATACAATGTTATATAATATAACAAGTTTAGTTCATCCCGAAACAATAATTCATGTTAACAAATAAATACCTGGGAGGGGCCACTTGGGAGAATCTGGACTCCAGGCTCAAGCCTTATTATATATAGTTTAGTTTGAGAATGTTGTAAATCCTCAAGATTTTCACTGACTTTGCCATAATCTTCTATCTGAAAAATCCTTTACTCATGATTGAAGACTACCTGTCAGTTCTCAGAAAGTATTTTCATCTAGCGGGTTTCTCTGGGTTGCAAATCTTCGTAACGACTCTGTACGTTGAACTTTTTAATATACTGCAGTTCCCCCGAGCACACTACTCTTCGACATTGTTATGGTATCTACAAAAATTACATTTCTTCCCAAATCAAAAGACAATGAACGGGCGCCTCATGTTGTCTGAAACAAAGCAATGACCCACTCCCAACGCTTTCGTACACCGACGACAAGTCAGTCGATCCCTCCCTCCCCCCTTTGCTCGTACTGCTTCTCCGAGCGCTTTCTCATGGAGGGGAAGGCTACTCTGACGTCATTTCTCCTCCAGTTGGCTACCGCTGCTCTAGATCTTTTGGGTGCATGTGTTTGCGATATGCGTGTCGAAAGAATACGTAATGGTTAAATCTACTAGAAGCCGTCTCTCAGGCACTTCTTACCACGCACGTGGCATTTTGAAAGTTAATTAACTTTTGCGGAAGAAAATCTTGATGTTAATCTCTACTTTCCGCTATAACGAAAAACACGGTTAATGAAGAAATATCAATACTAGATCATTCTTTTCTAGATTAATTACTTGGTTTAAATTACCTAATAACTTTGTATGTGCAATTATATTTTGTACCTAACGTGTCCCATTTTTTTGTTTTACAAATATGTAGTTCGTTCCTTTTCTTCTTGAATTTTTTAAAGATACTTTCTAACATTTCATCAACTGATGGAAATATAAACCACGGTGGATGGCCCAAGTACAGTGACCTCGAGCATCATTTATTTGTTGCAGTTGTCACCAATGCCATACAATGCATCTGTTCAATGATATCGAAAGAGCCAGCTATTTTGATAGTCAATATCTTCTTTATTTCTAAAAATAGAAATAATGGAAAACAATCACGGAACTTCGCAGAAGTAGACAAAATATTCGTAGAATGATTCTATAAGATAATCCCCAGAATCAGGATGAACATCGAAGTATTTGTCTCTTAACGGAGGTTTCGATAACGAAGACACGTTTGGGACAAGAGTTTTCAGAAGTATAGCTCGTCCAACCGAAGAATGAAGTTTGTGATTGCGGCGCGTCGTGGAACTAACAATGTAAACACGGGTCTGTACAGTCAGTTTCGCTAACAAAAGTTGCCAGGAGCGTGAAGCGGGTTCAGAGACTGCTACTAGGGAATCACCATGGCCCCCTTCTTCATAGAGGTTGTGAATCAGCTGTTATAATATTACTTCAGAGACACATCATGCAAGATTTGCACTGACTGTTTTATTTTTGTCCCTTTAAGTTGCTGTTTTTTAACTTTTCCCCACCGTTCTAGTACAAGAATGTAATAAAAAAGTTCTATTTATATTGCATTTTTAATACTTATTCATTGAATTTAAACATTTTGTATTCTTCTTCATTCAACTATTTTTCCATAGGCTTTAGGCGGTTTGTTAGGTATGCAATACAGTACCAAAACATTAACTTTACTGTCATAAATATCTACAATATTCTTCATTAAGGTGGTAGTTACTACTTACATAAAAATAATTTTATTTTGTATATATTCTGAGAAACTACTTAAGTTAAAATAAACGATTTATATGAATGTTACTGCTCATCGAAAGAATTAGTTTCAAAATTTTGAATCGTTTTACAGAGAAAAGTATACTTTCATTTCTTCCAATATGGGGTGCAGACATGTCCAAATATAGTTAAAATATTAATTGGGAAAATACTAGATTTCCAACGAAATAAATCGCGCGTTTTCGTAATAGTTTGGCCCGGTCCCATTTTAATTTTGAATTGAGTATCCTTATATCTCCGTCACTGTCGTTTCGGCTATAAACACAGACGGTGGCGCGCTCCTGTAAACATTCTCAAACTTGGTCGAGATATAGCTGCTGAACAGCGTTTATGCAGAACGGGAGAACGCGGAGAGAGCGGGAATGCAGACGTGAGCCACCATGCAATCGCGATGCGGCGCTCAGACGGCTTAACTGGGCATTGAAGCCGCGGCTTCGGCGAAGGCAAAAGAGGCTCGGGGCAGGCGGAGACGGGTTCCATTCAACAGAGGCCGACTTGGAGCATGATACGGCAGGGGAAGAAACGAAGAGGAAACGGGAGGGGCGGAGGCAGGAGGCGGTAGCGATGGGGTGGGGTCCCGATGGGGACAGTGAGTCGTAGGTGACGGAGATGGGGGGGAGGGCGGTGTCGGCGATGTGCGAATGGCCCGCGCCCCGACACTCCCGTGTCAGAGATCTCTCCGCACAGTCCACGTGCGCTTCCGCCGGTGTCATATTTCACGCCAACAAGCCACCTCTAGGAAGCCCAAGACATCTGCTTTATTATTTCTGTCAATTGTTTTCAATCATGTCCACTTCTGTTTGCAAAACAATGATATTATGTAAGCTTCAAGACAGCAAGAAAAGCCTGAAATGTGAGGGAACATAGTACATAGAATATTTTATTATTTTCACCTAAATTCAACGATTGTAAAATTACTATAAGACCTAAGGTATTCATGTTAATGAACCTTGTGTGGCCACACAAAAACAGGTTGTAACCATGTATTAACTTTAAGTTTGCATACAAATTTACATTTTTTCTGAGTATTCTTCAGTATTGCACAGAATTTTTAATTCTGTAACTTTTCATTTTCTTATAACTTTGTAATACTGCTTTCAAACTGGTTGTTTTATGTGTCAAAATACTCAGTGAATAATGTAAATTTAAAATTTGGTTATAAACTCTGAAGGTACAGCCTCTGGAACTTGTAAAATGGTAAAACCAGAAATTATTTTTTGACATGTAAAGCTTATCTATAGTTCCACTGGCCGCTCCTAGATTCACTTCACTGGATACATTCGTACATCTTTTGTAAAGTAAGGAGCATTCATGTGTATACCTTTGTAAGCACCTGATTGGCGATGTTCTGTGTACTCTTACAACTCCGCTGCATAATGTAGTGTACGCGGAAGCTCACCAATGTTGTAAAACGGTATAAAATGGGCGGAGCGCTCCCTAGCACTGCTACTTGTGCGAGTCATGCTATCTGTCTCTTTCGATGTTGTAATTCCAAATTGTCAAGCGGCAAGTCAACCCGGCCTGCGCGTCGTTAACTTTTAACTTTTAATGTCAGTGGTCTCTCTATGTGCCCGAGTAGGGCGTAATGGTTTTTGGTGCATTGGCAGTGATATTATTTGTTTGATTGTTTCTGTGTTGCTATGTCTAATTGTTTTTTACTTTCCCGTATACGTACGTATACACGGAGTGATATACGTAGTATAGGGAAAGTTATGTAATGCTGCGCGAAAAAATGGCCAATTTTCGGCGGAAAAAAATCAATTGCCGGGCCGTGAAAAGGAAAAAGTGGATAAAACCAGTTGCTAAATTAAGAAAAAAAAATCCCCTAACACGTGCTGTAGCCAGAAACCCTGTTTTGTGGGCCCTTGATACCGAAAAACCAATTGAAAGGAAAACGTCCGTCTGTCTGTCTGTCCGTCTGTGAACACTGCTAGCGCCTAAATCATACGTACGATTTCTTCCAAAATGGATATTCCCCGGTCGATCTGATTCTAGTCGAAGCTTTGAGATTTTGAAAAAGATTCTACAAAATTTGGAGGTACGTTATATGAAACCCCCCCGGGGATTTTCAAAATTTTCTCAAAAACGGCACCAAATTTTTTCTTTAAATTTCTTGTTTGAATAGAGTAAAATACACTTATTAACATGGCATACCGATCCGATTTTCACGAATAACTCTGAATTTTCGAAAATTGTGAAAGTTTGAATTTTTTTCGGCGTCTTTCTCCAACTACAAAATTGAAGATAGAGATTTTTTCTTCAAATAAAATTTGTTGTGCATATTGAATTCTTTCATAAATGTCATGTAAATGTTTTTCAAAATTTTTGTAGTTTTCGTGCAATATTGCGTGCAATATGAGCAATTTTAAAAAATTACAAAAACATGATTTTCTCAAAAACGGCTCCAAATTTTTTCTTTAAACTTTTGGTAGGGATAGTGGTAAATACACTCTATCAGATGACATAAAAGCCATATTGCTCTTCAGGTTGGTTGTTTCAAAAATTACAAATATGTAAATTTTTTCACATGTTTCTCAAGTCGATAATATTTACATTAGCGGCGATTTTTTCACATTATTATATTAACGAGTACATGTGCTTTAAATAATGTCAAGTAAAGTTTCTCGAAAACACAATTGTTTTCTGTGAAAAGTAGCTGAAATTTCGGCATTTTCAGAAACGCTCAAACGCCATTTTCTCATATATGGCTGCAATTTTTTTCTTGAAACTTTTGTAGCGTCTAGTGCTAATTACACTCTTTAATATGACGTTAAGTTTATTTTGAGTTATCTTTTTGTTTTTTCAAAAATTATATAAATGTAATTTTTTTTGAAAGATCTCTCACATCTTTAATATGCACATTACCAACAATTTGTAAAGATTATTATATTTTGAGTTTTGATTATTATATTATTGTGTATTTTGTCTTTGCATTTTTGAATTAATAAAGTGAGTGTAAGTGCTTCGAATAACTTCAAATAAAGTATTTTGAAAACTCAAACATTTTCTGTGATGTGAGCTTCAAATTTCGAACTTTTAGTAGAGCTAAGACGCCATTTTCTCTTAAACGGCACATCATTTTTAAAAGAAAATTGCCATTTATGACTAGGTTTTTCTGTTCTTTAATATTCTAAAATTAATGTTTCCGTTCTAACAATAGGAAACCGAAAAATTAAGAAAATGAAAAAAAATGTACTTTTGGCGATGATAGATGACAGCTGACAAGAAAGAGTTTGTGGCAATTCCGAATAGCTAGCGAAGACCCAAGGAAATAGAAAACTAATACGGGAAAGTCTGTGCCATTCTGTAGCACCACTAGTTCCGTATGTTGACAGCCTGGCCGCCCTCACCTGTTGGTGAATGTTTGTAAAGGAAGTCGTATCTTTGTACATGCAAATCGTGAAGTCGCCGTTCGGCGCATGTCGGATCGTCAGTAGGCCTGGTACACTGGCATCGGGCGAGGCATCCATGAAAAGGTCGGATTGTCAGTAGGCCTGATACAGTGGCACCAGGTGTCCATGTAATGTAAATCTGTAACTGGTTACAGATTAAAAGTGGCAGTTTGTGCGGCCCTTACTGTTCTGGCAGTGGTCGTATGAAGCAAGTCTGTCCATAACGGGCTCCGTGGCAGACACAAGGGTCTGTTGAGTCAGGGTCAAGTTTGGTTTGTTGTTTGTTGTAAGTCTGTGTCTTCGCAGGAAGAGCGGGCAATGTGACCTGCAGCGACGCCTGCAAGTCCTGTTGATTTGTATATTGCCACAAGGGGCAATATTAAACTAGCAATATCAGAATATCATTGCCAATACTTACGTAATGTTTAATAATGTGATATTTGCTAATGTTGATGAGAGAGAGAGAGAGAGAGAGAGAGAGAGAGAGAGAGAGAGAGAGAGACAGACACTTTGCACTGATCTTTGAAAATTGTAAGTCGTAATGTTGTTTGATATTTAATGGTTTTTAAATTGTAAATGGTTTTTTTCCCTGAGGGTTTTTTTTTACAAGTTTTCACTAATTTTGTTTATGTTTATTTAAAAAAGGTATTGGCAAAAGGCCCACCTTTACAAGGTTTGGACTGTTTATTGCGGCGTAAGCTTCTACCCTAAAATGGGTCATATTTCGACTTACGTTCTGCAATATTAATTACTGTGTAAACAATCTTTTTTATAGGTTGTTCATATGAATACGCCGTTTACACTTTATTGTAATTTGGTCATTTTTTCAAAGTTCTTTGTAATTCTGTGTCATTGCTTTCGGATGTTTGTTTCCTGACAGCAATTACTGATAAACTGTGTAAACTTTATTATTGTGTATTTTATCTTTGCAGGTATCAACTTCAATATTTGTACATGCTTCGGCATTTTTGAATTAATAAATGTAATTTGTTACATCGAAGTCATATTTCTGATGTGTGATCTCCTCCTGTTAGGAATCCTCTCCTTTCGTTAGATGACCGTAATTCACGTACCTGCATAAGAGTAAATTTGACTCTTTAAGTCTGAGGATGGGTTCGATTGCTTAGGTTTCTTGTTGACTCCGCAATCTGCCATTATGTACACGTGTCGGATTCTTACCTCTAGCTCCCTATTGAGTATTTAGAGACAAGGTAATCAATAAAAGTACTTGTTAAATGTGCCACTTCTGTGGCTGGGGACCGTAAATAATTAAAAAATTAAATTTGCGCCACTTGAAATTCAACACTGATAGTGGCAAATGTGACAAAATTAACTTTTCGCCCTTTTAACTGCAACAACCGGTCACGGTTGTCTGTTCGTCTCGCTCCTCCGGGCAAGCCTTTCATGGACGCGTCCGCGCGCCAAAGCTCCGCTCAAGACCAGCCGTTTCTTCGCTACTATCGAACCCGTGCTCTCGAAATAAGTGAGAATCAATACGAATTATGCATTTCCAACTCCTTCAATTGTATTTATTGAACAAAGAATTGTATCATCGATATATTGTGGACAAATTATGAAGTCAAGGTTGCCCTTTATTCAATGCGCACCTTATCTACAAGTGACTTCAAGAAGAGAAACGTCACTTTTTGTGTTCATCGGATTATTTAATATGATATATAACATTTCGGCAATTAGCCTTTTTGATGTTTGTTTCTCATGATGCAAAATTTTGACTCTATCAAATGCAATGGAGTGGTAAAGTTCTGTTCTATGTTTGGTCAAAGGGGTATATAAATCGGCATCTTTGTTGATGTCATATTTATGTTGGTATATTCGTCTGCTAATATATTCTGTAGTTTCCCCAATGTACACCTGCTGACAATCATTGCAAGGAATGGAGTATACAACATTAGATTTATCTCCTAGTTTAGGTTTATCTTTCTGCTTGTCATGAAGATGGCTAATCTTATTTAGATTGTAAAATACAATGTCTAAATTGTATTTTGTGAAATAGGGATTTAATTTATCATTGACAGGCTCATAAAATGGTAAGGGTATTCGTAAATTTTGAATGCTGGTAATTGCTTTGGATTTGTGTGTTAATCTTTCTTGAATATATTTATTAATAAAGAATGATGGGTAGAGACTGTTTTTCAGAATATTTTCGACTATCTTTAGATTTTTGTTGTGAAATTCAGGATTAGCTAAATTTAGTGCGGAATCTACACGATTGTAAGCCATGGTTATTTTTTGATTCTTAGAATGCTTGGATAGATAATTTAGAACTCTTCCTGAAAAGGTTGGCTTTTGATACCAGTCTGTTATAATTTTATTTTGCTTAACAATTAATTTAAGATTTAAAAAACTAATTTCTCTATTGTCGTTCTCAAATTCTGTGATAAAGATTAACCTGGGATGGAATTTGTTATGTATGTCGACCAAAGAGTCGACATTGGATTGATGTAAACAAGTAATCAAGTCATCCATGTATTTACTCGTTCACTTTACATTTGCAGACGGCAGAATTAGGAACTAATGTTGTTTTGAAAGTGAAGGCCCGAACACACAAACGAGAATACACGAATGGCCCCGATGACAATCAGCATCTGACCAATCAGCCGAAGACAGCACAAGCACTACGGACACAGCTGACGAATTATGCCTTTCTGACAGTGAGCTGGAGTCGTGCTCTTAAATGATTAAGATAATATACAATAAAATAGATCACACTACACGCTATTCACAACATTCGTGTACCATATTTATATTTCTTCTTTGCACTTATCTACTGCTTAATGGTTATGTTCTTGCCCCACCGGGGTTCTGTGTGCTGCTCACCGCCATCTATATCATATTAAACGGTCAGTATATACTGCAGACGCGCGTTTCTCATTCAGTCGGCGGTGACATGTAAACAGATCGCAGCGTTCCGTCTGCAAATGTAAAGTGAACGAGTAATACCTATAATAAAATAAGACATGGAAGTGAATTTGGGAGAAGCAGAAGACTTCTATTTGTTCCATGATTAGATTGGCAAGTGCAGAGGAAACAGGAGACCCCATTGCTAATCCAAAGGTTTGAAGGTAAATTTTTTTGTTGAAAGAAAATGCGTTATTATTTAAAATAGCTCTTAAACCTATTAAGAATCGATCTAAGGAGATGGAGGTGTATTTCATTCTATTATTTGAAATATTTATTATTTATATAATTCCTTAACGAATCTCAATGTGCTGCTCTCCATAACTGCCAAATGTAACTACTTGATTTGACAAGCCTTCAACGTTTTTGTGAAATGTTATGCTTTGATGTAAAACCAATGTAAATATTTATCTCAATAATTTTAAATTCTATTGTTTTATGTTAATTTGTATACCATTGTCAACCGTTGCCATTGTATTGCTCTTGACAAGGCACGCACTAAACGTGCGAAACGTTGAGCCAAAAATAAATGTTTTTGAAGTTTTAATTCCTGGAGTCAATATTGATTGATCCTTTATGGTAAAAATATATATTTATTCGTACCATTTACGCATCCAATTGTACACCAGGATCAACAGGAAGAATCTACATCAACTTCAATACAATATTTCTTGTAAAAAAGTTTAGAAATTTCTCATAAAAACTATCATCAGATCAGAATATTAATTTCTCCTCTTTATGTTATTAAATAAAGAGTGCATGCACACCATTTTATAAAGTTGATCGTGCTCGTAAAAACGAACTCCCTTTAATACAATTACAAAATATTTTTTGCCTTGTTTTTTCTTCTTCGAACCTGCATTGCAATCTTAATTATCACATTTACCTTCCTCTTATGTTCTTATGAATTGTAATATATTCCATACTGGTTGGTATTTCCTTATTTGTCGGTATTTCTTTAGTCGATCCATTTTCCTTCATCTGTCCTCTTCCTATCACTTTCTCATCTGCAATGTAGCAGGCTTAAAGAACACGAAGCATTTTCCAATCAATAGATACTCTAAAGATAAGTCATGAGGTGAATTTTAGAACAATTGTTTTAAATTTGCAACAAAATGTATGAATGCTTATTAGAAAACCAAATAGAACTTGAGGGGAACTCTCTTGGTTTGGTTTGCAACAAAATCGAAGTCCGCAGTTGAATAAAACTTACATTGTGGCGAAAACTCGATATAATGAATGTTTTTATCAAGACTTGCCTGTACTACAACTAAATGAACTAGCCAGTTTGAGCGAAAAAAATAAAGACAAAATAATTTATGTGAAAGATTACCCATCTAATTTATAGCGCATAGAACATTACTGATACGCTACAGTCTTAAATCAAAGTAACACAATAAATATCTCACTGACCAATAAACAAAATACATTTCTTCTACAAACTATTCAAAATAAGTTATTCTTCAACATTACATTAATAAGTTATTCATTACAGTATCCTTTTGCTACAAGCTTCTCCCAACGCTGTCATCACCGCAGCTGACCCACTCCGAAAATTGCCACACATTCTTGCACCAATGTCCATTTCAGTGCTGCGCTGAAACCTCCAAGTTGGAGCTTGAAAGCAACAGACAGGGTTTGTTACCGGCTTATGAATACAACCGGAACCGCTGCGGAGAGCGAGGCTGCTACCATCCCGAGGGATTTACAATCGGGCGGCCCGAGGTAAACTATTGTAGCGTCGCAATCGTCAACAATGCTAAGGGCAAACCTCGGCCAGCCGACCTCCAGACAACTCTTCTCAGAAAAAAAACTTTCTGAACAACTTTTATCGTTTCCGTTCAGTACATACACCACTTATGGGGTATAATTAGAAAACATCCACAGCTCATCTACTATACCAGATATCGTTGATCGGCTAAGCAGATCTAGATACTTCGACCTCTCAAGGCTTACTGGTTATTTATTTTTTATCTTCCCTAACAACTTCCCTTGATGCTAGGCAGGAACATACTACTACGTAACACCAGGCAGAAAGTATCTTCTTCTGTTTCCGCGTGTGTGTCGTCTGGCGAGGGCGGAACCGGCGCCAACTCCAGTTGTGGTGTCCAGTTACCACATCCTTCCCACACAATAAAGGATGTAGCACCAATCTTCGGCAGCGCCGAAACCCGCTGTAGGCGAGTATATTTATAAAATAGTGGTGCCACAGAATGGCACAGACTTTCCCGTACTAGTTTTCTATTACCTTCTGTCTCGGCTAGCTTTTCAGAATTGTCAAATATTGTGCCAGCTGCCATCTATCGCCAACCAAAGTACATTTTTTTGACATTTTAATAATTCCTAATGGTTTCCTAATGGTAAAACGGAAATGTTAATTTTAAAATATTAAAGAACAATGAAACATCGTCCTAAAGGGCAATTTTCTTTCAATTTGGAGCCGTTTTTAAAACTAGTGGTGTCTTCAACGCACATACTTCCTCGCACTGCTTCTATATGGTCCTAAATACTATTCCACTACTTCATAAACCAGCAAAAGTGTTTTCTATCAGCAAAATGTTTCCGTTCCAGGTCCCGAAATCCGATCCTCAAAGTTAAAGACACCGGCACTTATACCACCACGCTACACTAGCACCGTATGGGTCGAACAGAGCCATACAAAGAATCGAACCGAGCTATAAAATGGTAAATGCATGATAAAGGAACAATTGATACGATGGTACACACACTTTACAAATCCAAGAAGAGACGTGGAAAATTGATAAAAAGTTAAAAATTCGAAAAAAATTTTACAGACACTTCCAGTTCATTTATCGTAATTATCAATATTTGTGATTCAAACGGTTCAAACTTCACATGGTTTTCATTAAAGTTTCTAGAATTCTCAACAGAAAATTTTGTGACAACAGACTGTGACAACAGAGAATTTTGACAAATAATATTCCTCGACCAGGACTCGAACCGGCGAAGCTTCCCTCGGAAGACCTGTGCCAATGCTCGCTGATTACCTACTGTGACCACAATGACTATGCATGACATTTACCCTTATATAATAGTAATAAGTGTATGGTGGTTCAGCGCTCAAAGAAGGTATCTGGGAAGATCATCATTCATAACAGAAAAACTAGTTCAATTTAGAGATTAGGAAACTAAGTTCTGCAAGAAAGTCGGTGCCATCCTATAGCACCACTAGTTTTTCTAAATTTAGCAACAGGTTTTATCCGCTTTTTCGTCACCAGACCCCAGATTTAAGAGATTTTCTGGCGAAAATTCCCTGTTTTCCGGCGCACGATTACATAACTTTCTATTCTTACGAAGTATTCGTAAGGAGAGAAAGTAATAATAATTTTGGGACCGTTAGGGATATGTAAGATGATCGCATACGTTCTGGTTATATTGTAATTCAATTTAACATTGAAATACTCTTAATTTTAGTTAAATTGGATCATACGTATACACACAAGTCAACTAGAAAGTAAAACTGATGTTTAAGCGCTACTAAAAATGCGAAATTTGAAGCCCTTTCTCACACAAACCTTTGATTAACTTGAAGTCATTTCAAGCACTTAAACTCACAAATACAATAGTGTTTACAAAATGCCGGTAATGTGCGTATTAACGGTGTGAGATATCTTTCAAATAAATTAAATTTTTGTGTAATTTTTGCAAAAAAAAAAAAAAAAAAAAAAGCCCCAAATTGAACTTTCCGTCATATAAAAGAGTGCAATTAGCACTATCCGTTCCAAAAGTTTGAAGAAAACATTTGGAGCCATTTATGAAAAAATGGCGTTTGATCGTTTCTGAAAATGCGGAAATTTGAGCTAGTTTTCAGAGAAAACGGTTCTCGAGAAACTTTACTTGACATTATTTAAAGCACATGTACTCGTAAATATAATAATGTGAACAAATCGTCGCTAATGTAAACAATAACGTGTGAGACCAATTATTAAAAAAAAATTATGTAATGTTTGGAAAAACATAAGAATAGAACAATATGGCTTTAATGTCATCTCTCAGAGTGAATTAGGTACTATCCTTACCAAAAATTAAAACAATTGGAGCCGTTTTTAAGAAAATCTTGTTTTTGTATTTTCTTTACATTGCTCATTTTGTACGCAATATTGCTTGAAAACGTCTAAAATTTTCAAAAAAATGTACATGATTTTAAAGAAAGAACTCACTATGAAGATAATTTTTCTTATTTGAAGGAAAAATCTCTATCTGCAATTTTGTAGTTGGTGGAAGACGCCGAATAAAATTCAAACTTTTGCAATTGTCGATAATTCAGTTAACCGTGAAAATTGGACCTATGCCACCTTAATAAGTGTATTTTACTCTATTTTTGCAAGAAATTTAAAGAAAAATTTGGAGCCGTTTTTGAGAAAATTTCGAAATTGTCCCGAGGGCTTCAAGTAAAATACCCCCAAATTTTCAAGAATGTTTTTCAAAATCGCGGCGCCTCCAGTTGAATCAGACCGACGGGGGAATATTCATTTTGGAAGAAATCGTACGCGGTTTAGGCGCTAATGTTGTTTACAGACACCGGACAGACTGACGGATGATTTGCTTTCAGTTGGTTTTTCGGTATCAAGGAGCTACAAAACAGGGATTCTGGTAACACCACGTATTAGGGGATTTTTTCTCTCTTAATTAAGCAACAGGTTTTATCCACTTTTTCGTTATCCGGTCCCAGCAATGAATTTTTTCTGCCGAAAATTCGCTTTTCTTTCACGCAGCATTACATAACTTTCCCTACACTACGTACATTACTCTGTATATACGTACGTATACGGGAAAGTAAAAAAGCACTCTACAGGTTGATGTCGCCGCCCCATACGCGTCTGGAGGGGCTGCGGGGGCCCCTCTGCAAGCTGGTTTGTGTTATCCTCTGGGTCTGCTCGTCGTTGCTGCTACTCTGGATGCTCCTTTTGTGCTTTCCTGCCCTATGCCCGCTGGAATAGAATGAAATAGGAATTTTGAATTGTGTTATGGGCTCCCCGTGTTCTCTTCCACAGCTTCGAGATATAGCAATTCATCAAACTAAGTTTCACGCATTCTATCCTGCTGTTTGGCC